>JBAWJQ010000094.1:0-1200000 GCA_037783105.1 Bactrocera zonata | reverse complement strand
GTCAAGCGGCAATTAAGCCCATCCCTTATGGAAATACTAAGTCCCATTGCGTCAAGTTATGCAAGAAGATAATTAATAGACTTGCAGGACACATAGTTAATATCAAGCGGGTATCTTATCATATAGGAATAGAAGTAAAAGAAAAGGCAGACGAGTTGGTCCGCTCGAAGGCAGTTAGCAACACAATCTCCCTAAGATGCCGCCGGTCATTCAGCTCCTTCAAGAGTTGATTGAAGCAGTGGACTCCAGAGGAACAGCTCAGGTCTTGGAACACCAGCAACACAGGGCATACCACAAAGTTACTTTGGCGTAATGTTGATGGTGAACAGACCAAAAAGCCCCTATTTTTAGGCAAAAGGGAGCTTAACAACATTGTAGGAGTCATCACAGTGCACCTATCCTTAAAGTCCCACCTTAAGAACATGGCAAAAAGGATTCACGGAAAACAATGAGACGCTGAAACATTATCTATGGGAATGCTCAGCTTTCAGCCGCATGAAAAGGAACATATTCCACGGCTCCTAACACGCTCACTGAAAAGACATTGGGCCATTTGGGGTGGAAACGAGTCAGGTCTTTTACCAGATCTATAAAGTTGCTGGATTTTCTATATAGAAGATTTCAAGAAAGTGCCAGTAAACTGCAAATGCAAATCTACTTTCCCTTTGGCCATAGTTTTTCCGCTTTAACTGCTCAAACGAAGAGTTTTTTCTGTGATTTGTTATTGGACTGTTGTACTTAACCTCATTTATGTATATTATACCATATTGATACACATGTAACTGAGCACTTCTTTAAGAATTGCACTCTCTGTTATAACTTATGCCTTTGCCTTGAAAATTCCCACAGCAACCTTTAATAAACTCAGCGGTAGTAGCAAACTCACCGTACAATGCGTGTAAAAGTAAATAAAGTTTATGAGCAAAAAAGCAAAGATTCCGAATAAGTAAAACAGACAAAGCTAAAGTAAAGCAGCGAAAAGTTGTAGTAAAAGTTTTCACCTGTCAAAAGTATACTCCTTATAGAAGCTCAAGATAAAGTAAATCAAAAAGAAATGATATGCTCAATAAATTTACCTTCGCAGAAGCCGCAGCAAAGGCGTTTGTTAATAATTTTCCGTCTCCAAAGCGAAATATCGCAAACTGGCGGTAAAACAATTATTACAGAAACATCAAAGCATGCAACCCTTTCCTACGAAAATTCACTCAAATGCTGAGTAACCTTTTAGGCCCTTGTAGTGTGTTAAAAATTCACTTTTTGTGAAAACTTCGCGGTTTCAATCACTTTGACTGCTCAAAGTGCAATTTCGGAAATAAGCCTTGCTTTCGCCCCTTCTTCACCTTCTTTAAATTTCAAAGCTTTGACTTTTGTTATACGCCAACACGCTTTCCCCTCTCACCGTTAGCGCAACCACAACTTTCGTTTGCGGCTCATTTTCGGTACATTTTTTATTATTTGACATGTTTCGTTACTCATACGCCCCGTCATACGCAATTCATGGTCGGATTGCGTTACAATTACTTGCGCGTATATGTGTGTAAAGCATGCGCACAAACACAGGTATGTGCATGCATGCTAAATAATTCACACGTATGTTTTTTTTTTTTTAAATTCATGAAAAAGTTTCAACAAAATGTCGTTTTTGGTACTTTTATTACCTGCCAACAAAATTTTATTTTTATTTGTCGCCGCGCAAACTCATTGTGGCTAAAGTGAGCGCGTTCTGTTGCCAGCGATTGAGTTAAAATGTGTAGGGAAAAAAGTGTGCAAGTCAAAAGTTGTACAACTGTTTTCACTTTATGTTGGGTTGACAAGTCGGAAAGTGCTAGAGGGAAGCTGTTGCTGAGTGTATAAGCTTAAATTTCGCATAAATTGCAGGATTGCCAGTCAACTTATGCGGTGTGTCGGAATAATGTGGTTCGTATGTGTTGTTCAGGTGAGGACTCAGTTAAGTAGAAATGTCTTTGAAGTGAGTTATCTGTACAATATATTGGGTTGTCGAAAAAGTATTTTCGTATTTCGTCAATGTCGTTGCAGTCGTATACCTACAGTGATATCAATCACATTGCGTCATGCCATATAGTGTTAGAAAGGTAAGACTTTAAGCTTCATTCAACTAAAAAAAATTTATTTCGGGGAAATTAAAAACAGTTACAGCTGCTCAAAAAGGAGTGGAGATAATGAAGAAATTCGCAATATTTTGTAATTTTTGTGTAAAAAAGGGAAGAATGTCACTCAAGCCACCAATGAAATTTGCGAATTTGTGAAGTTTACGGAGACGAGGCTGTATCAGTTCATGTATCACAACAATGGTTCGCTCGCTTCCCTTCCGGAAATGTCGATGTGAAAGATGCACCTCGCTCTAGTCGACCTATCGTTGAAAAGGTCGATGAAATTATTGTAAATATTGACCAAGACCGTCACATAAGCAGCCATGACCTCGCTAAGGAACTCAGCATTCATCATCAAATGGTTTTGAACCATTTAAAAAAGGCTGACTACAAAAAAAAACTCGATGTTTGTGTATCACATGAATTGTATGTGAAAAATTTAATGAACCGAATTAACATCTGCAACTCTTTGCTAAAACAAAATAAAAGCCAACCATTTCTAAATCGATTGGTGACAGGAGACGAAAAGTGCTTCAAATACGATAATAATGTGGGAAACAGATCATGGTCCAAGCATTGTGAAGCTCAACAAATGGTCGCCAAGCCAGGATTGACGCCTCGAAAGGTTATGCTGAGTGGTTGGTGGGATTGGAAAGGAATCATCCACTATGAATTGCTCCAGCCTAGTCGAACGATTGACTCAGTTTTTTACTGCCAACAACTGATGAGAAAATGAAGCAAACAATCGAAAAAAACGGCCAGAACTGATCAACAGAAAGGGCTTCGTCTTCCATCAGGGCAACGCTAGACCACATACATCTTTGATGAGTCGGCAATCACTGGAAGAGCTTGGCTGGGAAGTTTTCATGCATCGACTATGTAGCTCTGACCTTGCACCATCGGACTACCATTTGTTTCGGTCAATGCAGAAATCCTTTAATGGAATAAAGTTAGCTTGAAAAGAATCAAGGCTATACGGTGCGTTTTCTTGTTGAAAAGTTCTCGCTTCCCCCCAATATGTTTCACCAAACTGCACTAACACCTTATCTAGAAGCTCTCTGTATTATTCTGAGTTCATTTTATGTGGCAAAAAACAAACCGGAGTCTTTCCTTGATGTCCAAATGTGGCCCATATCATAAGCCTTTTCCCTTGAAAATTTCTTGCAAATCGGGTTTCTTTGTCACCACGAATATCACGATAGTACTACTGTGTCCTGAATAAGCTCACTATTAATAAATCAGACTACATTCTCCCAAAGCTGGATTTCAATAGACACTTCCAGGTAAGGATACCATCTAGACGAGAATGGAGAAGAGGCTCAGTTGCAGAGGAGCGTACCACCTCAGTCTATACCGACGGGTCCAAAATGGACTGCGGAGTGGGCACGGGGGTTTTCTCCGCTGATCTGGGCATATCTCTCTCTATACGTCTACCGAACTCGGCTAGCATCTTCCAAGCAGAAGTACTAGGCATAGAAAAAGCCTGCGAAGTTCTATTAGAAAATCACGGGAATATACATAAAGCAACTATATTTACGGATAGCCAGGCGGCCCTCCTGGCATTGTCTTCACCCATGACAAATTCCAGTATAGTTCACAACTGCAAGAGAGCACTAAGCACAATAAAAGACAAGCTCCAACTAAACTTGATCTGGGTTCCCGGCCACAGGAACATTTTCGGTAACGAAAAAGCAGATGAGTTGGCAAAGGCAGGAGCTTCCCTCAATGAATCCGAGGCGGAACTCATACCGAGCCCGCTGGGATCGATCAAAGGAGAGATCAATAAACAATTTCAACAAATTGCAAACAACAGGTGGAAAAACAGTACAAAATGTGTCATAACTAAACAATTATGGCTAACATACGACAGGAAAAGAACCAACGACCTATTAAATAGGTCAAGAAAAAGTATTTACAGAATAACAGCTACCACAACAGGGCACTGGCCATTTGGGGTACATGCGTCCAGAATGGGTATGCCCTACAACGACATCTGCCGAAGCTGCGGAGTAGCAGGGAGCAAGGAAACAATCCTCCACTTTCTCTGCGAATGCCCGGCTCTGGCACAGATACGACACAAAACACTCGGAATCCACCAAGCACCAAATCTTGAATGGATTTCCACCAAAAGCATATCGGACATAAGTAGTTTCATCGAAACCTCTAAATGGTTTGAGAGAGAGGGTGGAACGTAACAGCAGATACAGGAGGTTCTACGAATAGTGCATCAAAATGGCACATCAGTGCTAATTGAGCCCGATAGGGCTGCACTCCTACCTACCTACCTACTACTGTGTCCAAAAAATGAGGTGAATTTAAACTGCGCGCGTCGAAGGATTTGGAGAATTATTTTTTTTTTTTAGGTTGGTAGTACTGTCAGTCACATTTATGTCAAATTTCATGTCAAAATATCCATTAGTGTTTGAGATACGTGTCGTTTTGTGAGCTGCTAAAAGTGAGTTTTTCGTTTTTTGCGATGTGGAAATGTGTTGAGCAAAGAATTTGCATTAAATTTTGTTTACGGAATCAATTTTCTGCGGCGGATACGTTGAGGATGGTGCAGAAGCCTTTGGTGATGAGGCCATGTCTAAAAAAAATTTTTATAAGTGGTATAGTGAGTACCAAACCGGCCGTGAACGTGTCGAAGACGAAGAGCGTCCAGGGCGACCATCAACCTCAACCGACGAAGCTCACGTTCAACAAATCAAAGATTTGGTGTTGAAAAACCGTCGATTAACAATTAGAGACCTTGCTGATAAAGTTGGCATATCGAAAGGCTCAGCCAATACCTTTTTGAAGAATGTTTTGGGCCTCAAGCTCGTCAAATCTCGACTGTACCGAATACATTGAATTTTTTGGGAAAAAGGCGTCGCGTTGAAGTGTGTGAAACAATGCTTTCCGACTACCAGGGTGTCATGAAATGCATTATAACTGGCGATGAGACTTGGATCTATGCTTACGACCCCGAAACAACTTATCAATCCAGCGAATATCGTGCCAAAAGAGAGTCGTTCCGCAACCACCGTATTCACCTGATCTGGCGCCGTGCGACTTCTGGCTGTTCACCAAGCTCAAGAGACCGCTCCGGGGACACCGTTTTCATACGATAGAGGAGATTCAAGCCGCAGCGAAAACTGAAGGCCATCTCGGAAAGTGACTACAACCAGTGTTTCGAAGATTGGAAAATCCGTTGGCATAAGTGCATTGCATCGGAAAGGGATTACTTTAAAGGAAATGAAATTGATTTGGAAGAATAAATAAAGAATTTTCAAAATAAATGCAATGTCACCTTATTTTTTGGGCACAATTGTAATATTGAAAACCGTTGGGCCCATCGAAATTAAAATGTTTTCTCGTTTCTGCAAAGTGAAGACGAGCCAACTTATGTGTTCGGTTTGGCAGTTCTCTTTCCGTATCGAATGGTGTTGTCTGGTTTCAGTATTTGTTGAACGCAACGAGTAGTGACTGGAAGATACAACTGACATCGAATTTGCAAGGGACTTACATTATTTTTAACCGCCAAACACCTGATTTATCGAACTTCGCTTTCTTTTACTAAAGTTGGTCGGCCTGTTCGAGGTGTTTTACGATAGTTTTTAGGATCTTTTAGAAAACTTTCAATCGTATTCTTATTTCTTTTCACCCACGTTGCATTTTTTTGTAAGGACATTACAGTTTTTGAGAGTGCTAGTATTAGATACTGATCCGCAATAGCGAGTTTCGTATCGCATGGCATTTCTGTATAAAAATTTTCTAATTAAAATATATATGACTGTAAAAGTTAGCTGATTTTATTTTTTAATACAAGATAAATGAAAAAAAGTATTATCTCCTTACGGTATTTATCAAAATTTTTAAATAATCTTTATATTACAACAAATTAACATTTCTGTATTCTCTCAACCTTTCCAGGACCCAACATGCGCCTACAGTGAACGCCACCTAAATTAAGAAAAAATAAAACATAAAATCACAACTGAGCACACTGTACACGCTAAGCGCACGCTGTGAAAGCAAAACAGCAACAAATAAAATGGCCACACCAACAGTTTGCACAAGTCCAGTGAGATGGTCAAAAACGAAAGCCACGAACAACACAAAACCTACAACAAATACGAAAATGAAACAAATACGAAATGAAAGGCCACAACCGCCCAACAGAGCAATAACACTAACAACAAGTTGGACGCGTCTAAAGTTGTCTTCACGCACACCAACAACAGCGCTGCTGCTCGGCACACTCACACTGCTGAGTTTGCACGCACAAACGCAAGCCTTCTGCCCCTCGAAATGTCAGTGCCTCAGCGGCGAAGCGAACAGTCGGGCATACTGTGTGGACGCAGCGCTCGAAGATGTGCCCATACAGTTGAATCCCGAAACGAAATATATCAATTTGACGCGCAACAAAATACGCAATCTCGAATTTACGCTGCCATTTTATATGAAACTCGAAGTGCTCGATTTGTCGCAGAACATCATCGACACGTTGGGTTCGAAAAATTTCGAATTCCAAAAGGATATGCGCACATTGAATTTGAGTCGCAATTCGGTGAGCGCTTTGCAAAAGGATGCCTTCCGCGGACTGAGTAATCTGCTGGTGCTCGACTTGAGTTTTAATCGCATTGAAGTGGCGGATGCCAGCGCTATGAGTGATCTCACCTCGCTGATTAAACTCGATCTGACTAATAATAATATTGTGAGTTTAGAGGATAATTGTTTTCACAATATGATCTCGCTGGAGATTTTGAAATTCAAGAATAATCAACTCTTGGATGTGCCATCGAATAATTTGCAGCATTTGCATGCGCTCAAATCGCTGGATTTATCCGATAATCTAGTGGAATATGTGCGCAATGATAGTTTCGAAGGACTGCGTGAGTTGGTGATGCTCACGATGCGTGGCAATGTGATATCCGAATTGGATTTGAGCGCTTTTGAGGGTCTGACTGCGTTAAAGCATCTCAATTTGGCTGATAATAATTTGACGGTAAGTGTACGAATGAGGATAGGGTTGGGAAGAATTTAAAATGCTATTAAAATATACATATTATATATAAAGGAACGCATGGCCAGATTTGCTATTAATTTTTTTATATTTGAAAATTAGCTATCCTATCTTTTAATTTGAATCAAACTGAACACTGCGTGCTTCAATTTATTAAAATCGGAACCAGTGTGAGAAAGAGAAGAAGTATAATGACAATGCATGTTTTATGTGAACATTACAGAACCAGTGTTGTTGGAATTTTTATGAATTAAAAAAAAAATTTAAATTTTTAGGAAAAAAATACTTTTTTCCCTTCATACATTCATTTTTAACTTCGAAAGTGTTGCACATATAGGAAAACGGTATAGAAACAGATTAGAGAAACTGTAATTCTTAATTTTTCCGCCAAAACGCCAAACCCTTTGAGGGTTTTACTATACTGACCTAGTACCATCACCCTGACTTGGAATTCCTTACCCCCCAGACAATAATACCAAAACTGTTCCACAGTGTAATTTTTTTAACACTAAATGAATAAAAAAGTCTTTGCCAGAGCGTTTCTTAGGTGTTTTTATATCAAAGAACTTCAAAAAGTCTTATTTACTTTGGGCCTTGTGTATTATAATATTAAAAAAAGTTTGCTCGGCTGTTTGTGTTGACGATTCTAAAGCTTTTTATAAAGTTTGGCATGGCGGGCTTCTAAATATACCCAAGATATTTTTACAAAAACATGTTACAATATCTTTAAATCATATATTTCGAACCATTTTTTTTTCGAATTAAACTTGAAGATGGAGTGAACATGTCAAAAATAAAATAAAAATAAGATTTAGAAATAAAATTTAGAAACATGTGCTGTTTTTGGGGTAGAAACTCTGTCCTAGCCACATATAAGAAAATTTTTGTTCACAAGCAGCTTTTCAGACCAGTTTGGACTAATGAGATAAAACTTTGGGACTGCTCAAAGCCTAGCACTGTCATACAAATCCAGCGATTCGAAAACAAAATTTTAAGATCGCCGTCAATTCGCGGCCACGATCTTAAACGCAATTTCAGAATCGACGCAGTTGTCGCATCAATCAAAAAATATGCAAAGTCTCATATGGAAAACTTTCTGACCATGTGAACACTGAAGCCAGAGCTCTTATCGCTCAAAGTAAATCGAAAGAAAGACTTAAACTCAAATCACCTGTCGTAATCTATTTATTATCATACCTAAAATTCATATTCAATTTTAGCATATATTGCGGATGTCAAAATCTTAAGGGGTTAGGGGTAGTTAGAATTTTCGAAAATTTATTTGTTTTTCATTTTCGTTAAGCGTAATATCTTAAAAATATTCTTTGAAAATTTCACGTTGATCCGATAATCAGTTTTTGAGTTATTCGAGAAATAAGAAAGAGAGCTCGGGCACTTCAAAGCGCTAGTGTGAAACTTTAAACGCGTTTTTCTCAAAACTATGTTTTTTGAACTGGTGACAACTGTAACTCGAAAACCGTTCAGTAGATTTTAATGAAATTTATACAGCTTTTAGAATACATAATAAACTCGATCCTGATCGAATGATTTTTATTTTTTCGAAAATTTCGATTTTAAACACCAATTAACTATTGATTTTTTCGCAAAAATTTATAAAAAAATTTCCTAAGGCCGCCATTTTGTTCATTAAAAAAAAAAAAAATAAAACCCTTCGATCAGGCCCGGGATTATCTATTTATAAAACTATTTTTTTTTTTTGTAGGGCTTATGCTTGTCACCGCAAGTACCTTTTTTGGGAACAGGGTCAACACAAACAACTATAACTTTAGAAATTAATTTTTTTTTTTTTTTTTGAAATTTTCGTGACTTCAACTCAACACATCCTATAATAATGCCACATTACTACTTTTGTAAAATAACATGATTTAATAGCAAAAAAAAAAATACTGAAAACTCTCATTTTTTCGTGCCTGACTACTTCTAACCCCTTAAGACTATGCTTTCAGCAGTTATAGGGATTTTAAACACAATTTCACGCAATTACTTCAGGACAGGTCGTAACCTTGTTATGTATATATGAAACAATCTACAGAGTATCGTCTCATGATGTGGTTTAGGTAAATTGTTTACTGTCACGCTAATTTTTATTTTAATTATTTCTAACATAGCCTTAAAACATACGCATACATTTAGGGTGTTTGTGAAATGAGGTCTCTTACCCACATGCCTGAAAGGGTTTTTAACTTTTCTTGCGTACTTTAAGGGGCCAAATTTTGGTAAATAAAAGTCTGAAGTATATATTTATTTTTAGTTAAAAAATGCCTTTTTTATGAAAATAATTTATTACTAAATAAAAAAAATCTTTTAAGTTTTTATTAAAAAAAAGGCCCATTTACTTCTGGCCTTTATTAAAAAATCTTTGGCGTTTTGCACCTAAAATTCATTTAGAAGCATTTTTACGGTGAATATAACTTTCGAGATCATTCCTTAGTTCATTTTCTTTATTTTTTTCATTTTATTTCGACTAAAATAATTTCAATAGCACTTATACCTTAGTTTAATTCTGTATTCTAGCAAACTGTTACACCTTTCAGTTCCTTTCGCTTAATGCTTTTATTCTTTTCTTTTTAATTTAAATTTCTCCGCGCACTTTTTGCTTCATCTTATGCAGTCCTAACAGGTTCGTTTTCTCATTTCACTTTCCATCTTTCTACATTATGCATTAGACGCTGACAGTCGCCTTAAATAATACAATAGCGCAGATCTTAGATGATGGTTAAAAGTGAGTGACATTTTTGGTTTCTATGGAGATACATGCTTTAAATGCATTGGATTAAGTAAAAGTCTCGTATTTAAAGTGAAAAACTGAAAATCAGTGCTAACAGTATTTTAATATAGAGTTGAAGAACAACTGAGTTTAAATGTAAATCACATGGAGCTGCCAGCAATTGTATAAAATATTGAACCACCATTATACACCATTATATACGATTTATAAAAATTGCTTACGAACATTTTTGTTTTGTAAATTTCAATATATTTGGAATATGTTTAAATATAAAAAGTAATAATTAAATTTCATGAAAACTCTTACAAATATACGACACAATTTTTCTACTGCCAGTATTGCTTTCCCTTCTTCTAATATATATTTTCATATCCGAATTATACACCCATTTCATTTGCCTCATTTTCGTTATTATTAAATGAGTCTTAGCATCTCTGCTGGCCAACCATCGATTTTCACTTAACAACTACCTTGAGTGCCTGCAATGTCAGCAATATCGTGTCGAGTGCACACATAATTTATCGCATAACCTCTAAATGCACATTCAAATGCAACCGCAAGCCACTGCAAGAGCTGACACCAACAACAATATGAATAATACCGCAATTATCGTGATGGCGCTACACGTGCTAGTATTAATGCAACTATGAGAGTGCTGTGCCATTGCCAAGTTTGTCAGCTCAAATGGGCAGCACTTAATAACAAGTAAAGTGGTTGCGCATACGACGTGGCGTACCTGGGCTTTTGCTGGTGAAATGTTTTGAATTGGCTGAAGGCGTGTGATTTTCGAAGGTAGCATTAAGAGTGATGTGGGATGCAAGTAGTTATTGGTTAAATATATAAACGTTTTATTAATTAACCATTTGATTTATAAATTGGCAGTGTGGATAGTAGAGTATGTACCTTGGCAAATTCTGCTAAGTATAAAAAATTTTTGTGGACTGGGTAGTGAAAGGTATTTGAGTGAAGAGTAAAGTGTTTCAAATAGTTTACCAAATAATTCGATGAATACAAACTTCAAATATATTATATATTGGACAAACTAAAGTGTCAAAATATTTTTTTCTAACACAAAAATACTTCGAATCACGTCACGTGTCAAGTAGAAGGCCGAAAAAAAACGATTTTTCCATAATTTTTTGTAAGAAAATTTTAAATTTATTATTCCAAAAATTTGTACACATATTTTGGTATCTTTTAACTGTATTTCAGTACTTAGTATTAGTAACAATATTTATTTGGAAGGAAACTACAGCTGAGAGAGGAGCTCCCACTCTCAAAAAAGACGTTTTGCGCTGACCATTTTGAACCTCTGAAATTAAAAAAAAAATCGTTAATGGATGTTAAATCGAGTAAAACACATCGAAGAATAAGCAAAATAAAATTTTTTGACAAAATGGCGATTTCTAAACAAAAAAATTGATTTTTGACCAAAATTTCAGCCTTAATTTTTTATAAAAAAATATTTTTCGGTGAGAAAAAAACCTTGATTAATAACTAAAAATATATTTAAGAAACCCATGCTAAATTTTAAGGCTAAGCGAAAATTTTAGCAAAAAAAAAATACTATATTAATGCTGAGTTTTGACGAGAGCCACGAATTTAAGTCGATAATTTTTTAAGAATATTAAATTCTTAAAGATAATAAACAAATATTTGCCAAAATCCAGTAGCAGAAACAACTGTTATTATTTCAGTAAATTTAATGTAAATAAATATATTTCAATATTTAAATAAAATGATTTATTCATTGCATATCATGCTGTAGCAGTTTCACTAATCTTCAAAGCAGCAACTGCTTCAATTTCATATTATTAAAATTCTTCTTTTTTTCATTTTTATTATATTTTCTCTTTTTGCTTGCGCTCAATCACCTTTTGGCTTTTTAAGTTCTATTTGCATAATCATAAGTATATTTGCATAGCGATTCATTATCAGACTCATCAGCATTTTACCAAAGATTCTCTGCTTATTGCATTCCAATGCACACTAATCAAACATGAATTTCCATTTCAATCAATCAAATAATGGCAGATTGCTTACCTGTGCACGAGCAGCCGTGCAGAGTAAGAATTGTAGTTGTATGCATGTCTGTGTGCGTGACTGTATATATCTGTAGAATGATTGGCTGACTGATTGCTTTGCTGCTTATATATATTTGCTTATGTATGTATGTATGTGCAGTAAAGTAAATATACTTGTACATATGTATATGAAACTGTATATATATGTTTGCACATGTGAGTATATATGTTTGTATACATGAGTTGATGCTGCCGTTAGTGCATCTTCGGTATTATGCTTCATCTAGAAGCTTAAAATGCAGCTCCAAACCAAGACTGCACTCAGTGCTTGTGTGAAGATTGCAAAATGGCGACTGCATGAGTTCAGTAGTGCAAAATAATTATTGGAAATGGAGTTGGTAATCAATCACCCGACTCATATAGTGGTTCATCGAATTCATTATGCCACAAGTAGATCATGTGTCACGCAAGCAAGTCATGATGCATGCGTAAGGTATCTAATATAGGGTATGAATGTTGAAATATGTGTCATAATATATAGTGTATATATTTTAGGAATCTGAAATTTCAAAATTTGCGAAGAAATGTGTATTTTGTTTTAGTTTCATAGGAGCAAAATGTGAATTCTGGTTATTATTTCAAGCGATAAAGTGATTCGCTTGCCAAGTTCCCTGAAATTTCATTAGCATTAAAAATATTTGTAAAAAGCTAAACAAAAACAACGTTTGCCAGTAAAATTAAGCAAAATTAAAATAGAATTTATCAATGTTTTTCTCATTCCTTCACCTTTTATAGATGGTGCCTACACAACAGCTCTCAAAGTTATCGAATCTTACCTATTTGTCGCTGAGCGGTAATCGGTTTACACAGCTGCCTGCGGTTGCTTTCATGAACCTGTTTCATTTACGTGAATTGCACTTAAATCGCTTGGATCATCTCAATCGTATAGATTCAAGGTAAGTCACACAAGAGAATAAATTTAAAAAACTTACATAAAACATATGCAAAAAAGCATAGTCGTTGTCGTAGTCTAGAATGCAAAATAACGTAACATTATTTTTCATAAGTTTATAGGCCAAGGAAAAACGATATATTAGAAATCACCATATCACAAAGTTTGAGTTTTGGATAAAAAATTGTTATAAATTGGATATCAGTTTTCGTTATAAAATGGTTATATAATGGTTATTACATCTGACAACGATTTTAAAATTTATTAAGAACGTTATAATAGCAACAACTAATATTGAAACAAAATTTGAGTTTTGGGTATAAAATAGGTATATGTCGGTTATGTATTGGTTATATATGAGTTATATATTGGTTATATCTGACAGTGGAAGCTGAAAATGTTATGATGCATATATGTAATATGATATAGCAAATCATAAGCATTAAAAACGCAATTTCAATTTTTTTGATTATACTTACACCCCTATTCTGTGCACTTGACAAATTAGTAAAATATTGAAAATTAACTGAAATATTTATCAAGCTTGAAATATTTTGGTATTCTGTGTCAATCTTGATAAAAGTAAAAGCTTCAATTCGCAAAGCTTTTCCCCACACGTGTGGTGAACAAAATAATGTAAATAGAAACAGCTGATTTCTATTAAAATTATATTGATAGCAATTTGCGTGCAGTCAATTGCTCCTATGGTGCTTTTTATTCCAAGTTTTCTAAAAAATCTGGAATGTATGTCAAATAAATTAACTTAAATTAATATATTATTATTTGTATTACAATAATACTTGCCCCGGTTTTATAAAAATTTCTTTCTCTTTTGAACTGGGAAACTTTATTTCTCCTCCCTTCACCTTCACAATAAGTTTTGCCACAGCCCGTACACTTCCCGAAAGGAACGACTGACTCATGGTCAAGTTGACGTTGTTATCTACACATTTCCTGATATGAACCGTGTCCAAAGGAGTTCAAAGCTGCTGGAACCATTACAGTTAAAGGTAGTGACATTTTCTGATCATCGTGTGAGGCTAGTTCATTAATTTTTTTTAAATTTTTTGCCCAAAGGTATTCCCGCTCACAGAAAATGGATTTTAAATGCCACGCCCGATTCGTATTCTCACAATTTTCATCTTCGTTTAACAATAACAAAAGTAAAATATCTTCCTTTTTCACAACAAGATGCACAATCAGATATTTAATTCATAACGAGCACTGTCAAGAGCATTTGACATCTTAACAACTTATAAAGAAAAGAGCTTTTTATTTCAGACACAGAATACGAAATGCTTGATAAATTTCAAATTTTGACAAGTGCACAGAATAGGGGTGTTATTTTTACATTTGAAGTGACGATATTCGTGTGGTTTCCTTTTTTCATAATTTCAAGGGTTTTTTAAGATATATTCAAGATATTCTACAACAATATTCAGATATTATGTTTCTAACATTATGTGGATTCCATCCTAAAATAACGACATCAGAAAATGAACCAAACCAACTTTGGCTGGTGTAAACCGTACTCCAATTAATGCTAGTTACAAGGTCTGGACTGTAAGGCAATTGGGGCAACATTTTTCAGCTGCCGTTTTCCAAAACATTTTTAACTGGTCTTGCAACTTGAAGCCGCGGGTTGTCGTTAGAGAAAATTATTGCCGCGTATTTGGTCGCAATAAAATTGATTTTTTGACAATTGCTCGATATAATTTCATGATTATTTGTCGGTCCCTTACCAGTTAATAGTTTCACCTAGCTTAAGAAACATACATATGTCACCGACAGTTTGCGAGTTTTGTTGGTTGACGAGCAAGCAGAGGAGTCGTTAGTGGGCGCACAATAAAGTAATGCCTATTTATATAAACTTTAACTTTATTCAATACTAATTTGGAAACAACAATTGGATATTTTTGACACATATAATACAGTACCCCCTTCTATACCACCCAAATACAGCGCAAAGCAAATGGAGGCGTCATGCATATTCAACTTTGTCGTTAGTTTGGCTGGTTGGTCAGCTTCCTATATGTCTTTTTGCGTATAGAGTTGTCGTAATGAATTCATTTTCATCAAGAACCACAAATCCCGTGCAAAGCAACTACTTCTTGTGACGAAAATGATTACGATTTTTTTTTCTGGCATACATACCGTTTTTCTCAAATATTCTGCGAGTTATTCTTGCGTTTGACAACAATTTGCTTCAGGTTGCTCATCTCCGAAAATTTTTGGCCGGCAAAGACTTTTTTGTCTTCCCAGCCAAAATCATCACTTTTAAATTATGCAAATCTCTTTTGTCACGTTCGCTCAGCTAACGCCTGTTCACCATAAACTTTCTTCAAAATACGATAGGTTTCGTTTGCAGAGCTTAGGCATTCCTCGACCAACCTTGAACTCAGTGTTAATGAACTCAAGTCTCGTAGTATCGCCGCTGTGCTATCTGAGTGAACTATCACTTCTCTGAAAGAGGTTGACCTAAGGAGTAGTGAATGCTACCTTAATGTTTGGGCTTAAGAGCATTCAGAATTTTTCAAGTCCTATAAAGAATGGAACACTCTATTAAATAAATGTGGCTTCCCTTTTCGGGAGTTTAACCATTGAAGAATGTTCGATTTTCTTCACATTATTAAAAAAGTAGTTCCAGGCACATTGAATGCTCAAGAATTAGTTTTCTAGTAACAGTTTTGTTTGGTAATTTTAGAAGATATCAGAATAGTTAGGTTTGCCACGAAGTTTGTAACAACCAGAAGGAAGCGTCAAAGAGCCTATACAGTATATATTTAAATGATTAGTATGTTGAACTGAGTCGATTTAGCCATGTTCGTCTGTCTGTCCATCTGTCAGTATACATACGAACTAGTCCCTCAGTTTTTAAGATATCGTTTTGAAATTTCGTAAACGTCATTTGCTTTTCAAGAAGCTGTTCATTTCTTGGAGCTGCCGATATCGGACCACTATAACATATGGCTGCCATACAAACTGAACGATTGTAACCAAGTCTTTGTATGGAAAACTTTCCCATTTGAAAATGTATCTGCACAAAAGTTGGCACAGGTTATGTTCTAAGATAATAATGTAATCTTCGAATAAATTGTTCAAATCGGCTTATTATAGCTTATATCTGCCATACAAACTGAACGATCGGAGTCAAATGCTTGCATTGGAGACATTTTCGGTTAACGAGATGTATTCAAAGAAAATATAAATTAATAGTAAAATATTTTCCTTTGGATGAAAACCACTGGCCGGTTATGTCTTTAGATTTACTTAAACAAATAGTTACTAAAATCAATACACCTATAAAGGGTATATTAGCTTTGGCGCAGCCGAAGTTAAGGTTTTTTCTTGTTATGCTACATATATTGAATTTTAATCAGCTCAAGAGATGGCAGTGCCGCTTATATATCGAGTCACATTATAATTAAATTTTTTACATACAGCAACTTAACAGGTGCCTGTTAGTTTGTGATTTGTCAGATCTGGCCATATATGTTCATCACTTTATTGTCTTTGGACCTTTATTGTGTCACTGTCATCATTTAAATACTCGTTACGTTCACTGAACATGTCGCAAACATATGTAAATGAAGCAAAGGATCAATAATACAAGCAGTAATACTTTTAACTATTTTATATTGTAATATATATATATATAATAAAATATTATATAATATATACCACAACAAAACAGAACTATGTAGTTTGTATATGCTGTTGCTGAAGACATATCAAGTAATCAAATCATGCAAATAATTCAATAATTTCTCTGGGGTGCAATTTTCATATGAAAACACAAAAGAAAAATCGTACGAGAGAAAGCAAAGCCATCATACATACAAAACCCAGCACACACACGCTTATGCATACATATGTACATATATATTGCGGCAAATACTTATAAAATGCATATGAGTCTGTGCGTGTGTTGAGTGGCGCGGCAAGCCAGCGAGTGTCGTCAAGTGTTTCACACACACACACAAGTATAAACAGCTGAAGCGCGACTTGACTGTATTTGATTTGGTAACTTGCCACACCGCCACCAATACCGCCTTAACCGAATGCTTTGATACATACACCAATCAGCTGCCAATGTTCAGCCTCATACTCATGCTGACACACATACCCTCACGCTCTCTCTCTTTCGCTACCCAACTACTCTTCTCGAGCTATGTAGCGCCGCCATTGCCCAACGTATCGCGTCTAATTTCTGTGACGCGTATTGATGCATCCCAAGTTGATTTGCGATTAAGTCATGTGCATGATTGTTTGTCTGCCTTTGCCACGCAAATAGCTAGCGCACGTACAAACACATGTTAGGAAATATTTTCATACGCAAATGTGCTCATAAACTCAAACCATTTTCTCACATATCCAGCAAGCTAGTGCTTGGTTTCTTCGTTTGTCTGCATGCCGTCTGCCAGCTGTCTATCAGTCATCGTCCTTGTATTCCTAACTAAACTGCTATACATACTACATACATAAAAAGGCCTTGCCTTGGCCTTGCCATCGCCAACATTGACACTCAGCGCACTCGGTTCAATGTGTCTTAATGTGCATTTTCGCCTCAGCGCGTTTTGCTCTGTGTCTATGAATTTAGCTAGCGTTGGAATATTTCATTTTACTTTGCGCCTGATGATATGTTAAACATCCTTTGGGTAATATTACGCCATATAGCAAGCAATATTGTTATATTACGACTGTTTGCAGTCAGCTGTCAACAACTGATGGGCACATAAATGGTTACATGACAGTTTTGGTATGTTTCATCACTGGTAATTGAAATATGCGCTTGTTTATTGTTGTGTAATGAGTTAGGAAGTATGAAAATTTTGGTCTTTAAAGAACTTGCTTGTGGAAATTATTATTAAAGTTATTCAACTATGTAGAAAATATAAAAAAAAAAAATTTCCCTAAGGTGGTTTGAAGGTGTGAACATTTCTGTATTTACGAGGTGTATTCAAAAAGTGTCGCGAATTTTGTGTTTTTTCAAAAAGTATTTATTTATTCATGAATATCTATTTTGTCCCCTTCAAAGTAATCCCCTTGAGATATTATACACTTATGCCAACGGTTTTTCCAATCTTCGAAGCACTTCAAAAAATCATTTTTTTTTATCTTCTTCAGCTCCTCCTTCGATGCCGTATTTATCTCGTCAAGAGAACCGTAACGTCGTCCTTTCATGGGCCTCTTCAGTTTAGGGAACAAGAAAAAGTCACAGGGGGCCAGATCTGGGGAATACGATGGCTGCGGCATCATTAGTGTGTTGTTTTTGGCCAAAAAGTCGCGCACAAGCAACGATATGTGTGAGCAGGGGCGTTATCGTGGTGCAAAAGCCAATTTTTGTTCTTCCACAAATCCGGGCGTTTCTGGCGGATTGCTTCGCGCAAATTGCGCATAACTTGCAGGTAATATTCCTTATTGACCGTTCTTCCCTGTGGCAAGAACTCATGATGCACCACGCCCCTGCAATCGAAGAAAACTGTCAGTTACGATTCGCGATACTTTTTGAACATACCTCGTATTCTGTATTTGGGCAATATGACCTTGACTTTATAGATTTTAAAATCACATTTTAATATTTAGCTCTATTTTTTATGATATTTAAAACACATTAAAGTGGTTTTAAAAATTATTCTTTTTTTTCAAAAATATTTTGCTGCTATCAGAAAATATATAGCATAGCGTCAAAATGCAAAATAACGTATTATCAAAAAAATCGAAATTGATTTTTTTATTGCATACTAATTTACTACATCATATACACTCATATATGTAACATAAAATAAAATTTTCAGCTTCCGTTGTCAGATATAACCACTATATAACCAATATATAACCATTTTGTAACCCATATATAACCAATATATAACCCATACATAACCATTTTATAACCAAAACTCAAATTTTGTTTGAGAATGAGTGGTTTCATTTACATCGTTTTCCTTCGCCTATTAAATTATGATAAGTGATGTTACGTTTTTTTGCATTTTAGATGGCGATAAAAAGATATGATTGTTAAAAAAACTATAATCGCTCCCTTCATATAAGAGGGGTCATACAGTTTTACTTCGTTCCCTCCGAACGAACTCAATCTTACTTCTTCGTTCCTCGCAATTAAAGTAACGAAAACGTGGATGTTGCAAAAATAAAATCAATCAGTATCCATGGCCAAAGTGGCGTAAATACATATTGAGCAATTGTGTCACTCATCAGATGGGATCAATAAGCAATTTTATCTTGTATAATCAAATTTCGGCTAGAAATTTCTTGTATTTTATGCCAATATTTGTTTATTATTACAATAGAGAGATCCTACAAAATTATTATAACAATACATATGTACAGGTTGGGTTAGGTTAATCGACCTACTAGATTAACCACGCATAGACCAGTTTTGGTCCTTTACGATACAAGATGGAGTTCAGTTACTAGGTCCGTGAAGGGTAGTAATTTTTAGTATGCCTGGACTTGGCACGAGTTTTAACAGACACTGCTGCCTCAATACAAGTATCGACCCCTTCCAGTGTATCATACCATGGGGATCCCAGATGCTTGCAGCGTAGTCTTGCCAATGCTGGACAAGTGCACAAGAGATGCTCCATTGTCTCCCTGGTGCCCTTCTCTAGGCGTTTCCTGCAGTCTTCTCGATCTGTCATTCTACGGGCGTATGTCGCCAGACCAGTCAGTGATCAGTTAGTATTTCCAACATGTTCCTACAGTCTCTCGGATCGAGTGCCAATACGTATTTTGTGTACTTCCGATCTACCGTTTTGCACATGACTTTTGCAGTTTTGCATGTAGGTAGCTCGTTTGATCGGGTTTTGATTTTCTTTACCATACCTTGCCATGTACACGTACACCATTCTTTGCAATCTCGTCCACTATTTCATTGCTCTCGATGCCTTTGTGATCTAGCGTCCAGCAGAAGGGTAGTTGCTTACTACTGGCAACACTTCTCACTGCTTTCCAAGACACTTTTAGCCCATATGTGATACGAGGTTCGAGGTTACTGCCTTGATTGTTGCTTGTCTGCCTACGTAAATGTTGACTTTGGAATTGCCTTCAGGAGCAATAGAAGCCAACTTCGCGGCTTTCGCAATAGCAAAGATCTCAGCTTGAAATATACCGAAGTGGTCTAACTACTTAAAAGGTTGTCTCAAGCCTTACTCTGGATACCACCAATTCCCTCGCCCATTTTCGAGCCATCATTATAGATATCGAGAAGTGGCAAGACGACACCGTGATGGGATTTAGGAACTAATGAAATATTATAAAATGCAGTAGCCTCAAAGGTTTATTTTTCCTTTTTTTAGTTAATGTGGCAAATTTTAGGGTAACATTGTATTCGTTACTATAAATTGTTGCCAAATCTATAGTTGTAGAAGAAGTTTATTGTCTAGAGTAGTCTATTCTTTCACAAAAATATACATATATAAGTACTCATTACCTACGAGAACCGCACTTGTCTTGCTAAAAATACAGCGAATATTGCCTCTTGGATACACATATCAGAAATCATACTCTATATTTAGTAGCAAGCATACTTTGCTGCGTTAAACCATACCAAAGACATGCTAAATGCTTGGAATGGAGATCTTTAAAATTTGCAGTTCATACTATGAAATCAAAGCAGGCCTTAAATCCCACAAGACAAGTTAAAATCGTTCAACTCCAGCTCCTTTTATATATATTTTACTTTGTTCACATTTTAACCCCAAATTTACAATCACTTCTTAACCACTGCTTTCAATTGATCAAACTCTTACCCAAGCCTGCCGGCATAAATACAAAATTCAATCGACAAGTTGCATGTAATTTTCAATTTTCAAGCTTTTTCGTCGTTCAATTTGAATAAGTGGCGTAGAAAAATGCAGACACAAACAGAACACACGAGCATACCTCACCTTGTAATGCCACACAAACACACACATCTTTAGTATATTGTCTGCGCACACACACACTCTCAACCAAGCCACTAAAAACCGTTCAATTGCAGTGGCAAGCCCATGACGAGTTAACATGCCGCTCGCGCGCTTGTTTCCGCTTCCGGGGCGCAGCGCATTTTCGAGCGCACGAAATCTTCAAGGAACACAAGTAAAGTAGCAAGCAAAAACAAGCCAAAAAATCGCTACAACAGAAGATCTAACAACAAAAACAGCCGACGGCAACGTTGCTGCCACGCAGTCACAAAATCCGATTGCTACTTGGCGGAGTTTCTGCCGCGCACGCTACTTGGCATGTGTATTTACTAAAGGGCACTGCTGCCGCTTTTGTTAGCATACATTTAGGCGCTTGAATACATTACCCCCCATAATGCAAACCATTTGCCGCTGCGCACAGTGACTAAGGCCAAAACTGTCTGAGAAAAGCACATGGCATGAAAGGTGGTTCCCCCTCCCCCTTCTACCACACATACTTACAACTTCTTATATTTCTTATTGCAGTTGTGTCGTGCAATTTGTGCGCAGCCGTTTGTGGTTGTCTGTGTTGTCTGCCGATTTGCGCGTTGATATTCAAATCTTTTGCTCATAGCTGCGGCAGCAGAAATCGCAGACTTGTCTCAGTATATGTGTGGGTAGGGGGGCATCTGCTTGCTAGTTCGCCTACGCGCGTCTTTCTGCGCGTCTGTATGCGTGCATCTGCATGTGTGCGCGGCAAAGATTTCGCTATTTGCATAATATTTGCACAGATAATTGAATTTGCTTGCGGTGTCATGCACAAAATGCACGTTGTAGCTCGCAGTAGACGACGGTGGGCTGGCAGTATGCTGTGCTCAATTTGCTCGTGGAAGTTTTTTGCTTGCAACGGCGGTTACTGAGTGTATTGGTTAACCCATTGCTTTGATTTGCATACGCTAAACTCCATACTAATTCACTTAAACCGCAAAAAATATGCCGTGCTACTCCATTTTTTTAGTGTATTCACTGCAATTGAAGTGTTCTTTGTCCACTCTTCCCTAACTTAGTGATTTCTAAAAATGCCTACTGGCTTCAGCTTCAGCTAATTCAGTCAACCCTATTACAGTGGATTCGAGGGCTTTACAATTTTTTAACTGTGATGCATTCATCACTGGTCCTCTTCAAAATATCACTCATACGCTCTGTTGAACATTTTCGTTAATGTGAGTAAACCATAAGTAAATGTGCTGAACTCAAATTAAAGCTCGAATACAGGACATTTGACTACATTAGGCAATTATTATTAAGGGTTATTATTAAGGGGTATTCTGGTCTAGACGCATGATGGGCATTTTTTAAACTAAGATAAAAAAATTAAAAACATTTTTAGTATCAATTTTTTTATTCGTTTTTTATTGATATTTTAGTAATATAAAAAAAAATTGCAAGAAAAAAAGCCAAAATTCGTCGTGATACGGGAGGCTTCAAAAAAACGATGAGTCCTTGTTGACGTGATTTCAACCCTTGTAGAGATCTAAAACACAAAAAAGAAGAATATTCTTCAGTAGTAAGGATGTCGTTATCGTTGGCTATTTAAAAAAAAAAATAAATAAAATAAATAACAAACTGGCGTCGACTTGAAAAAAAAATTTTTTGACCCGTTTTTTCGACTTTTTCGGTTCAGTAGAACTTGAGATATCGTGTCAACCAGCTCAAAAAAAGTAGTTTCGAGAAAAACGCTTTTAAAGTTTAGGAAAAAATTAATATAACATAAAAATTAAAAAAACAAAACAAAAAATTTTGAAAATACAGCAATATTAGCTTTAATTTATACAAATTATAGACCACTGCCGCTGATTCCAACTTTATGATACTCCTTGAAGCAAGTTTTACCTCCGATAGACACAGTGGAATATCCGTTTTTGATAGGAACCCTTCAATTATTTCAAGCTGAAATTTATGATGTTTTTGGGAAGGTTGTTCCGTTAAATTATATAAAACATGTGAACTGACTATGTAATTATCAAAAAAGCAGAAAAAAATACTCCAATCGAGTGGCTCCATATTTTCAACCTCAAAATTATTGCCTTATAAGTCTGCTTTAAGGAAATATATTGGACAATGGTATGTCCTCGTCGGAATCAAACGCATGGAATGAGCTTCTTCGGTATAGTTCTCAACTGTTTCTAAGTCGGAAGAGATTTCAGCACAATCCAATCTTATTTCTTCAAATTCGTCAAATAATTCACTGATTTCCTCATCCCTCAGGTCTTTTCGTCACTTGTGCATATTATCTGTTCACAAAATAAATACAATATTTATCAGCGCAAAACTCGCGGCGGTTTAAAATCAGTACCGCTACAAATATTATAATTATGTATATGAAGTTTACGGAAAAAAAATTTTTTCATTTTTGAAAATTTGACAATTTTTTTTAAATAAATAAAAAAATATATAAAAAAAATCTACCCACTCCGGGACAAGCAGGGATAGTTGTCCAATTAATTGAAGTTTTTTTGAGGGGAAAAAAAACGTGGCGAACTTCCAAAAAATGTTGATTTTACTTAAAAAAAACCGATTATTTTATTTAATTGATCGTGTTAAATTTTTTTCGTGTATTTTTTCGAAAAGTTCATTCAAACACAAAAATGTAAAAAAAGGTCCCCAAAAGTCAATTTTTACAGAAGTTATGGCTATTTGAAAATAAAAAAAAAAACATTTTTTTTTAATTCATAACTTTTTTGAAGTTGGACAAAAAATTTTGAAAAAATTCTCAAAACTGTTTTTCAAAGGGTAGAAAAGGATGGAAAAGTTTCAGCAAAATCAAAGGGATTGGATTCAAAAGTTGTATTTTTCAAGAAATACCCCATATATAGCTCATGCTCACGCAATGCTCACAAAGGCAACAATTATTGGTGCATTTACCAGGTAAATTACCGGCTACTCACAGATACCATATAATGGCATAGATAATTTAATTCGTAGCGCTAAAAAATAGACTACAGAGAAAGTGATGGACCTGTATTACTCAATCCAAGCCATACCGAAGCATACATTTAGGCGCTACAAAGCATAAAGTTTGCCCAAATGTATTATAAAGTACTTTTTTGCTTTCTTCCGCAGTTGTTATTAAAGTTCCTTTTAATATACGAAAAATAAGGAAATTTTATTGAAATACAAAATAAATATTTGCCGCAAGTGCAAGTGTTTTTGATTGGTACAATTTATGCAAAGAGGGTCGTGAACGTTCACGCCGAACCACGCACAGTACGAACATCAACATCAACTGATGATTAACACGACAATAAAATAAAGCAACTGGTGCTTAAGAATCGATTAATAACAGTCAGAAATCTCCCTGACATCATTTGTGTAACGGAAATACCAGTGAAAACCATTTCGAAAGTTCATTTGGGCCTAAGAAAGGTGAAAACACGATCGGCTCCAAAATCACGCAATATTTTCGAAAAAGAGCATCGCATTAACTTCTCTGAAACAATGTTTTTTCGACTACCAGGACATCATGAAATGTTTTATTGCTGACGATGAGTTTTGGGTCTAGGCTTATGGCCCAGAAACAGACGATCAGTCGGCCGAATATTGTGGCAAAGGTGAGCCGAAACATCAAGGATATGTTGATAGTTTTCTTAGATTATCGAATTCCTTGAATTCCTTCCGACTGGCCAAATTGTCAACTAGGAATACTGCTTGTGTGTTATGCGTCGTTTGCGCGAATTTATGGGCCGATAACTTTGGTTTTTGCATTGACTCTTCGTGAGTTTTTCCCTAAATTTTCAACCAAAAGCGTGCCGCAACCAGCGTATTCGCTTGATTTAGCTCTGTTTGACTTCTGGTAGTTCAGTAAACTCAAACGAGCGCTTAGGGGAAACCATTTTGAGTCATTTGAAGAGCTTAAACGGTTATTCCAGAAATTGGTTATTCCAGAAATTAGCTTTAACAACTGTTTCGAGGATTGAAAAACACGTTGGCGCAAGTGTATTGCGGCCCAAAAGGATTAATTTGAAAGGAATGGCTTAGATCTCGAAGAATAATTATATGAATATTAAAATTATGAACAAAGTCGGTCATAGTAGTATGGAATTAAGACTATTTAGCTACCTAAATCAAATAACACTGTACTTTTCCTCTTAATAAACGGGAGAGGGACGAACGCAAAAAAGCAAGGTTAACCCTGCATAATCATTTTTGAAGAAGATATTGCACATAATACAATCCCAAATAATTACTCACAAAGAAAATAAAAAGTGTTGTATTACTTAGCAAGTACTTTATTACAACAACTGAGTCTAATTTATACAATTTGAAAGTCTCTTTGCTACACAGGGATATTTACTGTATGAGTTCTCCCGTATCAATTAGCGAACTGTCTACATTTCACTTGAGTGGTGCCACACAAAATACATACCAAATTAACGACAACTACATACTATAACAAAAATTTTAAAGTATGATATCACAAATGTAAAAATATGTATGTATACATATACATATAACAAATGTATTTGAAACAAGCACCTGATTGCGCCGAATACCTTACTCAAACGCCATCAATGGCAATGGTACGGCCGCCCTCTGCAGCGAACACAGACTACAAAGCAAAGAGCAATTTTGACGCGTCATAAAAATTAACTTCGTATTCTGTTTGATATTTCCCAGACACAGCGACACCTATTAGTGTATTTCCACCTACCCACGTTGTTGTCTGGCAACAGTTATGCCAAAGGCACTCAAAAAAAAAATGAATGTCTGTCTATCTGTGTCGCTAACTACCTAGCGTAATGAAGGCACCTTCTGCTAGCTGCTGCCGGTTGTGCAACAAACTACGGTTATCTTATACACACACAAACACACACGCTTAAATAAGATCACCGACACCCACGCCATCCGCCCCCATATTTGAGGTGTCATATTTGTAATGGGCTTATGCCATTCCACTGGGATTTGCTACATATACCCTTACACGCACATATAAATACATAACGGTATTTACAGTTAACTATATGCAAGAATGTGTGTGTGTACACCCACATAGCTTCAATGCTGGAAACGCAACACATCCATCCAAATAAGCCATAAAAGCCCGTATACATAACAAGCATCACACACACACATCTACACATAATTGCATAGATATTTCATTCAACGGATTTCCATTAACGCATTTGCATAAATATTTATGCGTCGCACTTGGCTGCACGTTGATCGCTTTCGCTTGTATGTCAGCCAGCCAAGCAGGCAGGCAGGTATACACATATCCTTTGACTTCGCCCAAGCTGCGCACAACCTCTGACTTTTAATATGCTTTCACCCTTTTCCGCTCGCTTAGCGGCTCTTGCCAGCATAAATGGCGTTTTTGCTTGGCAAGCGCTCTGCACTTCTGCTTTAGCTCACTTTTAGGTATTTTGTTGATTTTAAGCCTGTTTCGGTGTTTGTAGTTGTTGTTGTACATATTTAGCTGCACACCGTAACCTCTTTGCTCTGACGCGTCATTTCACCCACTAACTTGCCGCTTTAGTTAAGCTTTAGCTCATATTTCATTTAAGTGAAGGAATTGCTTTGTGTATATCGCTCAGTACATTAGCTAGTTTGACAAATTGGTTTTAAAGGTATTTAGTCATGAAATGTGATATCTTAAACAACTGCATTTCTTGGACATATTTTGAGGTAGTAATTATTACCACAAACATACAGTGGGCACATAAATGGCAGTAGCTTAGCTTTAAGAACGAGAGAAATGCTTTGGTTCAATTAGAATTAAGAAAAGTCTACACTCAAATTGGTAGACTTTCTCAAAGTTATTTGAGCAATGTTTACTAACACTACGATAAAAACAACAAGATACTTGTTCACATAATTTCACAGGCATTTTCAGTACCAATGTGTGTGTGGAATGGACACAGTAACCACCTTGGTTGTGTTCGAGGCCCATCTAAAACCTCTGCCTTACTTTGGGTCCGGCAACCAGTTGCAATGCTACTTCACATTCAATTAACAAAGTGTCAGTTCTTCCCGCATACGGCTTTTAACCACAACCATCAGGATATTTCCTGAACGGCCAGTCCGCACGAGCAGGTTGAAACGAACCAGAATTAAGTCTCCGGTCAGACCTCCATCCATACTGCTCTGGAGTGATGACCAGTGTTTGGACCCCATACGCACATTACACGCACACACTATTCGCACAAGAAGCTAACCCTAATTCTCAGTTAAACACTTACGCCGCCTAAACAATTCACGCGCAAACAACCCTAACTTTTCGGCATTCCAACTAGTGGAGATCACACCCCTAACATCTAAACGTCCCTAGGTCCAGCTAATCCCTATACCACCCAGATCCCTAATGTCCGAGTACATCTAGCATGCTGCAATTGTTTTCACCCAGTCCTATATCCCCGCCCCACAAAAACAACCCGATCTATCAGGTAGGTGCGTCTGATGGAAAAATGCTTGTCTCATAAGCAGAAAACCCAGACTCAGACAAAATCTGAAGTTTGGGTTACCCTCAACAAACCCATCATCCCGAATGTATTGATAAGTTACTCGACCGTTAGGACTACTATCCCATTGGACTTGCCACCTACACCTGACCCTATCATCTAGAAGCCTCCTGCTCCCTAGAAATCCCTCCCTCTCTACATCACATCGCAAATCCAGTCATTCCGTTGCAATAACACACTCAAGTCCCTTCTTAACCTGAATGCAACAGCACACTGTCAGGTCAAGCTCCTCATGATCTGATTGTCATACAGCAGCTAACAAAACCTGTATAGTATCCGTTAAGAGGGTGCGACACACAGGGTTACAGGCAAGAGTAATACAATGCTGTATAGAGAGAAGTTTTTGGGACCCCAAGACTGTCTAGGCACCATACATCGTCCGCTCTAACTCAAACCGCGAGCGATCTTTGACCATGAGAAGAAGAAGATCGTCAGCATACGCACAACACTAATAAAGTGGCTGGAGCTGTCTAATCAGAATGACCATCATAAAGTTCTAAATATATGGATCCCATGAGGCAGTGGCACCCATGAACCACTCCAAGTTCCACCCTCCTATTTATGCCGACTGGAGAGCCCTTTCTGTCCGGAAAATAACTCCGCCAAAGTGTAATTATCGGATAGCCAAGCTTCTACAGCCGTGCCACCACTCGATACAAACTTAGGTAGTCAACCGCTCCCTTGCAGTCAGATATTTTCTCTTGCTGAGAACAGCACGATGAAAAATTTCTGATCAATATCTCAATAACTGAGGGTCTAGTACGCGGGCATGGCTAAATCGACTCGGCTGGTCATGCTGTTCATTTATTATGTATTTTATACGATTCCTTTTGAAAGTTTCGTGGAAAACTTGATTCCGAGTATAAAAGTGTATATTTTTAGATGATAAGAAATTTTCTGATTTATTCATCACTGAAAACCACGAGCTAGAACGTGCTGAGTTAGTTTGAAGCTAATGACGGACTCTGAGGCCTACAAGCTGGTATTTTATGGGCATAATCCACTAAGCATTTGCAGGCTGACAGGCAAACGAAAGCTAAAGAGCACTGAATACTCTAATCTGTGACTACAGCGAGTCACATAGCCTACGCTCAAACCTGAAATCGCCGTGCACACGCCTACATCTACACCACTCTCCATTCAATACGGATTACCACTTTACAACCAATATAAACTCTCGAGGAACGCCGCGTGGCACTTGAGTTTCAAGTATTTTTGATATTTCGAGAACTTTGCCCACGTTCGGCGAAACCTATAAACAAACAAAAAACAACAACAACAAACATATAAATACATAAACAAACTGAAAATCTGCAAGTCAATTTTCCATGTAATTAATTTCAAAAGCACACTAATGCACTAACGGGAAAATGGAAAAATGAAAAAAATAATTCGCAGTGTAAAAGTGCAACATGCTGAGCGGCAGCGAGCCGCGCAGCCAGGTGTTAAGCAACTTTGTGGCACAAAGCGAAAAACTCGAAACGCAAAGCGCAAACACAAATAATCAACAACCAGCGAGCGTTGAGGGGCAGAGACAGGGCGCTGGTGGCGTTGGTGGGCGCCGTTGCGGCAATTTTCAGTTACAAAGCTTTATAGGCAACCGAGTGAACAATAGCAATAGCAAAGCATCAAAGTAAAGTGCGGCAAAGGAGCGTCACAAAGTTTGCAACGCATATTTGTTGGCCCTGAATTAATTTCTATTACAGTTATATTGCAAAACAGCAACAAAAAAAAGAAAAACAAATATTTTTTTCACTTTTGCCAACATTACTGTTACCTAGTTTTCTTTGCGCCACATGCCACATTTAGCGGTAAATTGCTGCTGCAAAACACTACTAGCCGTGCAACAACAATTGCAACAAATAAAAAATGTAAAGCCGCAAAAAATTATCAAACAAATATGTATGGCAAAGTGTGCGCAACTAAACGCGGCTGCTGGCAACACAAAGTTAAAGCCGCCTACAATTATGCAACGGCAAAGTTTCGTGTCAGCTATATGTATGAGTGATGCAGCGTGTGGTGCGCTATGCGTAGCAAATTGTTTGTTGGTAAGTGTGTGTGTGCGGTCGTAGTTGAGTAGGCCAGTGGTACAAAGGTACCTCCGTTGGTTCAGGGCTGTTGTGAAGGCTTTGCGTCTAACGGCAGTGTAGGTAGGTATTGCATGATAAAACCTTTATAAATAAACATATATATACACTTATATATACATATGTTTATTTGTGTGCTCTAACTGGCTTTGCTTTGTTTGCAACACGCGCTTAGTCTTTGCAAACTTACAGGCGTTGTAGATATATTTTTTTGTCTGTTGAAGATGTCGTAACTTAAAGAGGACACTAGATATGTGAAGTGTTCTTGCTTCAATGACTATTTTGACATTGAATGAAAGTATTTTTGACTCCTGGAAAGTTCATTAATCAGCGTTAATTTTGGCGCTATATTGAGAAATGTTATAAAAAGTATCCCAAAATTAACGCAAGATTTGCGCTAATTTTGAGTCACCCTTGATATACAGTCAATTAAGTATGTGCATTGACGTAGTAGAAGTTAATGAAAAGCTTCGTAATTATTAGTAATACTTTACTGGATTATTTAGTACATAAAATTTCCAAAAAAGTTCGGCCAAAAAGATTTATTGATAAATATTATATTTATACTGAATAAATATATACATTGTAACAAAAAAATACCAGAAATTTGTTAAAAAAAAAATACCAAATATTTAATCAATATTTATTTTGTCGCCTTCAAAGTAGTCCCCACCTGATGTAATACACTTACAGTCTGTCAAGTAAGAGCGTGGTCGGCTTTACCGACAGTTAATGAAAGATTTCGCTCTAATTCCTTCGCGAGTCGATAGAGGGAAGCTTTGTCCTTGATGCGTTGTCAACAAAGGTTCAGCTGTCGTTGATCTTTTGAAAGAGAATCACGTTAAACGCCATGAGTGCTAGGTACGAGTCGCGCTATGAAGCTGTGTTCTCTGCATCCACCCGAAAGGTCCCAAAATGTCGCATTCAGCGGCAGCTAAAAATATGAGAAAGTCGAAAGCATTTGTACAGAAGTGGATACAGCGATATATAGTGGATAAAAATGTCGATGATTTACCAGAACGTGGTTCGATAGGAAAATTTAACAAAAAAGATGAAAAAAGGATGTTGAATCTGTTTTCGCAGCAGTCTGTAAAACACTGCGGCGAGGACAAGCAAAATTAATGGCAAAAGATTTAGATATATCCTACGAAACTAACCGAACTCTTCTTCATTCTCATGATCTCAAATAGCGCAACACAATGAAGAAGCCTCTGTTAACAGAAAAACTTGTGAGAAAGCAACTCGCTTGGGCGCATGAGAGTATTGATAGAGATTTTGAAAATGTCATTTCTACTGATGAATGTTCTATGTGGGCACGTTCTGTCCTCACGCGAGCCTGGTCAACTTCCACCAATAGGATTGTTCAGCGGACCGTAAAACATGGAATAAAGGTGCATTCTTGGGGCTGCTTCTCAAAGCAGGGATTCGACGCTTTGTACCTCTTGACTGGCAACCTAAATTCCGAGAAAATGATAAAAATCTACAAAAAGGTTTTACTGCCATCTGCCAAACGATGGTTCATCACAAAAAATGAGGATTGAATTTTGCAGGAGGACCACGATCCTAAACACCACAGCAAGCTCTGTACTCAGTGGAAAACTCAATCTGGCATCGTGATATTGGTTTGGCCGTCGCAGTCGCCCGATGCAAACCCTATTGAAAATGTGTGGGCGTATATTAAACAGAAGCTTCGTGGAAGACGCACATATACTTTGAAGCAGTTGTCTTACGAAATTTGTCGGCGCCGGTGGTGACTCGACATATTATTGACCAAATTGCATCATTGTGTGTAATGTGTACAATATATATATATATATGAAAGTTTCATTCACGACCACGCTCTTACTTGACCGACTGTATATACATATATACCAAGAATACCAAAATACCAGAAATTTGTTAAAAAAAATACAAAATGTTCAATCAATATTTATTTCGTCGCCTTCAAAGTAGTCCTTACTTAAGTTAATAGATTTATGTCAACGATTATTTCAGTCCTCGAAAAACTTTTCATAAGCACTTTTTGGGATGGCCTTCAGCGCCTTCAGCGAATTGTGTTTTATCTCTTCGGTCGACTAAAAACAAGTTCCATGAAGCGACAATATCAGTTTGGGGACAAGAAAAAAACACACCGATCCAAATCTGTTGTAATCGGAGGTTGGTCGATGGTATTCAATGCATTTTTGCTTTAAATTCGGCCACACTCTAGGCTCGATGCGATGGCGCATTGTCATCGTGTAAAATGCATTAATTGTTCTTCCACAATTCCAACTCTTTTCGACGGATGTGCGCAAGAAATTGTCTTAATACGGCCAAATAGACCTCCTTATTGACCATCTATCTCTCCGCAACAAATTCTTAATGCACCAAACCTCAAATATCGAAAAAACAAAGAACGTCAGCTTGATTTTTTAAGCGGTTTCGGCGTGGGTTTTTGGTTTCGGCTAGTAGTTTACCGCTCCATTCCAATAGTTGTTGACTTGTTTGCATGTCAAACTCATAAACCCATATCTCGTCGACAGGTATAATGCTCTCTATGAATGTGAGAATGGACTTCTACCTTCTGTCTAGCACTTGTCTGACGATTTTCAAGCGCCATATCCTTCACTTTTTCCTCCTTATTTAGCCATCACCTCCATTTTACAGAATTTTAGTCAACCACCAAAGGCGCTATGAGAACAAAAGAGTTTCTCTAACGTCCTAAAATAGTCGAAATCAAGTTAAGCTTCTTACCGAAAATATCACAATAGGAAGGGAGACTATTCACTGCATTGAAGCTTCCAAATTCCGAAAGTATCAAATGTTTGATTATTTTCATCTGAAGAGGTCGAAGTTTGTCCAGAACGAGGCTTGTCTGCAACAATCTCTTGACCGTCTTTGAAGGCTTTGTAGCACTTGTAGGCTTCTATTTTTGATAAAACGGAATCAGCGATTTCGCATACGAAATTTGGTTAGAAATGAGAATTAAAATAAATTATTGTTTTACAACACAATATCTAAAACAGTGAGGTAAAAGGCAACCAGAGCAGCAGATAATGCAGGATGTGCCACACATTAAGCGCCTAAAAGATGCTTCAATTATTTAAAACAACCAGTCATTTATGCTTTCACCGGTCCTCTAGCACTTATCTGGTGCGCAACAAGTGACCTCCCAAAATTATGCAACAGGAGTATTTTAGCTTCATCATCAGATGCGCATTCGAAAAGCTGCATGCTTTTGCTAACCAAAGCAATTATTAAGTGCTATTGCGGGATTTTGTTGCTAAAGCTTTGTGGCTTCAGTTTTTTTTTGCAGCCTGTTGTGCCACAGTCATTCTGCGGCGTTAATTTGTTATTTGTTTTGTTATGTGTTCATTTATCTTATCTTATATTTCGTGCCGCAGACGTTTCTGTTTGTTGCAAATGCTATTACATTTTCGTTTCTGCCTCACTTTGTGCCATTTCCGCTGACTGCAGCCTGCTGCCATTTCCATTTACAGTTTTCTTTTATTTAATTTGCCCTAGCTTTTCTTTGCAATATCTGCTTGCAACTCAACTACTTTCCGCTGCGCTCCCCTTTGCCCGGTTTGCAATTTGTTGGGAACCATTTTTCTTATTTCCGTCTTGCTTTCAACTTCCCTTTGTTGTTGTTGTTTGTTATTATTTAGTTTATGCAATTCAACGCTGCGCATTAAAATTGTACACTTTAATTAAGCAACAGGAAATTGCAAATCTGCTTGCAACGCGCATCCCTCGAGCCGGCAACTGATCTCAGTCGCATGCTGCAAGCAACTTGCAACTTCAACACTGAGCGTTAGAAATGTATAAAAAAAAAGTATATATGCACACAAAGTAAACACATACAAACATATGTTGCAAGTTGCAGTAGTGTTGCGCTTGCACTGAGGCTGCTTGTTGCTGCCAACAGCTTTTTAGCCTGAATTATGGCGCAGCAATTCATCAAACTAAGTGGCAGTAGCAAGCAGTGAGGCCACAGTAAGACAGCCAGCCGGTCAAACAGTTGGTTGAATAAAAGCATACTGCATACAATAACAAACACACACACACCAAGATATTATGTGCGCATAATGTTAGTAGCAAACGGAGCTCTTTAGCAACACGAGCCAACAACGCCGGCATAGCAAGGGGAGCTCTGACATGCAAACCCACAAACCCATGCGCTTTAAACTTTGAGCACTTCCAAATACAGATTTAGATCCTTGAGCTGCCGCATGACAACGTCTCCGAAGACAGTTGTAGATGAATGAAGATTTATTTAAAGTCATCTATTTTAACTTAATAAAAGCAAGCTAGAAATGATTTAACTGCGCTGCAATGTGAGCGAGCCAGCCATGAATATATGTGTGGATACTTGTATGTGTGGCCTTCGCTTAGCGGTATAAAGCAGCACAGTTATATTACATTATAAGTATACTTATGTTAGTATAAGTATGCACACTATTTTCTGTTATCCCTGCCGCAAAGACATTGCTTTAGCGCTCTTTTAGCCAAATGAAAATGTGCAACGTGGCGTATGAGTGACAAAGTTGGCATTCAGCGGCTTTCGAATGTGCGTAAAAGTCGCATTTTAAGCAGCACTACCTACGCTTGCATACCTCAGTTGCCCTTCATATATGCGTGTGTGTGTGGTGGATTAAAGCGGCAGCAAGTCAACTGCATTAGCTGTAAAATGTAGAGATTTGCGGCAGGCACAGTGTGCTCGCAGTAGCGAGAATATAGTCCCATGACCAAGTTACCAAGAATACCAGGTTTCTATTAAAAATTTCATAAAAGTAAAAAAAAATTAATAAATATATATATAATTCAAAATTATAAAGTTTTCAAAATAAAAACATTAAAAAAATATATTTCAAAACAAATTTTCGTAAAATTGAAATATATAATAATAAAAATTAAAAAAATATAAAATATTAAAACTAAAAAAAAATTATTTAAAAAATTTTCGTAAAATAAAAATATATAAATAAATATTTTAATAATTATAAAATTTTAATAATATTAAGAGAAAAAAAACATTTCGTAAAATTAATATAAAAAAAATTTAAAAAAATGTGTAATGTAAAAATAAAAAAAAAAACAAAATAAAGATATTAAATATTTTAAAAATTATAAAATTTTTATAATATTAAGAGAAAAAAAAACATTTCGTAAAATTAATATAAAAAAAATTTAAAAAAATGTGTAATGTAAAAATAAAAAAACTAAATAAAGATATTAAATATTTTAAAAATTATAAAACTTTAATAATTTTAAGAGAAAAAAAAGCATTTCGTAAAATTAATATAAAAAAAATTTATAATGTAAAAATAAAAAAACATAATAAAGATATTAAAAATAAAAAAATTAAAAACAAAATCGTTAAATAGAAATAAAGTAAAAAAAATTATAACATATTAAAAATTAAAAAATAAAAGGAATTAAGAATTATATAATATTAAAACTAAAAATATATAGACAATTAAATAAAAAAAATTAAGATACATTTCGTAAAAAATTAAAAAAAAAAACAATATAAGTATTAAAAATTTAAAAATTAAAAAAATAAAGCAAAACAATTTGAAAAATTAAAATATAGTAAATAAAAAATTATAAAATACTAAAAATTAAAAAAAAAATATATTTAAATAAAACATTTCGAAAATTTAAAATAAAATTAATAAAATATATTCTAAAATATTCGACATAAAAAACAAAAACAATAACAAAAAGCTTTTCGAAAAATTTAAATAACATGAAAAAATTATTAAATACTAAAAACAAAAAAATTAAAGTGAAAAAATTTAATAAGTAAAAAAAATGTACATATCGTAAAGTTAGAATAAAATAAATAAAAAAAATATAAAGTATTAAAAATAACAATATTGTTAAAAAGAAACAAAAAGCACTTCGTAACATACATATATATAAAATAAATAAAAAAATATAAAATATAACAAATAAAATAATAAAAAAATAATAATGAAACACATTTCTCAAAACTAAGATAAATAAAAAAAATTATAAAATATTAAAAATAAAAATTAAAAAAAATATTTTAAAAATACATTTCATAAAGTCAACATAAAATAAAAAAGAATAAGAAAAAATTATAAAATATTAAAAACTAAAAAATAAAAAACAAAAATCCTTAAAAAAAGATTTATAAAAATTGAAACAAAATTAATTGAAAAAATTATAATATTAATATAAAAAATAAGAAATAAAAACTAAAAATTATTAAAAAAAACATTTCGCAAAATTAAAATAAATAAACAAAAAAAATTATAAAATGTTAAAATGCTGAAAATAAAAATAAAAAAATATTTATTAAAAATAAACATTCCCCAAAATTACAATAAAATAAAATAAATATTTAAAATTAAAAGTTAAGAAAAAACCTTTAGTAAAATTTAAATAAAATAAAAAAAAAATTAAAACAAAAGTGATTAAAAAACATTTCGTTAAATTAAAATAAAATAAAAAAATATATTTTTATAAGAAAATATTATTAAAAAAGCGTTTCACAAAATTAAAATAATAAAATAGAAAATTAAAAAATATAAAAACTATAAAAAATAAAAAAATAAAAAAATATATACAAAACTGTAAGCTAATTTAGCTTTTTCTGGTAGATAATTAAGTGAAACATGTTGCTAATTAATTTTAATTTTTAGCTATAATACATTACACGATGTCGGTAAACATGCCGCAGAAAATTATTTTCAGTTTTTATTTTATTTTTCGATATTTTTATTATTCTTATCTTTTTTTTTGTTTACAAAATTGTCTTTCTATATTTATTTAATTTAATTTTTGATTTTATGTATTATTTTTTTACTCCTAATTTATATTCCATTATATGTTTTATTTTTTTATTGAAATTTCAAAATTATGTATACATAAATATTAATTTTGTATCATTAACGCTAATAATAAAAAAATAAAAAAATATTCACAAATTCTCCAACTCCACCCCACTGTGCCGCTACATAAGTGTGACATCGTCTATGCATGCACCGAGCAGCGTCTTAAACTGCTGCCACTCGGCTTTATTGCAACGAAATTGCTGCATTACTTCACGTCGTCAGGCAGCTAACACAACTACAGGCAAGTGCAAGCTCACGCACAAATCTAAAGTAAGCAGACAGCCGAAGAATGGGTACTGCGGTTGTCAAGGACAGAGCAGCTATGACACACACGCACACACAAATGCATTTCAAATATAGAAAATTTCAAGTGAGCTTATGCGTCAGTCTTAACATGCCAACGACAACGGCAAGAACAACGGACAGCAACAACAACAAATGTTGGAGTACAACAACAATTTTAGCTGCAATAGAGCCAAAGTAGCAGCAGCAATGTCATTTGTTACAATTTCCTTATTAGTTTAAGGAGTTAAGAGTGAGATTTCTCAGCCAAGCAAAATGGCATGCGTTTATCCGTGTATGTGTGCACGTTGCATGGAACGTTTGCTTGTTAATATGCGTGTGTGTGTGTTCACGACACGTGAAACAATGCGCTGCGATGCTGTTGCTGCACATGCCACTGCCACTGCCACTACCAATGCTACAGCGACTGCTTGCAGTGTTGTTGCTGTTGTTAGTCGTTTTGCTAATACTTTACTGCCGCTGCTCGTGCTCCGTGTATGCACACTGGCAATTAATTTAGTCTAGTGAAGCATTTCGTGCAACTGAAATTAATTTCCAACATATTTTCTCATGTTGTTAAGAAAACGAGGCGAGTTGTGCAGCAAGAAAACTTCGAGCAGCAACAACAAGAGCAAATAAAGAATTTACAAAAATCTCATTTTATTTTATAAAATGTGTAGAGTGCCATTAACAACATGCGCAACAATATTTTGCTAATGTGTGTGCGTGTGGGTGTCGTACAATTCCTACAAACAAATACTTGCTGTTGGCAATCAAATTGCAGCAGATTTACTGTCACACATTTATTATGTGTGCGCACCTATGTGCAGCGCCGTTATATTAGTGTGCGTCTTCATTCCATTATTGTGTGTTTTAATTATTAGATCTTTAGTTTGCTTGTTTGCTTGGCAATTTGAGTTTTACAAGTGGCTGCACGCAGTGTGGCAAACAATTTAATATTTTGTTTTATGTTTAAAGAAATAAATGTTGCCGGATGCATTTAATTAAGTGGGTAAATGGCAACGAAATTTAATCATGCTTTAGGATAAAGTTCAGAAACAAGCTTTCTGTGGAAAACTAAAAATAAATTTTTTTAAAAAGCTGTAACCAACAATTGCATAAAAACTGTCAAAAGCTAAAATGAAAGACAACAAACACGATAAAGTTTAAAGTTAAGTAGTTCCGAAGGAAGAATACCCTGCATAAATAAAGAACTTGGTTAAGGATCCATCAGTTTGCATGGCAGCTTTGTGCTTTAGTAGTCCGATTTACAATTTTTTTTTTCGAGATTGTACCGATACTTTGCAAAATTCTTTACCTTAAATTTTGTAAACATGTCAAATAAAAAGTTTTCCATACAAAAACATGATTTTGGTTGAACAGTTTGAATGGCTATATGCTACAGTCCGATCAAACCAATTTCCGATCAAAACTATTTTCTTGTACTATTTCTTTATAACATTACCAAGGCCAAAATTTAAGAAGACATCTTTCGAAATAAAGAAAGTTTTCCATACTAGGACTTAATCTTGATTGATCAGTTTGTGCGGCAGCTATATGCTATAGTGGTAGCTTCTTGAAGAGAAATGGCCGTTTGCGAATTTTCAGATCACTATTCCAAAACTGGAAGTATAGTTCTCATAAGTACGGAGGAACTTACAAGACTAAATTCATTCATGCTTAACATTTATGTAGTATATAGCGTGATCCATTTCGAGGTTTCGTACTTAAAAAAAAACACAGAAATTTCTAATTTAATGGAGAATATTTATTACACCGGTCAACACGATTTTTGGGTCTGACATCTACATATTAAATTTTAGTTTCTCCTATGACAAAAATAAGGAATTTTTTTTTCCGATTAAAGTTTGCTTTCGTAGAAATTAGAGCAATTTTTCGATCTTTGATTTATGAAATAAATTAAAATATACTTATCGATGTAGATCAGCGCAAAGCAAACTTAAAGAACTAAAGATTAATATTTAAGTGTTTTTCAATGTCTAGAATCAGAATTCAAGCATGAGAACAGAAACCCCCAAAAGATATTTTTTTTGTTGACGGTGTTATCATTCGCAATAATATTCTTTCGCATCTATTTTTAGAGGATTATCTCTTCCAAATGTTGGCCGTGGCTACGTAACAAGTGGTCCATCCGCTGAATTCAATTTCTGACAACTCAGCAAAGCTTTTCAACTGGAAACTGGCGAATCACATGCGTGAGGCTTGAATCGAAGCAGCATTGTCCGCATAGACTTAAGATTTTACATATCTAAAAATGAAAAATTCCAGCGGTGTGATATCACACAATCTTGATGGCCAATCGACCGGCCCAAAGCGCGAAATTATCAGCTCAATAAATCCATTGACGCCCCATTTTTGAAACCAAAGGACGCCGAGAACACGAGCTTCCATTTCAGACATCAAGTAGTCGGTTATCAACGCACATTAGGGATCGTCATTGACGGTTACGTTCTCGCCGGAATCAGTTTTGAAGTAATATGGACCGCTGATTCCATACCAAAACGTTGTTTTTTCGGAAGGGCACGGCAACTCTTGGTTTTCTTCAGGCTGTTCTTTGACCTAAATGTAGAAATGGGTCTCATCGCAGAACATGATTTGGTTCGAAAATATCGGATCCTTTTGGAACTTTGAAAAGAGCGTATTGAGCGAAGCGATGTCACTTGAGTAGGTCCAGAGGCATCAGTTTTTGCACAAGCTAAATTTTGTACGCTTTCAATTAAAGATCTCGAACAAGTCGTTCCATGCGTCAGCCTAAACGAACTTCTACGAACGGCGCCGAATCGACTCTCCACGGTCTTCGTATATACTCTCAGCTGAGGACTATATTTTCTTCACTGCATACAGGACGTGGTCTTTTCCGTCGAATATTATCAGATAATGATTATTCGGGTTGAGTAAGCTCAGTAGGACGACTACGTTGACCATAAGTTGAGCGAAGCGCGCAAAACACATTCTTGTTCAGTTTTTCCATAATGAAATGCCAAACTAAACTGAAAAAAAAATTACTTGACACGACTCACGCGTAATCTGTCAAAAAAAGACCATTAAAAGCACTACCTCTACTTGAATCAGCTGTTATTTACTTTATGAAGTCTCCGACGGTGTGTTACAAAGCATTAATTAGCCATCAGCCCGAAGTGATATGCTCGTGCAATACTTAAATAAACTATAACAAAAAATAAAGAGAGAAAAGAAATTGTACGCAGGGAGAAAGTCTCATACTATACGTCTCATGACGTTGAAGAACCACTAGAATTTTCAAGCACTACACTAATCTTTGGCAGATAATTTATATTTATAAAAATAAATGTTATATGTAGTTCAAGCTAAGTAAGAAGAATTTCCGGTATTTTTGATATGCTCTAGTTTAGGACCAGTTAATATTAAGTGGTTCAGTGGATTTTATACGATGGAACACAGTACAAAAATTTAAGTCAAAAAGATCCCGATCAAATAGGATCAATATATTACCTAAAAATATATATATATTTATATTAATACAGTTATTATGTAAAGCGACTGTGAAATATATTAATCTTCATGAAATTGATAAATAACATTTTCAAAGTCATAACTAATAACTTTACTGATTTAACTTTTTTACTCTTTTCAGAGCCTTCATCGACAATACGCATCTGCAAGCTTTGCACCTCACCAACAATCTACAACTATACGACATTCCCATGCGACTGTTCCAAGGCAATCCCAACGTACTCGAAATCTATATGCAAGGCAACAGTCTGCAGACACTCTACTCCGCACAATTCCCCGTCGATCAGCTCGAGCGACTTTATCTTGGCGATAATCCACTGCAATGCAATTGCTCGCTACTCTGGCTGTGGCGTTTGGTTACCGGCAATTTTGATGGCGAGAGCAACAACGCAGGCGGTGTGCATGTTACACACAGTCAAGGCGAAGCGGCTGTAGCCGCGCTGGGCACGGCCGATGCCGATGTAGCGTCCGCAGCTGCGGAGGCTTATGTCGCACAACAAAGACCTACACGGGTAAGCAGCAGCAGTAGCGGCGCCAGCGGCTATCTACAACTCGACATAGAACGCATTGGCTGCGATATCTGGCAGGATAATGTCCGCACGCGCCGACGTCTCGTGACCATGTCAGAGGGCGATATCACTTGCCCTGCGCATATTGTCACCATTGTGTGTGCGATTTTTACGCTGCTGCTCGTCTTCGCCATCGGCGCCAGCATTGTCTTTTATCTGCGCTTCGTGAAGCGTCGACGAAAGCTGCTACACGATCGTTCGCTCACACGTTCGGGCAAATCAATTGTCAATGTACACGATCGCATACTGCAACATCAACCGCTGAGCACCGGCGGCGTACTGGGCATGAGCGTTGGCGGTCTCACCTATCCACATCACACGCTACAACAACAAGGTGGCACACATCATGCCATGTTACCGCTACACCCGCATGAGTACCAGCAAACGCTGCCAGCGCAAGTGGACAAATTGGAATTGGAACGATATCTAGCGGCGCAGGCGATCGCCAACGAATATCGTGCCTTGAAGCCGTGGGAGTTGCCGCCCGTGAAGGATGCGAATACCTACAGCGATGAACCGGAGCACTTGTATGAGAAGTTCGACCACTACGACTATCCGGACATGCAAACGTTGAGCAAATCGAAGCAGGCGACTCTAATGTCCAACACTGACGGTTGCAACACCAACAACAGCGCTAACGGTGTGGTGCTGATGGGCAAGGGTGGCGCTGGCGCTGGTGGCACAGCGGCTAAGCCGCATGTGGTCTACGTATGACTCCCGGGTGGACAAGTCGGCGGCGGCGTCGACGCAAAGGGTAGTGCAAGCAAAGAGTGCGAGGGCGTAGAGGCCGAAGGCGAGCTGCGCTATTGCCTCAACAACAACTATAGTAGTTATATGAAATTAGTTTAGAACGTGGCAGTTGACATAGAAGTGGTGGGGCAGGCTGAAGAGAAGAAGCGTAGCGGAGCCTGGCTAAAGAGGAGGCGTTGCAAGCGAAAGCGCACGAATGCAATGGAGTTGCTACTAAAGACACGAAATTAAATCAAATACGAAAACTGTTATGTGTTAGCAGTAAAGGCGCATAGGATTGGGAGTAATAGGAAACAAAAAACAAAACAAAAACAATAAATGTATAAACAACACTAAAATCGTACGTTAGCAGCGATGAATCGAAACAAGGGTATATTTGTTAGCAACTAAGTTACAAACACAAGCATACATACATACATAAATACATACATACACCAATAAGGAGAACACCGCAAACGTTAGGCATTATTATTCGTAATATCTCGTACATCTACGAACACCTAATTTCCTGTTAACCTTAAGCGTTTAAGTATATAAAATATATATATTTGCATAAGCGTAGCAAGAAACAACATTAAATGAAACAAGGGATACGTATAGTGTTATATAATAGCTAAATAACAATAAGTAAATCACGAACAAAATACTAAAATTACAAAATGTAAAACAACTTCGAGTACTATGCAATTAAAATGTAAAGCAACAACATTATAGAAACACAAAATAATATTGAAGAAATGTTAACATTTAATTGATATTCATAAAGTATACACAAATATTGTAAATGACAAGCGAAAAGCTTAAGCGCAGCATAAGTGAAGTGACATTATAAATTTAAATGAATATTTAATATTTGATGAGCCTATTTTTGTGGCACTCTTAAAACCAAAAATGTAGTTTACAGCGCTCCGTGTTGGACACTGCATTTAAAGTTTTTGTTTCTGACAATTTTCGATCTTTTTGGCAAGTGAGAGTAGATTAAATCTCTTTTTTGCTTGTAAATTGATTTTTCCCCACTGTGTTAAAAAAGCGGTTATATATCAGTTAGTGCTTACCAATGCTACCATTTAAATAACCAGTAAACTATTATTTCTCTTTCCAATTAAATGCTGAATCTTGAGAATTTTTCTCTCTCTATGTATAGGTAATCGAGAATAGACTAAAATCTCTTTATTTTTTGCTTTTAAATTGAGTTTTACCCCTCGGTTGACACTCTCTGTTGACTTATGTATCAGTTAGTGCTTACCAATGCTACCAGTTAAGTAACGAGTAAAATAACCTGTAAAATATTACTTTTCTTTCCAATTGAATTCTGAATCTAAAGATTTTTTTTTTTTTTTTTTGTTGACCTTTTATATGGGCACCAGAGAGTTGACCACCATAATAGCGCTGTTATGTATTATATATAAATTGAGTTATCCCAATCCGCTGACAATTGGTTATACAGTTTAGTTTAGTTAGCTAAGGCATTATTACCATTTATATAACCAAAAAAATATTATCTTTGTTATCCTGTATCTAGAATTTTTCCACTCTGGTTACATAATCAGCTTTAATGCTTAAACATTTTTGCCAGTTAAAAAACCAGTATAATAACCAGTAAAATATTAATTTTTTCCCCAATGGAATGTTGAATATTGAGATTTTTTTCTGCCCCTATGTATAGGCACCTGAGTGTAGACTAAAATCTCTTTTATGTGTGTATGTAACTTGAATTTTCTCACTCTGTCAAAACAATTGGTTATAAACCGGTTTGTGCTTAACCAATACCACCAGTTAAATAACCAGTAAAATATTAATTTTCTTTCCAATTGAATGTTGACCTTTAAATTCTGCTCCTAAGTATAGGCACCTGAAGCCAGACTAAAATCTTTCCAATGCATATAAATTGACTTTTTTAAGTCTGTCAAAACAATCGGTTATACATCGGTTCATGCTTAACCAATACTACCAGTTATATAACCAGTAAAATATTACTTTTCTTACCAATTCAGTTGATACTGCTATATCTAGGGATATTTTGTGCTGCTGATGTATAGGTTACCTTTTATTGGTAGCTATGCTGCCTTTCACTAATTTTAAGAAATCCAGCTATACCATTTAAACAAAAATATAATAAAAATGAGTTTAGGTTTCTACCCGTAAAAGAAAAAGAAAAAATGCTTCAAAACATATATCAGCTATTTCTTATCAGCAATACTGAAATTAACCTATAACTAACTGTCTACATATCTTTACTACTGCCAATGTTCCGGCGCTGCCAATGTTCCGGACTACATTCTAAATGTTTTTGAAAACAAAAAATTTACTTGAAAAAATATTTTACAAAAAAAATTTATAACAAATATTATAGTTTTTGTTAATAAAATCTTTTTTCATTCAAACTTTTTTTTTTTTTTTAAATTTTTTTTTTGTTAAATAATAAAATATTTTTTCAAACATTTTTTTTTGTTGAATGTTAAAAAAAAAAAATTTTTTTTTTGGAAAATATTTAAAAAAAAAAAAAAAATTTTTTTTTGTGAAATATTTTTTCAAAAAAAAAAAAAATTTACAAAAAAAAAAAATTTTTTTTTTTGTAACATTCAACAAAAAAAAATTTTTGAAAAAATATTTTATTATTTAACAAAAAAAAAATTTTTTTTTTAAAAAAAAGTTTGAATGAAAAAAGATTTTATTAACAAAACCTATAATATTTGTTAAACAAACCTTTTGGCATTTTTTTAATTCTATTCTTTGTCTTATTCAAATGTATTTTATGTGCCTATTTTAAATTTAATTTATGAAAACAATGAATATCAGCAAATTCTAGCGAAATCTGCGAATCTTCAAGTGAACTGCCTTGTGTAAATTTTCAAAAGAAAAAACTATTGTTTAAGAGTTACGTATGTAAAATTAAATTTAAATAGAAATACAAAAAAGTCGGCATTTATAACTGTGTGTGTGTGCGTGTGTCATAAATGACTTTACAGTTACTTTTCTTACCAAATTGATTTTTATATGAATGAAAAGAAGATTTTTCTTTATAAAATTTAAGACAAACAGACAGAAATGGACTAACTAAAAACCAAGCCATTTTCATAAATTATTTGACATAAAAATATGCTTATGTAACAATTACTTTAGTTGTTTATAAAAAATTACTTATTTTACCATAAAATTATATAAATGAAGAATGAATAAAAACACCTTTAAAATTTTAACAATAATATAATTTTTATTTTTATTTTGCAATATGAAGATTTTCTCCCACTGCAATCACTCTCCAATTTTAATTGACTCCTTTATCCATTAAGTTACACCACCATTTAAAAATACGCATAACAACCGGCAATAAGTTGCGCAAAAATATTTGTGTGTGTGCATGTAAACGAATATACATACATACATAAAATGAAATGAAATGGACAATATAAAAAAATTTGACATAACCAAAAATATGCTGCTTACTAAGTTGACTAAAACTGCTGTATATAATATCTAAGTAAAGATTTAGCAATGTATAAATAAATTGATAAAATATAAATAAATAATTAAATTAATCAAATAATGTAATGCTAAATAACATTATATACACATAAATATATATATTATTGTTTAAGTGATTTTCATTTTAAGTCAAACGCAAATTTCCAATTAATGTAAATAATTCGCTTATAAGTTGGTCATGTAAAAATTTTGAATTTCTAAAATACATTTTTTTATAATTAAAAATAAATTGAAAACTGCGACTTTTACTTGCTGAGAAATGTAAACGTAAGGCAAAAAAGAGGGTAAAATATACTTGGTCAGTTACATACATATAACAGGTAGCGCAAAAATAACGTTCCAATGTTTTTTGGAAAATGCAAAACTTTTTTAAAAAATGAAAAACTTTGATTCTGCTTGTGAACTATTTTTATTTGCTCTTTTAATTTATTTTTTTTTTTTTTTTTTTACATCATGTCGAGAATATGATATCATGTAAATGGCCGCCGCCACAGTTGATTGTCATTTGTGCACTGTTTATGGCGTTTTCCATTACTTTGGCCAGAACTTCCGGCGATAGGTCCTCACATTCTTGACGGATATTGTCTTTAAGAGCTGCAAGAGCAACTGACGATCAACACGTCGATAAAATAAAGAAATTGGTGTTTGAGAATCGCCGATTAACAGTCAGAAATCTTACTGGCATCGTTGAAATATCGGAAGGATCAGTTTAAACCATTTTGAAAGATCATTTGTGTCTAAGAAAAGTGAAAGCACGATTGATGCCAAAATCACTAAACTTTTTCGAAAAACATCGTCGCATTATCGTCAGAGAAACAATGTTTTCGACTACCAATATGTCATGAAATGTGTTATTACTGGTGTTGAGTCTTGGATCTATGCTTAAGACCCAGAAACAGGCGTTCACTCAGCCGAATATCATGGCAAAGGTGAACGGAAGCCGAAAAACCACGTCAAAGCACGTCAAAAATCAAGCGTTGACAGTTTTCTTCAATTATCGAGGTGTGGTGCACTCCGAGTTCCTGCCGAAAGGCTAAACTGTCAACAAAAGATAGTATTTGAATATTGTACGTCGTTTGCGCGAAGCTATTCGTAAAAAGAGGTCGAAATTATGGGATGTCATCTATTGGTTTTTACACCACGATAATGCACCGTGGTATACTGCTTTAATTCTTTGTGAGTTATCTCCGTTCATCCATATAATGTGTAAAGGGCAAAAATGTACCAGCAACTGCAAATTTTTGATCGTCTGGAAGTACAGATTTGAATCCATTGGTCTATAGTTTGTGGTCATAAATGGAGAATTTAGCCTGTCAAATAACTCTCTGAAATTTAAAAATTTCCCTCTCGAGTTATAGACCATTGGATCCACTTCAATTTTGTTAATGAATTTGCGCTACATTGTCAATGCAATCGAGAAAGGGAAAGCTATTAGGAATTAACCACAACATTATCTTTCCATAGCAGAGACTAATCTGCCTTTGGTTCTGTGATCGATAATTCCAAGGGTGATCTATGATTTATATATCTACCAACGAAGGCGAGACGAATTATTGCAAAGTCAAGCTTAAATTGCGGCTATTTGTACCATCTAACTAATTCTCATCTAGTTGTTGCAAGTAGTCATCTAGTTTATGCAAGGATGCAGGAACAGGTTGCATGGGTCTCAAATCCAACGTAGCATTACAGTATCTAACGTAGAAAGTCCGATTGTGCAAGCAAGACTTTATCACCAAATAATAAGGCACTGGTACTTTTTTCTTTAACTTGAATAATAGGCATTGATGCCAGACTTCGTCAAATGCTTGGCGGACATCCATAGCATCTTTTATAAGGTGTTCTACTCTATTATATTGCTCAATTGTTTTCTGAAAATATCTGAAGCCAAACTGATGATTCGGAATAATCTCTTTGCCTTCCAACACCGGCAAAATAGTGCGTAAAAATATTCTTCGGAATACTTTCGAAATAATGACCCGTAGACTAATTGGTCGATAAGAATTAGTTATATGTTCAGGTTCTCGATCTGTCTATAAAAATATTTATCTTTATGGTATTTATGTACTTAGTTTGGTATGACATTATTTTTAACAAAAATTATTTTAGGTATTACTGAAGCTTTCTATTGAAGTATTGAGTATTCCGTGCTTATTAAACTTTGTAAAGTGTTTACTACGAAAAAATTATTACTTGTACTGTAAATTAATGAGGTCCATTTCCTCAACTGGAATGTCACATAACTTAGAAGAGCCACTCACTATACTCATCTGAAGCTTGAAAAAGAACCTAATCCTATGTGAAAAAAAGCAAATTACCGTTATTAGTTAAGGGAAAAAGTTCTTCATTTTGTGACACATATTTTATAATAATCACGGACAGGGAAGCTTGACGTATTCACGTACAAAAAAATTGTAACAAAGGTAAATGAAGCGTCTAAAACGCAACAACACCACACAATGACACCGCCGCACAGCTTTTGCATCATTTGATACACTGGGTTTGTGGATTAGAATGCCAACAATGGACAGTGGACTACAATAACAAATGAACAGTGAAGATACAATACAACAAGCAAAAACAACAATTACAAAAGCATGAAGCGGTAAGCTAACGAGAACCTATTGGAATGATGGCAATAAAGCAGCAGATCACTTAATGTAACAACACCAACAACAACGTTACAATAACAAAAAAGTGTCCTTAGTGCGCTTTGCGTATGCAAGCAAGACAAAAAGGCGCCACAGAGCAATAAACTCTGAGCAAGGCGAGTGGGGTGCACAGACACTGTCACATTTGTCTCTAACTACGTTTGTAGGTATGTGTATGTGCATTGTTATGGGCCTAACACCGGTGTTTGTTGGCATCTTTGCAAATGGTCAGCAATTTGTCACTTAGTCCGAACAGCGGCGAGAGCAGCAACATGGTCGGGCGCAAAGGCGAGCCGCCATTGTACGCGTTAATTATTTAGAAAGCATGCAGATTTATTACTTTTGCTTCTTTTTTTCTCGTAACTGTGGTGTTGTATTGGTTTGAAGAGCTCTGCTGGGATTATATCACTTTGTATTTTGAAGATTGTACGAGTACTTCTGTTGCCTGAGCATGTTTATAGGACTTAATTGAAGGACACATTTATGCCCACTGCATGACATGATATAGAAGAAAACTCTTTTTAGGGTCAATACGAATGTTGACAAAATTATATAGTGCAGAAGGCTATACTTCACTACACAATTTATGACTTGAGACAAAATAAGATATGAGCGAAATTATGAACGGGAGTAGCGGCTATGAGTGGTGACCCAACCAAAAAGAATATGTTTAGCAAAAAGGTCGGAGTCGACTTTAAAAGCGGACTTCCACTGCATCCCCGCGCTCGCACCTGGCTTGATTCGAAACCCTCCACTCTTTAATAGATCGAGGAGATGGAGCTTGAAAGCACGTCACCTTTGGAAACTCAGAAAGGAAAGGGAAAATATCCTTACCAGACACCAGAACTATCATAAATCAGATCTTTAAGCAAAAGACTGTTCAATAAAGCCCATAAAAGTGGACTTAGTGCAGTTTGGATGGGCCTTTTCTAATTCTCGCAAAGAATCTTTCCCTATTGGGGTATCTAAGAGAAGAATCTGCTCCTGCCCAATAAACGAAAGCTTCAAGAAGACTTTACAGCATGCTTAGAGCTTCTGGACGAGCACACGTTGGCTATGAGATCTTTTAAAGCATTTAGCAGACTGCAAAGAATCTTAGACATATCAGACTCTTCACGCTTCAATTAAAAATTCTGGGAGACTTATGAAATATTCATATGTACATTAGGGGTCCAATTGCAAAGAACGTGCTCTGCACTCGGTAGTAACATGACTGGAGAGAGCGCTTATTCAAAAAGATTATGATACCCTTCTTGATATCGAATGGCCTTTAAAAACGTAGGGCCAGATGCGATTGTGAGATCTTTAAATATATTTGAGATCGAAACTGATCTCAAGCAAATCATTTATAGTGATAAAACAGTTTTGAGTGTAGCTCTTTTTGGTCGTTCGGATGCTCTATCCTTCGACCGGGAGACAGTGTGAAGTATTTGGGGCTTTTCTTTTATAGAAAAATCCAAACAGCGAAAAGAGTGTGAGGAAAACATCTGTTGTTGTAGAGGAGCAACTGAAAAGAAGTGTGACCTCTTACTAAAAGTGATGCTCTGGCTCTATAAAACCGTAAATAAACCAATAATGTTTTATGGGGTCGTTGCCTGGTGGAGGACGGTTGGAGAAAACGGACGCATCGAGGCTAAGGCGGAAAATAGGCTGTGGAGTGTTCTATCGGAAGCTCTCCGTCAACTCTAATTTCAGACTACCAGACAATTGTAACGACTTTCAAGCGGAGGTGGCTTCGATCAAGGTAGCAGTAGCAATATATCTACTCGTACTGCAGCTTATAGGGTGCTTTTTGTCCAAGCTGTAAGGAAGAAGGCGAGGCGAATTCATCTCGTTACTGTTTTCTCTATTGCCCAGCTTTTGCCAGATTGAGATTGAAATATATCGGTAAACACGCTTTCGGCGGACCAAGCGAAGTTTGCTATGATTGATATTGACTGCCTTAATAAATTTCTGGTAAGCACAAAACGCATTGTCAATCGATGAGAATCTGAGGATTAACCTTTTCTGAGTCTTTGGGTAACAAAAAGAACTGACATCCATCCAAGTTACATTCATCAACTTTGGATCAACCTCACAATCTAATCTCCTAAGCTAAGTTATGACCAGGTAAGATATCCCAACACTCGATACTCTCTGCACAGCCAAGCTGAAAAAGGATTGGATCATCGCTCAATCACTTCATTAGTTGTAAAATCGATCCAAAGTATTCAACCTCATTCGATTAGATACCATGCGCTTCTTACACGTTCGGCGATAACTGGAAGTCGTTTCACGTGTTTGGGTTCTCGCCGCTCAGTGAATGTTTATTCTTCAATTTCCGAACACTGTGGCCGTATTTTTGACCAAGGCACGAAAATGAAAACTAAACTGACACTATCAGGATGAGTACATGGCAATTCCGAGGGTCATGGGCTTCCTTGAAATTTGCCAAAAATATCATGAGAAAATATGCAGTGAGGTTAGTAGGCTAAGATATATGACGGTGGTGACAAGGTAAGTCGAAATAGGTCACAAGTAAGAAAAAGTTTTAGAAAGTGACCCAGTATTTATAAATGGTAGGAAAAATTGAAGAAGAGCATAGAAACCTATATAATCATAGCAGATGCTTATTTAATCAAAGCTTTAAATTATAAAAAATAAAAAATGAATAGTTACAGCAGCTATAGCTCAATCGCCACCTGCCTTTCGGCATTCATCAATGAATTCCATTTATAACCACCACTCCTGTCATTACAGCCATTACAGCTTTTATACAATTTTTGTGGATCGTAAAAATGTTTTTATGTTAACGCGCAAAATAGCAATTAACAATGCCATTTCATTTATTGGACGTTGTCAAATGAACGATTTATGCGGAGAATACGAGCCCATAAAGATATGATTTTTATTGGCTACAAAAGCAAGCGAAGAACAAACATAACGAAGAGAGATGAAGGCGGCCTCCAGCGGGCCTGTAATGCAATAAATGCAAACACGGCAATTCCCGTAAGCGGAAAATGGTCAAAATTATGCATAAAATCAGGTGCTTGGCACTCAAGGGAGTTGGTGGAAGCAGCAGCGGCGTAGGCCGCAACAAGACAAAGCCATCGATAACTGTAATCATGTGCAACTTGTCATTACGCTTGTCACTAAAAAAACGAGGCAAATATGTGCCACAACAAGCGGTCGTTCGGGTTAAAGGATGAGACGAGAAAGCTAATAAAGAAGAAGGAATAAGAGGAGAGGAGAAAATAATGTGGGTGCATGTAAAAAGCGATGGAGAAGCCATTATAGTCAGCAACGTGCAAACGCACCATAATTCATCGATGCATCAGCTCCAACAAGGCCAATTGCAACAACAATTATGGCTACAAACGATTTGATGAGGTGCTTGAGCACTTTTAATTGCCGAATGAGGCTACCTACGCCAACCAATAAGCAAGCAGCGGACAGCTAACGACAAGCAGGCACGCAGGCTGCGAAGATGTGCATAAAACATAGGCGAAATATGAGTGACAGTGATAAGATTGAGGGTTACAAGCGTATAGTAGGAGTGGTGCGTCTTTTATAGCAGCTTCGACAATTCCTTTACCTCTCACCCATATCTTTTTTATTTTGCTTCACATTTTTTTTTAGAGTTTTATGGCAAATTGGTTAAAAAGTAAAAATTATTTTGATATTATTTTAACAATTTGTAGCAAAACGCTTCTAATAGCTGGAGTTTGCCACTCTGTGACTAAATACTGTTCAAATCCAACCAATATGGTTCAAGATATTTCTCATATTTAATTTATAAAATCGCGTCGATACTACTCCCAAATTCCATATACTACGTGCAATCATTTTCGTTTTTCTAACAAACTTTATGAGTCTGTCAATTATTATCCCTTTTTTTAAATTCTAATAATTCAACTAAAATCATATATACTACTGTGCTCAAAAAATAAAGTGGCATTAAATTTATTTTGGAAATTCTTTATTTATTCTTCCAAATCACTTCCATCCCCTTCAAAGTAATCCCCTCCCGATGCAATGCACTTATGCCAACGGATTTTCTAATCTTCGAAACACTGGTTTTAGTCACTTTCCGGGATGGCCTTCAGTTCCGTCTTCGCTGCGGCTTGAATCTCCTCTATCGTATAAAAACGGTGTCACCGGAGCGGTCTTTTGAGCTTGGTGAACAGCCAGAAGTCTCACGACGCCAGATCAGGTGAATACGGTGGTTGCGGAACGATATGGGCTGTGTTTTTGGCGAAATGATCACGAATTACGAGGGCAGTATGGGATGGTGCATTGTCGTGGTGAAAAAACCAAGAATTGTCTTTCCACAATTCCGGCCTTTTTAGGCGGATGGCGTTACGCGAACGACGCATAACGTTCAAATAATATTCCTTGTTAACCGTTTGACCGGTTGGAAGGAATTCATAATGCACAACATCACGATAATCGAAGAAAACAGTCAACATGAGATTGATTTTTGAGCAACTTTGGCGCGATTTTTTTGGTCTCGGATCTCTTTTGGCACGATATTAGCTCGACTGATCGGTTGTTTCGGGGTCGTAAGCATAGATCCAAGTCTCACCGCCAGTTATAATGCATGTCAGGACACCCTGGTAGTTGGAAAGCATCGTTTCACACACTTCAACGCGACGCCTTTTTTCCAAAAAATTCAATGTTTTCGGTACCAGTCGAGAATTGACGCGCTTGAGGCCCAAAACATCCTCCAAAATGGTACTGGCTGAGGCGTTCGATATGCCAACTTCATCAGCAAGGTCTCTAATTGTTAATCGATGGTTTTTCAACACCAAATCTTTGATTTGTTGAACGTGAGCTTCATCGGTTGAGATTGATGGTCGCCCTGGACGCTCTTCGTCTTCGACACGTTCACGGCCGGCTTGGAACTCACTATACCACTTCTAAACACTTTGTTTAGACATAGCCTCATCACCAAAGGCTTTCTGCACCATCCTCAATGTATCTGCAGCAGAAAATTGATTCCGTAAACAAAATTTAATGCAAATTCTTTGCTCAACAAATTTTGACATCGCAAAAAACGAAAAACTCACTTTTAGCAGCTCACAAAACGACACGTATCTCAAACACTAATGAATATTTTGACATGAAATTAGAATAAATGTGACTGACAGTACTACCAACCTAAAAAAAAAAATAATTCTCCAAATCCTTTGACGCGCGCAGTTTGAATTCAAAACCTTATTTTTTGGACACAGTAATATAAATATCATATATCATATCAACCCTCCCTTTCACCGAATTTCAAAAATATATCTCACATATAATAAGATATTTTCAGCAAAAGCCATACGCGATGGGGTTTACATATTCAGAATGTGAGGCTAGAACAGTTTTGGTCCGATTTAGACAATTTTTACAATCGAGATGGTATACCCCAAAGACACTATTTGTGCTAAGTTAATTTGTGTACTGGGAAGTGGTTCAGATGGAACTCAAACTTGTGCTTTATGCGAAGTAAGCGTGGACATAGCCTGAGTGCGCTCATTTTCATAATGTAGTTTAGGATTGCCTAGTTTTTTTTTTACTTTTTGGGTCGGATCGATTAATATCGTCCGCCAAAGTACACCTCTTTAAGGACCACACCCATACAGTATTAAATAACTACATATACACTGAGCTTAAACAGTATGCCTGCATACTAAGCCTTTAACTCCGGTTGCTGTAGCTTGTATTTAGACCTCTGGCACCGCCGTTAAGCACTACTTCGCAAGACCAAGCTGGTCGATAGATTTCTATTCACACTTTTCCTCTAAGATTATTCATGTGGTCTTATGTTTCTCCGCTGCCTTTCTTTAGTTCTTAGTTCTTGGAACGCTATTGCGACCCACTCTTTTATTTTAGCCTCACCAGCTGTTATAACAGTATGAGACTCACTATGTTGTCGGGCGTCATTGTTTCTTTTGTTAGTTTTTCTAGGGTGGTTCTTTCCACTACATGCATCGAGCAGGAAAAAAATATGTTCTCCGCATTATCTGCGGTATTTCCGCAGAAGGAACATTGTTTCGTCATCGTGGTCAAATTTGTTCAAGTATTTCCTGAAACAGTCATGGGCCGATAAGAACTACGTTAAACAAAAGTCTGTATCATCATGTTGTCTGTCAATCCAGGTTGGTACATTCCTTATTGACCTCTATGTTCATCTTTCTTCGTCTGCCGCAATCCATTTGTTTTGCCAATCATCGAAACTTGTCTTTCCCTCTTTTTTGTGCTCGTCGGATGTTAGGCACCTATTCATGGCCTTTGTTTTACAATAGACTCTACTTAACTCAGAAATCATTATATCCGGTGACAAAAGACCAGATATGAATGCACACAGCCTTTGCCTTATTGACACAGGTTTTTATACTGAGCAGGGCTGTCCTCCACATAGAAGCATTACCTGGCTAACTTTAGTTAGCAGAGCTCTCCTACTTCGGCTTGGACAACCAAAGTTTGCCATGATTCTCGACAGGACCGCAGCCACTGTAGCCTCCATGCCATAGGCTGCTCAACGTGTGCCTTGAAATTAAACCTCGTATCGATCAAAACTCCAAGTTAGCCATCAATGTTCGGAGTGACCTTTTCTAGCCCTTTTAAATTTGTTAAGAGCACTGCCTATGTTTTTTCACGGACAAGCTGCAGTTTAGTTTTACTGTTTCGCCATGGTATCATTTCATATATTCTGTATTCTGCCGGGTCTATTTGCATATTTGTGCGGCTTTAAAACAGCAGAAAATTATCACAAAAGAGACAATAAAATATTGCAGAATGGAATAATTCGAATTCAACAGTTACAAGCAATGACACTAAAGGTCAATATAAGGCAAAAGTAACGGTACAATTGAGTGAACAAAGAGTGTATAAAAAAATTAAATTAGAAATGAAAAAGGATGACCAACTTTGCACACATACACTCTAGCAAACAAAAAAAAAACATGTGGCAGCTTAGGAAGCTAACAGTACTTATGCTTTCAACGGCTTTAGCATAGTGAAAGAAATTAGAAAATTTACAATAGTTCGAAAAACTTCAGGCATAAAAGAGTGCTCTTTCAAAAAAAGGTTAACAAAGAAAATGGTGAAAAATTCACAACAAAAGTAGAAAAGAATAAAATTGCTAAGTAGTTGATAAAAAATAGGCTGAGGTCAAGCTTAAAAAATAAAAGAGAGCTTTTCTCTCGTTTCTTATTTACATTTAACGGTTTTGGACCTCTACCTACTTATATGAAAAGATTTCAATATTCGAGTGCACAAAAAACAGACAAAACTAAGATTCCAACGGTCGCAAATGGTTATCAAACAAATCAAACTACACACACCAACCAAGCAACGGCACACCAATGAATAATGACCGAGTTGTTAAATGAAAATACCAAATGTATTCAACAAGATAAAGCAAGGCTAACTAAGCAGGATAAAAAAGTACAATAAAAAATAGGGATGGAAAGAAAGTACACGGCAAAGAGTAAAACAAATGGAATAGACTGTAACCCAACTGTTGAAAAGAAACAGCAAACAAACTTTTCTTCAGCTGTACGCTCATTATTCGGTCATCCATGGCATTGTTTGCCTAAGCCTAACAGCCTTTGACCAACTGATATGATACAGATAGTGCTTGTAGCCGCACCGCCGGTCACTATTCGCACTCAACTTTTGTCTATTTGTCTGCTAAGTAGTTTGCTGCTTTGCATAGGGTTAAGGTTTTTGTGGTTACCCACACTAAGTGGACATTTCAAGACTTCAAGAAGAAATTGGGTTGTTGTAGTGAGCACGTCCGTTTTTTTCGGGTAGCCAATTGGTAAATGCTTAGTGTCGAAAAAGATAGAAACTTTTCTGGAGAAATAGTACACTGAAAATAAATTGATATTCATTTTACTTTTAAAGCTAAAAATGTAGTACATATTTCACTAGCAAGTCTGATGCTGATTAGGTTACCGTTTCTTATTTCGTTTCAGACAGCATAAATTCCCAAAATAAGCGGCGAGTTCCTCTGAAAGCCATACTCTCAAGATTGGTTTAGTAGCCACCATTTCTAATCGAATACGAATATTAAATTAGATTCACACTCCCCTGCAACAAATTACCACAGTTAGCTAATTTTTAAGACATTATATCTAACAGCAATGAATATATGAACTCCATGAATAAAATCTTCGTACTAACTCCATAATACGCATTTCGCTCAATTTATCTCTCTCTCTCTATCTCTTTATACTGGTCTATTGCATTTACGCCAGTTGCTTCTTCGATTCGCTACTCCACTATACATGTTTGAAGAGGAGTAACGGAACGTTTCCTTGTTTATCAGAAGTAGATATTATCAATTATAACTAGCTTAACATTTCCGTAATAATGTTCGAACAAAAACAATCCGCAAGGTGGGATATGAAACAAAATTAATTTTCCTTTGATATTTTTTTAAACCAAAAAAGTTCGAGTTATATATTTTTTTTTTTTTATGGGTTAAAATTCTCCTATTATCTAAAAGGAAATTATTCAGAACCAAAGAACTGTAAGTAATTAATGAATATACCGCAATGTATGGCAACGGAGCATCAATTCTACTGTTTAGTATACAACTCTAAGCTCAACAATACTCTCTTTCTATATTTTACTCGACTAAGAGCTCAGTGGCGAGATCCATTTGGAATTTTATAAGTGTCATATGCTTGGCGTTTGGATTAACGATTTCGAAATGTCTCTGATACAGGAACCATGAACCGATAACTACTGTGCCTGGGCTACAGTGAAGTATTTTCATTTAATACATATTGGAGCGACGTTTCATTTAACATAGCTCCATAGGCATGTCGGCAAGATCAAATCCTCCCAGGTATTTTGAAACAATAGCTGGTCTCGGAACTTCAACAAATTTTATTCTTTCCCATTGGTTCATCTCCCACAAGTGTTGATAACAACTGAACTGGCTTATTATCCAGCCAGCACAGTACGGCAATGCCAAGATTAGCTTCGCATTTCATATCATACGATCTCCTATCAAGCATTTTGAAATCTAAAGTTTTTAGTTCAAACTTTTCTATTCGACTTTTTCGGACCGTGCCGATGGAAAATATCCCCATTTCTTTTAAAGTCACAAGGAGTGAAACAATTATCAAAATACAGTTTGTAATTTTTAAACTTTCTTTGTTACTGCGGATGCTAAGTACAACAGAATGTCCGATGATATGCCAAGTCCATATGAAAGGCAAGTTCCAGCACCAACATAAAGCGCAGAGTCATAAATAATTCATGGCGAGTTTGAGCGCTTAAGCATTTTCAGTCTCCATTTGTGTGGTTTAGCAGTATTGTACCGCTTAAGGGATGATCTCCTGAAATATGTAACTAGCCTGATAACCGAAAGCTTTTATTTATTGCATTAGCACACCTTTGAACTTACCTTTATAACCAACAGGTCATGCTCATCAGTGCTTTGGTATTCCCCTTGATGTAGATTGTTGATTTTTTCTTTGAGTAACGACAATATTGGACGAATTTTGTATAATTTGTCATAATTATTATCGCAAATTTCCTTATTTTCTCAAATTTATTTCCAGGCATCGAATCTGTGATTCCGATTAATTTGAGGTCTTGGAACCACGCCGGCAGCTGGACTACGGCCAAGTACAATAAAACGGTGAGAAATCGACGAATATCTTCATTTGAGCAATTGAGTTCACTGCCGAACTATTGGAGGGAATGCATATTGGTCTGTTCCATAGAAAATTTTATTAAAGCATCATTCCAAGTAAAGTCTTGAATAACGATTGGTCTTTTTCTCCTTATCATATCATATTGGGATACGCTGAACTTCGCTTCGATTAATGCGTCAAAAGGTGATTGATCATGACATAACCGTTATGTTGTTGGTATTTATTTATTCCCCGAATTCAAAGATTGGTTGTCGAAAAAGTATTTTCGTATTTTGTCAATAGATATCGTTGCAGTGGTATGTATCCAGTGCTATCAATCACATTAGAAAAGGTGAGAGTTTACTTTAACCAAAAAAAATTATATTCGGAAAAAAATGAATAATAGTTACGGCTGTTCAAAAATGAGTAAAAATAATGAAGAAATTCGCTACATTTTGAAATTTTTTTTATAAAAAAGGGAAGAATGCCACGCAAGGCTCCAATAAACTTTGTGGAGTTTACGGAGATGATGCTGTACCAGTTCGCAATGGTTCGCTTGCATCCGTTCCGCAAATGTCGATGTGAAAGATGCACCTCTCTCTGGTCGACCTATCGTTGCAAAAGTCGATGAACCACTTAAAAAAGGCTGGCTACAAAAAGGTGCTCGATGTTTGTGTATCAAATGAATTGTCTGTTAAAAATTTAATGGACCGAATTAACATCTGCAACTCTTTGCTGAAACGAAATGAAATCGAACCATTTCTGAAGCGAATGGTAACAGGAGACGAAAAGTGGATCAAATACGACAATAATATGTGAAAAGGATCATGATCCAAGCGTTGTGAAGCTCAACAAATGGTCGCAAAGCCATTATTGACGCCTCGAAAGGTTATGCTGAGTGGTCGATGAGATTGGAAAGGAATCATCCACTATGAGTTGCTCCAGCCTAGTCGAACGATTGATTCTACATTTTACTTCCAACAAGTGATGAGAAAATGAAGCAAGCAATCGAAAAAAATGGTAACTAATCAACAAAAAAGCCTTCGTCTTTCCTCAGGACAACGCTAGACTACACTTATCTTTGATGACTCGGCAAAAACTGTGAGAGCTTGCCTGGGAAGTTTTGATGCATTTACCATATAACCCTAACATTGCACCATCGGACAATCAATTGTTTCGGTCAACGCAGAATTCCTTTAATGAAGTTAAATTGGCTTCACGAGAAGTTTTTCGCTGAGAAACCAGAAAAGTTTTACTTTGATGGAATAATGTTTCTAGTCGAAAAATGACAATAAGTAGTCGACTGAAGTGGTACATATGTATTTTTTTCGTAAAGTTTATTATAATAAAAAAAAAGTTGAAATTTGATTAGAAATACGAAAAGACTTTTTCGAAAAAAAAATAAGTTGAAATTTGATTAGAAATACGAAAAGACTTTTTCGACTACCCTACATATCAATGAGGTGTGTATTTTAAACAGGTTTTTGTGTCTTTAACTTTTTAAACGGTGTCAAACATAGAAGTCGTTTATAAACAACTTTGAAGCTGAAAGGGTTAAAAGGGCACCATAACTGACCATAAGCCCACTAAGATAACTTGGTACACTGCTTAGTTGATTTTGAACTTTTCTTGAACTTAGTTTAATTTATTTTATTAAAATATTCCAAATAAACATTAATATTAATCTTAAAACATTAACGTTAAAATTTTTTTAGTTAAATAAAAAATTCTTCCCATTAAATTTTTCTCTCACTGCACCATTCAATTCGGTTACAATTTGCGAATATTTGATTACGCCACATCTAACTAAGGACATTGAAATATTTATTTACTTTTATACGCAAATTCCTACTATTCTTTAAGAGTTTTACAGCGGCTACTTTCACTAACAAGGCAAATGGAATTGAAAGCTTGCGGCTGGGCGAGAAGGTCACAAAGAAGATGAATGTATTTTCTTATCGCCGGACACGATGCATCTTCACTCGTTAGCTGTCAAATTGTGTTAAACGAAGTTCGAAGGCGAAGCGCTTATACTACGCACACCAACACATACAAACACAATTGTATTTGTATATACATATACATACAATATGTAAGCGCGCTACAAAGAATAAGCGCAAATGAAGATTACATTAGTGAAAAAAGACACATTTACACTTCTGCTTTGAGTATGTGTGTGTGCAGGCCCACTAGAGCAACCTGCTGTGTTGAGACTGCACTGGCTTTGCGGTCACAATCGTAATGTTTACACATGCATTCATATAAATATATGTGTATATATATATTTGTATGTCTTTGTATAATATATTATTGCTTTTGCTATTTCTCACACTGTCCGATTTAATTTTTTACGTTTTCCAACATTGACTGCCACTTTGACAGCATCTTAACTAATATTATACCCGATTTCCGGTGGTTTATGGCTTACGACTGTCAACGCTATCTCAGCACTTGGACAACGAGGTGTTTGCTTATCTGCCACTGGGTCGAATGTGGTGGCTTCGTGTGTATAATGTGCGTGTATGCTTGATGTGGAAAATCAGTGAGTAGGGTAAATTGGAAGAGTGAGGGTGGCTCAAGTAATATATTTTCCAATAGTATTAGTGAGATTTAAGCAGATAGCATTAACTAGGTTATATGTGCGATTATATGTATGTACACATGCTCGTATGTATGTATATATAAATACATATATATATATATATATATGTATATATATTATGTACGTACATATGTAACTATGTGTATGCCACAGCTTGCTACTTGTCAGCTCTTATAAATTATGCTAGTGAAACTGCACATAATACTATACTGTACTCAGCCACTAGCCCACAGGCGGCGTAGGCGTATGAGTAACCAAAAGGGATGACTTGTTAGAAAGTGAAATAAATACATTGAATGGTCGTTATTTAAATTGATATAAATGATATTTGTATTAGAGGTTATGTCGACCACACATTCACACCGAATTCAGCAGCATGACAGCTGAACAATGGTGACTAAGCTTGTAGAGGCTTAAGTAAAAAAGAATATAAGTGTTGCTCGCTTTAAGCCTTACCGCAAACTGACCTCATTTCAAGACACTTCGTGCGGCAGCAAACATGCCTTGGATAATTGATGATTGTGTCAGTGCTGCATTTTGTTTATTTTCTGGCTTGCGGCTGGACCAAAGTAAAGGGATATCAACACATTTTTTTTAAATTCAAACAATCCATTTGTCTTCGAAGCGGACAAGTGTAGCAAATACATGTAGAATTAATAGATAGCCAATTGAAAAATTCAAAAGTGTTAGTAGATTTAATTGAAATGACAAGTTCGTGTGAAAAACAGAAATAACTAATATATAGTTTTCAAGTTTTTCGAGTTGTGAAATGTTGTATTTGAACAGAATAGTTATAAAGGTTTTAATTTAATTAAACTTAAATTAAATTGAAACTGAAACTGAAAGGGAGCTTTTGAGCGGAATTCGAAATGGTAAATTAAAAAAATTCATTGATAGTAAGCCAAAATCTGTCAGCGACAAACCAGGTGATAGTCTCTGCGGAAACAATTCGGAGGGTTTTTAGAAAAAATTGTCTCAGAAGGCGTTCAAATGTTAAAAAGCCATTGCTGTCAGAAAACCACAAACAGTTACGTCTCTCATTTGTATCTGCAGTAAAATCAGCCGGATGCTAGAAAATTCTAATATTAAAAATAAAGGGGCTAGATAAAGCTTTCATCCAATTTTATCCATTTTCAGCACAGAGATATCCTGTTGATTTGGAAAACAAGCTGAAGTATTTTTATTGCCATGTGATGTTGATTTGTCGCACATAATAGTTTTTAAGGGGTTTTCATTCGATTTCATTTATTTTCACACTATCGTAAGAAGGGTTGAATGAATTTGCCCTGTGCTTTTTTGACTGGTGAGAATCGGATCAATACTTTCTCCCTATACTATGTAGTATAAGATTTTCGAACTTCCACATGGGTTTACATCACATATATCGGTCAATATAATAGTAGAAAAAAGCTTTTAACCAAACAATTTCGATGATGCCACCCGAAAGCCAGAAAACTTTTATAAATAGCTGCATGTTGACATTCAAAGAATAGTTGTTGCTTTACATATATCAATTACACAAAAGAGAGGGTTTGGTGCCTACTAGTAATACCCACATATTCACTAGGAAAACGAAACATCTGAACTGTGCCCAAAAAATAAGGTGACATTGTATTTATTTTGAAAATTCTATATTTATTCTTCCAAATCAATTTCATCCCCTTCAAAGTAATCCCCTTCCGATGCAATGTACTTATGCCAACGGATTTTCCAATCTTCGAAACACTGGTTGTAGTCACGTTACTTTCCGGAATGGTCTTCAGTTCTGTCTTCGCTGCGGCTTGAATCTCCTCTATCGTATAAAAACGGTGTCCCCGGTGTGGTCTTTTGAGCTTGGTGAACAGCCAAAAGTCGCACGGCGCCAGATCAGGTGAATACGGTGGTTGCGGAACGATATGGGTTGTGTTTTTGGCGAAATGATCACGAATTACGAGGGCAGTATGGGAGGGATGGTGCATTATCGTGGTGTAAAAACCAAGAATTGTCTTTCCACAATTCCGGCCTTTTTAGGCGGATAGCGTTACGCAAACGACGCATAACGTTCAAATAATATTCCTTGTTGACTGTTTGACCGGTTGGAAGGAATTTATAATACACAACACAACGATAATCGAAGAAAACAGTCAACATGACCTTGATTTTTGAGCGACTTTGGCGCGATTTTTTTGGTCTCGGCTCTCTTTTGGCACGATATTCGCTCGATTGTTCGGCTGTTTCGGGGTCGTAAGCATAGATCCAAGTCTCATCGCCAGTTATAATGCATTTCATGACACCCTGGTAGTCGTAAAGCATCGTTTCACACACTTCAACGCGACGCCTTTTTTCCAAAAAATTCAATGTTTTCGGTACCAGTCGAGATTTGACGCGCTTGAGGCCCAAAACATGCTTCAAAATGGAATTGGCTGAGCCTTTCGATATGCCAACTTCATCAGCAAGGTCTCTAATTGTTGATCGGAGGTTTTTCAACACCAAATCTTTGATTTATTGTTTGTAAAAGAAAAAATAATTCTCCAAATCCTTCGACGCGCGCAGTTTAAATTCAAATGTCACCTTATTTTTTGGGCACAGTAGAATTGATAGTATTTACAAAAATATATATATATATTACTAATTAATTTTATATTAATGTTTTCATACTTTTTCTCCCCACAATTTTACAATTTTTTGTTAGAAAGTTCCTTTTTTATTTTTTTATTTTTATTGTTCTTATCTTAAAATATATGTGAAATTGTAATATCTCTCGCCTCTAGTACATAAATTTGATATTTTGCCCTTTCAACCAAGATTTCTTTATAAAAAAAATACAAAAAGGGATATTTGAAGATACTCTTTCAGAATGATATACAAGTAATGTTTCTTCATGTGGTCCGCAAGGTAGTCATCTTGCCCCGATTCTGTTGTTGTTATTTATTAACGGTATACAAATAAGATTCTCCAAAATTTTTTTATATGCCGACGACGTAAAGCTTTTTAAATCATACAATTTTCTTCTTCTTCTTTAAAGGCGTATAATATACCTCATCTGAGAAAAATGTCTGTTGCAAAGAGATTTCAACAATTTGATTGCTTGATACGATAGAATGATTTGCCATTGAATCTCAAAAAATATAAAACGATGTGCTTTTCCGTAGATCTGGGTAACCCTCTCCTTATGTTATTAACGTTGTTGATTTGGGAGTTACTATAAACCCTAAACATAATTCAAGACTTCATATTGACACCATAGTCTTGGAAGCAAAAAGCATACTCAGTTTTGTTAAACATTAGTCTAAAGAGTTTAGAAATCCGTATGTTACTAAAATACTTTTTACAACTCTGGTTAGATCTATATTGGATTATAACGCTGTTGTATGGAACACTCATTACCAAATTCATTCTGACAACCTACCATAGAGTACGTTCAGGAACATTTTTTTTACTTTTCGTTGGGTTAAGTATATATTCCTATAAATCTACCTACACATTCTAGTCGTAGGGAAATGCTTGACATTTTAAATATTCTTAGTAAGCATTCTGAATTGAACGGTTTGCAGTTCGTTTCTTCTGTCCGAAGTTAAATTAAATATCCCAGTTCATTTTTCGAGCCAGTTTGAACCCTAACTGTTAAGATATCAAATTTTAAACTGAATCTTAAGCTAAACAAATCATTCCGTCGTGTACTATATGTATGTCATAATTTTAATTATCTTTCTTGCATATTTGATATTTATGACTCACCTTTCGAGATTAAGAAGACAACAATGCTACTCTCAATAAATAAAATCTTAACAATTGGTTCTAAGGTACTTTAAATCTTAGCTGTGGAAATTTTTGTTTCTGTAGTTAAACAGTTTCAGTTAGATCTCGACGCTTAAAACACGCTCTTGTCTTTCATAACTCGGCTTATTCCACACATATGTATACGGCTGCGCTCCTCGCTTTGGTTAGACGGGAGGTGACCAATCATTGGGTTATTATTATTATGAAAGGGCATTGTGATGCAATCGCTTTTTACAAGATATCATGGGTGTTGCAGTGAATGCATTAAAGTGACATGGAATAATGCTCTACACTGGCACTGATTTTCCTATAAAGTACTGCCTACTGCTTCACTTATTAATTCTTACATTTACGTAGAAATAAAGGACTTCACAGGAAACTGCATTTACGTAGAAATAAAAGACTTAACAGGAAACTGCATTCCATAGCACTGGAAATATAAATAAATGCTAAATAAGACAATATAGCAAGTGGCTTAAGTGCTGAGGCAGGAATCTGCTGCGGAAGTTTCGCTCCAGAGCAGGAAATTTAACTCCATAGAAATAAAAGTAGGAAAAATAAAAAAAAAAAAAAATGGAGCATGTGAAAGTGATTTATCTGAATTAAATATTATTTATTATATAGAATATGAAGCACACAATTAAAGCCGACTCAACCCGTCTATATTTTTCGCATTTCGACAGTATAAAATGCTTAATTACACGAAAACTTAGCTCTTCCCTACTTGTTAATAATAAACTTTTATAATTTGTATTACAATCATCTCACAGCTTCTCAATATACCGTTCCGTATTAATTGCGACATAATAAATTATATGTTTTTATACATTGAGACAAATAAGTAAACGGAAATTGTAAATAAAACGAAAAATATTTAATTATTCATCAATACATTTTTTATCTTGCCGCCTTCAAAGAAATCCTCACCGGATGTAATATACTTATGCCAACGATTTTTTCCGTCCTCGAAACACTTTTCACAAGCACTTTTTGCGATTGCCTTTAGCTCTTTCAGCGAATTTTGTTTCAACTCTTCGATCGACGGAAAGCGGGTTCCACGGAGCGGGCATTTCAGTCTGGGGAACCAGAAAAACTGAAACGGAGCCTAATCTGGTGAATGCTGTGGTTGATCGCTGGTATTCGTTGCGGTTTTGGCATTAAATTCAGTCACAATCCATCAATTGTTCTTCCTAATTCCGACTGATTTCGACGGTGTTCTCACACAAATGCCTCAATATGGCCATATGCAACTCCTTATTGATCGTCTGTCCTTCCAGAACAAATTCATGATGCAGCAAAAAACGAATGTCGAAATAAACAATGCGCAGCACCTTGATTTTTCAGCGGTTTTGACTTGGGTTTTTTGGTTTCTGCTCCTGTTTCCCTCTCCATTCTGATGTCTCATCGACAATTATATGCCTTCTATGAATGTGGGATCTGCACGATCAAGTGCGACGAAAGAGACCTCTTTATGGTATTCATTATGGTCATTATGAAAAAAAATGAGCTTTATCGGGACGAGTCATGAAAGAACGCGTTTCATACCCATAATACGAACGGTGATCATTCGAACGGACTCACGAGAGATGTCGAGCTCTCTTGCCATCTTCCAGCCTATGTCTGATAATTTTCTTCTTTAATATTTTCATCGGTTGAACAGATCGAAGTTGGTACAGAACGAGGCATGTTTCAACGATTTCGCGACCATCTTTGAAGGCTTTATACCACTCGTAGGCTTGTGGTTTTGATAAAACTCAATCACCGTAAGCCTTCTCCAACATTCCTAGCGATTCCGCACACAAAGTTTGGTTAGAAAAATGTTAATGCCTTCCATATATTTTAATTTTTACATTAATTTCTTTCCAGGTGGTCGTTGAAAGACTATCGTAGACAGGACACGTGTCGGTTAAAATATATATTTTTTTATTTGCTTCCACCTGTACATTTTTGAGTGAGTTTTCCACTACATCTATTAGGAGTACACGCGAGTATATATTTTTCTTAAAACTAAACTCAATAAACATACATATGTATATATATGACAATACACAAAATTTATTTACACCGAAGAAGCAATAGAAACAAAAAAGCGCTTAAAAGCAACAACTTCCGCGCCAAAACAAAAATAGAAACTGTTGCAAGTGCAGCCGGAAAAGTAGAAATGAACAAGAAAAAAAATTTTCTTCTGCGCTAAGTAGCGCAATAAAACACATAAAGAAGTAATAAACTTTTGTTGAAAGACAATACGAAACGTAGCAGCGCCGCATGATGCGCAAGAAAACCGGAAATTTTCGGAAGAAAACACCACAGAAAAAGTTAAAAGCGCCGCGCCGGAAGAAGAAGAATGCGCCGGCGAAAGTGCATCTACTCATTGTGCTGGCAATTTATCGCACGTAGTATTTATCTGCTGCTCGTGACTTTGCTAGTGTGTAATCGCACAAGTGCATGCACGGCTGAGCGTACACATATGCAGGTACGCCTAAAAGTATGCTATGCATGCGCGTTGCAGCTGCAATAAAATATGGCAAGTGCAAATGCAAGGCGTGGATAAGTTATATACAAGGATTTATAAATATATATTTTTCCGCCCGAACTTTAAACGCTGTAATGCAAGCGGTTAGCAAAATTTTAACCGTTCCAAAAAGTAGTAGTTATGTACTAGTCAATAGAATATGAGTTACCACGCTACTGCCATAGAGCACGGGCAACAAGGATGATCGAAATAAATGGAAAAGTCCAAGCGTTACTTATTCCATTAACATATGTTATTTGACTGCATCGTTGTTTACTGTTTTAAGTAAAAAACGTAAAGAGAGAGAAAAAATAAAAAATAATAATGAGCATTTCTAAGCTGATTTCAATGCCTGATATTACTGACTCTGTTCTATGCTCTTTTCAAATCAATAGAACTGTGATATAGAATTATTGAAAAACCCGCTCTTAAAATTGAGGTCCCTGATCCCGAAAGTCGGTAGTAAACTTTAACAATTTCGAGTCGTTGTTGGATCAAGATGTATGATCCATGATGTAATGGCAAACCTTACTGAACTTTAATAGGTTGATCGGCTTGTCTGGCAGCTAAAAAGACTCAATCTTAATAATTTATTCGCAAATTGCGCCATTGTCTTCGACAATAACCAAATTTCGTGAATATATCTAGTGAATTGGAACAGTTTTCCATACAAGCAGTTGATCGAACATCACTCGATCGTGTTTTTTGTATGGCAGCTATATGCTGCTGTGGTCCGATATCGTCGTTTCGGACAAATGAGCAGCTTTTTGAGGAGAAATGAACGTAAGAGAATTTTTCAGATCGATATCTCAAAAGCTGATGGATAAATAGACAAATACTTGCATGACTAATTCAACTCAGCTCATCACGCTGATCATTTATACATGTAAAAGGTATGTTCCAAAGTAAGCAGGAATCTTTTTGACTCTAGTGTATCCTAGTGGCGCCATTTATATGTCGACTGGTGCGTTAGAATCTATTATCTTTATCTATTGTAAAATGAGAATTTCATGACATTTCATTGATTGGAAATGAAGTTATTGCGTTTTAAGTGTTAGTATGTTTGTGTTATCGGTGCGAAAATGAGCTTCGAACAAAGAGCCAACATTAAATTTTGTTTTAAAATTAATAAATCTTTTACCGAAACGTTTGAATTGATTAACGAAGCTTATGGCGATGATTCCCTATCCCGTAGCAGAGTGCACGAGTGGTTTCAACCTTTTCAAAGTGGTCGTGAGGACCTAAATGACGATCAACATGTGGGCCAATCAAAATCCGTGATCACCGGAAATTCCATCGAAACTGTGCGTGAATTCATCAAAAATCAGCCGAAATCATCATTAAAATTCATGGAAGTCGAATTGAACATCTCCAAAACATCGATTTATCGCATTTTGACTGAACATTTCGGCTTACGAAAGATGTGTGCACGGTTTGTGCCGCACAAATTGACTGACAACCGAAAATTGCTCAGAAACCAACATTCGAAGAACAAATATTTGACCAAAAGTCTTTCATTTAAAGGCATTTTGTAGGCGTGATAATAGTCTAATCTGCAACACCAACCTTTGGTGGATGCCAAGAAACACGTTTCATGATGATATCTTAATTTTTACTCAAGATATCGCTTTTATAGACTGCCGAACGCACAGTTAGACAGTCAGCCGGATTTCCACACGACTCGTTACCATGACTATTTATATACTTATATGTACATAACTGTACCCAGGTTCTCTGCGTCTGAGGGCTATGTCGCTAGTGCTATGTGCAGCATGGAGTTTGGTGCCATTATTGGTGCTGTTTGTAGTGCACCACAGATACTGATGAGAGCAGCTCTTTGAATACTCGCTCATTTTTTTGCGAATGCATTTTTTTAGCGCCTTCCACCACACAAAAATACCGTCGAACATTAGAGGTTTAACCATGATTTTATAGACCCAAAGAACTACCTTTGGTGAAAGTCACCACCTTTTGTTAATGGCTCCTCTGCAACGGTACAAGGCAACCGAAGCTATCCTTGATCTTTCCTTTATGTTGGGTTTCAATGATCGTTTCCTGTGTAGGATGAGCCCTAGTTACGTAACAAGCATTCCGTCCCCCTCATAAGTGGTAGATGCGCCGCCGAAATCTCGTACTTTCTAGTGAATAAAAGCAGTTCGATCTTACTAGACGTGATAAAGAGGTAATTTTCAGCAGCCCTGTTGCTTACGGTGCTAAGGTACCCCTGAGTTAGCTCATACACTCTATTTAGAGATTTCTCTTCCATCTTGAGAGCTACGTGGTAGAGTTATCTATGTCTATGGCGTTTAGTTTTGAGTGATACCAATAGCCATTAGGTGAACAGAACATGTCACGACAGTATAAAAATAAGATCTTTGAATATTATTTCGTTATAAAATTAAAAGAGTTCGCTTAGAATTAGATACTTTTACTAGAATTTTGTAGATTTTTACCACCACCTAAAACTAGTACTGTTCCCAAACGAAGAAATATTTCATATAAAACTGTACTGTACTATGCTGTACTTGTTCTAAGAGTATAAAATACACAACAAATACATAAACATTTTTTGGGATACATACTCATACAAGCAAAAAGTAAGGAAGTAACGATTTCAAGTACTTTTTGTAGTTTTTATAGGAGGAGAGTAACAAAGTAAGCGAACAAAAAAACTTTCAAGTGAGTGCATTTTCCTCTAAAACTATAAATGTACCAGTTGTGTTTGCTGCTGTCAGTGGGTTTCCATTTAGATATTCATATGCAATAATGAGACGTATTTCCTGTAGAGTTTGGAAAAAACAGAAGAAATACTGTTTGGACAAATAAGACAAATATATTATATAAAAAAATTTTCAGAAAATATTTTTAAGATATTACACTTAACGAAAAAAAATTGATTTCTTGAAAATTCTGACTACACCTAACCCCTTAAAAAATGTTTTTTTAATATTATTTATATTAAAAAATTCAAAAATATTAGGCACAAACATATATTTGCACCAAATTTTTGACGAAAATTTCATCTTCACCAAAATATCGCTTCAACCTATTGACAAAGTTGCGCCACTGTGCCGCACTTGATAGTCAACTGTCGAACAACAATTTAGCTAGCAAACATGCAAAAGAGTAAACAGAAAATTTTAAACAATTTGAAATATCCGGAAATGGAAAAGCAAGGAAATGGAATGCGGAAAAAGTTTTGAGTAGCACTTATGTGAGATTTATTGCATTTCAGATATTCATCTTTTGCCATACATGATTTGCATACACTTCAAAAAGCAAAAGCTCGAGGAGTACACATATCACAACTATGCAAGCGTAATGGGTGTTTTGTTACACAATTTTGACTCGATAGTTTTCAAGTAACTTACTTTCGGTTGTAGAACAGCGTATTAACGGTAAAAGGATTGTACGTGTGCATAATATTCAACAGGAGCTAAAGTAAATCAGCTCTGGTAAGCTTGAAATCGATGAATCGCTGTCTGGATGTTTTCAACTGTATGTATGTATGTATAGTATTTCAGCGTTCTGTATAAATAAGGAAGGGCTAAGCTATGGTGCAACTAAACATTTTACACTCTTGCAAGGGAAATACCTTAAGATGTAAAACGTCAACTAGAGGATCAAAATCCAAGCAAGTTATATATGGGCCATTCCATCAATTGGCGACATGGTTTTGTAGCCGTCGTTCTCCGATTTTGACCAAACTTTAGAATATCATAATATAGACCAAAAGAAGAATATCTGTTAACTTTTTGGTGGTCAAAGATGCTCCATTGTTTTTTGGCGCGCAATTCAAATTGAGATCATACAAAAAAATGACTATTTCTTTTATTTTTTAACGACCTCAAAACTGAGCGATCAAAATTTTTAAAGTATCCAATTTTATGTAAAAAAATCTCAGCTTTCTGATAAAAATATTTTTGAATCCAAAAAAAAATTTTCAAAATCCAAAAAAAAAAACGTTTTTCCCACAAACCCGGTTTTTTGTGCTTTTCCACCAACTTTTTTTCAAAATTGACTTTTTCATTCGATTCCTCGTTAAATTCTACATAAGAATCAGTGTTCAAAGATATGGGACTCTGATCCCATGAACAGCAGAACCTCTCACGAAACTGCTAAGGTGTTTTATGCCTATTTTTGCTATATCACATGGATATGTAAGTGTATAATACTCGGGGTGTTTTGCCTTGTTCTGGCAAACACGGTGAATTCAAGAATTCAAGGAGAAAGTGTTGAGATGTTTCTATCTCATCTTCTTTCGAACAGCTGATGCAGCTATTATCCGATAAGTTTTTTCATTTCACTGCATGGATCCCCATATAACAGTGGCAAGATTAAACTCTTATGAGCATTGAAAGGTAAACCTTGTTAAGAGCTCCCTGGACTTGTTCCAAAAGGACCTAGCGACTGCACAGCTGATGATAGTTGAGCAACGCATGCTGAACTGGTCTGAGGCGCAAGGGTTCAGCACCAAACCACAGGAAGCCAACTGAGCTCCAAAGCAGTGGATGTACTGTTTGCTTAGTTAGGGAGCCTAAAACTGGAGTTGATGGAAAGTTCCCGACATCTACTCTTACAAAAACCCTTATCGGAAAGTCTTCTTTGGAGGTATGCAAGCAGAGAAACGGCTATGTTCGGCGAGCTGGTTATCCATGTATCGAGGAATGAGATCGAAATGTGCGGGGATTTCAGAGGGCCCAGATACTCTGAAAATGAGGACAGTTTTATCCCAAGGCTTTGCGTTTCTTTACGGGAATGCACCTGAACCTTGAAGATTAATAACAGCCTTCTAATTTTCCGCAGAAAGCTTCCCCCGAAAACCCTTTATTTCGGATTTATAGATTGTAAATCCGGTCTTATACCGCACCCTCTCGTTAGTAGCCCCGCTTTTGCGAGTCTTGTTAAAAAGTCATCTGCAGAAAGCTCGGATTTAGAGAGTTCCAATGTCCTCTACCGATGCAGTAATTGGACAGGAGCTCTTCATGAAATTTCTATAGGGTTTCCTACACGGGAGCATCACGTCCAGATTGAATGCGATGAACTTATGGTCAGAGAATGAATTTTTTTCTAGAAGAGGTGGTGCCAGCGCATTTGAGGCTAACGTTAGGTCCAGGACCTCCACCCCATTTACCGTTTCAAAAGTGGGTGTGTTACTACTATTGCATATACGAAGATCTTTATCTATATCTTATAAATTCGAAAAGTGATTCACCTCTCTGGTTTGTATCTGAGCTTCACCAGATTTTTTTCGCGTGTTTGTGACGGACCCAATGATAACACCGGTTTCTCTTAGAAATGTTTCCTTCAGGGCCTTTCCAGCACCATTTGAAGTTGTTCCACCTCACCCTCGTGCAGCACCTCCTTCTTCGCCTTTTACTTTTTTGGTGACGATATCCCCGTCGCTGAATTTAGGCAGAAGAAAAACTGTAAGTTCGTTCCGTAGTTGAAAACAAGCTTTCGTCCTACCAGCGTGACTGACCGTTAACAGCTTATAATTTTTCGTTCTCAGTCCATAAATTCCATAACTGCTCAGCCACATAACGATCAACCTGATCCAGTATCAGGATAACATCGACTGAAGATGAATCTGAAGAAGCTGCATACTCCATGCTCTTCTCCAGTAGCACCAGTTTGGTACCCTGCTCTTCGAACAGCCATTCCAGACTGAAGCCGGAATCACCAACTGACGATCCGCGTTCATGTCTGTCTAGATTAGATGGAGACGTATATACTTCCATAGTCTCTAGGACGAATTCGTCTTTCTTCTCTACCGCACTAAGAGGTTTGATTGTCATCTTAGGATCCTTATTATCACCTCTTGAAGCCGTAGCTTATTGCTCCTTAAACTCCATAAAAGGACCGCGGTACTCCTCATTTAGAAGTAACAGTGCTTGCTGACAAGATTCCTCGGTTCTCTCGAGCCTTATATTCAGCCAATCGTACATGAGCAGAGAGGAATTATAGTTCTTATAATCTTCTTTCGTTCTCCTAAGGAGGAAGGTTCGGCGGCCGGGATCGCACGCGAGCTCGAGTGAGCAGTGGTATATCTAACCGATCTATGGCCTGCAATCCGGCTCCATTTCATACCTCTGCTACAAGAGATACTGTATCTTTGCACGAGCTTACCCATGGTGCCACCTGGGAGTTTCACACTTTGGAAGTGGCCCAGGATTACGTCTGACCACATTCATACAAAACGCGGAAACGGCCGCAGCCACCCTCTTCCCCTCTTCTCGAGAGTTGGCACCATCGCATACACCAAGCTCAATGGAATGGAATGGAAAGCATGAATTTTCAAACTGAATAACTAAATTTTCTAGATATACCGGTATACCGCCCATAACGGTTTTTAATTCATTTCAACAATTTTCATAACAATTTACTTACTATAATATACTTGTATAATAGCTACATCAAGAAACTAAAAATATATATGCGCAAGAATATATATGTATATTGATTTCATTTTCAGCATTGTTTGTCAACTTTGTATAAAATTTTCTAAAAACAAGCAATATAAATACACATAGTGACGCACTCTCGAATTTATAGCAAATATTTCATAAATTCATTTCCATCAACACTTTTCAATTTATCAATATCTATCATCTTGCATACCATAAATTGTAGAAATCGAATAAATTTTTAATATCTTCCATGGCATGTTGTTTGTCACAAATTTAATATAACATTTTTCATGCGTAACAAATTTAATTTTCATAAATTTTAAACGCACACATGCAAACATGCATTGATGTTGGTAAGCACACACACACGCATAAACATCAACAACCCTTACCCGTATTTTATATGCCGACACTTTTTCCACTCAAGGAAATCTGATACGATTTTCTTAACTCATATTTTGCAGCACTATGTTGTTTTGGCTGTGTGCTTTGTTGTGTTTTTTGTTATTTTTGGTAATTTTATTTATTACGTTTATGTATGTAAATGTATGCATTTTGTTGTTTTTATTTGCTTGCACGTCGAAGATTATGGAAATTTACAATTTGCACTCAATTTTAGCTGGCTCTTGGAAGGTATATGTATGTGTGCTTACACCTACATATTTATATATTAACATCGCATCGAATTATATATATTTTTTATCCATATAGATTTCGCTTTCCTCACAGCAACTCACACCAAATTTATTCGATTTCTTTTACACCTCAACTTAGTGTCATCATTCTTATCCACTTTGTCAAGCAATTTATTTTACAATCGAATTTGAAAAGCCAACCCTTCGAAAAGCAACTTGCATTATTTGTTAGTTTTTACACTTTTTTATTTGTTTTTTTTTTTTTTTTGTAATTTTTTCCTTTTTTTCTTTGGCGCTGAAAAACATGAAACCACAAATGTTCTTTATCTTAAGCCGAATATCTTTTGTTATTGTTTTTGTTTTTATAATATTACCCTTTCCTGTTCTATACGCATTGTAAATTTTTTTGGCGCATTTCCCCCAACACTTCTATTTCCGCTTTGCATTGCTGGTCTTCGCCTTGAGCAGCGACGCCTCTTTGTTACGCGCTCTTTAATGTGCTTTGGCGTAGAGGCGTTTTCGTGTGTGAGTAACAACAAATCAATAGTGAATTTATATTTTAAAATGTACAACAACGCACACGTTGCGGGGAACACAGACGCTATTCCCATTATCAGGTTTGAGGAAATGTCGGTGTCTTAAAAGCTTGACTACAGTGTCTTCTAATACACTGTGGAGAAAAAGTAGCGACAAAGAAATTTAGGTGAAAATGTGCAAAGCCAACTAAAAATAGAAAACAAGAAAGAAAGTTAACTTCGGCAACACCTGAACTAAAATATCTTTCCCTGATGCATTTTTAATATCACAAAGCCATTTAATTTTGCTAACGGCTGATCCAAGTAGAGTTATTTTTTTCAATAGCTTTTTTTTGACAAAGAACGCGTGGGTGGTGTCAAGCTGTTATGTTATTTTTGTTTAGTATTGTTTGATATTTGATCGTGGAAAGACTAACGTCTGAACAAAGTTTAGAAATCGTTCAACATTATCACGAAAGTTCACGTTCTGTAAAGAATGTGTTTCACGCGCTTTGCTCAACTTATGCGCAGCATAATCGGAATACTGAGCGTACTATTCGAAACATCTTGAGACCCAGCATTCATTATTAGGTAATATTCGACCGAAAAGACCTGGCTGTGAAAAACATATATCAGCCGTAGCAAAGAGTGTATACGAAGATCGTGAAGAGTCTATTCGGCGTCATTCGCAGCAACTCTGACTGACGTAGGGAACGACTTGGCGAATTTTACGTCGAGATCTTAAATTGAAAGAATAAATACAACATAAAGCTTGTGCAAGAACTGAAGCCGCTCGACCTTCCCAAGCGACTATCGCTTTGGTCTACCAACTTTCAAAAAGTTCCAAGAAGAGCCGACGTTTTCGAGCAAAATTTTGTTCAACGATGAGGCCCATTTCTGGCTCAATGGGTATATAAACAAGCGAAATTGCCGCATTTGGGATGAAGAGCAAACTGATGAGATTTTGGGGACCAGTGGAATCATCGGTTCATATTTCTTCAGAAATAATGCCGCTGAGAACGTAACCATCAAAGGCGACCATTGTCGCGCCGTGATAACCGACTATTTGATGCCTGCAATTGAAGACCGTGATCTCGACGACATTTGGTTTCAACAAGATGGCACCACTTCCCACACATTGCATCAATCAATCCATTTATTGAGACAACACTTCAATGAGCAGATAGTGTGATGTCACAGCGTTAGATGACATATAAAGTCTAAATTCTTTGCACCGAAGCGGGATTCAATTCAGGAACAAAACGTCACGAGTATCATTCGACTTAGCTGCTCACCCTAATCATTTATGTACTATAAATACTTGATAAGGTCGAACTAAATTTCGCCTGTTCAGAGTATAAATATGAAAGCAGTGATGACGGCTATATAACTACTGATAGACCGACGATTCGACGAAAATTTTCTCTCAGCGAGTGTTCGGGCAGTAGTCGCTGGGCCCACTTCATAGAGTGTTGCCAACGTTTTCATTGACTTCTGACACGGCTTGGTGAAACAGCACTTTCTTTTTCTTCTAATTCGAACGTTTTTTCAACGATTTCGTCCTTTATATGGTCCAATAATACTATATATTTAATAGTCGTTGTTGATGGTTTTTTATTAATGGTAGTCACTAAATGTTATTCCATGCACATATCAAAACACAGACGTCATAACCCTGCAAGCTGATCGTCGTTTTTTGACGGCTTAGAGTGGTTTCATCGTCTACAGTCCATTAGGGGGATCACTGTCAATTGGACTTAGGAGTGAAATGATGGAGCTCTGTTTTAGCCATTGTTATATGTTGCCAAAAAATTAATTTTATTACTTTTCAGCATCTTCAAATACAGCCGAGAATCATCAAATCGTCGTTTTTTTTTTTGGCCTGAAGTGGACTTCCGCGGCGCACAATTTGCTCATAGCTTTCTCATACTCAAATATTCGTAAAGGATATGAGGTAGACGTTTAGTTAATATCTTAACATACCTGTTATCTCGTACAACTTCACTAAACGATCCTCCAAAATTATTTTGTGAACTTTTTGATGTTTTCGTCGATAATCATCTCTTTTGGACGTCCACTGCGTTCAGTGTCTTTGGTGCTTAATTTACCATGTCTACACTTAGCATAGCAACACTTGATAGTTGATGAACACGAAACTCCTTTTTATCCATTTTCTTCACAATAACCAAGTTGATTTACTCGAAAAAATATATTTCACAAACTAATGATCCGACAGTTTGTCAAAGTTACGCGCATTTTTAAGGTTAGGTCTAACTAAAAATCATATAGATTTAGTAGCCCCATCTGTATATCAGCACAACTACGTAATGACGCTGAAGTGTAGTCACACTAACTATAACATTCAGATCCATCCGTAATGCAAATTTCGGACAAATCTCAAACTACCGCAACTTATTTTTGAATTTGTTTCGATAATATAAATATCAATGAACTATTAGACCGTTATGTCTTTTGCATTTAGCAGTAAAAATCAAGTAAATTTATTTCCATTTTTTTTTTTTGGAATTTTTGTATAATCTTTATCTAATTTTTGAGAGGTACATGTCATCCTTAAAGCTACCACATTCTACTGTAATAGAATACAGTCACTGAAGTACACACACTTTTTTCGTCCACTATTTTTCAGCACATTTGCACGTTCAGTTGTAATAAGTTGTACATATAGTATAAGAGTAATCGCGCATAACTTACATATATTGCTTGATATATGTAAAATATATTGAAAGCAAATTTGGCAACCAAAAGGCGGCAATGAAAGCGTCGAATGCGAACAGTAAAGGGTTGCTGCAAAGCAGCCGATTTTGACTTAACTAAAAAAATCTGAAAATAAGAATATAGGAATATATAACAAAATGTGAGCACTCTGAGACTAAAACAGCACCATCTCAAGCAACTGCAGAGCGCACGCCACCAATCCCTCAGCACGCCATCAATACCAACACCACACCGTTGACTGCACCCAAATTGCTGTTGTGCGTCGTATGTTGCCTCCTGTCTGCATTTGTTGGCGGCAATACACATGTGCAATATATAAATTCTAAATGGCTTTTTTCGCGCGTTTCCTCGACGCCGTACGCAGCTGGCTGCCATTTTTCCATTACTACACACACACACACACTCTTGCGGAAATACATTTTAACATAATATCTATTGTACTTTTTGTCTGCTGCGTCTTCGTTTGTTTTTGCATTTTTTTTGGCATTTCACTTTTCGTTGTACACGTGCTTTTGCGCGCTGCTCCCAAAAGCATGCTACGCTTTTCGTATTACTCAATTTTTTACTGCTTCTTTAGTTTCATGGCGTTTCATACGCGTTTCTCAAGTACGTGCGCGTTACTACACTGCAAGTGTACGCACAGCTGCTTACGCACACAAACGCAAACGCACATACAAGCAGACAAATGCGTACGCATCTGTATGCACGCTCGCATGCCTTGCCACTCTTATCTACATATGTGTATGTATGTATGTGTGTACCTCGTTTGCCGTATTTTGTTGATTTTTTGTTGTTGTTGGCGTAAAGCAGCGAGGATTTGAAAAATTGTGGTAATTTATAATGTTTATTTGATGCGAACGCACGAAGTACTGCAACGAGCTTCGAGCTTCGCTGTAAATGCGCAAAGCTGCGAAAAGTGGGCAAAATTTATTTACATAAATTGTTTGTAAAAGTGAATGCTGCGTGCATGCTTTAAAGCTAAGCCGTGATAAATTTTGTGGAAATTCGAATTTCATAAATATGTTTTCTTGGAAGAATTCGAGTGTGTAAGAAATAGCTATCATTATTTGTTTGCGAATTTTTATAGCTTGCGACAGAAAGTAGAGCAGATTTTGAAGAAGTTCGCCAAAAAATGAGCAAAATTAAAGATAAATTAAAGTATTAAGAAATGTTTTGTTAACAGTAATCTTGCCTGTGACTTGCATCGATCCATAAGAGTGTTTATTTTCACGAAATAATGAATTTTTATGCTAACAAGGATTTGGAGACATAATGAAACCCTAAAAGTATGCTAAATATAAGGTCGAGTAAACCGCAAAGGGCCAAACTGTAAGATAGATGCTTAGGAACCTGTCAACTAAACTTTTGGAGCTTCTGGTGAGCCACTAACGATGAGGGGGCCGTGACCAATCCTCTCATACTGGCCGGAACCGGTCACTTTCTGGTCAATAGCTTCCTTAGACGATTCAACTGTTCATAGTACAGGCCTAGATTAAGAGTTTGACGTTGGGGAGCAACTCAAATTAAAACGAGCTCGACAAAATTAACCGCATGATTCGCAGCCAATGTATAGGGACCATATTTTCAGCCGTCTTACTTGCTTTTTTGCTTGATCTGTAAAACGTGAGGTATTATATTTTGTCTGGCGTCAAACCTTCGCACGTGATCATACGAAATGATATAATTTTAACGACAAATTTCGGAATCTAATCACTTTTGTGCAAAAGGGAACGAAAGGAAAATGTAGCATTGTTCGGTCCTCCAAGACGAACGTATCACAGCAAAAAGAGCGACAGATTGGGATAAGATACATACCTGAAAGAGACATGTGAACGCCTCTGAAACACGCGAGCAAAGAATTTTACCATATATGGATCAAAGCTCAGGAGAACAGTTGAGAATATAATCTACAACCGTGAACTCTTACAGTTATACAAAGCGAGATAAAGGAACTTTACTCTTTCATTAAGATAACTTACAAATGTGGCTTTTCATAATAACTGTAGCGTTTCCCCTCTCAATATGCTCAGACACAGAATAACTCAAAGAGACTGTTAAGGGGGTATTCTAGTCTATAAATTAAAAAAAAAAATCGATTTTTTTTTACATTTTCAAAGTTTAACTATTCAAGAATATGTGTACAAGAGGATTTTTCAAACTCCAAATTATTTTCGGAGATATAGGCATTTTTCTGACCCGGCATCCAAACGGGTTCGACCAGAACGCGAAACTTTAAACGCGTTTTTCTCAAACCTGACTTTTTCGGAACGATACCCACGATTTCCAGGTTCTACTGAACCGATTTACTTGAAATTTTTACAGAGTCTTCTCAATAGGCTTTCTTATTTTATTATTTTAAAAAAAATCGAAACAGTCAGAAAAAGTGATCCAAACAAACTTTTTTTTTAGGCAGACGCCATTTTGTGAAAAAAAATGTTCCCCACTTTTCCGTAGTTCCGACCATTGCGATATTATTCTAGATTAATAATCTTTTTTCTTTTTGGTTTCAGATAACTAGGAGGGTTGTATGTTCACGTGGAAATTTTTAGAGACCCCCCACTTCGTCAGCTCATAATTTCTGAAATTTTTTACTTTTTTTAGTTTTTAATTTTTTTTTCTACTCTTCTAAAATTAACAAATGACTAATAAAAAAATGGAGAGTAAAAACATTAATTGCTTTTATTTTACAATACTTAAAAAATTACCTGAAATTCACGCTTCTAAACTAGAATACCCCCTTAACTTAATAATACAGGGCTGAGAGCTGATGTAAGCTCCGTTGATGATTTAAGGTTACCAGGCTCACGCGTTCCTGGGAGCACAAGTAACTGGTTTAATGATTTTAAATGGCTATATCTTTAGGGTTCATAGTAACCCTAAAAATTTTGCCACATGCCAATTGTCGTAGTTGTCTCGAAGGCAACGAGGTATAAACATCTTCAAATTTAGGCGATATTACAAATCCTTCACTATTTAATCATCGAAGTGAAACATCTATTATTATTACAAAATTGTGTTAGCATATTTTTAATGGCATCAAGGTGTATGTTCAATATATAAAGTTTAAAACACCATCTTCAGCAATACATTTGCCATCACAAAAGCGATAATTATTAATTTGCCTGGGTGTAACGTGACATTAACTAAGATAAGGCACCGAATCTATTCGAAACTTATGAAACTAAAGACATGACGCCAGCAATATACTTATACGTCTTAGTTAGTCTCGTAAAAGTCGGTATTAAATTGTAAAAAACGAGGAAGTTTTTTTCCAAAATAATTATTTCGGAATTTACATTTGTGTTCACTTAGAGCGAATCGTTCAACTCTTGACGAAATCACATAATTAATACATATGTTCTACAGTCACTTGTCTGCTAAGAAAATTGCATTCAATTTATCTTCCTTTCATGCTTTTGAAATCAAATTTTAAGATTTATATAAAGTCAATAATTCTCACATAAATATTTACCAACTCGTCAAAATAAATGTTCAATTATTTTTATTACAAAATTTTTGCGAATGAAATTTCGCGCGAAGCTGCTTAGATGCATTCTCACAAGCAAATGACTATCAAGGCGGATATTGAGATAAGGAAACGGAAATGTGAAAAGTTTTGCTTTGAAAGTTAAAACGAAGTAGTTCTTCGTTCTACAATAGTTTTCTGAACAGTTTACTGTTATTATATGACATCATAAAAATCGAAAAACTTAGCTAATAATATTCCTTATGAACAAAAGTTTACATTTTTTTATTGCGTGTCATGCAGTAAAAATTACAACAAACAAGAAAAAACCTTAACCTCGGCTGCACAGAAGCTATAATACCCTTCACAGGTACATTTTTTGTGGCAAAAAAAAATTTCACGAAATTACTTCGTCAAATGAAAGAGCTTGCCATACAAGTGGTTGATGAGCAATTTAATTTTTTAATTTTTTCGTTGCTTTTTTCTACCAATAGAGCTAAAATAGTGGAACTCATTAGAATCGCGTCTGACTTTACTCATTTTCAAGTTGTGTTACATTTGTCGATTAGTGATTCGAATATTAGTTTTTCAAATTTTTGAAAATACGAAAATTCATTCAGATTCTGTGACACCACTGAAAATCAGAATTCTACTAAAAACCCGTCCTGGATTACTCAGCACCATTGAATATATTGTCTCTGTAGTTCTGGCCACCAAATCAGTGCTCAATACGGGAATATTGGTCTAACGACTTTGTCATATTAAATAGTATTATATTCTCTCGCAAGTGTTATAGATCATATATGGTAAGTCTTTTTTAAATTTATTTCTAAATATTCAATTCCCAGTTCAGTTTGGCATCGATCTTGATCCTTAGATATTTTGCTGTTTGGTAGAGGAAAATTGTAGAACCAATGAGTGAGGGAGAATGAAATTGAGGTACGTTGATTTTATCATCAGTTCCGTCTTACTAGCGTCAACCCCTAGTGTAACCTTTGTAAAATTCTTTCCATCAACTGATTGTGGTTGGCAACAGCATTGATACCTCTAAAATAGCTTTTCTTTTGGTGCATATTTCAAGTTGATATGCTATATTTAGTTGATGCTCTTGGGATCAAATTTATTTATTTCTTCTACAAGAGTGTACAACTCCGATGGCATCGATATCATTGGCCATAACAACCTTTCTGATTTCTCCAGGCTGGGAAAAGAATCGAAGCAAATGGGTATGGTAGTGAAAGAGGCCAAGACAAAAACTTTTCCGCCATCAAACAAACAGTCTTTTATGTCTCTGTTGACAGTCATAACTTCGAAGTCGTAAGTACTCGCGTCTATCTTACAACCAGCATTAACAACAACAACAACGTCAGCCTCGAAATTCCACGAAAAATAACTCTTTCCCAAAGGTGCTACTTCGGACTGAATAGACAACTGAGAAGTAAAGTCCTCTATCAGCGAACGAATAACAAGCTCTACAATTTAGAGACAGCGGCTACGCTCCAGCGCCAGCTCTGAGAGTATTCGAAAGACCAGGTGAATAAGGACCTGGCTACACATGGAGTCTCCAATTAGAGCCAAACAGCGACAAGAAGAACAAATATCCAGCCGTTGTAAACTCGACCATAACCACGAAAAGGGATGTATACGCCAATAAAGAAGAATAAAAATTAGTTTTCGACACCCTCATGACAACGATGGTGGCACTCAGGGCTTGGAAATCGAACTGCCTAAGTCTGCTGAATTGGACATACCATATTATGTCATACATTAGCATCAAGGGATCATTAAGGGTCTTTGAAAATGGACAATGACCAAACCGGAGTACAAAATTCTCGATAAGAATATTTGTTTATTCTTCAAGTGATATTACAATGAAATATATACAGCATATAGACTATAAAAATCTCAATTTTTTTCGAATCCCTTTTAAAACACGCGTAGTGTGACTTTTTCCGTTACGCCAGCCAATCCAACGCAGGTGAACGTACCTTTTTGAAGCATTTGCTTATCATTTTCATAAAAAGCTCACGCTTTGTTATTTTCTTCACTTCATAAAGCAATTCCATTCAATCTGCCAACACAAATAATTCCTCTGAAACCTGCGCAACACTAGCAACGCTTCATTTTCAATTTTTCATTATACCTCACCGAACAGCAGCAGCAAAGCAATGAATACAAACGACACAGAAGTGAAGAAGTAAAGGCATCAAGCGCAATGACAGTGAAATAAAGCGAAGGCGTTGGCAAATGAGAAAAATAAAAATCAGCAGTAAGCCAGTTGCAGCGCCCTGAAGTATGCTCTATGAAATATGTGCAACATTTAAATGCCAAAATGATTGCAATGCTGAGCTGTTTGTCTGCCTCGATTTCTTTATTCGTCACTTTCGCAGGCATACAAGGCGCTACGCTCGCTTGCCGCCTCGTTTTTACTGTGCAAGCTGTTGATGTTTGCGCTCAACTTGCTTGATTTTCCATGTGTCCCGACTATGGTTTTTGTGCACTGACTTATTTTGCACTCTGTTGATATTGTTACGCTACGTATCAGTTCAGATTATCGTTTACTTGTTCAATTCACGCTTTTTATGCAAATAAATTTTCTTTCGCCTGTCTGCTGTTGCAAACTGAAATGGAAGCAATTTTATGATCGATTCGATTTGTTTATTTACAAAGCAACCGAAAACAGCTAGCGGCACACTTGTTAATGTTATTTACAAATACAAACTAGATAAATACATGTGTATTCACTTTTGACTGGGCCTTCTTCATCGACTCCCGCGCGTTAATCAATTTAAGTGCTTGCTAATCGCATATCTACGTTTTTATGTAGCATACTTTTTGGCGCTACACCAGTGGCATTCATCATAATGGCTTACAAGTTCACTGCTCGTGCCGATATGTTTGCGTTTGGCTGGTGGCAGCAACGCCAACAACGGCAAACAAACGCTGCGCGTGATGCTGCTGTTGAATAAGAAAAATTGCTAATCATAAATATTGCAAAATCAGTCAGAAGGCAAAGCAAACAGATCGAAAAATTATATGCGAAGTATATAAAGAAAGCGTGCGCCCGCTGCCTGCGGGTGGAAGCGCGTAAGCGCAAGAAGGTTTCCTCCTTTCTGTCTGCCGCTGTACAGTGCCTTTTCGTTCAATACTTGCAACCAATATGCCAATGTTAAATCGGTTGAAAATAAATGGTGAATTTATATGTTTCATTTATTCGCTGGCACATTCAATCGTTCGTTGCCTTTGATGCCCTTGTCCGAGAGCGAAAGAAGCTGCCTTGTATATATAAATACAGCAGCGTCAACATTAATGGCGCGTTTAATAACTGCTGGGATTTGCTGCCACTTCGCCCTCCTTTTCCTTAAGGAAGTCGGCGCTCCCTGAGCGCTACGTATTCTTAGAAAAAGGTGGTGAAATTAAAAAGCACAAAAAGTCTTGCATAAACAAGAGTGTACGTGATATAAGACAAAGATGGTCAGGTCTCTGGTGTATACTTTTGGGCTTCTTGTTTAAAAATTGCTGCCAGCTGGTGAATAAATATTTAAAAATGGAAATAAACACTTTAAAAAATAAATAGAGCAAATTAAATGAACAGATGGCATACTCAAATTCAACAATGCCATTTAATTGGATTAACAGCATTATGATAACGGCAGAAATAAGTACCGTGAACTTTAAAGCTGCCTTTGCTGCCGCCTTTTTTGAACGTAGCCTATCTGCATATTTTTCAGTCTTTTCACTTAGATTCAATTATTTTACAGGGCAGTTATTCAAATAATCCTTTCTCCTAAACAACTCTATCTATATGGGTAGAACCTATATGCTTTTAAAAAAGAGTTAATGTTTCAAAACCCTGACGATTGTTTCAATTTTATGTCATAGTCAAAATCTCCTTCAGCGCTGGTCGTCTTGCTGCAGTAAAGAAGCTTAAGTAATAGTAATGGCCACAACCCAATTGGGTTCTTTTACGAACTAAGAGCGATACCTTATGATTCCCACAATGGGGAAATGGTTGAAAAAGCTTCTTCTTCTTTATTGGCATAGACACCGCCTACTTAACCCCAGCAGGAACTGATTGAAGAGGAGTTCATTATGCTGCTTAACAGTAACATAAGATGTTACCATCGTCCAAGCCTCTGCATCACATAGCAGGATGGTGATGATGAGTGACTTATGGAATTCGTCTTTGTTCATCGATAAAAGACCTTACTTCTCAATTGCCTACTCAGTCCGAAGTAGCAGCTGCTGGTAAGAGTTATTCTGCGTTAGATTTCTACGTTGTTGTTGGTGATAATACTGATTTCAAGTTAGATGAAATTATCTACGACTTCATGCGCTATCGGAAGCAACATGCAGAAAATGGTTTCAATGTTTTAGCGATAATGCTTTTGATGTTAGAAATGAAGAACATGGAAGACAACCAAAAAAGTTTGAAGACACCAAACTGCAAAATATCTTGAATAAAGGGTATACTTTGTGTCAAAATCAAACTGCAGTCATGTTAAATGTTGTATAACGAACAATTCCAGCCCTTTTGCAAACTATAGGAAAGATCAAAACGTGTGAAAAATGGGTGTCACGTGAAAGACAAATGAAAACCCGAAAAAACACATGCCAAAGTTTGCTTCAAAGACACGAAAAAAAACAGTTTTTCATCGAATTGTCGCTGGTGATCAAAAGATGATTTATTTTAAGACTCCTAAACGGAGAAAAGCATGCGTAAATACGGAACAGCCTTCAACATCGACTGCAAAAACAGATCGATTCGGTAAGAAGGCAATGTTCTGTGTTTGGTGGGATCATAAGTGCACCTGCACATAATGCAAAATCGGTTTACTTCCGATTACCAGAAGTTTTCATCGATGGAATACGCATTGGCGGAGCAGCACTTCGATTCCTACGCATAAGTCGAAAATTGGGAGTCTGATTGGTTTGCTACAAACGGCGAACATTTCTATAGGCATGATCAATACTTCCAATAACTTTTTTTCATGCTTTCCCATTCAAAACTAGTTTTTCATTTTCACAAAAAATATGCTATCATCACGCATACAGGCTCTGTTAGGGCATATGTTAGGCTCAACCCAAAAAACAACAACTACCAATATTGCCAAACAACTCTTTAACATTCACATTCAATGAGCCATATATTTCTGATGTCACATCCATTGTGAATCCACCGGTTTGAATTACTTGTAATTCTAAAAGCTGTCCATTTTTTATATAAAAGGTGATCCATTTCGATGACTCTTCTTTTTTAAAGGAAAAACCTAGAAATTTCAAATTTAATATTATTATCATTCGCAAGAATATTTGTTGTCATTTATTTTTTGAAAATTATCTCTTCCAAATGTTGGCCGCGGCTACGTCTCCGGTGGTCCATCCGTTGAGTCCAATTTTCGATGACTTGTCCGAGCGTTTAGCCTAGTGGCGAATGACAAGCGTGATGTTTTGCTCCAAGACCTGAATCGCAGAAGAATTGTTCGCTTAGACTTTAGACTTTACATATCTCCACAGGAGAAAATCCAACGGTGTTATATCACACGATCCTGATGGCCATTTTACCGGGCCAAAACGCGAAATTATCTCCTCAGCAAAGCGTTCTCTCAACAAAGCCATTGATTGATGCGATGAATGGCGTTAATAGTAGGAAGTGGTGCCGTCTTGTTGCAATCAAATGTCGCCGAGGTCACGAGCTTCAATCAGCTTCAGCAATCAAACAGTCGGTTATAATGATGGGATAACGGTCGCCATTGGCTGGCGTAATTTTTGCAAATATATGGACCGATGATTTTAATGGCTCACACACTACACCAAACGGTTTTTTTTTAGATGAAATGATAGCTCTTGAATCTCTTCAGGTTACCCATTGAGCCAGAAATGGGCCTCATCGCTGAACAAAATTTGGCTCGAAAACCTCCGATCTACTTGGAACTTTTTAAGAGTCCATAGAGGGAAGCGATGTCGCTTGGCAAGATCGATAGGCTTCTGTTCTTGCACAAGCTGTATTTTGTATGATTTTAATTAAATATCTCGACTTAAAAAGCACCGAGTCGATCGTTGACACGACTCCTGCGCTATTTGTCAAAAAGAGGCTATTGCAAAAAGTATCTCTACTTGATTCATTCGATATTTGGTACAATATTTTGATATACAAAACGAACTGGAAACCTTCTAGAGTGAGGTGTAAGACTTAAGGGGGTATTCTAGTCTAAAAGCATGAATTTCAGGTAATTTTTAAAGTGTCGTAAAAAAAGGCAATTAATATTTTTACTATCCATTTTTTTATTAGTTATTTGTTAATTTTAGAAAAGTAGAGAAAAAATTTAAAACTAAAAAAAGGAAAAAATTTCAAAAATTATGAGCTGACGAAGTGGGGGGTCTCTAAAAATTTCCACTTGACCATACAACCCTCCTAGTTATCTGAAACCAAAAAGAAAAAACGATTATTAATGTAGAATAATGTCGCAATAGCCGGAACTACGGAAAAGTGGGGAAAAAAATTTTCACAAAATGGCGACTGCCTAAAAAAAAAGTTTGTTTTGGATCACTTTTTCTATTTCTAATTTTTTAAAAATAATAAAAATAAAAAATTGGGGATGGGGCTAGTTTCAACCATAGCCAAGCCTATAAAGAAGACTCAATAAAAGTTTCAAGTAAATTGGTCCAGTAGAACCAGAGAAATCGAAAATAATTTGAATTTTGAAAAATCCTCTTGTACACATATTCTTGAATAGTTAAACCTTGAAAATATAAAAAAAACTCGATTTTTTTTTAATTTCTAGAAGTAGGTACTAAAGTAGGTACTAAACTAAACGTTAACAAAAAGTACACGGATTTTTAATTATTTTTCATGAAAGATTGACGCTGGAAAAATATTTAAAAATATAATCAAATGGATGTTTGTATGAACTAACCTACAATCCATTTCAATCGTTAATCTAAATTTTGTAAATAAATAACAAAGCCATAAACAAGTGCCGCATAAAAGCTGCCAAATGCCAATTTCGAAAAGATTTTTTAAATTAAATTTCAATTCAATTTTCACCCGCTACAATTTGGCAGTTGAAATGCCATTTAAGGATTTGTAACGCATATTTTCAAATGAATTTCGGCACAAGACAGCGCAAATGTGTCCAACAACCACTTACACACACACTCGCACTTACAACAACAAGCAGCGAGCAGCGCATTTGCCCATATGTAAATCAATTTGTGTGGCCATGTGTTACAATGCAGTGTCCTTAGCGTAAGTGCCAGCACATAAAACGCCCCCAACTAACCAGCGCCAACAACATTAATAACAGCAAAAACAACAACTAGCTCGTCTCGACTAACAACCGGAAAGTATCGGCAATATGCAAATACCCGCCACGCTACCGTCTGCTAAAACTCACCCTCGCTCACAACAACAAAGCGTTTTTGGGGGGTAGTGAAACCAAGTCTAGGGTAGTAAATATTAAAAAAGAAACAACACACACTAGAATAGAATCGCAGCATATGTTGCCATTTAATGTAATCGCACAGCACTTGACATTATTTTTAACAATTTCTACTTATGTGCAAAACAATAATGGGACAAGTTATAAGCCAAGAAGAGGCGTGCACTACAGATTCACACACCCACACACAGATGCTACAAGCGCGCACGCTCTGCCTTGTCCGCCGCAGCTCGCTATATTTTATTGTTGTCAATTTAAAAGAGCTTTCACTGCAGCAACGATTTTTTCAACAAACTGTGTTGAGTAGCTGCGAGCGGCGTTTGTATGTGAGTGGCAAGTGATTTGCATATAAAACCCGCCAATTTGTGGGTGTGGCGCTCGTGCTGCGGCAGCCACGCCAACTGCTCGATCAGCCTCTGTTTTATCGAAGGCGTATGTAGCCAGCTTATGAGACGCAAGCGGACAACTCGACAGACCAGCTGCGGCAGCCGGAAGTGACTGACACGCTGTCTGGTACTTCCGTTTGCAATTGACAATTGGCATTTGCAGTAACCCATGGACGAAGCGAAGGCGATTCCAAATAATTGAATTCAACAGTGGGTGCAATAAACGAGATCTACACGCAGATTATGGATAAAATTTAATGGCTAAGTAATAGATACTTACAATAAGATACTTACAATAATAGATACTTACAATAGATATGGACAAAAGATACCTCACAGCAAAAGAAGAATTTAATATTGGTCAAAGAGAATTGCGAAGATTTTGATTAAAAAATCGGAAAAAATCTAATTTATTTTTTACGGACTAAAAACCAACTAACTGGAATTAAAATTTTAATTTTCAGTTTTTAATTTCGATCATGCCATTAAAATTTTGCTTTTGATTTAATAATAGATATTTGAAATCCGAAATTAATTTTTAATAAAAAATCAATATTTTTATTTTTCAATACAGCATTTTAGTTTAAAAATAATTAAAAACTGATTCGCTAATTTACAAAAAAAATATATACATATATTTGTAGTACCTAAAAATTTAAAACTAAAAAATCGGGTTTGTGAGACTAAAATTTTTTTTGTATTTTTTATGTCATTACATGGGTTTACGGGTTTCAAAAAATCGATCTTTTTATTATCTTATTAAATTCTACAACATTTCTAGAATATTGTCTTCAATTTTCAATTTGATCCGAGTAATAGTTTCGGCGATACAGTCTTGAGAACTGGTGCGTTCGAGACTAGCTAGGCTAAGTGCGCTTTCTTTAAAGGGTCAGTAGGGTAATCTGGCCTGTTTTTTGACATTTTTTTTCAAAGAAATTTTTATTCTACAATAGAACTTCTTTCACATATCATGAAGTATATCGGGGAGAGTGTAAACAAATTTTTCCGGAATTTTTTGATGACATCTGTCGGACAAATAGCTGGGTGAATGAGATGCTTTTTTTCACTGGCAGACACGATTTCTTATGTTGGGATCATCTGAAACACAAAACCCAATTTATTCTTAAAAAGTACGTGAATGGTTATCGTCCCTACTAGAATCATGAAAAAATGTTGATAAATGAAAAAAGTAGTTAACGTTTTTTTTTTTTTTTTTTTTTTTTGTAATTTTTCCCCACGTTTTGTCATAACATTGCCAATAAATTATAAAAAATTATAAATCTAGTAGGGACGATAGCCAGGCGTTTTGTTAAAAAAAATTAAGCAAATCGGTTGAGTAGTTAGACCGGAATCATGTCCACCAGTTTAAAAAAATGTGTTTTGAGGAAAACACTCCGAACGTCGAGCGGTACTATTATTTTTGGACCTTTTTTGAAACCACCCAATGGTAAAGTGGGTTTCTACATTAATTCTAAGGGTATAAAAAATGCAAAAATAAAAAAAAATGATTAAAGATCACCCCACTGACCCCTTAAACGCGTCTTGAAACTGTGTCTTTTAGATCGCGGTGGGCAAAATATCTACTACTCAACCGCTCTTCATGAAATTGTTCTTTGAAATACAATTCTTAAAGACTTGTACGAAGGCGTTTTTTCGATTGCAGCTATTTACAACACAAAAATGTCGCCGAATTTTAATTTTTTTGTCAAACTGCCATAAATTCAACTTTCAGTTTTTATTCCTTCGTCCAAGTTCTAGGTTAAGGTTTCAACTAAAACACGTATTTTTCACTTAAGATGATCCTATAAGGAGTTATCCTACATGGACATGGCGTCGCATTGGCCGAGTTTAAAATATTTTTACCCAAAAATTTCAGCATTTCATTGATAATAGTGCATGTTTATTACAATAAAAAAAATATTTTATTTTTTAAAAAAACGTATTTAAAAGAAGGCTGTTTTTTACTCGAGGAAATCCATGTAAGCTCTTAATCTTACAAACAATATTTTTTTTATATTCTTGTTCAAGTAATTCAGGGACACTGGATTATGGCTTATGGCTATAGATTATCGCATACTGATATAGATAATAGCCAGTTCACAGATTTACGATGATTTATACATAGATAAATCTCCGAAAAAAATCATGATGCACCAAACCACGAATATCGAATCGAAAACTGTGCATCACCTTGAGTTTGAGCGGCTTTGGCCTAGTTTTTTTGGTTTCGGCACGGTTTCCTCCTATTCCAATGATTGTTTTCTTGTTTGCATGTCAAACTCTTAAACCCATGTCACTTCGGCAGTTACAAAGTTCTCCATGAGTGTGGTATCAGAATTCGCATGACCAAGCATGTCCAAAGAGATCTATGGTATTTTCATCAGTTGTAGAGGTCGAAGGTCGTCCAGAACAAGGCATGTCTTCAACGATCTCTCGACCGTCTTTGAAGGCTTTGTACCACTTGTAGACTTGTGTTCTTGATAAAACTAAAGCATCGTAAACCTTTCCAACATTCGCAACTCCGCGCGCTAAATTTAATGAAAAATATACAGATTGAGACCAATTCTTTTTTTAATATTTTCATCCATTGTAAAAATCGCTAGGCACTACTGAGGTGTACTTTAGGCTTAAGCAGCTGCTGTAAGCAATCTTGCTGACAGATCGCGCTCGTATTTGGCATAGTAATTATTATAATTATAATTAAGGACAGCTATATCAACCCAGAAAAAAATGTATCTGTCTGTACCTGAAGAAAAATTCTATATACATATTATTAAAGAGGCGAAAATAAAAATGATACCGCCGACAAATCTGAAATTAAAAGGCACGAGGACCGTATTATGAATTTTTGGAACTGTATGGAATGAAACATCGAAAAATTGACACTCAAATACAGCAGACCGTATATCAGTATTGTAATAGAAGAATTAACTTTTGAAGTCATTGAAAGTCTGTGAATGTTGCCAACGCAAAAAAGAAATCAACTTAAAAAAACAGAAAATTTGGAATCGTCAAAGATGGAATTACAAACATTTTCAGGTAAATTCAGAGAATGGCAAACATTTAAAGAGCTTTTCGAGTAGTATGTCCGTAATAATAAGGATATATTAGTGACTCGCAAAATATGAGCTATTTAAAAAGGGGATGCCAGACTAATGGTTAATCAACTGATGACGGGAGCAGGTGCTTGTGGCGCCGTCCTGTTGGAACCACACATTGTTCAAGTTCATATCATCCAACTTGAGCTACACACTTTCACAGTAACGTGCAGATCTTGATCATCAAGGAAGAAGTGCGGGCCAACTACGCCGCCGGACCATAAGCCATAGTGACTCCTGGAGTACGTGTGGGTTGCCTTACTGAATAAAAATGGCAAAGCCGCCGGAAAAATATAGCATAATTTGCTGTCCCTATCGGTCTATTTTTTGTAGCATCCCTATGAAAAGACCCTGCACTTCAGGCAACACACGGATAGCCTGAAAAATCAAAATCAAAAAAATATATCGAAAACTATCTTATAAATTCTTAAACTAGCTCCCTCATACCAAAATATTTCTTTGTATTGCCAAACTTTTGCGGCCCACTGTATCTCCTTTAATCACCACCCAACACAGCTGCATTTCATAGCCAAACACACATGCAAATTGCAGACTTTTCGCGTAAATGTCTCAATAATATTTATAGTGACATTTTTAGCTTACTACGCGCGTAGCATATTCAAGTATTTTTGGCTGCTCTACACAAGATCGAGAAGAGTGTGTAGAGGAGGTAAGAAGGCCAGGGAGAGCATTGCGCCAGAGACCTTTAGAAAATAAAAATTTTTGAGGACATAAAAATGTCAAAGACACAATTGGCATATTCGACAAACAGACTTACCACCTTTGCCACTGAAAGTGTGCTGAAAGCGGAGACTATTTGCATTTCCTTTTCGTTACTTAAAGCCCTCAATATTGGCAGACTGCGACAAGTGAAAGTCTACTGGATTTCTTGACTGCTTTGCCCTTACACGACAACTTCATTCCTTTTATTTTATTTAAATATTCACTAGTATAAAGAATCTATAAACGCCATTTACCCATATGGGACCCCAGCGCGAATCATATGCTGATTCCGTCGTGAATTGGTATTGGAAACTCTACATTATTGCATACTTTTGTGGGTTTTACAACGGACTGCAGGCAGCAATGAAGATTAAACGCAGTTATAACGTCTTTAAAACTTTTAGAAAGCTAGGGCTACGAGATATACATGATTTGGTACCTTTTGTGACCCGAAATGCGTATGTATTTTCCCCGCCTAAGTTTTAATTACTTCCACGCCCAAATGTATGCCTCAAAATGGTTAGTAACACGTCCATATACAACCAAAGCTTTGTATTTTCGTTTGTAGAATATTATCGCTTTGCTTTTGGGCTTTTTTTTTATTACTCTAGAGATTTATGTGGCGTTCACTCTACCCACCAGCCTCTCACTCTACCTCGGCTATGAGAAAAATTACTCACCATACATCAAGTAATACACAAAAATAGCATTTACATTCATTCATATTCACGTTTTGCAGCACAACTTACGCTGGGGAATTCGCCTGGCAAAATTTCACATGAACACCCGTGCTATTACTCACTCACTAAACTTCACTCAATATCCACAAGTACCAGCCGCAATTCTCAATTGTGCCTCAAACGAATTTCCACGTTATCTATCAACCTTTTTGGTTTGGTTTTACCACACCTCCGTGCCTTTGTTGTGGCAACTCTTTGTTGTTCCCCAACTTTTTTTGTTCGGACTGTTTTGTACTGTCGTACTAATGGGGCAAAAGCAACTTTTGTGTTGTGTATTTCTGTATTTTTGACTCTTCTCGCCGTTTTTTTAACTCTTCATACTCCATATTTATCGCTGTTCATAACCGCTTTGAGTTGCTGCTTTGTTATGATTTACGGTCTATTCACTATTTGTTATGTTTCGATATTTGTTTTACTTTATGACTGCTACACTTCAACGATATGCGAAGCTCATTGGTTTTTGGCATTCCGTTTTTTCTCTACTTTTCTTATTTGATTGACTTTTTTGTGTTATCGCATCATTGTTGTGTTATATTTCAACTTTTTTAGCTACGGATTTTCTAAAGTAGTCTAAAGAGCTTTTATAATATGAATATAGGAGAAATTTTAATTAGTATAAGATCTAAATCCGTCCAAGTCTATACTAAATAAAAAGGACTGCGGCAAATGATTCAGTACTAGAGATCATATAAATATGCCATTAAAGTGTTATAACCATTTGCTGTGCCATATTGACATATTTATAATATTCAAACGTATCGTTCTTATATCATTTGCTTGTTCTTTCCGCCACTTTTTAAAGACAGGCGACTCCAGACTAAGCAACTTGTCTTGCCTTCATTATCTTCACAGCGCAAAAATGAAGTTTGGATAAATAGAGAGTGAGAGCTATACCTTATTAGGGAACTGTCATCCTAAAGAGTACAATTTGTATGACATCTTAAGAAAGGAGATTTTTAGAAGTTAAGAAAATAATGAGTCAATTGTTTCAAAATTTTATCACTCAAAGTGTTACAATAACAAAAATTTCACATGGTTGCAGAGTCCAATTGTCAAAAACGGAAGGAAGACCCCACAATATGCGCCAACAACCGTGGAATAAGCCTACTCAACATCACATACTATATAAGGTTCAAGAGTCCTGTGTGAAAGATTAAAGACCACCGTCAATAAACTGATTGGAACTTATCGGTGGGGTTTTAGGCTTGGAAAATTAAGAACCGACCAGATATACACCATGCGCCAAATCTTGGAAGAGACCAGTGAAACCTTTTCGTCGATTGCTGCTTTTGACAGCACGAAAAGGAGTTGCTTTTAAGCCGCGATGTCTGAATTTGGTATCACCGCAAAACTAATGTGGCTTAGTAAACTGACGTTGAGCAATACCAAAAGCTCTGTCAGGTTCGAGAAAGACCTTTCCGAGCCGCTCAATATTCAACGAGGTTTCGGACTAGGAGGCTCGCTATCGTGCGACTTCTTTAATCTCCTACCGGAGAAAATAATTCGAGCTGCAGAGCTGAATCGAGAAGGCGCAATTTTTGTATTAGAGGGTACAGCTACTGGAGTACAATGTCATGGTGCCATTGGCCTCAGCAACCGCACCGTTAGTTCTGCTTTCTCCAGAATGGTTAAAGAAGCGAAGAAAACGGGTTTGGTAGTAAGCGAAAGCAAGTCGAAATATATCCTGGCATCAAACAAACAATCGCCTCATTTGTCTACCATGTCACTCTTAACAATCATAACTGCGAAGTCTTAGATAATTTCGTCTATTTTGGAAGAAGTATAACAGCAGTAACAATATCAGCCTCGAAATACAATGCAGAATAACTTTTGCCTCTCTCGTCATCTCTCTACAAACAAAGACCAAATTCTACAAGTCAGTCATCATCCCCGTCCTGCTATATGGTGCAAAGGCATGGACGATGACAACATTCTGATAAGTTAGCGTTACGAGTTTTTGAGAGAAAAGTTCCGCGGGAAGTGCTTTGCGCATTAACAACGGCAATTATCGCATTCGATGGAACGATGACCTGTACGAGTTTAACAACGACATTGACATAGTTCAGTGAATTAAGAGACAGCGGCTACGCTGGCTAGGTTGTGTGGTCCGAATGGATGAGACGCTAAACAAGCCGGGGAAAGCAGAAAAGGAGGAAGACCTCCCCTCCGTTGAAAAGACCAGTTGGAGAAGGACCTGCCGTAATTGATATCTCGACTTGGTGCCAAATTGCGAAAAGAAAAAGACTGGCGCGCTTTTGTCAACTCGATTGTAACCACAGTAGCCGTGTCTGCATAATTAAACAAGAAGAAGAGATGGCTATGAAACCCTTGAGGATGCCGAGCTCTCAGGACAGCCCAACACATAGAAAACCGATTGAAATGTGGAGAAAGTGAAAGTAATGGTTATGGAAGATTACCGAATCACCGAATTGGCATTTCGATTGGCCAATGCCACCAAATACTTTCGAATGTTTTGGGTATGAAACGAATGGCAACAAAATTAGGTCCAAAATTGCTTAACTTCGAACAAATAATATAAATTTCTCAGAAACTACTAAATGAAGTTGACGATGGTAATAAATTACTAAAACGTGTTATAACAGGTGACGAAATATGGGTTTGTAGATTTAACGTTGAGAGTAGTTAGAGGCCAAGACCGAAAGAGGCTCGACAAGTCCGTTCGAACAAGAAGGTTATCCTGTGTTCTTCGACTTTAACGGCATAGTGCATCATGAATTCAGCCTCCTTATTCGCTAGACGTAGCTTTTTTTAAATTTTTCATATTCCCAAAAGTAAAGAGAACCTTAAAGGTTCGCCGGCAGAGGTTAGAATCGTATCGCTGAAAGCGTTAAAAGCTATCCCAAAGATTGAGTTTGAGCAGTTATTCGACGTTTGGAAGAAGCGATGGCATAAGTGCATAATATCGAATATTGAAGATGACAACATTAATGTAAAAATATTAATAATATTTTTTTCAAAAATCGAAAATATTGTTTGGAGAAAAAGCGGTGGAAAATAAACTCATTGAGCTGAACGGTTACACTTCAGAAGCCTGAAAGTAAAGAAATATTTGAAATATTCATTTATTTATTTTATTAATTTATTTTATTTATTTGTGTGGTATTTTGAAAAGTAACGACAAGCAAAATGTGGCAAAAATTGAAATAATTATTTTTTTCTAATCTTTACAAAAGGTGTGACCCCCAAATTGCGACTCTGCTCTGATCGCTGACATTGAAAGTAGTTTTTGTAAACGATGGACGCCTATCATAATACGTGGATCAATAAGTCCCGGGACTAAATAAGAAAAACATATTTTTTTGACAAAATTCGACTTTATTCAATAACATAGTATTCTTCAAGAGCAACACAATCAGTCCAGCGCTTTTCTAACATTTCAATACCTTTCTTATAGAACGATTTATCTTTGGCCTTGAAATAAGCGTTCGTTTCGGCGATGACTTCCTCGTTGGAATAGAATCTCTTTCCTTGGAGCCCCCCTTGCTGGGGGCCAGATCCGGTGAATATGGTGGGTGCGGAAGCAATTCGAAGCCGAATTCATGCAATTTCGCCATTGTAGTGAGCGACTTGTGACACGGCACATTGTCTTAGTGAAAGAGCACTTCTTTTTTTTCATATGGAGCCGTTGCTCAGCGATTTCGTTCTTCAAACGCATCAATTAGCCAATGTAACGTTCGCTATTGATGGTCTTATCTTTTTCAAGGTAGTCGATGAGCAAACCTCCATGAGGACCCCAAAATACTGAGGCCATAACCTTGCCAGCCCAAATTTGCGTTTTTTGCCGCTTTGGACGCTTCTCATCGACTGCAGTCCACTCGGCTGACGACCGCTTTGACTCCGGAGTGTAGCGATGGATCCAGGTTTCGTCCATTGTCACATACCGACACAAAAAATCCAGTTTGTTCTGGCGAAACAGCTTCAAACAGCGCCCAGAATCAATGACACTTTGTCGTTTTTGATCTACCGTGAGAATCCATTGTTTTCAGAATATCAAAACAAGCGTCACTTAAATCACTGTAACTCGTGAGTCAAACGTCAGAATGACATGAAATTTTGACAGGTATATTTTGAAGGTTGGTAGTTATTAAGTAGACCTCTTTCTCAGAACATTACAAATGGTACTGTCTTAAAATTTGAATCAGTATCAAACAGCGGGTTATTTAGGATATATTAGCAGTCAGAATAACAGTAGGACGTTGCTTTTGAAACACGTCTGGAAAAAAAACCATTGCTTTATGAGCTGTCGAATAAAGGATCACGGGACAAAAATCTTTCTAACGACCTCAATGCCAACTTCTTTAACCGACTTTACACACGACTTCTTTCAATACTTCACGGAAAACAAAAAGTTTACCAAACCAATGACATAATAGTTCATAAATTGCTCAAGTAGTTAGTGCAATTGTCTCACTGAGTGTGCAACTTAGCCGTGGCGTATTGTAGATATATTCCCAATCACGCGCAAAAATATTCTTTCTTTAGTTTTGAATACCAACATAATACACTTAATATTTTTGCTACCCAATCCCAAAGCAACAAACATCTATACTTTATCACTGTCGCCTAATGGTGAAAAGACGAGTATTCTTATTTTTGGCCGCAGCCAGCGAAGTCTAAGTGGACTTTTATTACTTTGTGCCAATTTCTGCAGAGTTTTATTTCTCGGCAACGAATTGCAACTGTTTTTTGTTGTTATTATAGTTTCTACACAGTTTCATCCACTTGCCACAACTAATATGACTGGTGATGTTATGACCTTTCTACGCGTGAAGTCTTCCCTTTCCTTAAAGCAAATGTATTACTTTGCTCGCTTGTAAAACAATTTAGATTAATATAAGTGGCATACGCCACTAGTGTGCGCTACACACTCCGTCCCGACTGAAATTAATGTGCAAATGGGAGTTCGTTGCATACATTTAGGGGCGAAGCGAAATAAAGTAATTTGTGCTTTGCGGCTGTACAGGCGTGTACCATATATATGTATGTATAACTATATACCATGTCGGTGGCCTGTTTTATGAATTGCTTCATAAATGAGTAAATGCATGTACGCAAAGGAAATTACTTGTGTAGATGAGTTACAGCACCCACTCCCTTACTCTGCGCGTCCACTTCGGAGCGCTTCGCTTTTGCCGCGCTTCCAATAACGAGTTCATAATGGCAACATATTAATTTTGTGCGAGTGTTTTTATCTCTTTTGTTGTAAGTAATACGCAAGTACTCAGAAACAAGCCGTTATAATATAATGTATTCATATGTATGTGCTCTGCTCTCGTATGTGGTGTGAGCGAAGCTGCTATCATCACGAGGGTTGTTTGCCGCTTTCCTTTTGTATTTTACTACCAGCTCGAAAGTGAAATTAAAACCATCAGGTTGAGTGTGAGTTATGCGAAAGTGACGGCGCTTTTGTTGCGAGAATTATTGCTCTTCTACGTGCATTGCAGCGGCAGCAAAATACTTCAGCGGAGTGGAGTACTGCAAATTTGCATTTATTTTTTGCAGTGAATTTTTAATTTTCTGTTCATAAAGCTTTCTTGCGTTTTGTAAAACTCCATTTTTCGTTCTTCATTTTGAGTATTCAAAGCATGACATTAACACCACACTTCACATCAGTGGCATTCTACGCCCAAAAGCACTTCACATGACACACTCGCACATGTTAATTTCCCTAAAAGTATGCAATTACACGAGCGTCGCAGAGTGTTAACACACGTTGAGCATTATTTAAAGTACTCGGGGATTTTCGTGGAAATCATTTAGGATGTAAGCAGCAGAGAGTGCGACAAAGAATACGGATTTCTAATTTTCAACGAGAATCGACAGGTTATTGAAATGATTTTTTTTTTAATTATTTATTTTTTTTTATATTATTTCCTCTAAACATCACTTCCACTAAACAATCATTGGCTGCGGTTGTGCTAGTGGATCTAAGGGCACATTAATTACTTCGATTAAATTTCGATTTATACTCACTTATTATATTGTTAAATGAGTTTCAAGACAGGATTTATACCGAGTCATTATTACAACTTGGATCTATCTACATATCCTATCATTATTGGTGTCGAAGTATTCCATACTCTTGTAAATCCTTGATGTATCATTCACTTTCTTTTTTACTGGCGTAGACCCCGCTTACCAGCTTATAGCCGAGTTAAAAACAGCACCAGTGTCACTTCTTTTCGCAATTTGGAGCCAATTCGAGGTGCAACCAAGTCCTTATACACCTGATCTCTCCAGCGGAGTGGAGGTCTTTCTCTATCTCTATTTCCTCCGACGGGTACCGTGTCGAATACTCTAATAGGTGGCGAATGCACGAAAGACCATGCCCATATTTCGCAGAACGTTTCTCTCGAAAACTCGTTCGGCTATCTGTTGTGATTGCAGCTTCTCAACGTCAAACCAAATTTTGTTGACGAGCATTTTTTGCTGCACAGAGGCGGGTGTGTATCTTGGCTGCAGCATACGCACGTCTAAAGCACTGGAGACGTGTCTTCCGTCTATCACAACATGATCGATCTGGTTGGTGGCTTTTTGATCCATAGGCAGCCAGGTAGCTTGGTGAATTTTCCAAAGCTAGAAACTAGTACTACAGATAACCATATTTCGGACCACGGCAAAGTCGATGAGACTCAATCCATTATAGGATGTTTCATCATGGAGGCTAAATTTACCGACCATAGTGCCAAAGATACCTTCTTTGCCCACCCTGGCGTTCAAGCCGCCAAGCAAAATTTTGACATCATGGCGGGGCAATGCTCATAGGTGCGCTTTTAGAAGACATCTTTGGTCATATCGTCCTTCTCATCCGTCGGAGATCGGGCGCAAATCAGTGATATGTTGAAGAACTTCAATTTGATGCGGATTTTGGCTAGATGTTCATCCAACGAGGTGAATGCCAGCACTCGGCGACGAATTCTATACCAAATTTGCGCTCCTTTATATGGCCACTGTAGTAAATGCCAGAAAGATCTACTCTCTCAGTCCTTGTGCCGTCCATGGCACTTCTTGGACAGCGGTGATGTTAGCCTTTACTCTTACGAGCACATCAAACAGCTGGGCAGCGGCACCTTCCCAATTAAGGGACCGGATATTCCAGGTGAATGCCCATAAAGGGTGTCAGTCATCCGAGACTGATGTTTCTTTTCATTGGAAGCTTCTTTAACGTGGCGAGTTCCAAGCTCAGCCCACAACCCTGGGGAGGAATGGTTCGCCTTCTCACTTTATCTGGCCTTCAAATGGATTTTCTTTGGCTCCCCAGCGGATACTTGGTCTAAGACTGGAAGTCGTAAAAGAATCGTTGGTGGCCATTCCCTAGTGAATGGTTCTCAGAAAACTTTCCTCATTCGCGTGAACTTCTACAAATGACTCCATCCTCCAGAATAATTTAAATATCAATGTAAAAATCAATCAATGTGACTCCCGTACAGGCCGTAACGAGGAGTTGCTGGAACTCTCAAGAGAATCATAAGAACTCAGCGTGACTGAACCCACTTCAGTGTTCAGTGCAAGCATTATGAATATAAATATATGAGCATATGCAAATTTTTAAAGTACAAGCACGTGAACAACAACAACAATAAGAAAGAATGCATCAACATTACGCTGAAAATAACGGGAAATGCGACAGATCGCCCCATCGCTTCTTATAAGTACTCATTGCATTTTGCGCAAAGCACAAGAGTCTTCATTATGCGCGACTTGTTGCCAACAAAAGTGATAATAACAACAATAGCAACATGCAGCGACGACTTTATGCAATGCAGCAGTCACAACAACAACAAAGGCAATGTTACGTCAAATGTCGCTGCCGATTCACTGTCACTGCCATTATTGTTAGCTTTGTTGTTGTTATTGTTGTTGCGACTGCAAGACTCATTTACTGTTATTAAGGGTTGACTTTTAATGCACACATGTGAGTGCACACACGCACACTCATACACACTTAAGCACTTGCTTTTGTACGCGGTGCGCTCGGCACTCACTTGAAGTGTTTATTAAAAATGCATTTTATTCATTTCGGTAGCGAGTCGACATCATCAACATCATCAACTTCGCATAACGAGCGTAATTGTCGTTAGAGCCATTGTTTGCCAGCGAAATTCGGGCGAACGAAACTGTTTTAATTTCTCTCAACAAACGTTCGCATTGTGTCAGTGGGTGTGCCAAGCTTTTAAACAAATTGGGGGCGGACTGTAAAGAAACTTTTAAGGCGGAGGTATTGTAGAGGGAGTTGTAGTAATTAAAAACGGAAATAAAGTATTTTTATGATGTCATTGAAGTTATCTTTTTGAGATATTTCTTAGTTATCGTGTGATGTCGGAAATGGCGCCGCTTAATATGTTTCGGCGGAAGGATTTCTGTTCCCTGCTAAACTACAAATATCGCCAATATCACAGTTGTTAAAGTCGCTGCTTCAAACTGCCTAAAATCCCAACAGTATACAGTTATTTGTTGATTGAAAGTCAACCAAACAACTGATAGGAAAGAAAAGAAAATTTTAAAGGTTTCTGACTTAAGTATCTATCGATTTCTAAGTTCCAGTTAGCAATGAAGGAAACTTGTTGCGATTCCCAGCTCAAATCATCCTTCATTATTATAGTCCATTTGATTGATTCAGTGGTATTATGTAACTCGAATTAAGCCTAATTAACAAAGCTTTACAATCAAAACCAACTTAAGGTTTCAAAGACAAATCTGAAAGAAAATATTTCTTAGCAAGTAAAGTACTCTCAAAGAATGTACAAGAGCTCACAACTTATAAAAAAGGATTCACCCTCTTTTTAGTACAGCTTTCTCATCAAAGTTATTTAGCCATAATTTTTTTCATTCGAACCCAGTTCTTTGAAAGTTTCAAGCGCTTCCAAAAGAACAAAAATAAATATCATAGACTTTTCAACAAAACCAGGTTCTCAAGTAATTGTATTGGCGCATCTCAAATGGAAGCACACATTACTCTTACGAACTAAGAGGTATACCGCATAACTCACACAATATGAACAAATTGATGAATAAACCATAGATTTTACGCCAATCCACCTATTGTGGGAAGTGAGTGAGTGAACCCATACCAATACGTACGTAGCTCATCGCGAACGGTACCCTGCAATTCCCGGTCGAGGTCGAAATCCAATGAGGACAATCTTCTCGAATCCAGTCAGGATACGGTAATGAATACTACTGATTGTGCCAGCCAAAGTACACCAGTAGTGATAACAGTAAGAACAGAGGTCACCAGCCAAAGCACCCAAAATCAAAATATGGAACCATCCACCTACAAGGCGGCCATTATCACCAAACACAGTACACTAGCTGCAAAAGGTGAAGTACACCGCAAAAAATCTCAAGATCGACGGAGAAGAAGCCGGTATCGGAGGGCAATTTTCGTACCCGGGCAAAAGGCCACAGATCTGGCAGAACTTCGGTTGACGTTGAGGAGATAAAAAGCCTAACAGAAATACGGATCGAGTATGAAAGTTTCCTGAAAAGGAAGACATCGCAATCTCCCGAGGAAATCATAAAAAAAATCTCACAAAAAAAGAAATCCTACAAAAAAATGGTGAACCAGTGTGAAGCCGGGCTGACTTCCTTAGACTTCTGAACGGATATCGTCGCTAAAATCAACGTCGCCATTAAAGATATCAAGCCGCTAAAGACATCATAACAAGACCTCGCGCTGGTAAGACAAAAGAGAAGTAGTTTCTCGCAAATGTTCTGCGGTGTGGGAACAAGGATATACTCCAAAGCGCTCGATATCTCTCTATCTTACCGTCTATCTAACTCAGCTGGCATCGTCTATAAGGAAGTACAGGGCATAGAGAAGATCTGTAGAATTCTATTGTACAACTGCGAGAAGATACAGAAGACACAGACAGCTATGCGGCAACTGCAGTTCAACTCGACTTTACCATAAAATAATAATACCATAACGCAGAACGGGGAAAATGAGTGGCTTGTAGAATTTGGTCTCTGTTGGTCGAGAGAGGATTTTACTACTCAATTGCCTACTCAGCCTAAATTAGCACCTATTGGTTTTTCTGCGTTCGATTTTGAAGCTGACGTTGTGGTTTGTGTTTATGTTTTGTTCGTTTGTTTTGTTTGTTTCCAATATGAAGAAGACGAAATTATCCACGACTTCGAAGTTATGACTATCAACAGTGATGTGGAAGCCAAATCGCGAATACTGTGCGCTCCCAACCCTCATAGAAGACATTTTTGGTCATATCGTAATTCTCTTCCGTCGGGGCGTTGGCTCTTAATTTGGATTGTGGCTATACGCTCATTTACTAAAATCATATCTTTAATACCTAGTCGTCATCAAAAAGGGGTTTCTCATCCGAGGCGGTTTCGACCCTTTCCGAATCCCAAACCTAGCGCATAACCCCTTGACGATATCACAAAAGATTTTTATAAACCAAAATCATTATAATTAGTTTTAATTGGGCCAATTGCTTTGACTTTTGATATTTATGATATTCTTACTCTCTTCCAGTAACACATTATGGTTCTTTCTAATGTCTAAAGAGACTAGTAAAAGTTCTTAACGCAACCCAACAAAGCATCGTTCCATTTATTATGAAAATTCGCAGATCTATTTTTTAATTCCAAATCCACTGAACCTCTTTAATATGCACCGAACGCTAAAGCAAGTGGGAAAAAGAGCTGTAAATGCTTAAAAATAATTTAGAATTTCAGAAAAAAAATAAAATAGGTTTTAGAAAGTTCATGCATCAAAAAACAGTAAAATGTTTACACGCTTAGGAAAAAGTGGACAAATTCAAAGAGAAATCAAAAATCCGCCTGATGCTCAGTTGCGCTGTGGCAAGCACAAAGTTCGAGGGTGAAATTGTGAGAAAAAAGTGCCAATAATAAAATCATCAACCGCAATAAAAGTGGTGATAAAAGTGGCAACAAACTGATAAAAAATAAATATTGTCAACAAGCGTTCTTAAGTGGCTAGTGATGATGTTTTGCCTTACACTTTTCGCGCTGCACTTTTTCCAGCAATCCGGTTGAAATGTTTGAAACGACAAAAAAAGCACTTCTATTTTTCTTGTTTCAATTTTTTTCCTTTTTTTTTTGTTGGTGAAAACGAAATGAAAACACTTGACAAATTCAAAAGCGAGAACAAAAGAAGAAAAGTAACATAAAACGAAACGAATTGGAAGTACAAACATCAAAAAATAGCGGAAATGTTGTGTGGCTACTTTAAACCCCTGGCTGGCTGGCTATCTGTGGGTACACGTTGATCGACTGAAGGCTACAAGCAAACTGAAGTGGTTCATCAAAGTGGCAGCAAACAGTGCCGTGTTTGTAGAGGATGGTTAAGAATGTGTGGCCTTGTTGCAAATAAAATTCCATACATACAAAAATGCCCGCCGAGAAAACACGACGTAAAATGAAAGAAAAACATTTGAAAATGCGCCAGACTCCCACAACAACGCCTTGCGTACCGCTACGCTCTGCACTATCCACTCAACTATGTTCGGTGTTGTGTGCCAGCCCAGTTTACCCACATTTTCGCCGATCCGTTTTGCTGCCCGAGCAAATGAAAAAAGCATTAAAATTATAAGGCAGTAAACAAACAAGCGCGTAAACGAGCGTATGAAAAGTAAAGAGAAATGGCTTAAAAAAATAAATAAAAAATTAGTAAGGAAGGGCTAAGTTCGCATGTAACCAAGCATTTTATACTCTTTCAATTTTCAAGTTTCAATGCTGGGGGAAATACTTTCAGGTGTTAGCAAAAATTTAGGTTAAAAAATTCGGTGGAAAATAAAAGTCTAATAAAATCTATCGGAAGTTTCAGTATTCGCTATATGGAACTCTTAAATTGATTGGATACAATGTAGACACAAGGACACACTGTTAATAAATTAACCAATATTTTCCTCACATTCGGTATCAGGGGACTTGAAAAGTTAAAATTGGCCAAGTAGTTACTGAGATATACGATTTCACCTAAAGGAGGGTCGTTGAATATCCATTAGTTAATTTTTTACACTGGTTCTCATGAAGTCCATCGGTATCATCTCGGGTGTATGATTAAATTTTTCTGACTCATGTATTTATTGAGTTATCACACTTTTAGAACCAAAATTAAGATTGTTACTGCAGGAAGCCCTAGAGTATGAAAAATCAAGTAGAACTTTCTCAGAAAACGAGTTGAACTGAGGAGGGTATAATCTATAAATTTAGTTTACTCATTTTTACAGTAAAATGCGGAAATAAATATAAGACAACTCTGAGGAATATGGAAATTAATGTTTCCTAACAAGTAAGGTCAGTCAACACCTCCATTATTAACATCGAAAACCAATGAAAGGAAGAGAACGGAACGATTGGTCATCAGCTTTACGACTACTTGCGATTCCGCTATGCCCCAGCACCCATACCAGTCTTATCACAAAGGCACTCGATGTTATTGATAGCGAGGTATGGCACTTCTGGACCAACCTTGAATACACTTTTAATCAGATCAAAGTTAGTATCGCCGCTCTGCTATCTGAGTGAATGAACACTGCTGTGAAGGAGACTGCACTCCAGAATAACAGATCTACAGCTACTTTAATGGCTGCAACCTCGGCTTGGAAGACACTGGAATAGTCAGGAGATCTTAAACTGGAGTTGATAGAGAGCTCCTGACAGTAGCAGGTTTCCGTTTTACGGCATTTTTGGGCGCGACTATGGTCCAATTCCGCCCGTCAATAGCAACCTCCATAAAATACAAAAGATGACTTGTACCAAGTTTCACTAAGATAATCCAAGTTTTACTCATGTCATCGCTTGCTTAGATAGACGGACAGAAGTACAAATAACCAGTCAGCCGGATCTCAATTGGTCAGCTCATGAATTGTTCTTTCACTTCTTGACGTATGTTCTCACGCAAACCTCTCAATACAGCCAAACAAAACTCCTTATTGATCGTATGGGACTTCGAAACAAATTCTTGATGCACCAAACCACGAATATGAGCGAATAAAGAGCGTCAATGGCTTCGGATCCCTCCATCCCGATGATTGTTGACTTGTTTGCATGTCAAACTCATAATCCCGTGTCTCATCGGCAGTTAAATATAATGCCCTTCATGAATGTGGGATTGGAATTCGAACGATCAACCATCTCTAAAGACACCTTTTTACAGTACTCTTTTTAAGAAAAATTCAGCTTTATCTGAGCGAGTCGAGCAAGAACGCGTTTCATACCAAAATATTCACCAAAATCACTCGAACGGACTCGCCAAAGACGTCGAGTTCTCATTTATGCCACAATGTATATATAGTATAGCTCAATATCTATCTTAATTAACTTTAAGTGTGACAAACAACCGATAGGTGAACACAGTTATTATTCTTTAGGGCAACATGTTGCGCGAGTATAAAAATGAGAAAAAACTGGCCCCCAGCAAGTGGTAAAAATAGCTATAAAATGGCGCAAAAGTTTTGTCGCCACTAAAACGTCACAGTTGCTTAGAGTCGGCGCCGCCAGCGTGAACCATAGAGCAGCTAATTTTTACTGCTGTACCCCTTTCAGCGCAACAGAAGGCAGCAAATGGTTTTACTGTTAATAAATAATAGACAGTCGAGAGTATGGCTCAAATAAGGAATATACTTCGATATGTGATATATAGAAAGATTAGCTGACGATTCTAATTAGAAAGCTAAGTATCTAATATTAATATTTGAGTTTAAAGTTTCAGATAATTTAAAGAAAGCAGTTTCTTTTTGTAGAAAATAATAATAATAATAGTGTATTAGTCTCTAGGTTTTAGCCTCTTTCGAATATTTGTAGTATTCTACGTCAACTTCTTGTAAAAGCCTACGTATAGTCTATCTTAAATAATATTAGTCATGAATTCGAAGCAGACACTATTTAGATGATATTGACTAATATTCGTATTATATTTTATAGATGGCTCGAGAATCATACTTTTCAAGGGTTTCAAAGTAATAATCAGTGACAAATATCTCCTCGACGGCATCGAGAATGCTTTGTAGCAATTAAAGTTATTTGCTGACGTTTTGTAGTTCAAAGAATCCTCTTTAAAATTACATAACTTTTATCACACAACACAGAAAGCATACGACTTATAAAGCTTTTCTGAAAGGTTTGTAAATATAAGTACCGACATAGTTGTTTATATGGACTATGATACCTAGACGAGTTTTTATTTCAGAGATAATAAATATTTTTTATTTCGCCTAAGTTTTATTTCATCTTTATTTATTTTCCGCTGAAAAAAACTTGTTCACTCAAAATGCTTTCGCTTTTTTACCCACGCCATCAAGCCACTACCGGAAATCAAGTGTTGCTGCTTGTGGCTTTGCTCGAGCATATCCTTGCGACATAAGTGCTTTTCAGAGCGACTGTGGCTTTTAGGCGCGCACAACAACTTGAAAAGGCCGCAAATGGTTACAAGTGCCCAGCGTGAAAGCCGGCACTAACACTATTGTAGGGGCTATTGCCCGCCCACTGTCAGCGTAAAAGCCACAAATATAGATAAATTGTGCGAGTAAAATACAAACACATGACTATAGGCCGCTGTATTTCACATATACATATGCATACTTACATATTCGCTAACATTTTGACAAAATATTTAAAGAAATATTTTTTTTGTACACACATGTAGTAATGGTAGTTGGCAAGCTAATGGTCAAGGTCGAGCGCACTTTGATCCTTTCGAGTGAACAACGCAATAGGCTTGAAGTATATGAGTTAAAAAGAGTCCACAAACCAAATGTTGTACGTGCAGCAAATGTGCTTATCAAATTGCCAATGCAATACATACAATTAAGCATACATTTATATACACAGAACGCATGAACGTACTTCTTATTCTGCATCTCAACTGACTTGTCATTTGCTAACCTCGCTTACTATTAACATACGTGACAGTAATTTAGATTATCTGCAGATCTTGACACAATGAATTATGAATATTTCAATAACTCAAGTTGGTAATTATTGTGACAGCTGCAAAAGTTCTCGGCTACGTATATCAAGTGAATGTCAAAAAAAAAGTATTGAAAAGAACAAACGTCCGAAATGTTGACGTTTATGAGCTTTTAAAAATTAGTACAAATTCAGTATCAGTTTCATTATTCAACGCATTAGAAGTGTTTGTATTCCCAGGGTGTGACAAAGTGAAGAAAACCGTTGATCTGGGCATAAAGGTAATGTTAAGTTAGGCATAGCAATATTGTATTAAGGGGTTAGGGGTAGTTAGAATTTTCAAAAAATTAATTTTTTTTTTTGCATTTTCGTTAATTGTAATATTTTAAATATATTCCCTGAAAATTTCATGTTGATCCAATAATTAATTTTTTAGTAATTCGAGAAATAAGAAAGAGATCTCGGACACTTCAAACCACTCACTTTTAATGAAATTTATACAGCTTTTAAAATACATAATAAACTCGGGCCTGATCGAAGGATTTTTATTTTTTCGAAAATATCGATTTTTCGCAAAAACTTAGGAAAAAATTTCCTTAGGCCGCCATTTTGTTAATTTTGAAGAAAAAATAAAATCCTTTTATCAGGCCCGGGATTATTTATTTATAAAACTAATTTTTTTTTGTCCGATTGTTTTTAGATGATTCTCCAAGGACTTATGCTTGTCACCGCTAGTACCTTTTTTGGGCACAGGGTCAATACAAACAATTATAACTTTGGAAATTAATATTTTTTTTTTTTTTTAATTTTCGTGACTTCACAACACATCCTATAATAGTGCCATATTACTACTTTTGTAAAATATCATGATTTATAAGCAAAAACAAAAAAAAAAATACTGAAAACTCTCATTTTTTCGTGCCCCTGACTACCCCTAACCCCTTAAAAAAGTAATCAATTCCTTTGAGCTTTCATGCGAGTTTTCATTTCAAAACGTACTGTCAAGTACTTTAATTCTATTATTGAAACTAATGAAAGCTTTAATTTTAAGGAAAGCGATACATATTATGTATAATTATAATATTAAAAAATTATAGAAAACGACATTAAAATTTCATGTGAGCTTTCATTTTAGAAAGCTCCATTAAAGGATGTGAGAAATTGTATTCTTCGTACAAACTCCTTTTTTGAAGAATCCTCTGGATATAATTATAATTTAGTTTCATTACGTTTCCAAGCTAAGTTCAATTATTAAAATATTAAAATTCTTATAAATTTTCGCTAAGTCTTGTCCATTGTAAAGCTACAAAATATTATTTAGTGTCTTCTTTGAGAACCAAAGCTACAAAATGTTATTTAGTGCCTTCCTTTAGAACCCATGGTCATAGCTTTTGTTTATCAGCTTAGCAAAATTCGGTTCCGCAAAATGGCTTAACATTATGAGGAAGGCTACAATTCACCACCTTAGGTAATTTTCTTTATTCATTATGAATTCTAGTCCTTTAGATCCATGAGTATTCTCTTGGATACATATATATGTTAATCAGCTCTTTAAAGCTTAAAGCACTTATGTGAGTATATTACAATCAAAATGAGGTCTCAGTGAAACTATGTTTAAACTAATAACCAATATTGTGAAACTATACTTCTTTGAATAGAGATAACTCTTAGTTCTTTTCAAAAACCTAATTATTCAGAAAGTGTCTGCAGAGAGAACTTAAAGAGACCGTCCTCTAGTTCGGAATAGTCAGAGACTTGATAAAATTACACTTGTTGTTATTATTTTATAAAATCAAAAATAAAGCATTAAATATTTTTTCGACTTGATTTGACAGAAATTTGAAAAAAATTGAACAATTTTAAAATCATGACTGTTTGTGTCGAACCAGTTCCATTACAAACGTCTCACGTTGACCATTATTAATTCTTGGAGTATTAAGGGGTTATGTCCACTGGTAAGTTCGAAAAAATGTGTTTATTTGTTAATTTTTTCTGGAGAGGCTTTTTTTGAATTCATACATAAAATATATGAATTCATATTATTTATTTATTTATTTATTTATTTATTTATTTATTTATTTATTTATTTATTTATTTATTTATTTAAAAGAGAACTAATTATAAATAATTAATCCACTTATAAGAATCAGCACTGGCTACCAGGGCCTTCGGCTCTTAATAATTCATATTTTATTAATAAAAATATTGGATTTCGTCGTTCCTGTAGAAGATCTCCTGAAAGTCCGCCACAAAAAGGTGTTTGGCGGTGAGGAAGATTTCGCTGATTCAAATTATATGAAATAATAAAACCAAAAGCATTACTTTTAGAATAGATAATAGTCAAAAATTTGATTTTAGACAAGATAGCGCCTTCGCAACAAAAAAAAATATTTTTACACAAAAATTTACAAAACTTTATTTCTTTGATCATTACCTGACAAAGGTATCTAAAAAGATCCTGTGACAATTTCAAGTCAATCAGTCAAGCCGTTTCGGAGAAATAATCCTCACCTCACTTTGAAAACATCGTTTCGAGAAAAACGCATTTAAGGGGGTATTCTAGCCTAGAAATCAAATTTTGGGCAGTTTCTTGAATTTTATTTAAAAAAAAACCAAAAAATATTTTTACCATCCATTTTTTTATGGTGTTTTTTTATTGATATCTTGAGAATACAGAAAAAAAAAATTACAAAAAAATATTAAAAATTAAAATAATTAGAGGGGGGGGAGAGACAGGTGTAAAAATGGTCCATACTGGTGACTTTGATCCTGACTCTCCCGGTGGTATGAAAAAAGAATTAAAAAAAATTCTTAATCAGTAAGGATACTGTTATAGTCCCTACCTCAGGGAACACGAAAAAAAAAAATTTTTTGAAAAATGGCGACTGCCTGAAAATAAAAATCATTTTTTACGCTTTTTTTTTGAAATTCCAAGATGCTGGTAGGAACGATAAAGGATTATATAAAGAAGGTTCACACAAAATTTCAAGTAAATCGGTTATATAGAACTTGTGATAATGCCGGTGCCGTGTGAAAAAAAGTAGTTTCCAGAAAAACGCGTTTAAAAGGGTGAGTCAAACCGAACAGGGCAAGGTACTGCGTCACTAAAGTAACTGTAGCTCTTAAAATAATTTTAATTTTTAAAAATCCTTAGGAGGATATGTTCTTAAGGGTCTAAACTTTAAATATATGGAAAAAAATCGAATTTTTCAAAATTCTAGAGTAGAATACCCCTTAAAGATTTGTCTACTCCGGGTTACGGTTCAACGTACTTTCAAACGCGCATTACTCCGAAATTATTTAACGGATTACTTAAAATAGGCAATATTCTCGAATATATATACATTCAAGATAAGCAAAAAATACAAAAACTTTCGATTTTTTCAAAATTACAAGTGGATATAGCTTCTTAATTCTTGAATAGATTATCAGTGCCTTATAGAAGCATCTGTTTTAATTAACAAAGTAAAAGTTTCATAAAATTTCTATCCAAATTTTGCGGAAAATCACAACATTTAATAAAAAAAAAATAAATAAATAAGAAATAGGCCTCATCGTTGAACAAAATTTGGCTCGAAAACGTCGGATATTCTTGGGACTTTTCAAGAGCCCATAGAGCGAAGCGATGTTGCTTGGGACGGTCGAGTGGTTTCAATTTTTGTTCTGGCATAAGTCTTTCCATTATGAATGCCAGACAATACGAAACTAAAATAACAAGATTGCTTGACACGACTCACGACTTGGTTAAAATAAAGTAGCGGCTAGGACACATACAGGGAGTGAGATAACTGTGTTTTCTTAAGCAACTTACATACGTCAGTCGGCAGAACCAACAAAAACACACAAGTTAAATGAAGAACAGTTAACTATAAGTGCCACGATAAAACTCGAATAGCAACAGAAAGTGTATTTCAGTAATAAATATGTAAATATATTGAAAAAGTAAAAAATTAAAAGGAAAGAGTGGTTGAAAAACTGGAAATTACAACTGCATTAAGTTAAAATAACAATAACAAATAAAGAGCAGCGATATAGCTCGGTGGTGCAACGGTAATGCGCTTTACTTCAATATCCGCCGAAGATATAATTTTCTCTATAAAAAACGCTTTCTGTGCGTGAAGGAGCGATGTGAACAGCTTTTTTCATTAATATAAGTACGATAAATTATTTAAAGATTTGCGCATGAAGGACTAAGCTGACTTAAAACATGTCTGAAAAGTTGGAGACCCTATATAAAATATATATAATATTAATGCAGCGTGACTTAGGTTACAAAATGAGTTGATATATGTGTCTGTCCAAAGGATGATCCTACTTTGTTATTATTATTATTACCAACGATGAAAACGGAAGAAAAAAAATTGAGAAGAAGACGTGTGCTAAATTTGAGATCGAAACCTCAAAAATTGACGGGCTAGTTCGTCTGGCTGATCATTTATATATAGTATATTTTTTTAAAGGGTCTCCAACATTTCAGACATATTTTGATTTTCAACATGATTTAATTCGAGAATTAAAACTTTCACTAAGTTTTGATATATTATAAGTCCGAGATTTAGAAAATCATACTGATGCGTAACACTGCGTTTCTATAAAGTATGTTTGTCTTATTATTTCCTTCGATCAGTTTCTGTGTTAACTAGTGCCACTTCTTACTCGGCAAAGGTTTGGTATTTTCCGTTATAGCCAGAAGTTTTGTTTCACGGGATTCAAGTATCTTCTTCTACAACCGTTGGCTCTTTAACTTAATCCTTGCTGACATCGAAACCATCAGGCCAGAAATTACTAAGTGTAAACGTTCTTCTATCCACCACTGTATGTCTACGTACGCATAGAGCTAATGAATCGTGCAACTTTATTTGGAGAGGAAGCAGCAACTGCAAGTGCTACTTTCTTTGTTGTACAGAATTTTCACTTTAAATATCACATACATACATACAAATGCATATAAGATAAGGCACAAGTAGATAAAGAGATGGTGTGCATATCAGGCGCATTTACTGTTGTTTTTACAATATCTTGTAATTTTCGTAAATATTTTGCACAGACATATTAAAATATTGTTGCTCTGCATTTAATTAAGTGCATTTTTGTTCTTATGTCTCCCGTCGTTTAATATAGCAGATATCACAAGCGCACATACGTGGGTACATATATGCATATACATAAGTATTAGGGTGGGTAAAAAATCGGAAAATCCTGCGTCGTACAATTATCTATTTTTTTTTTCTTATTATCAGATAGACAGATAGATGCTAAATGTAAGGCTTTGCACTGCGACCTATGGTATATTGTTCCCTCTCCTATATCACATTTGGCCACCAAGCTCCAACATCCTTGAACAATTCCCGGAGCCTACTGGGCGCGATTTTCCTGCTCCATGTCCCAGAACCGGCAGTTTGCGCAAGAGACCATGCTCAAGTTGGACAAGTGCTTCCTGAACACGCAGGACTCTGTATACAGCGCGACAAGGAGGCAGAATTTACCTCGGGGGAGTTGATAATTCCCTTAAACCGTTGTACCCTCTCAGAAGTAGCTTGACATGGCACATTCCTGATACCTGCTGCCAACTCTGTTATCGCGTCACTCTCTCCTCCACGCCGAGCAGCTCTTTACGGTGTGGGACGCCACTGTAATGCATGGTTCTGACCCCATCATCCTGAATGCTGCCGCAGAGCAGGCTAATTTATGCCCCGGCACGTAGATTAAGTATAAACAGTTGCACACTGATAGGTGTTTCAGCCTTTCTATAAGCTCCTCCACTAAAATCGATCTAACCTGATACGCTGAGATCGCCTTCAATGCCGCTTGACTATCGCTAAGTATAGTATGGTTTTTGGACACTGACTTATAGTAAAGATTTTTGCTTGAAAGATGCTCGGAAAACGTTTCATTGGTATAAATAGTTTGGTATCCAGTCCGGCAATGCCTGCTACAATTCCTTCCGGTGTTTTCGAGCCGTCAGTATACCACTGGATAGACCACGTGGAATCGTTGAACACCGACTTACTGCCGAGAGTAACTTTGAACTTCTTTGTAAAGTTAACCCTCTTCGTAACGCCTTCCCTTAGAAGAAGGGTGGTATGTATTCCCCCAGAGTCTTTATTTGTTGAGATGTTGAGATTATCTTCCCTTTGCCGAAACCCTCTGCTCCCATTAGCAGCATGATATGTTTCGCTGCCATGATGTGACCTCTAACATGGCTTCAAGTACTGCGATGGGGCAAGGGCGCAGGCACAGGCGGGCTTTTCCAGCTTCGATAGTTGAAGGCCTACAGAAGACTTCGTTGCTTTAGATGCCCAAGTAAACGCTGCATAAGTGACAATAAACCGATCATGGTATACAGCCGTCTTATGATACCTGGCATGCAGCTTCAGGATCAGGCGGCTAGGCGTCTGCATATCGAGTGTTTCTGAGGTCTTTGGTCAGCGTTAAATCCACATGTCTACTTCATCGTAAGGTTGATTCTAAAAAAATAGATAACTGTAAAACGAAGAGCAATTAAGAGTTCATACCTGGAGCGGGTCTCTTATGGGTATCTACCAATCAATCTTCAGAGTACCAAGCGAAAAGTAAAACTTTCGAATTTTTTCGACCCACCCTAATATGTATGTGTTAATATTTTGAAGTGCAATCCGCCTTAGTATGTATGCAGGCTCCCAAGGACATTCATTTCACTTAGCTCGTATTGTCGCACACACTCACACACATATTCCGGTACATAAATTTGTATTGTGTGTATGTATATATTGCAGCAACTATTTGGCCCGCGTAAAATGCATGTCCTTGAGCTGCAAACAGCAGGCGGAATCACACAAACGCTGCGCTGACCAACCAACCACAATTCTGAGTAAAAGTAAGCGCTGCCCGCTCGTCTGCCAGCATTAAATGTATGTATATATCGTCACACAGTAAACCGCCACAAAAGCATATCAACTCAGTTCGATTTTCGGCTTAAAATAAGCGACTCAACGACAACACTGAAAATGTATCCATTTATGGTCCTGCCGATTTATGTCTGCGCGTACATACATAAGTATATAGTATTTATGGTAATTGTGTATGGCTACTACTGCATGTGTACGTTTGACCAGCACACAGCAGCTCATTGTTGCGCTGCTCCACTGACTTGCCCGTGCGTGAGTCGTCAAAGGCCTTGTTGACCGCGACCGCTCACTGCTTTTGCTTTAACCGGCGCCCGCTGATGAAGACATGCAGTGCAAACTTTATTGTTTAACAGTGCAGCGGGTCTTTTGTGCATACGGGAGTAAATATGCTGCGGTAAAAATTGCAATTTTGAAGATAATGCAGTGGCCAAGAACCATGGGCTCAAAATATTTCGGATTCGTCCAATATTTCAATGTTTGATGTTTCCTCCGAGCGCTTGGAACGCACCTATGAGAGCTGTCCCCCCATGATGTCAAAATAGTGCTTGGCGACTTCAACGTCAGGGTGGCCAAAGAATGTATCTTTTTCACAACGGTCACATTACAACGGTCGGTACACATGTAATGTGTAATCACAACGGACAGCCGAACAATTTTCGACTCGACTTGCTCTTAGAAAGTAGGAGCTCCTTACGTTCAGCAGCAAACGAAATCATTGGTTTTCGGAAAAGGCAAAAAACAGCTGTTACGATGACGAATGCGGCGAAGCAGTGCAGATAAAACAGATTGCCTACCTCACAACGTTACAATCGACCACGAGACATATGGAATGGGATAGATACAGAGAACTGAAGAAGAAAGCGAGACACATTTGCAGTCAAAAAAAGAGAGATACCAAAATGCGTGAGTATGAAGAGCTTGACAAGCTGGCCGACAGGGGCTTTGCTCGAAAATTCTACGAAAAGATGCAGCAACTAACAGAAGGTTTCGAGACGAAGCAATCTCTTGTAGAACTCCAAGAGGTGACCAAGTGACTGTTGCCCAGAGCATACTAAAGTTATGGAGGGAACACTTCTCCAGGCGGCTGAATGGCAGTGAAAGCATAACACTAGGACGAATCTAGACCACTCTCGAAAAAATCTAATTCGTCAAAATCTTAAATTTAATATACCTGTTAAAAGTTTTATAAATAAAGCAAAACTCTATCTCTTTTGATCTCTCGGAAATACGAAATTTAAACAAGCCTTCTCACAGTACCATTTAATAAGGAACTACGAAATAGTTTTAATTTCATCAGTTTTGACCCTTAACAAGCCACAGTGCCATGATGTGCTCATCACTTTCTCTCTCCTCCTCACGCTTTCGGCTTCGCCTACTTTAAACTGATTACAATTTCATTTAAATTTGCATTTAAATAAGCTCAATGGTAAACGAAATGGTCATGAGCTGAGGTAACTGTCGGTGTGTGCATTTACACGTAAACTACGTTAAGGATAATAATCGGTTGCACACACCACTGCATGAAACACCTGTGCACACAGACACATAGGGGGAAGTCGTAGAAAAACCGATGCTCCAAATGAAAAAGTGCACAGATACAATTACCAAGCATACGAATAAGTGCGATGAAAATGTGTTATTTCAGCACATGGCCTGGCAGGAAAAATTACTCGGAGGGAAGGATTTTTTTTTTTTTTTGTAAGTTTCTATCATATACGATCTTTGCGCCCGCTAAAAATACTCGTATTTATTTTGTCGCTTTCAAGGTAATCCCCCACTTATACCAACGATTTTTTCATTCCTCAAACACTTTTCATAAGCACTTCTTGGGTTGGCCTTCAGATCCTTCAACGAATTTTGTCTCTTCAATCGACTGAAAGCGTGTTCAACGGAGCGACAATTTCAGTTAGGGCAACAAGAAAAAGCTAAATCTGGTGAATACGGTGGTTTATCTAAGGTATTCATTGCGTTTTTGGCTTTAAACTTGGTCCCAATCGTGGCTCGATGAGTTATTCTTTCACAATTCCGAAATTCCCTCCATTCCGATTATTGTTCACTTGAATGAACTCCATGAATAAGGGATCGGAATTCGCAAGCATGTCCACAAATACCTGTTTACGGTACTTTTTTTGAAAAAAAAATTCAGGACGAGTCGACCCAAAAATCAACCAAAATCATTCGAATGGACTTACAAGAGATGTCGATTGTTCTCTTGCCATCTCCCTAATACTTGCCTGACGATTTTCAAGCACCATATCCTTCATTTTTTGAACAAAGTCGTCCAGAACAAGTCTTTAACGATCTTTTGACCATCTTTGAAGGCTTTGTACCATTCGTAGGCTTACGTTTGTCATAAACGTAATCTCAATAAGCCTTTTCCATCATTTCCAATGATTCCGCAACGGAAGAAAACTTTTAAATCAAGCTTTTTAAGAGTCTGGAACGGAATATGGTTATGTTGGAAGTACTTTTCCATATCAATTGGAATACGAGGTGTGTTCAAAAAGAACGGTCAATAAGGAATATTACCTGCAAGTTATGCGGAATTTGCGCGAAGCAATCCGCCAGAAACGTCCGGATTTGTGGAAGAACAAAAATTGGCTTTTGCACCACGACAACGCCCCTGCTCACACACATCCTTGTTTGTGTGCGACTTTTTGGCCAAAAACAACACACTAATGATGCCGCAGCCACCGTATTCCCCAGATCTGGCCCCCTGTGACTTTTTCTTGTTCCCTAAACTGAAGAGGCCCATGAAAGGACGACGTTACGCTTCTCTTGACGAGATAAAGACGGCATCGAAGGAGGAGCTGAAGAAGATAAAAAAAAGTGATTTCTTGAAGTGCTTCGAAGATGGGAAAAACCGTTGGCACAAGTGTATAATATCTCATGGGGATTACTTTGAAGGGGACAAAATAGATATTCATGAATAAATAAATAATTTTTGAAAAAACACAAAATTCGCGATACTTTTTGAACACACCTCGTACATTTAACAACAATACAACATAATTTCTATATTTATTTTTACTTAAAGTGCGCCAAATGTGTAGAGGTCTGACTTAGTTCCATTTTTCGGTCTGTCAGGCACTCAGTTTGGGTCTTATATAAGAGTCAATATAAACGAGCTGATAAGTTTCTTAGGTGCCGAATGCTTGAACTTTTCGTTTTCTTTCTCTTATCGCTAATTACTTGACAGTAGCATAGATTTGTATATAAAATTAGATCATAATTTTCCAGAGCATTATTTTTAATCGTTGGTAGCTGATATGACTAATTAGTTTCTTATTAGTTCCAATTTTGTTCCCATCGTAATAGCATGTATATCTTCAGGAATCTTTCTTCTAAAGCCAATACTTTTCTTTTAAAACTATTACTTTTCTCAATACCCAGGATCAAGTGAGATCATACTTGAAAGCATGAACGAGAAGTTAAAATATGACTACTCTTACTCTCTCCAAACTTTCCTCTTGGTATATCGGCAGAGTTCGAAAATTGAAAATGTTTTTATTTCTGCTTTTATTACTACTTTTTTTGTTTTGCTCTGCACCGGCACTTTTTCTTTGTGCGCTGAGCCAATTTTCATTATCTTCCTTGCTGTGTATTTTTTAAGGAAATATGTTTATTTTCGCTTTTATTTTAAGGTATTTTCGTATCAACTCTCGATATCTTATTTATTTCGAGTTTTTTGCAATTCTCCTTACCATCCATTACTACCAAATGAGTATGCACCTGTATTGGCAATGACCATCATAATAAAAGCTTTATTAACTCGCACGTTGATAGTGAAAAGCGTGTGAGGAAAGCCAGCGTGCAAATGAAAAACATTCTCAAAGGCCAACAACAGCACGAATGGGGGAAAAAAGGAAGCAGATGTGCTTGGCAAAGTGCATAAATGCTAAGTGCAGCAGCAGCGGAAGCATCCGTGGCAGCTAAAGCTTCGACAGTTAATGACTATATCCGCAAAGGTAAATGAGCTCATCACATGTGCGCTGTCACTTCAATTCGAAAGCCATCGCGGAGCATCGTTGTCCTTCAATTTTCAACTTACATACTTGTGTGTATGTTATGTATGATTGTGCGATTTCCTCAATTAAATGGCCCATGGATGGTCAAGCGGTCCGCAGCTATTGGACGGTTATTAAGCTGCTGCTGATAGACCGTCACTCTCAATCGCGTTTAATGTTTGGTGTTAATTAAATTGTACAGCTTAAGGGGCGCACCATTTAATACTGTATTATTCTTGTGAGTTTATAGTTGCAATATGCCTTTCAGGCGCTGCAGTTGATATGCACAAAGAAATTATCAATGGAATTAAATAGCAACTTTTGAAAATTATTGAGGCAGCAACTGTTTGGATTCGCCATTGAAATTGAGGTTCGCGAACAAAATCTGTCAACAATTCAATCATTCAACTTTTCACTTTTATATGTTGTTTTTTCTACTAAGTTGGGCTCTATTGAAGATCATCTCTATTTTCTGCATCCTGTTGATCCTGAGTACCGTGTACGAGTTAATGCAGGGATAAAAAGACATCGATTGCCTTTTACAGCTGTAGAGGAGCCATTGGAAAAAGGTTTTCTGTGGAGTTTTTATGTGGAGGAGGGCTCTGGAAAATACCACACTTGCAAATAAACTCGAAAGCCTTCAACGGGCGGCGCTCATCAGCATGTGTGGGGCATTAAGATCCACTCCAACCATTGCAATTAACGCCATTAGATCGGAACCGAACTCTAGCGGTTCCTTCTCTGCCCATATACCGACGAGAGAGCTATGGGTGGGAAGAAGCCGCTGAAAGAGAGAGGCAGAGAGCTTCTTTACGGACGGGTCCAAGCTTGAGGTGAAGGTTTGGGGGATAGGTTTGCTATCGGGAGCTCTCCATCAACTCTAACTTCATACTTCCTAACTATTGCAGTGCCTTCCAAGCCGAGGTAGCAGTAAATCTAGTGCTCCGTAGTGCAACCTCCTTCAGCATCTATGCACTCAAATAACAGAGCGGCGATACTAGTCTTGAACTCGTTTGCAGTGCGTTCAGGATTGGTCGAGGAGTGCATAACCTCGCTATCAATCACATCTAGTGTCTTTGTGATAAGATTGGTTTGCTTGCCGGGGCATAGCGGAATAGCAGAAATTGTAAAACTGTTGAACTAGCAAGGAAATGAACCTTAGAACTGCTTCGGTGAAAGAGGAGCGGGTCGGTGCTCCTGTATCCTCTTGTGTTCTACTACTAGATAGCTAGGCTTCACGCAAGCTTGGTCAGCGTTGGGCCATCATCGGTACTTATGCTGTCGCAAAAGCCTTTTCCCAATATCAATCGAAGGAAATATAGTGATTTATTTTCCTTCAGTAAGGCTAGTCTAACCTTACCTATTGCCGAAGCCTTTGAAAAATCATTTCTAGAATTTATATAATAATAGAGACTGCTTCATTCAAATTAGACGTTTAAGGGTCGCTTAGGATTGACGTCTTCCACTGACAAATTGGTAGTGTGAAAAACTATTTTGTCGAATCACAGACAGACAGCAGTTTTCTACTCCTTTAGATGTAAACGACACTATCTAAGCTTGGGAAACTCGTTAACGGAGTAACTGTGAACATCGGTGAATAGAAATTACAATTGCTTAAACCTACAACAATTCTTCTTTCAGATCTTTGGACGACCTATTTGAAGTTTAATTTGAAGCATCTCCAATACCTGAACACGTCATTTTGTACAAATCAGAGCAAGCACTTTAGACCAGCAATTACAGCTATGATTCGTTCACGAGGGAGTATACATAGCAGCATTAGTAGAAGGAGCAACAACAGCATCAGCAACAACACGTTTGACAACTACTACGGAAATCTATATGGCAACGACGACGACGACCATGCGAGTTTCATGCAATCAGGCGAGGATTCTTCTAGCCGTGGCACCAGCACAATCACTGGCTCGGTGACCAACTCAACAGCTTCACTATTGACCAACGAACAAGAGCAACAACAATACATACCAGTTGAACGCGACCCATTTGGATTACTGAAACCCCAGGCAATGAAAGCGACAACGGGGCAAGGCTATCGTCAGCCATGGCGGCAATCTATGGACGATGCAAGTGCACAAACGCTGGCCGCTGCATTTGTTACGCCCAACTCAGGTCAAAAGCTGCCACACTATACGAAATTGCAGTATCGTGGTGATATACGGTCACCCAAAGCCGTTACGTCCACACAAGTGTCACAAGTGGAGCCAGGCACTTTCTATGCAAGCGATTTGGAAACGGTGGAGGAAAAGCTTCAACACAAGCAACAACAACAGCAACAATTGATACCAATAGCTAAGTCGCACTCAACGGCCTCCAGTATACGACGCATACGCCGACCACGTCAATGGGTGGCGCCACTAAAGCGGCTTTCGTGCGCGGAAGAGAAGGCGCAGGCGGCGAAGTTGGGCATTTTGCTTAAAGGACGTGCATTCATTTTCGAGTTTCTGCAAGGCTCTTCCATACATGGCTTCATCTATTTGGCGAAAATCGGGCTGAGTATAGTCGAGCGGTAAGTGAACGAGGGCAAGGGCGGGTAAGTAGAATGATTATACGTTTGCAGGATATCATGCTACAGCAAAACGAGTACTAAATTGGATGGCAGTCTTTTGAGTGTTATCGTAATTGATTCAGGTTCTGTGCTTATGCCTCGTCAAAGCGTTTGGAACGTGCAACGTTCGCATGCGCGTCTGAATATTTTTGAACAAATTTTGCTTGAAAGTGGCTAAAGAGCGGCTTTCATGGGCATCTGCGGTACACTGCGTACTGCATCAAGCCTAACACTTAATGTCATCCTACGCTTAGAACCCGTAGATATTGCCGGCAAATTGTGCAGACGGCCCTTAGTACCACCGAAGCTAGTATATGCAGAGACCCAAATAGAGTCGCGATGAAGTTCTCTCCTCCTTCAATTGCAGCCCTGAAAATCTGGACCTCTGCACCAAAGAGATTACCCCTAGTGATTGTTTCTCCGCTTATATACCGATAACCGAGTTTAAATTCTCTCCTCCTTCATTTGAAGCCCTGAAAACTAGGACGTCTACATCACATACCGACTGGAATACTTGTTTCTACACTCACACCTCCTGATAATGGATATGAGGAAGGAGAGACGATGTTGTAGAAGAGACTTAGAGTGCTTTTTCACGAATGGGTCGAAGATAGGAGGTGAAATCTTCTGTGAAAGGAGCTCTATCTGAAGCCTGACTTTAGACAAATGATCTACTGTAGTGTTTTTAGGCTGCAATAGCTGATATTATAAAATGCAGCATAATTCAGAAGCTGAACACTAATTCCGACAGCAGAGCAGCGATTTTAGCAAACTGTGAGCTTAAAATTAGTAAAGGAATGTCTGTTATCACTAAAAATAGCATCAAGCTGCTTCTTCATAAGTCTCATTTGGGTGTCTGAACATAGCCTAATCGCTCAAAACTATAAAACCGATGAGCTCGAAAGACAGCAGTACCCGTACCTCGCTCTCATCAGAGAGTGAAAAAGTTGGATTTTCGTTGTCAGCGTAAGATGACCTACGGACCTTGTGTGCGCTTAGCATGCGTTGTTAGGCGACCAGCTAAAGTCGACTGCGAAGTCCTTCCGTAGAAAATCTACTGAGCTATCTGCCCTTGGTAAAGTTCATCTTGCTGCAATCGGAAGAGATCTTACTGGACTGGATTCATGCTAAAGATTCAATCGGACATCTCAACAGACATGCCATCGGCGAACCAGAATATAAACCGAAACCGACATTAGCCGTCTCAACAAATTAATAATCAGCTCAAAGCTCTTTCCAATTTTCTGAAGTCTTTATGATCCATATTATAGGAGTTCTAGGTACCGCGACGAAGCGGCGTTATGGGCTGTTGTAGTGAGATGCTTATTTGGACCGAAAATTTAGCATAGGTACCTAACCTGATCTTTGCCCGTTTTAAGATCAGCTAAACTGATTGTGTGGGAGGGTGGAGTCATGTGTAGAAGTTCACGCAAGTGAGGAAAACTTGGGAAACGATTCATTTACATATGGCTCAAGCAGCTCACGACTTCCGGTCGAAGACGAAGTATCCTCTGGGTAGCCAAAGAACATCCGTTTGAAGGCGAGCTAAAGTCAGGGTTGTGCGCTGGGTTTGGATCCCGGAACGTGAAAAACGCCCGCAATGAAAAGAATAACTCGGCTATAATCGGTAAGCAGTGTCTATGCCAGTGAAGAAGAAGAAGCTGATGGTCATAACTAATTTATTTGATCAAATGCTCGACTAACTGGCGAGTCAATTGGAGCACAAGCTCCTTCCTACCATAACCAAGCTTTAGATTTTATGTTGAAGCATACATTTCCACTTGAATTTCATCAGCCCACACCAGGAGTGGCGAATTGCACACAATAGCCTTCAAACACCACACACTTTACACTAATTACATCCGTTATAAACCAGCTCTACACTGCCACACAATAGTTTTCGTGCCGCTCGCGTAGACTTGCCACTTTGCTTTCTGGGAGGTTTCATACATAAGTCTGTGTGCGAATTCATGTAAAGTATCTAGTTTCCACTGGCGCTAGACATACAAGGGTCTGCATAGATAAGTGCAATAGGTATACTTCTGTTTTGCTTGGCAGGCGGCATGTTTAATCTCATGCGCTGGCTGTAATCCTGTTTGTCATGTCATGTCAGTTTTAAGGATTTATTGCCAAACTCGGCACGCACGCAGAAAAACGGAGCGAAGCAAAAAAACCTAAATACTTTAATATACTGACTCTCACATGCAATGTTTGCTTACATTTCGTGTGTAATTTTATACACAAAATATAGTAAAATTGTTAGCTACACTCAAGTCTTGACTGAGTAGGCATATATTTAGGAGGTTAAGCTTTTCTGACTTGCAATTTACTTACGAAAAATGTCACTGAAGGATAAAATATACAAAATGGTATTTAGTATCATCTTACCACTGATAAGATAACTGGTATTTATTTGAGTACACTTAGAAAACTTGGAAGATGAGCATACGTTACGCCATTTTGGGTCTTACACATGCAGTTGTGATTATGAAAATAGCACCGCTTAATATTTAATCTAATATAGGAATGCTTTCTTAGTGAGAAGAGCTTAAAGTAATAATACATACATACATATGTGTTCGTTAACAGTGAAAATATTATTTGTTATTAGTTATCATAAAGCCATTTTTGCTTTAAGAAGGCATTTCATCCATTTCTTTGACTCTGTTATACTCGCTTTTTTGAGTTTCGTCACAGAAGTAAGTAGCTCACGGATCTAACCTTTGATTGATCGTTGATGCAGTGGCATCGCTACTCTTAATCTCTTGATCGTATCCCCTAGTTCAGACATAATATGCCCATTCAGTTGCGTTGGTTCCGCTTGAGGCGTAATGTCTTGCAGCGCAGGTGGCGACGATCTCGCTCTTACAGGCTTTTCCACGGTGAGCGCTTGTTTTGGTGATCACACCAGCCTTGGTTCACGTCTAAAGATGTGAGCTTCGACTCTAAGTCCACTAATGGTCAGCATTTTCCTGGGAATTTCCGCTTCTAGAATCCTTCAACCAGGGCTTTGAGTGCCGTTACTCATCATGCAGTCATGTACACTACTGCTATTGTTATTGCTATGTTTTCCCAATTCATTATACATTAATTGTATAAACAGGAACTGGTGTATCCTCGGAGACCATGCTCCTATTCCAGTTCCCTGAGGCCTGTCCTTCGCTTTACCAGTCTCGGAAAGACACGGACGGACAGACGCTCGCCCGAGGCAACGCAGACTACTACTCCAGCGCCCAATGCATACTCCCTGACCAGGGACCGAAGAGGCTGTTTGCTGATGCACCACTCAGCTCACACCTCAGCAGAGCAAACTCTCATCACCCTTTCCATCTTACCAGCGGAAACATTGCTGCCAAGATATCAAACGACTACCAGTGCGCCGCGTTGTATAACGCTCAAGTTGTACTATCAACCGCACCTAACATGGCGAGCTGAGGCTGACCAGGAAGCCGCCCATTATGGGTTCGCCCCGCCTGGATTTTTGTGTTTTATTGTACATCATGTAAAGCATGATTAAGAGACACATAGTTCTATGAGGCGGTGTCGGTTCGCCACAGTCACAGGAGCTTCAGCGGATCTCCTTCGCTCGTCTTATTTGTTTTAACTTATTTCCCAACTGACCTGCTACCACGGGCCGTTCGGCTATCCGCGACCAGCCAAGCCCCCTGGCAGCTTAGAGCCCAGATTCGTGTGCCCGGTTTCGGGTGCGTGAGCCTGTAAGCATTGGAGAATGCGCCTGCTGCGCCGGCCCCATCAGTAGCATCAATCACCTAAGCGGTCAATTAAAGCGATATCATGGGGGCCCAGCCCACAACTCCAGCCTAGTGACTGGAACAGGTCACTCTATTGGCCGGCGGACGGAGTAATGTCCCCGTAAAGTTCCTGAGTCAACCGATGTGTCGCTGCACCGAAACGATCCGTGCGTTTAAAGTTCGATCCTACGACCGCTGGTCTGCATAGGAAACGCAGTCTCCAATACTGGAATAGACACCAACACCTTTTTCACAATCCCAACTTGGCACAGTTCAGACCAGTACAAAAAACATTGTTGCATAACTTTGTTCTGAGACAGATTTCTTGATAGTTCATTGGTTTCTTTCTCTTTACTGCCCTCTTTCTTTGCTTAGACCTTGTTATGTCGAAGAAACAACTTTTAAGTAAGTTGTGAAGCCTAGTTTAATACGACTATTTTTATACTAAGATGGTTAGTTTTCTCTTAAGGCTCGACAAAGATAATGACTAGTTCCGTACCTGACAAGTTTCGGATATTATTAGGTGTATTTTATCGTCTCAGCACAGGACTCACTAAGTGCCACATGCTTTCGTTTTCTCTTCGGCGTAGTTAAAAGTCGTCCATCCTAAAATAATCTCGCTAAAATTTCATTGAATGGAATTGTGCTAAACACTGCTATTTTTACGCACGAAGCTGTAAATTGCAAAGGAATACTGTAGCTTTGTGAGTCCGTAATTTGAGAGTTAATTTAAGTGCCGCACTTACCTGTATTTAATAGTTCACTACGACATTTTGTAATTTGGGTTTTACGAGCATTCTCATCAAGGCCGTGCTGCTGCCAGTAATGCATTGCTGATTAATCCGAAGGATTTAAGTATGCAAATGAAAAATTTATTTGTACATTTAAGACATTAAGCTGGTAGAGCAAGCCATCTCGAAGACACAATACTACTAGGTAGCCTGGAGCCATTTATTAAGTACATAACCCATTAAACCACACACGTTCTGAAATTAAGTGCTCCACATAAGCCTATTTTATTAAACATACCATTTAAATATGTCACACTAACATATTTTATGTTGCATATGTTACTTAAATAGCTTGTAAATTATTTCCTTGCCACACATTTTTCTGACTCTCTAACCTTTTTCAAATAGTTTGTTTATCTTTTAAGGAATTTTAATGCGTTCATTTTGTAACCAAAAACGTGCTACATATATGTTGAGGCTTAAGCTGACATAAAATACCTGTGTATCACGTGTTACAAGCACAACTAGCATGTGGGCAAGTAAATATGTAAATAACGATTTGCTTCGAAATTATACAACCTTTATGTGGTAACTACTGTCACAGCCTTTACCACAACGACCACCCACAACTTACACCTATATTGCTGCATTGCTACTCATTTACTAGAATTTGAAGTAAATAGTGTAGTTCTGTTATGTTTGTAACGCATGCTAGGCATTTCTCCCTTTTAATCAACTATCTATAAGTCTGAAATGGTTAAGCTCTCGGTGTGCCTTGTATAGCCCTAAATTTATAAGGGTTAATTTTGTGATATAATTTTGTAACTCTTCGCAATGTTGCTTTCATTTACGTGTGCTTAAACATGTAATATTTGGAAATATTTAGTTAGAACATATCTTATTTCTAAAGAATAATATTCATTTCTAAACTACGAATACCAGTTTATTACTATATCTCCAGCTCTCTTCTAAAAACTAATTTTTCACGACATCGATTTCCATCCTTTTGTCTTTTTTGTCCTCAATGGACTTAAAAGTACTTTATTTCGTTCCTGTACTGTCTACTTTATCTCCAAATACCATTTCAACGTTACCGCATGGATCCAGACTCCAATAGATCTGATGTTTTGAATCATCTAGATCGTAGAGTCGCCAAACCGAACTCTGGCGGCTACTTCTCTGCCCATATACCGACGATGGAGCTATAAGTGGGAAGAAGCCGTTAGAGGAGAGGGGCAGTGAGCTTCTTTACGGATGGGTCAAAGCTTGGAGAGAAGGTTGGTGGAGGGGTTTACTGTCAGGAGCTCTCTATCAACTTCAGCTTCAGACTCCCTGATTATTGCAGTATCTTCCAAGCCCAGGTTGCAGGCGTTAAGGTAACAACAGATATACAGCTCCAAAGTGCAGCCTCCTTCAGAGAAGTGACCATCCATTGAGATAGCAGAGCGGCGATACTAACCTTGAACTCATAAACAGTGCGTTCACGGTTAGTCGAAAAGTGTCTAATCTCGGTATCAGTAGCATCGAGTGTCGTTGTGATAAGACTGCTATGGGTGCCGGGCCATAGCGGAAGCGCAGAAAATTGTAAACCTGATGAGCTGTTCTACTACTAGATAGCTGAGCTTCGCGGAATCTTGGCCAGCGCAGGGCCATCATCCGTACATGCGCTATCGCAAAGCCTTTAGGACCAAAATAGATTGCAGGAGATTTATTGAAATTAGGCGCCTTTGCAAATTTGTATTGGCTACGAAGCATTTTGCCAATCTGTAAGTCCGAAAGCAGGAGTTCGTATATTCTAAGGCTTCACTACATATACCACCTATGCGATCATCGATCAGCTCAGGTGAGAACGTAACATGGAACCTCGAAATGGATCACCTTTTATAATTATTCTATTTAAAGCAGCAACAACGAAATGGAACCTTCTTCAAAACTAACGCCTGTGCAGTAAAAATAATTTCTTCTTCAAGACAAATTTAACATGCTCATTTGTGCTCTCTCGGTATCCCCGGTCGTTGTCTCTCTTGAATATGACAAATGTGAAAACATCACTTCTGATGAGAAATTTGCACTTCATAAAAGTTTAGCAGGCATTATGGCATTGTGACAACCACATCCTTTAGCAAACAACACACACTGTGCAAACATACAAAAAAGCACGACAATGCAATCTAATGTAATATTCTTATGTGTATTTACTCCTGACTCGGCACACCAACAACCACATTTGTTATGCATACTTGAATACACACATAAGTCCTTATTAAGCACAATGGCAAGGAATACACATATTTATTTTCTCGGAAGATCGAGTGCCTCGAAAATCCAAAGAAAGAACAAATAAGAACATTTTATTAGGAGAAAGATTTGTCAATAACCACTTCTATTTGTATGACTGCTCTACACACACACATACTCATTTACACACGCATACGTATGCATACTGTATGTACATATATGTATGCCTAACTGGCTGCGGATGCTCCTAGCAACTGCCCCAGTACACATGGCAAGTATGAGTACAATATACGCCTTGTCAACAAAACAATTTTCTGCAACAATTTTGCTCTTTCGCTTGTGCTCTGGCCATTCTTATTTATTTCTTACTTATTGCATATTTCTTTCCAAGTTAATATATCTCGGTGGCTCTACAAAATGGTTGTCTTTGCATGCATACATACATATGTGTGTTTGTACTGGCATTTCGTGGCTCGACAGCCGAAAGCTTCAAGATGTTGGCCAACTTCCATGGCCACTGTCACTTTCTCACACTGGATGTCCCTTTAATGTCTTGACACTTTAATTTTACTGCTGCTTGACATGATTGTTTGTGTTCTTCTTCGAGTCGCACTAAATTGTTGTACGAAAGTTTCTCTCGAAAGTCATCTACTCAAAATTATTTCTCAATTCGTTGGCATTTTTGTTGGCAAATTGCAATTGCAAACAAATAAAATAGTTTGCGAAAAGTTTTATTCACGCTTTAAGCGTTTGAGCATTTCATTGTCCGAGTTTTAAACATATATGTACATATTATAACTTATACATACATACATACATTTATAAACTGAAACGTACATTATCTTCTAAGAATTTTTCGTAGAAGTGAAAAGTTTTGAGGCAGATTTTTGGCAAGCAATGACATACAGTTTTCAGTAATTAAGATGCAGCAAGCTTTCAGAAAACTTAGATATCTCAAATAACTTGAAAAAGCTTTTGGACACTCTCTTGTACTTGTATAAATATGCCCAGTACATGTCTTATTCAAAGAACGCTCATTGGTCAAAGGTTTTCGAGAGCTTTCATGAATATAGCATTTACTGAAAAAGGGCTTAATTCTTCATACTTGTTAAATCTCAAAATTTTTTAGCTTGGTTCTTTCATTGTGGACACCCTAGATTCTGTTAATTAATGAATAACAAGATTGTTGTTAATAATTTACTATTTCGATTATATTAAAGGATGCTAAGAGATACATTTATGATGGGGTTTCTTATGCGTGGAACAAAAATTGAAGAAGATCGTGCACAGACCATTACCGAAAGTCAGGTTTATACAAATGGCAAAATCGACCGGCATTTCATTCGGTCAAAGTCTCTCTAATCGATAGTATTCGTCATAAATCTTTCCTTTCCGTCTCCGTGTCATTCCAAAAGCTGACCAACTTTTATGTAAGTTTCGCTGAGACCCTACCATCTATTGCGAACAACTGGTCGCTGACGGTAGCTGACGATAGACCAGAAACGTTCAGAATTAGCCAACAGGAAGGGTGTAGTGTTCCACCAAGACAACGCCAGACCACACACTTCGTTGATAACTCGTTAGAAACTAGGGGAGAACGGATGGAAGGTTTTATCGCATCCACCATGCCCGAACATAGCGCCAAGGGATTACCACCTGCTCCTGTCCATGGCGAACGCCCTTGTTGGTGTAAAGTTCAACTCAAAAGAGGCTTATGAAAAGTGGCTGTCTGAGTTCTTCGCAAATAAGGAGGGGGGTTCTGCGAGGGGGGTATAATGAAGTAGCCGTCAAGATGGAAATAGATTATCGAACAAAACGGCGTACATTTGAACTAAATCCGATCACAGTAACACTTTTTATAAAGCATTGAATAAAGAGCAAAACAGCGGAAGAGAGATATTTGACAACCTAATATATAAAACTATTGATTCTGGTGCGAAGAAAATCCGCAAATTATTCATGAGCAACTATTACAATCAGCACAATTGTGGATCTAGGTCTGATGGAAGCATCGGTCCGCACTTCCTCGGAATAAAGCTGGTGCCACCGTTACTGTCAATGGAGACCGGTATGGTTCGATGATAATCAACTTTTGATGGTCGCAATTGGAAGAAGTTGATTTCTAAAGTTGAAATTTGATTCCAACATGATGAAGCTACGTGCCACACAGCTCATGCAACGACCGAATTATTGCGAGAAGGTTTCGAGATTCGATTATTTCAAGAAATTGTGACATTGAATGGCGTCCAAGAAGTTGTGGTTTAACGCCATTAGGCTACTTCTTGTGAGGTTCTTTGAAGTCATTGATATTTAGCAATAAGCCAGACTTTTTTCAAGCTTTAGAAGTCAATATTGAGCTGCTGGTCAAGAAATACGAAGGATGGAGCCATGTGTAGAAGTTCACGCAAGTGAGGAAAATTCTCTGATTGCCATTTACTTATTAGTGGCCAGAAACCTATTATTTTACATATGGCTCAGGCTTCCGGTCTTAGACCAAGTATACTTCGGGTAGCCAAAAAATATCCGTTTGAAGGCGAGATAAAGTGAAAATGCGAAAAATCCCTCACAGCGTTGTGCATTTGGGACCCGCTACGTCAAAAACCACCCCCAATGAAAAGAACAACACAACCTCTGGGGAGAGACCCCTGTTTTGAACCAGAAGCTTCGTCCGGATGGAGAAGGATCTCTCCGAGCCGTTCGATACTAAACAAGGTTCCAGGCAAGGAGATTCCCTGTCGTGCGACTTCTTCAATCTGCTATTGGAAAAAATAATTCGAGCTGCAGAGCTGAATCGGAAAGGTACAAGTGTACAGCTGCTGGTGTACACCGATGATATTGATATCATTGCCCATAACAACCGCGCTGTTAGCTCTGTGTTCTGCAGGTTGAACAAAGAAGCGAAGCAAATGGGTCTGGTAGTGAACGAAGGAAAGACGAAATATCTTCTGTCATCAAACAAACAGTTGTCGCATTCAGTACATGTCTCCTACGTCAAGATAATTATTTGTTTATTTTGCATATTTCATTAAATTCATGACTCTTTGAAGCTCTTATAATATACGAAAAAGTGTTGAACAGCTTAACCAAACTTAAGAATTCATGAGCCATCACTGGTTCGGCATTTTTGTACTATCATGCATCAGGCTTAGATTTTCTTAAGAACTGGTTCGGAATTATATCATATATTACAACAACCTTCTTAATTTAAAACTAAAAAATTTCTTATTTTATTTTAAAGTTCATATTTTGAAGCTTTTCGTACATACATATTTTAATACTGTTAATTATTTCAGTAAGCATAACTTTTCAACTCTTTAAACAAATTTCATTTGCGGTTTTACTAATCAGCCACCTTTTAAATATGTATGTGTATACTTACATATGTATACAACATATGTCCATATATACTTTTTTTTAATAAATAACTGTGCATGACTTATTTCCATTCGTATTTATTGACCAATTTGTTTATTTATTTACTTAGGCCCACTGGCATAACACTTAATGCCTGTTCACTCATATTGACAGGCAAATAAATAAATAAACCGTCAAGTGTGACAAAAACAATGAAATGTGTTGCGGAAAAATAAATAGATGTCAATAAATATCGCATGAAACAAATACCAGTTAGTTTTTTTATGAAAACGGTTACATAGAAAAATATATCATAAATTATTGAAAAAGTGAATCATCGCAGTGTTATCCAGTGTCCAATGGGCAAACTTTCCGACTAAATCAAATGTGTCGATTAAGCAAGTACATATGCTTGTATTTAGGAAAGTGGTCAAAATTTTCATAGTATGTACATACTTATGTATGTATCGCATGTAAGCGTATGGTGAAATTATACACTTGGAAAATAAGAATTTTTATATTTTTCCCGGAAAAAAAAACAAAACAATCGTTTTGCTGCGTGACTCCGTAGTACAATTATTTGATCATCCCTGCCTTAGAGTATAAAATTCAAGCACCAATGAATCCATTAAGACAAAACTTTCCAGAGACATTACCTTTAATGTATGCTTCCCCTTATCTGAAAATTACCAGATTTGGGCTATGACTTTTCGAACCCCCCCGGGACTGAATATATGAACCTGTGCCTATAGCCATAGACCAAAAATATCGGTGAACTTGTTCTTTTTTTAATATTATATTATTGAAATTTGGAAAAATTCTCTTCCTCAAGCTTGTGTCTCAAAAATTGACCAAATTGGATAAATACTTCAAATAACCCCCATACACATAATACAAAGATTTTCGAACACTGGAGATGTATCTTCCGTCTATTACAACATGACCAATCTGGTTGGTGGCGTTTCGATCCGAAGACAGCCAGGTAGCTTGATGAATTTTCCTATGATGGGATCTAATACTACCACGGGCCCCGGCGAAATCAATCAGCCTCATTCTATTAGGAGATGTTTCATAATGGAGGCTGAATACTGACCGTTATGCCAAAGATATCTTCTTTTCCCATCCTGGCGTTAAAATCGCCAAGCACGATTTTAACATCGTGGAGCTCTTAGAAGACATCTTTATTCACATCGCTCTTCTCTTCCGCCAGGGTGTTGGTGCAAATCAACTATATGTTGAAGAACTTCGCCGGGGTGAATGCCAGGACTCGACGACGGAGTCTCTCATCTCACCGCGAATCCCACATCACTGTAGTAAATGCCACAAGGACCTACTCGCCTCAGTCCTTGTCCCGTCCATCGCATTTCTTAGATGGCGGTGGTGTCATCCCTCTACTTTTGCGAGGATATCAAACAGCTGGGCAGCGGCACCTACATGCCCTTAAATAGTAAACACGTTTGCAGGGGTCGTTATCAAAAGGGGGGTCTCTTATCCGAAGCTCTTTTCTTCTTTTCCTTGGTAGCCTTTTTTACGTAGTTTTGAAGTGACAATAAACACAGACTTTGAAAAAGTAGTTTTGAGAAAATCGCGTCTAAAGTTATGAAATAATAAATAAATTCGCAACGGATTGAAAACCCAAATCCCTCCCTTAAATGTGCTCTGCCCTGATTAGACCTTATCCATTCGGTTTTAGGCCTGGGAAATCAACAACTGGCCAGATATTCACCATGCGCAAAGTCTTGGAAAATACCCGTAAAAAGAGGATCGACACACATCAACTCTTTAACGATTTCAAAGCTGCTTTTGACAGCACGAGAAGGAGTTGCTTTAATGCTGCTGTATCTGAACTTGGTATTCTTGCAAAACTAATACGGCTGGCAGTGTAAACCAACGTTGAGCAACACCAAAAGTTCGGTCAGGATCGGGAAGGACTTCTCTGAGCCTTTTGATATAAAGCCCCATCGTGCGACTTCTTCAATCTACTGTTGGAGAAAATATTTCGAGCAGCCGAGCTGAATCGAGAAGGCACAATCTTCTGCAAAAGTGTGCAGCTGCTGGCTTATGCTGAAGATATTAATATCATTGGCTTCTATGCCCGTGCCGTTAGTTCTGTTTTCTACAGACTGGATAGGAAAGCGAAGCAAAAGAGTTTTGTAGTGAAAGAGGACAAGACGATATATTTCCTGTCATCAAATAAATAATGCTCCCGACTTGGCTCCCACGTCATTATTGACAGTCATTACTTCGAAGTCGTCGATAATTTCGTCTATCTTGGAATCAGCATTAACACCAAGAACAATGCAAAGCTGGCATCCAACGCAGAATAACAGAATTGCCAAAATAGGCAATTGAGAACTAAAGTCCTCTCTCGACGAACAAAAACTAAACTCTATAAGTCACTCATTATTCACGACCTGCTGTATAGTGCAGAGGCATGGACAATGACAACATCTAATGAGTCGACGCTACGAGTTTTCGAGAGAAAGGTACTGCGGAAGATTTGTGGTCATTTGCGCATTCCAACGGCAAATACCGCAGTCGATGGAACGATGAGCTGTACGGCATATACGACGACATTGACATAGTTTAGCGAATTAAAAGTCAGCGGCTACGCGGGCTAAGTCATGTCATCCGAATGGATGAAAACACTCCAGATCTGAAAGTATTCGACGCAGTATCCGCAGGGGGAAAGACTAAGTGGAGAAAGACCTGGCTCCACTTGGAATATCCGATTGGCGCCACGTAGCAAAAAGAATAAACGACTGGCTCACTGTTGTAAACTCAACTAAAATCGCGTAAGCGATGTCTACGCTAATCAAGAAGAAGAATACTAAACTTTAATCAAATTGGGTCAGTAATACTTTTTCTCCCATGGCTACACTCTTGCCACGGCTACAACTCCTTTGCTATAGTTATGTTTACAAATTGTAAAATGGAATATAAAAGGGCGAGCACAGTTCATTAGAGACCCTATTCAGTTTATTTGAAACGAGTTAAATAACATAATAAAGCGAATAAAAATTTTATTTTCAATAACTTAACCTCACTTTCGCCTGATTCAGTTGTAACGAGAGAGAGAGAGAGAGAGAGAGTTTTGCGTGATTATATTTATTTAATTTCCCTTGCAAAACCGTTATTTATTTGCATAAATTTGCCGAAGCGATTAAATTGAATGATTGGCACAGTCAAAGATAATCGTTTTTTCGCCTCTCATCTCTTTTCAAACTAATTAAAAGTTTACAGAAAATTTGCGCAAACCGGCAGCGCACTTATCATTCGTATTTTTTTTTTTTTTTTTTTTTTTTGTTGCAGCAATTTCCAAAGTAAATTTGTACGTAGCGCCACTTAATCTGCGCCAGAGATAATTTCGCGCGGCACATTTGTTCAATGCTGCTCGGGGGAGTGAAGTGAGGTAAAAACGAGGTGTGCTGCCGCAACCCACCACACGCAGTTTTTTGTTGTTGGGATGTTGGCAGGCGATGCGGGACACATGTGTTGGTAATTTCGAGAGAATAAACATATATTTTTTTTTCGCTGACACACACACACACTCACATGCAGCCATATGCGTAACCACGTGTGTGGTTTTAACAGTAAACAAAAAACTGCTCGAGGGGCATTAGAGTGTCATGGTGAAAAAGTGGATTGCAACTTTGAGCCGCAACCAAATGAAAAACGGAATTACAAGCACATTGCGAATAAGCAACGAAAAACAAAAAAAAACACAAAAACGGAGAAGGAAATGAGGAAAAAACGAAAGAGTTGTTATGAAAAAATTGAGCGCCAACGGGCAGCAGCTGTAGCGCATATACACACATACAAACACAGGGCATTTCTGCTGGTATCACTGGCCATGTGCAGGTTTTATAACTGTTATAAAAAATCGCACAAATATAGTATTTCTGCGAAAATCTCTGCGGTGCATGTGATAACCCTGGCAGCTAACAACAGGCCAGTTGATATGGCAACAAATACGCTGGCAGAGCACAGCCTCATGCATATGCATGCATACGTATATGTGTGTGTGCCTGCGCTGGAATTTCACATGTGTGACCCATCACAAAGCTTTATCTGCATGCGCGTGTGTTTGTGTGTGTGTGATCGCGTTGCTGCAGCTGCCGCCATGGTAACAGAGCGCCGCTGGATGTAATGCGCTCCGTTACTTTCAACGGCGCTGGTGGGAAAAATATTTCTCCAAAATTATAGCACTTTTTGAGGTTAGAGTTGAAATTTCGAACTAAACGCTATGTTTCATGGCGGTATTTGGTTTTATTTTTTGGCAAAAGTTTTAGCTTCTGTTTGGGGAAAAAATAGTACTCAGCTGCGGCTATTAACGAGTAAATGAGCGCAATTTGGGGATGTGGGAATGCACTGAACGCGACCGTTATGTGTGATGAAGGTATTACTACTCTTCTTGTGTACATTTTTGAGCTTTTTTGAAGTTCTCAAATACACACATAATCGCATGCTGGTGCTTTAATTCATATGACATTGGTATGTTTTATAAAAAAAAATTCAAATTTTTCATTATTTGCTTCCTCTCACTCACTCTCACTGCGTCGAATACTTTCAGAGCTGGAATGTTTTCATTCATACGGACCCATCGTAGCCGCTGTCTCTTAATTCGCTGAACTATGTCAATGTCGTCCTATATCTCGTACAGCTAATGCGCAAAGGGCCATAAATCTTCCGCAGAACCTTTCTCCCGAAAACTCGTAACGTCGACACAACAGATGTTGCCATCGTCCATTAGAACTTCAATTGCCTACTCAGTCCGAAGAGGCACAAGTCGGCAAGAGTTATTCTGCATCTGATTTCGAGGCTAGCATTGGTTTTGGTGTTAATACTGTTTCCAAGAAAGACGAAATTATGGAGTCTCCCTTTTTGTGGAATTGGAATCTTAGGGCATGCTGTCATCCGTCCATATTTTACAAAGATGCTAATGTATGCTCCTTATAAGTTCCTTACCGCCGTGAATAACTCAGCAATAATCCTTTGTGCCCCGTCGCTTTGTTGTTCTTCATACCGGTTATTGCTACTTCTTCTTGGTCGGGCAATTGAACGTTCGCTCCACCGGTTTCGATTGGGGAATCGTGTTCTGGTGTTATGCTTTCACTGTCATTCAGCAGGCTGGAAAAGTGTTTTCTCCATATGTTTAGTATGTTCTGGGCATCCGTTGCCAGACCTATAATTGCAGTTTCTCGATGGCGAACCTTCCTTGTGTTTGTTAACGTGCGTTTTTTGCTACACAGAAGTGGTTGCGTATCTTGGCTGCAACAAGTTAGTGGTCCGAGTCAATGTTAGAACCTCGGAAGACACGAACTTCTCAAACACCGGAGACGTGTCTTCTGTCTATCACAACATTATCGATCTGGTTGATGGCTTTTCGATCCGGAGACAGCCAGGCAGCTTGGTCAATTTTTCTATGCTGGAATCTAGTAATACAAATAACCGTATTTCGGGCCCCGGCGAAGTCGATAAGCCTCCACCCATTTGAGGATGTTTCCTCACCCTGTCGTTAAAGTCGCCAATCACAATTTTGACATCGTGGCGGGGGTAGCTCTCATAGGTGCGTTCCAAGCGCTCATAGAAGGCATCTTTGGTCACATCATCCTTATCTTCCGTGGGGTCGTGTGCGCAATTTGAAGAACCGATCCGCTTTGATGCGGATTGTGGCTACACGTTCATCCACTAGGGATTCCAGCGACGGTGTCTCTCTCCCAGGCGAATCTACCACCAAATTTGGCTCGCCCTCAAACGGATGTTTTTTTGGCTAGGCAAAGAATACTCGGTCTAAGACCGGAAGTCGTGAACTGCCATACTTATGTTAAAAAATCGCTTCTAGCCACTCCCAAGTGAATAGCGCTCAGAAAAGTTTCCTCACTTGCGTGAACTTCTACAGATTTATATATACATTTATATATATATAGAGCCTCCGATGTTCCTTTCAAAGCATTACAAACTTAATATATTCTGTTCAGGTTATAAAAAGAAACACAAGCATTACTTTTCATATCATAATTTCACACATTTCTCTAGGAAAAATTTGTACATACATACATAAGTACATATATATAAACAACACTTTTCATATTTATTACATATATTTATGTGTTTTAATACACATTTACTCACATATGCATATATTCTTTGTGCTTTCTCTTCTTCGAAGGGGTTAATTTCCAAAAATCCTTGAAAGATTTAGCACTTTCACTTCTCCTTCTTTCTCTCCTCGTCATGCCTTTTCAACAATTCCTTCCTCATGTTCATTTCCTCCCTCTTCGTCTTCAAATCATTGCGGAAATGGCGTGAAACGCATCGCCACGGTCTTATCACTACGATTCGTAACGAAAGCTTTATGAACCATTGTGGCGTCTACTCGGAGACGCACAGCGTTCCAGCGACAATTTCTTTCCACATTTCGTCGATGCTTGTGGAAATGCTTTTGCCATACGAAATCTCTATACCTACATATGTGTGTATAGGACGTTTCTAATTTCTAACACACTGAATGGCGTCTGTATGTGTATGTATGTACTTAATTTTCAAAATATCTCACATATTTACTAAGACTATGTTCATATGAGGACCCTTTTTGTCGCGGCTTTGGTAGTATCTGCAGGCAATTCCAGAGTCAACATCTACGTAGACAGGCAAGCAGCATTCAAAGCCGTAACCTCATATCGCATATTAGCCAGAAGTGACTTGGGAAGCAGGGCAGGAGGGGAAAGTGTTGCCAGAAGTAAGCAACTTTACTTGTACTGGGTGCCTGGCAACAAAGGCATCGAAGGCAATGAAATAGCGAACAAGATTGCCAAGAATGGAGTACGGCTAACATCCGAAAACCTGATCAACATTGGGAAACCCATAAATTGTTTATAGGACGATTTTGACAGTAGATTGGTATAGAAAATCAAAACCCGAAAGAATGAACAACCTGGGTGCGAAACTGCCAAAGCCATGTGGAAAACGGTGCATCGGAAGTACACAAAATTCCTATTGACACTCGATAGAAGTGACTGTAGAATCGTGATGGAAACACTAACTGATCACTGTCTAGTGGCAACACATGATATGGGGCTGACAGATCGAGAAGGCTGCGGGAAGTTTGTAGAACAGGGCTCCAGGGAAACAATGGAGGATTTTTTGTGCACTAATCCCGCATCGGGAAGACTACGCTGTAAGCATCTCGGGTTCTCCGGTATGATACACTGGAGGAGACCGCATAGTCCGTTAAAATTCAGCTGGTATTCTGCAGAATTTATATACTGTAAAGTGAAAATGTCAGACGTATTTCAAAATTGTGAAATAGAGGAAGTAAGCACTATGAAAGACAATGTAGAGTTGTTCCTGAGATATGGAATTTTTAGTAAAGACAATAGTCCGTTTATTGCTTACCAAGTTCTAATGTCCGCGTCTATTGTAAATACAACCCTAACTCATAAAATAGTCGCATTGCGTCCATTGACTTGTGCAACAATTTTTTCAGTACAGTTATTTTTTTAAGACTCTTTCTAATAATATATTTTCGGCGAGCGTTGCATTGGATAAAACTTTGCAAATTATGCATTTCACATTTCATATCCGCCAAAATTTTTATTGCCACCACACAGCAGTGTGTGTAAAAGTATGCAGACTGGGAGTTTGTTGACTTGACTTTTGCCTTTTGCGGCTGCGATTTTTATGAGCTGCAAAAGAAACAAAGAATCATATAAATTTACACGCAATAGATTTTTATGAACGCGCTGAAATTTGCAGAGTTATGACGCCATTTTACGGCCGGTCATTCACACACTCATAGCGGGACATGCACCAAAACCAAAGCAACAAACACACACTCTCTTTCATGCATCAGGAAACGGTTCACTTTTTGAACGCTTTAACAATTCCATCCGTTTCACATTTCCGTTTATTCATGTCTGCTCTATCCCGTTCTTAGTATGATTTGGCTTGCCTTCATCTGTGTGGCGCTCTTCGCCATCATTTCGTTGAGTAAACGTACGTGGGAACGTTTTCAAACCTCACCCATGGTCATATCTATGGATCGCAATAAGCTGGTGTGGAATACGAGCTTTCCCTCGCTCACTGTTTGTCCGCATAAACGCATTGACGAATTAAAAGTTGAGGAGTACATGGAGTGAGTAGAGTCTAACATTTCATGCTTAGCGCTTAAACCGAGTTTTATATTTTATTTTCTACTTTGAACAAGGAAACATCCCGAAATCTTCGAAACGGAACAGGATCGTAACGATTTTCATGCTTTCATCGAGAAGTTGGCGCGTCTAACCTATGAGAATATTGAGACACTACCGCGTAATAAAACTTTCGGCATACCGAGCAGCAAGTACCTGGATTTGCTGTATGAACTCAAGTGGAACTTCGAGCCGGAGATGAGTAGTGGCGCCGCCGTGCAAATGTTCATATATGAAACACTCACCGAATTCGGTATTTGTCATTCGGTGAATTCGCTTGTGGCCCGTTATAATTCTTATGAGTAAGTATTTAAGTAACTTTTCAGAAATAAAATTTTTATCGGTTTCTTCCTTTCACCTCCATCCTTTCCATTTTCAGCTATTGGAAGCGCAACGATTGGAGCATACTGGATCATGGAGATCGTGTCACTGTCCACCCGCTAGATGGTGAAATTTATGCACAAATTATCAACCTCTCTACCGCGTATGATGTCTATTTTCATGGCTCAGGTGATATACCGAACATATCCAAGCAACGTTATACATTTCCAGAAACCGATTATACGACAGTGGAATTGATCGCGCTAGAGATCTATACAGCGGAAGAGGCGAGGGCGTAAGCATTGGTTATATTGGTTAAAAAAGTTTCGATTGGAGACCAATTGTACTGGAATTTGGTTGAAGATAGATATAATCAAGACAGTCGATAGAGTAAATAATTAGTTTTGAGGAACTAAGTCTAAATTCTGGCCGACCCATACAATCTCCCAACTTTTCAAGCTTCCCGATACAAATTTATTTAGTTCTCAATTTCTTTTGGATCATGTAGTGGTCAGTTATTCAGATTAAATCATTGTTTTACTAAGTTAAGTTCTACTTTGAGGGATTCAAATAGAGTTCCAAATGTTATTAATTTGTTCCGACTGCAATTGGTAATGATTTGCTAGTCTGCAGTTTTCAACCTTGGAAATTTGTAAGGCAGCAATCTAGAAGAATCCTAGTAAAGGAATACAAGAAGACAAGCTCAAGAGATTAACTAACCCTCTAAGTTGAAATTTATAACGGACTTAAGGAAGTCAAACAAATAAATAGGGGAATTTTTTGAGATGCCGACAGATGAGGATACCAATATTGCTAAAGGAAAGTTGCCTCACCGATATGGCACAGCACCCAGAATGCTGCAAGCCAACTCAGATGTTGCTTACGAGTAAAACAAATAATAAGGAGGCACTTAGAATACTAGCGTATGCACTTGGAACTGTGCATCTTCTTCTCAAAATACTGATGGATTAAGCTAAAGGATGATCCATTTCAAGATTCACCACTTTTTTCAAGAAAAAACACAGAAACTTCAAATTTAATGGGGAAAGTTTATTATCATTCGAAAGAATGACATTTATTTTCAAGTATTGAAAGCGGCTTCGTCTCAGATGGTCCATCCGTTGAGTCTAATTTTCGAAGATTTGTTCGAGCATTTCGACTGGTAACTAGCGAATGACAAACGTGATGGTTTGCTCTAAGGTCTAATCGAAGCAGGATTGTCCGCATAGACTTTAGACTTTACATATCCCCACAAAAAAAGTCTAACGGTGTGATATTACATGACCTTGGTGGTCAACCCACCGGGAAGCAGTATTTTGTACGATTTACGAACAGCATCGAAACGACTCTCTATGGCCTTCGTGTACAATCTCAGCTACGGCTGCTATGTTTTCTTCACTACGTGCTGGAAGTGGTCTATTTGATCGAATATTATGCAATAATGCAGGCTGAGTCTCAAGATGGGTGATGGAGTGGCGAATAGGACGCTCAGTGGACCAATTACGTTGACCATAAGTTGAGCGAACCGCACGATTTGAAACAGTGTTCAGGCGTTAGTCCTTCCATGATGAAATGTTAAACTATTGTATGTAAATAGTGAACAAAAATAACATGACAGCTTGACAGGACTCAAAACAACGTGCTCTGTCAAAAAAATACCTCCGCTTGGATCAACCGTTAGTACCGTTGTATATCTGCTTGTCTTGTTAGATTTCAAAACCCGGGAGATGAGGTTTTAGTAGTAAGGGATATACTATACTAAAATATGACTACAACTTAGGTTATGTGGGTCGAATTTTTCGACACGAAGGGAAAGTGAGAACCCGAAGTTAATATAAGCCCCTCTCTCCCACGAATCCTCTGCCTTGCAAATTAAGTTTGTGTAATTTCATGTCATCAAATAACCTTATCCACAGCTTCACCACCAAACAACGCAAATGTCGCTATCAATACGAGGCCGAGGAGATGCTCACTTCGCCCATTTACAGTTTCGGACTGTGCTTGGCCGAGTGCCGCATGTTCTTCGCACTGAAAGTGTGCGGTTGTGTGCCGCATTTCTATCGCAATCGCTGTGAGTATGCAACGCAAAGCCAACAACAACAACAACAACAAGCAACACCAAAAACACCACCACACCAATGCGAGCAATTCTGACACAATTAAGCTTAATGCGAGCCGAAAACATTATATTAATTAGAAACAGAGAAATTAAAATAATTAAAAAATTTAAATGCTTACCGTTATAATTAAAAAGCGTTATGCCGTGCTGAGTTCAAATAACAATACGCCGCAATAATACCGTTATGGAAATATCCGTTTTATTTTGCTTTTATGTATATATGTACATATACATTGTATTTATGTGTGGGTCAGTGTGTTTCTCGTTGAAAATGACAAGGCATTTATTTGCTAAAAACCATTGACGCCATTTTGAATATTAAACAAATGTTAATATTTACTCTTTGCCTCCACGCATTGGCTGTTTAATTTTATTTGCGTACTTGTGTGTGTGTGTGAGTGTTTTTATTTAAATATTATTTTGCAATTTCATAGTTATCTGCGCTGTATTATTTTACGACAACGCAAAAAACGCTGAAATTCAGCCAATTATTTTGCCATTGCATCATTTTAGGCGCCAAAACTGTGGTGTTGGCGCCACACTTAAGCAACGCCGCCATTTTGTTAATGAAACAGTAAAGTTATATTTGGCAATTTGGTCAGCTCGGCTGAGTAAGTTATTGCTTTTTTGTGAACACAAAATTTAAATCAGAAATGTAAAGTGTTTGACACATACACTTAAACACTTATATATGCATGAACTTAGATAACGGTATATGCCCCAAAAAGTCCACTAAGCCTAAATCACTGTTAGTTTCGATTACAAAATGGATTAACGCATTTAACGCTTTTACAGCGCAAGTCTTTCTCATTTTATGCTGATGGCTGATTTTCGATATGCAAAATTTATATTCATATAGGGTGCTTTTTTGGGGTCCAGAATTTACTTGTCAAATAGTGCACACAAACAAACATTTATTATACATTTTATTCTGATTTTCGTTTTGCAAAATTTATATTCATATAGGGTGGTTTTTTTGGGGTCTAGAATTTGTCTGTCAAATATAACACATAAACTAACATTAATTATTCATTTAATGCTGGTGGCTGATTCTCAGTATACAAAATTTATATTTATATAGGGTGCTTTTTTTGAGGTCAAGAATTTATATGTTAAATAGAACACATAAATTAACATTTATTATTCATTTTATGCTGATGGCTGAACCTCAATACACAAAAGTTATATAAAGGGTGCCTTTTTAGGGTTCTAGAATTTGTATGTTAAACAGAACACATAAACTAACAAAATTACTAGTATTTTAATTTTTACGTGGTACCAGTCTTCAATTAAAAAAAATATAACATCGGTTTGAAAACCACACAGCATATAAACCTTTTCTGAATATAAGAGGATCTGTAAAATATCTTGCAATAAAAAATACGGCAGCTTTGATTGCTGATGTTACGTACCTTCAGAAATATACCCCACCACTGATGATAAATTAATCTCTAAAAAATACCATAAACCTAAAAAACACCTTTTTATATATTTATATATTGTATATACATATTTATATATATACTTATATCCAAAAAAATTTGCTTGATACGAAAATTGTTCGATTCTTTATCATCAAAGTGAAAAATGGACGAGTTTTACGTATTTGCGACTTTGATGGACTTGCCTGTTTGGAGGATATAAAAAGTGAGTACAAATATTTTATGCCCAGTAACCACGTAATCAATTCAAAATCAAATAAAAAAACAAACTTATTAGCAATAGAATCGAATTTTATTTTTTTATTTATTATGATTCACTACATAAAATTAGATATATCGTCACCTAAAATGCTAAATAACTTAACATTACTTTTCATAAGATTACAGCCGAAGGAAAACGCTATATTTGAAACTTAACATATTGAATAAAATTTGTGTTTTGGTTATAAAATGGTTATGTATTGGTTATAAAATGGTTATATATTGCTTATACATTGGTTATATTTGAGTTATATCTAACAACGTAAGCTGGAAATTTTTTGCTGCAGACATTTAATATATTTTGGCGAATCGTAAGCAATAAAAAACTCAATTTCGATTTTTTTGATTATACGCTGCTTTGCATTTTAGTTGACGATATGTATCATAAACTCCTTAGCTTCCGCTGTCAGATATAACCAATGTAGTATAACCATTTTATAACCAAAACTCAAATTTTGTTTCAAAATGAGTGGTTTCCATTATGTAGTTTTTCCTTCTTCTGTAAAATTATGAAAAGTGATGTTACGTTATTTCTCATTTTAGGTGACGATATATAAAATTTGGTAACAGTATTAAATTCACTATTTTCCCAATAAATTGCTAAAAGAGCACTTTTTATTTATATTCAGTTATGGAATAAATACGTTTGATTCCGTATTATTTGGAACTTTGTTATGCAAATTTTGTTTTACTATTAGAGCGTAATATTTAATTAGAGAAAATAAATATTTACTTAGGCATATCATTGAAAGAAACTCAACTAACTAATGTGAAAATTCGAAGTAGAAAAAAAAAAGATTTTTAAAGATAATAAATTGTACTGATAATTTTAATTTTATTTAAAAATTCGAATTCAGCTGTTATATTGGCTTATGTTGCGGCTTTAAGATGAAGAAGCATTCATTTTTGTTTTCAGAAATAAAAATGTCTTCTCAAAGGGTTATATTAGTTTGTCAAAAAAGTCTTGCGGTATTTTCGCTTGTTGGCGCTGAAAGCGCATAGCTTTAGTTTTATTCGTCGCATCGGGTCATGCTATACCTTTTTGGAAAGCTCATTTCACGCGCTAACACGATTGATTGTCGATTCTTTTAAGTCGTTCGTGAGTTTAACAGTACTACTACGATAAAGGCAAAAATGCATCTCAAGCCGCCAATAAAATTTGTGCAGTTTATGGACCCGATACAGTTTCCATTTCCACCGCACAACGATGTTTCAACGTTTTCGTTCTGGTGTAGAGGTGGTCGAAGATGCGCCACGCTCCGGAAGGCCTGTCATCGAAAATTGCGATAAAATCGCTGAATGGGTCGGAAGAGACCGGCATAGTAGCAGCCGTAGCATCGGTCAAGAGCTGGGCATGAGTCATCAAACCGTTATAAACCGTTTCAATAAATTCAATAAATCATTCAAGAAAAATACCGCAAGACTTTTTTGACAACCTAATATAATATATCTATGTATATATATGTGACCTGGTCTACGAAAAGCTAGCTAACGTGCGAAAACTAGTTTTCTTTTTCTTTTTTTTTTTTTCTTTTCTTCCATCCGAATCAAGTAAAAAGTGAAAATTAATTTTTTGACGCCTAAGCCCCCTTTCCGTAGACCAGGTCACATATATATTTAAAGGGTATTCTTCTGCGTGTTATAAACTTCGTGGTAAACTTAATGTAGCCTGTTCAGGGTATAAACAAGTGATTGAGAACATGTATGTCGATTAAAGACAATCACAGCAGAACGAGGAAGGACTTTAACGAAAAAATAATTAATTTCGATCAAAAATCACTCTTGAGGCAACGAAATTTAATATTTTGAACTTTATCCAACACCAAATGACAATTTCCACGCCAGTGGAAGCAATAAATTACATCCGCCAAAACGGCATCCGATCAATAACAACAACCAGTTAACTTTATCTAAATTTGTACACATATTATGGTGTATTTTAACTGTATTTTAAGAGTTGCATTAGTAAAAATATTAATTGGAAAGGAGCTCCAGCTAATCTTTGAGAACTCTCTCTCTCTCTCTCAAAGAAAACGTTTTGCGGTGAGCACTATATCTCTGAACTGCATCCTCTGAAATTAAAAAAAAAAAAAGATATCTCATCAAAGTAATGTTAAATGTAGTAAAGTAGTAAAAAAAAAGAAATTAATAAGCAAATTAAAATTGTTTGACAAAATGTCGGTTTCTCAGTAGAAATAAATCGATTTTTGAACAAAATTTCTGCTTTGCTTTTAAAAAATATATATTTATCGGTGAGAAAAAAATCTTCGTTTAATCGCTGAAAAATCTATTACAATCTCACTAATCGATTAACTGTTTTCGGGTAATGTTTGTCACCGACTTTGAAAACATAATTTTGAGAAAAACGCGTTTAATATCCGCCCTTGTACTTCCAAGCAGCCCAATAGTTTGTTAGAAAATTTTGTGGAGTTGAGCCGTTTGTCGATATAAAAGCGCGACTTCAACTTTTAGTACCGAACTTGTTAAAGGTCTTTAACCTAACCTCAATGAAAAGCCAGGTTATAAGCTACTTTAATTAGCATTTACTTTTTCAGGTATAAAAAATTTCTTTCTTAATTTAAATATTAGAAATAAAAATGTTTTATCTAACCTTGCACGTATTCAATATACAAAAATTATTTCATATCAACTTCTCGATAGCTTAGTAAACCACTTTCACCTTTTCGAGTCTCTTATACATATGTATGTAAGCAACTCATAAACTGGACTGTGTTAAGGGGTTACATGGATTTCCTCGGGTAAAAAACAGTCTTTTCTCAACAATTTTTTTCTCATATGAAAAATGCAATATTTTATTAGAATTTTATATTGTTACAAATACATACAATCAACAAAGAAATTCTGAGATTAAAAAAAAATGTTTAAAACTCGGCCATTGCGACGCCATTTCCGGTGACTTCAAAGACCTGTGTAAAATTTCATGAAGATCGGTTGAGTAGCTTTCGAAGACAAGGCTTTATCTCCGAAATTTTACTCGGATCAACTTGAAAATTTAGGACAGTAAAAGGTGTTGTAGAATTTAATAAGACAATAAAAAATCAATTTTTTGTAACCCGTAAACCCATGTAACCTCTTAAGTACACGATGAATAATTGTCTGTGTTAAAGTCCCGCCCATCAAAATGTCAAAGCTAATGCAAAATCAAGTAAAGAACCTAGAATCGGGTATAACGAACGTTTCTCTTGCAACTTGGAAGGATTAAAGCCAGGGAAGTACCTAAGTACATGTACATAAAGCTTATTAGTTATATAGGATCTAGGCTTATATGGAGTTTTCACCTGATTTTATTCCTTCTAAGCGCAAATATGCATCGTTATAGAAAAAGGTGTATAAGTTTTAGGCGATACATATACCCGTTAGGTGAACAAGTTGCACCAGTATAATTATTAACTTAGTAAACACGTCAGATTCGCTAAAACATGTCTTCTAAAAAGCAAAGAATCTTTCGGAAGTAGTTTAAAATGTCTACTTTGCTAGAAGAAAACGTTGCTCCGACTTAGCTTTTATTCAAATATATGTTTTCTGTTGACTCCAACAAAAACGCAACAACGCATAGATTGTGCTCTTCAACGTTCCACATCCTAATATTTTAAGGAAATTAAAATTCATGTTCAAATTATGCAATTTACTCATTTTGCCAGCAATGCTCAAGCTTGCGTGAGTGCTAACGATTCACTAGCTTCGCACACTTTTCACTTGTCCATTTCCGCATTTTAACTGTGCGGAACACCGCTTCCCACACCTCTCCTCACCAAGTGCACACGAACTTGAATGCACGAAAACAGTGAGAGAGAACAAATTACATTAGAGAAGAAGCACGGTACGGAAGACGAACCGACACACTCCAGGCGAAACACACAAAACACACAAAAATAGTAACTGGAACAGTAGCGTGAAACAATTGGCAGAGAGGGCAGCAGAAATTAAATAATTCACACATACGAAGGTTGAAAAAAGAGGGAGTTGGGGAGAAACCATCTGAAAATCATAAACGAAATTATAACGACACGAAAGGTTGGGGAGGCTAAGCAACCGACGGGCAGACTGACACAGTGGAATGTCCATGTTTTTTGTATGCATTACCGAATGGCAGCAATGAGTGCTGGACACGCAGTGCAGATGCACAGCAATATCAACACCAACGTATATTGTAGCAAACTTGAAAATGATATTTTTCCTGTGAACACCTGCTGCATGCAACCATGAGCACATGACCGCCGCACACCGGGACGTGTATGTATACTCACACAGCCATAAGGGACATAACTAAATTTTGGCATTCATTGCTGCATATCACAGCCTGCTGGAATATTTCATACCAGAACACACATGCACACATACATACATACATGCTTATATGTATGTACAACGGAATATGCACATGGCGTATGAATATTAGGAAATGTGGCATTTGGTACTGATCATACGCATATGGAGTTTAACTCAGGAGTGAAGGAAATAAGAAAAAGTAGAAATCGAATAGTTTTAATTTCACTTTTGCCACCTGTGGCCCCCGCTGCTTGCCGTCAGGCATGCTGGTTTCGGTGCTTTGGAGGTTTCGTGTGAACTTTGGTGCCGAAAGTTATAAGGACAGCTTAGTTGTAAACGGAGCACCAGGACATGAATAATCCAAAAATGTTCGTAGATGTTTGTTTGTATCAAATTAGTCGAAGATAATAGAAGTGGTGATAAGTTTTAGTTCAATGCTTCTAAAATTCCGCAATAAATGTTCTCTGACTTTAAGTCAAATAGAGACGAACTAAAGTTATCATATTTGTTTAACTAAAATAATCAGATGCGCCAAGGCTATTTGTGATATTAAACCTGTCTTCAAATTGGATCTTGATGGACTGCCGTCTGTACTTCTAAAATATTCTCCTGCTTTTGTATATCCTCTCATGCCTCTCTTCAATAAATCTCTGTCTTCTGGTAATTTTATTTAGACTGGAAATTTGAGATTCGTTACCCCTATCATTAAAGGTGGTGGAATGGATGTAGTTTCCAATTACAGGCCTGTTTCTAAACTATCTACCATTTCCAAACTTTTAGAGTGCGCTGTTAAAAATAAGAAATTTTTTGCTTAAATCAATCATTAACGTCAATCAGCAAGGGTGTGTCTTTGATTGCTCCACTATGTCAAAAGGTTTCTCCAGAGTTTGCTGCATAAACGGAACTAAATAAGCGAATACGTTGGTTGCGGCCATATATTGTTTGAAAACCTCACAAAGAATAAATGAAATATGCGACGATACACTATCGTGGTGCAAAGGACAACAGGTGTCAGCCCATAATTCCGACCTCCTTTTTACGAATGGCTTTGCACAAACAACGTATATCACTCAAATAGTACTACTTGTTGACAGTTAGCCGGTCGGAAGAAATTCGTAGTGCACCACACCTCGATAATCGAGGATAACTGTCAACATAACATTGATTTTTCACCTGCTTTGACAGGGTGTTTTCGGCTTTGGCTCACCTTTGCCACGATATTCGTCTGTTTCCCGGTCTTCGAGTATACAGGGTGCAACACTCGAAGTGTAACCGACTAAAAAAGCCATAAATTCGGTTTGGAAAATTATTTTTATTTATTTAAAGTACAAAATGTGTGAAAATAATCATAAATTCAGGACCAATTCACTTTTGTTCGATATGACCACCTTTTGCCTTAACTATGGCCTTGAAACGGTCAAAAAACGAATCGCAAGCTGCCCGATTGTGACTTGCTGGTATTTTAGCCCACTCACAGACAATGGTTTTCTTCAGCATCTCGAGACTAGTGTATTTTTTACTTCGGATCTTTCTCTCCAAAACAGCCCAGAGAGAATAATCCATTGGATTTGCATCTGGTGAATTCGAGAGCCATTGTGTGGTCGTAATGAAGTTCGGAACTTTGTTTTTCAGCCATTCTTGGTTGACACGCGCTTTGCGAGACGGTGCTGAGTCTTGTTGAAACACCCATGGTTTGCGACCGAAATGTTTGTTTGCCCACGGCTTCAAAGCAGCCTCCAGAACACTTTCCCGATAATATATCGCATTTACTTTGACGCCAGGCTCGATGATAATAATTGGAGAGCGCCCATCTGCGGTGACAGCGGCCCAAACCATTATTTGTGGCGGGTGCTGCCTCCTGGTGGCCAACAGATGACTAAGATTCTCGTATGAACGATCGGTTAAGTAAATCCTATCGTTCAACAAAATGTTCGGAGTTTGACCGCCTTAGGTTAAGCGACTGCTTCGCTCTCTCAAATCTTACTTGTTGCTGCTTCAGTGTGAGATCATGGGCCTTTTGGAACTTGTAAGGCTTGACCTTGAGCTCATTTTTCAATATGTGTCGGATGCTGCGGTCGGATATTTTCAGTTCTTCAGCCATTTAATTGGTACTTCGTCGCAGATTTCGTACAAGTCGCTTCTTCACTTTCCGAATCATCTCACGTGACGTTGCAGTCCTTTGATGACCACCTCCATGGCGTTTTGTGACGCTACCAGTATCATTGTAACGAGTGATGGTGCGATAAACAAAAACTTTATTCACATTAAGGTTCACGAACAAGTGCTGGCTGTGATTTTCCAGCTAAATATAAAGCAATCACACTATTACGTTTGAATTCCATCGCTGATCACTTTTTTTTGCGTTCACTTTTGGCAAAACGCTTTGTACACTTGTGAACAATACTCCGAACTGTCATTCAGCAAATTTAGAAACAGCGGATTCCAGTGCGACAGCTGCGCGAACAGTGTGAAGTTGGTTGCACTTACCCCTGTAGATCCAAGACTCCCCACCACTAGTAATATTTTTATGACATCCTGGTAGTTGAAAAGCATTCTTTCAAAGACGTGAACGCGACGTTGTTTTTCGCAAAATTAGTGATTTTGGAACCAATCGTGCTTTCACTTTTCTTAGGCCCAAATGGCCTTTCAAAATGTTTTTTACTGATTTTTCCGATATTCCAACAATGCCATTAAGACCTCTTACTGTTAATCGTCGAACCTTAAGCACCAGTTCTTGTATTTTATTGACGTATTGATTATCACTTAATATGGATGGCCGACCTGGACGCGGTTCGTCGTCCACGCGTTCTCGATCCTCTTTGAATAATTTGTTCGAATGTTTTTTCCAACATTCTGAACGTTTCGACACCAGAAATTTAATTCCACACACAAAATTTTACAGAACTTCTTTGTTGAATAATTTCACTCATCGTAAAACCGCCGAATAATAAAAACTTTCATGTGACATTTGGCACAGAAACAAAATATTTTGACGAATAAATATAAAAGGAATCTCATGTATCCTGAAGCCTCTCTACAGAACACAGGACGACAGGATCGTGGTAAACCAGGTTGTCGAACCACTTTTAAAATAAAGTTAACAGAATCCCCGTATGAAACTTTCACATTTTCAAAATACAAATCCCTTTTCGGAATCAATTTCAAATAAACGGTTATTGAATCGGTTATACCTTCATACAATATTAGCAAAAATTAGACTAATCTAAGTCGGGACAAACTTTTTCTGGGTTTGAGGAGGTTGCACATTTTATATAATCAGTATTATCTTCGGGTATCATCTCTATTAACGTGGGTATTTAGAAGACTTTCGGTATTTCTAACTTTTTTGCTTCTGAGAAATCTGAAAGAGATTTTCGTTAGTCTTTATGTAGTGTTCTTCTTGGAAGTCTAAGTCTAGATACCAATTTTGCTCTAGTTTTGAAAAGAAATATATATTTCAGTGGTTTACTAAGCTCAAGGGGTTACATGAGTTTCCTCGGATAAAAAACCGTGTTTCTTCAACAATTTTTTCTCATATAAAAATTGAAATATTTTATTTGAATTATTTATTGTTGCAAACGTACACTATTAATAAAGAAACTCTGAAAATTTTGGAAAAAAAAAATATTTTAAACTCGGCCATTGTGACGCTATTTCAGGTGACCCCCTTGCCCGCGTTGGCAAGATAACTCCTTACAGATTCATCTAAAGTGAAAAAATACGTTTCTTGTTAAAACTTTGAACTTGAACGAAGGAAAAAAACTGAAAATTGGATTTTTGGCAGACATTTTTACGAAAAAAATTAAAATTTCAGTGAAAATTTCGCGTCATTTTTTTAAATAGATCCTTTTTTTTAATAAAATCCTTCGTCCAAGTCTTTAAGAATTTTATCTCAAAGACCTGTGTAAAGTTTCATGAAGATCGGTTAAGTAGCTCTCGAGAAATCTTGCGAACCGACTTCAATTCTTCAATTTAGGAAAATATTTTAGAGGTGTTCTAGAATTTAATAAGACAGTAAAAAATAGATTTTTTAAAACCCACAAACCCATGGAACTCCTTAATCGAGACATAGCAACGTAAGGGAGTGAGTCCAGTAATTAATTTGAGAAACTCTATATTGATCTGGTTGTTGCGTGAATATATTAAACAAAACTCATACCTACGAGAAACCAGTAAATTAACATTTTTAGTGAAATAAATATCTTTCCGAGGAACAAAAATAAATACCCCAACCAACCGGATAGCCGTCAGGAAACAAAGACATGCAGAAAACGAAGACAAACTATTGCTTTAACACAGCACTACTCGTACCAAACATTGAGTTTATTGGTGGAAATAAAATAAATTTTATTTCAAGAAATTTTAATTCGTCTAAGTAACTTTTTCTATCAAACTTTCTTAACTGTTTAAAAATAGTTTATAAATATTTTATTTTCAATATCTCTTGTCAATATTCTATTTTAGGAGAAATCATCTCGCTCAAGTCCAGCCGGTATAAAATCGATTGTCATTGCCTGTCAAATTGCGATGACTCCAATTTCTTTGTGCAGTCCCATGTAAGTATTGTAAACGGTTTCATTTTTCATTTTTGGTTTCTACACACACGAGCTTCATACCACTTGCCCTCATATACACACAAGTATACCATATCACATACCTCGCATATAACTAAACTATATTTGGTAGTGTCAACGCCAAGTGGAAAGCGCCAATATGGCATATGCGGCACCGTTCAAACTGCATCATCATACGAGCACTATCAGTTACTTATGAAGTGATGAAGCAAACTAACGAAAAATAACGGGTGTTTCTTGAGAGGTTAAAGAAATTTTAAATCGTTGTTTCAGATTCCCATTGTAAAGGCTGACCCAATTCAACGTTTCCTAATTTTTTAAAGAAAAACCACATAAACCACGAATGTTTAGTATCATTCGAAAGGACAGTCTTTGGCATTTATTTTTTGAAGATTATCTCTATGAAATGTTGGCGGCGGCTACATCTCAGATGGTCCACCCGTTCAGTCCGATTTTCAATGATTCCTTCGAGCATTTCGACTGGTAACTGGTGAATGACATGCGTGATGTTTCGCTCCGAGGCCCGAAACGAAGCGGAATTGTCCGCATAGACTTTGGACTTTACATATCCCCACAAGGAAAAGGCTAACGGTGTCATATTACACGACCTTGGTGGTCAATCGACCGGCCCAAAACGTGAAATTTTCTGCTCACCGAAGCGTTCTCTCAATAAGTCCGTTGATTGATGTGATGTGCCGGAAGTGGCGACGGCTTGTTGAAACCAAATGCCGCCGAGATCACGAGCTTCAATTTTAGGCAGCAAGTAGTCGGTTATCATGGCGTGATAACGATCGCCATTGAAAGCTACGTTCTAACCGGCATCATTTTAAAGAAATATGGACCGATGAGATTCCACCTGCTCAAATACCCCTTCAGATCGTTACTTTTTTTTTTTTTTTTTAATGAAATAACAAGTCTTGACTCTCTTCAGGTTGTTCTTCGTCTCAAATGCAGCAATTTTGCTTGTTTACATACCTATTGAGTCAGAAATGGATCTCAACGCTGAATATAATTTGGCTGAAAGACGTAAGAACTTCTTGAAACTTTTCAGGAGCCCATAGAGCGAAGCGATATAGCTTGGGAAGGTCGAACGTTATCAGTTCTTGCTCAAGAAAGTGTCTTGAAAATAGAATAACAGATGTTGGATTTACTTCTCGGTTCAATGGATCAGTATTTGTGTGTAACCAAGGTGTGGCATCTGAATGTTTTATTGTCTAGAAGAACTGTATTTAAAGAGGGAAACGTAAAAAATTACCCTCCACTGTACCCTATAGTCAACGAATTTATTATATGGTGTTCTGAATAGAATCTCATTTTCATTGAAGCAATTATTTACACACAGAATTTCCGAAAATAAAAGTTGCGTTCCTCAATAAACACCCTGTTCTGATTTACCTACAGTTATATGGCAGTCGTAAGCACAAAAATCAATTCGCACACCCGCTTGCCCCATAAGTGACTCGTATAACTATCTGCCGGTGCTGCTTTTGCCAACGAATGTTGACTTCCGCAAATGCACAACCTCGCTCGCAGCAATGTGTGCGTTGCTACAAATTTCCCAGTGTTGTTAGCATGCAATAGTTCGACAACCAGCATATCCGGCTGCTGCTGTTAGTGCCACAATTTGTATGCCGAATTATTGGCGATAAAAATATTTTTGGTCCTCCGCACTTTTTGTCGAATGCATTCCTTCATTCTTGTATTCTTTCTCGTCTCCATCTCTCTCTCTCTCTCTCGCACACTTTCATTGTATTGCAAACTTTTATACAAAGCGAGAATGTGTTGTAACGGATTTTTATAAGCGTAATGCTCTGTGTATTTGCAATGCGACAATATTGAAAATTCTGTCAGTATTATTGTTAACGACTCGTCTTTTTTTTTGCACATGAGAATCTTCGTCGGGTAGCGTGCAAAGCGCAGTGGAAGGAAAATATTTTCCTTCGAAATTGATAGTCTTATTTGAGTACAGTCGCTTTAGTACGTTACTTCAATGTGTTGTTGTTGTTGCGTAGCATTGTAATGTGTCAATGAAAAGTGCTGCAATCGAGAAATGCTACAACTTCTGACAACAACATCATAGAAGTTGCTTGATTTATCATTTTAGGTGCGTTCATTATTTCGAATTATGATTGCCGATTCTTCAAAAACAAAAAATAATAGCGACTTTCTTCGATTTCCTGCATTCACGTGTATTTTATTCTTGTGTCATTTAAATTATTTCAGCGATCCAGAGTTTGGTTTTTGGGCGCCAACCTCCAGTGGGGCATTATAGACTATCCGAAAATGCAGCTTAGACGTGATGTGCTCTTCTCATTTGCGGATGTGTTGGGTAAGTGCTACCTGCTTGTGTTTTTACGAGTATTTTATTCGTTTTGAGTGTGATTTCCCCTAAGCAATCTCACCGATCTTTCTCGCTTTTCTTCTCAAAAGAGCCTCACATCATCTTCTACCAAATCCATAGTGAGGGTATAGTTTATACTTCTCGGTACAGTTACAGTTGTAGGACTATACCCAATTTCCCAAACGTGAGTTACCTTTGTGCAAGATGCGGTGCCAATCCTTGTGGACCTTGGATGAAAGAGAGGAAACTTCAGCGCAGCCACTCCGACATATTCGGTTTAAGTGTTTACTGAAATCTAATTGCAGCGTCTGTTCACCAAAAGTGCGGCTGCGAGCCGGCGTCGGTCTTGAAACAAGTGGCTCGCTATATAAATGTTTATAAACCTTCATACTGATCGCCTGCGGAGGTTTTACGCTGGGTTTGGGACCCACCTCATGGAAACCACTCCCAATGAAAAGGAAAAAAACAGCCGCGGATGATCCGCTCAAAGCTAACGGTTGTATAAGCTGACGTTGAACAACACCAAAAGCTCTGTCAGGATCGAGAAGGACCTCTCCGAGCCGTTCCATACCAAACCAGGTTTCAGATAAGGCGATTCCCTATCGTGCGACTTCTTCAGCCTCGTGCTGGAGAAAATAATACGAGCTGCAGAGATAGAGAAGGTACAATCTTGTATAGGAGTGTACAGCTCCTGGCGTACGACGATATATTGGTATTCTTGGGCTCAACAACCGCGTGAAACGTTTGTGAACGAGGGCAAGACGAAATATCTCCTATCATCAAACAAACAGTTAACGCATTCTCGACTTGGGCTCGCATGCCACATAACTTCGAAGTCGAAGATAATTTCATGTATCTTAGAACCAGTATCAACAACAATATCAGCCTTGAAATTCAATGCAGAATCACTCTTGGCAACAGGTGCTACTTTGGACTGAGTAGGCAATTGAAAACTAAAGTATTATCTCGACCAAAAAGATCAAACTCTACAAGTCCCTCATTCCCGTTCTGCTTATGGTGAGGTGGCATGGACAATGTCATCAACTAATGAGTCGGCCTATGTAGTGTTCGAAAGCATGGTCAGCGGCTGCACTGACTAGATCATGTTATCTCCATGGAAGAGAACACTCCAGCTTTGAAGGTTTTCAATTCAATAACCGTCGGTGAAAGCAGAGGAAGAGGAAGACACCCACTCCATTTGGAGAGATCACGTGGAGAAGCACCTGGCTTCACTTGATATCTCGAATTGGCGCCAAATAGCGAAAAGAAGAAACGACTAGGGGGTTGTGGAAAACTCGGCTATAACCGCGTTAGCGGTGTCTACGCCAGTGGTCTGGTCCTAGCGACCAGACTGTACAGTACAGACATTATCTCAATATCACACTCAATAGCGTTAAAATTCTGGCTGTCAACAATCCTAAGATTTTAGGCGTTACATTTGACAGCCTATGTTCCTTCGCCACAAAATCCCAAATTCGCTAGCCAGCAGCTTCTGGGGAAAAGACAGAAAAACGTTGCGGACAACATACAAGTCAATCGGCCAACCGGTCATCAAATACTCTGAACCGATGGATGTAGTGAAATGCAGACAAAGAAGCTTTAGACGTATCACAATACTGAACTACATACCATTACAGGATTCCTCTTGATGTATCCTGTCGAACAAATACATGATGAGGCCTGCATGCTTACGGCCAAGGAACACACGGCACTTCTCTTCAAGCAGTTTGCGCTGGGATGATTTGGCAGAAACCGTAGTTGGAGTCAAACCACCACCCTTGCGCAACTTCGAGCTAAATACTATAGCAGATTAAAGTCCTACTTATCCAGAATCGACCCCAAGATACCAAATAAATATTTTTCCTCGTATGAGTCACCGCTTGAGTTTAGTCCCCTTTTTGCATCCAACTCATCTAATACCCCTATCCTTATAGCCCAAATCCTTCGGAACCTCACGTTTCCTGGGCCTGCGTTTAGAAAACTTCGAAAACAACCAACTCGAAGCACTGGTACTTTTCTTACAACGTGCTTGAAACCAACTAGGTTCAAAAGATGCAAGCGGCTTCTTCAGTAGCAGACGGTCAAAGAAGCTGAAGATGTTTGGAAATCCAGATTTTAACCGACTGGACTACAGTTTGTGGTCAGAGTTGGATTTGATAAAAAAGCGCTTTGGTGTTGTAGTTGTTTGATGGCATTCAATCAAGATAGTAGAATATTACTAGACGACTTTTCGTCCAAAATCATTTGTTGTTTCCTATAGGCATTAGTGGGACCAACAACATTCAATATTTCAAGGACATTAGACTGTAAAGAATGTGTTCACTTTGGATCCAATAGGGCGCTTCGAAACACATCGAATGGCATCGTGAAAGGTGATGAATCGTCGATTTACGACTAAGAGCCCGAAAGTAAACAGCAGTCAACTGTATGGGCGTTTCCAGATGAACCGTATCGAACAAAAGTTATTCACGCACGAAGGACTTCCCAGCAAATGGCTTTTTTATTTTAGAAAAACTTGAGATGTGACAAACATACCACTAGAATATGTATATATATATGAAGTCTTACTATATATCTCAAAGACCTGTGTAAAATTTTATGAAGATCGATTGAGTAGTTCTCGAGAAATCTTGTCAACCGACTTCAAAAACACAATTTCAAGAAAAACGCATTTAAAGACGGCGCTCTTAGCCTAGCTAACCTCGAGCACACAAGTTCTCAAGGCTGTATCTCCGAAACTATTACTTGGATCACCTTGAAAATTCAGGAGAATATTTTAGACTTGTAGAATTTAATAAAACAAACCATTAAACCCATGTCCTTATATTTGAAATGAATTTCTGATGATAATCTTTACTAAAATATATATCCAAACTTTAATATCTCTTTCCAGTTTATATTGGCGGTCTAATTGGCTTTTTCCTGGGTTGCAGTGCCCTAAGCTTCACGGAAGTCATCTACTATTTCACCGCCCGTCTTGTGAAGAGATTGTTTTGGACATAAAAAGTACTACAACATGATATTATAACATAAAACGGGAAAAAGCGTATTTATATAAAAATTAAATATATTTAATGAAAACTAAATCCTAAAAAAGCACAAAAAAGCTCTGCAGCTAAAAGTGGCGTCATTATGGCGACCACAGACCAATTTGTTTACGCACAAAACAAATGAACGCACGAGTTGTTTTAAAATTACAATAAATAAATATCAAGTATATCCAATTTATACAAACACACGCACCGATACTTTTAAAATTAAGCTTTCTATGCAGCTTTAACCCCAACTACCTATTACATGCTGACATGTAAAAATTAACGAACCGCTGCCTGTACGACTCATGCCATTCGAGGACCACGGTTAATGTCGGTTATTTATGCCGGAAACGTCGCCAGTATTTTTGGCTTAATGCTGCAACAACAAAAAGTACGCATACAAACATATGTATATATGATAATATTAATGCGAACGCTTGTTTATTGACTATAAGCCCAGAAAATTGTTGAACAAATAAACAAATCAACATTCAACAGAAATTGTGGCACCACAATCAACTTTCCGTTTTATTGATACAAAATTGTTTGGTGTGTGTGAGGTTAGAAAACCGTTCAATATCCCTGTAGTACTAGCACAAAACCCATTCCATTAGCAATATGACTTCGGAAGAAAGAAGAAAAACCAAATGACCACGCGTGGCATCACTGTGGCGTCACCAAAATCAAACGTTATGTGGCAGCAGTAAGAGCAAGCTAATAGAGAGCAGAATGTGTATTGCCTTTCGTATGTACATATGTACATCCTTACGAATATGTCTGCCCAGCATATTTGCGACAAATTGCCAAATACAAACCATAAATGACAAAGGGTAGAATTCTGCAAAGGTTGTACAACTTCCGACCAACGGAATTTCACTTTGAACATCAGCAAGCCCACGGCCCAAGAACTTTTATTATTCATAAGTGGAGCCCTTCGAAGCAGTCAGTCAATTTGGCAGTTGTGAAAGCGTCAGTAGTGAAACTAGAAAAATATAATGCTGATAAAGGCAATGCGCGTTTTCTGTTAAAAAGGGTGTTTCACAAGTTCAATACATCGAAACAAATATCTATGAATAAGTCATAAAGAATGCAGAATTAAATAAAAAATAAAAAAGTAAATATAATAAAGCAGTTTAATATCAAGGCTTTTGTTTAAGATATTAATGACTTCAGCTTTCAACAGTTCATTCCCTTCAGGAATACCACGAATTCAGCTAAGTTTTATTTATCCGATAGACTTTAAAGGAATATAGAAATAACAACAGAACGTTGATTGAAAATAATGGAACATTTCTAAAGCGAGCATTTGAGGCAACTAATTGTGCCTGATGATGACAAAGTCCAGCTTTATCGCCCCCACTTCTTAATATCTCAATGTAAAGTAACAATTTTTGCAGGCGCGTGAGCTGCAATCAGGCAATACTTTTTTCGCAGTTGATATTTTTGACAGCTACTCTTTGATTTATACTCGTTTGGTGCGCCATTTCATAATGAATCGACAAACTCCGGAACAGCGCCACGCATGATCGATGAATGGGCTCGAAACAAGTTGGTCACAGATTCCGATTGCCATTGTTGAGACGGCCTTTCTTCTTCTTTATTGGCGTAGACATCGCTTACGCTCTTATAGGTGAGTTTACAACATCACACCAGTCGATTTTCCTAATGCTGCTTGGCCCCAGGTGTAGCCAGATCCTTCACCACCTGGCCTTTCCAGCGAAGTGGAGGTCTTTCTCTTCCTCTGCTTCCCTCGGCGGGTACTACATAGGAGACTCTCAAAGTTGGAGTGTTTCCATTCATTCGGACGACAACACCTAGCCAACGTAGCCGCTGTCTCTTAATTCACTGAACTACGTCAATGTCGTCGTATATCTCATACGGCTCATCGTTCCATCGAATGCGATAGTCGCCGTAGTCGCCCAAATGATCATAAATCTTCCGCAGAACCTTTCTCTCGAGAACTCGTAACGGCGACTCATCGGTTGTTGTCATTGTCCATGCCTCTGCACCATATAGCAGGAAGAGAATTATAAGTGACTCCTAGAGTTTTATTTTTGTTTGTCGAGAGAGGACTTTAGTTCTCATTTGACTACTTAGTCCGAAGTTGTACCTGTTGAAGAAGAATTATTCTGCGTTGGATTTCACGGTTGACGTTATTGTTGGTGTTAATGCTGGTTCCAAGATAGACGAAATTACCTACGACTTTGAATTAATGACCGTCAACAGTGACGTGGAAGTCAAGGTGCAAATGCGACGATTGTTTGTTTGGTGATAGGAGATATTTCGTCTCGGCATCGTTCACTACCAGACCCATTTGCTTCGCTTCCTTATCCATTCTTATAGAAGATAGTACCTTCTCTACTTAGTTCTGCAGCTCGAAATATTTTCTCCAAGAGTAGATGGAAGAAATCGGACGCAATGGAGTCGCCTTATCTAAAACCTCGTTTGGTATCGAACAGTTCGGAGAAGTCCTTCCAGATCCTGAAGGAGCTTTTGGTATTGCTCATCTTCAGTTTACACAGCCGTATTAGTTTTGCGGTGGTACCAAATTAAGACATAGCGGCATAAAGACAGCTCCTTTTCGTGCTGTCAAAATCCAAAAGCCTTGTATGCGATATTGAGGATGCCCATGGTATTTGGCGCAGATTGTGGGGTCTGCTTTTTTATGGATTGGGCAGAGCATACTTAAACCAAGTCCACCACCAAGTCACCCCCCAGAAATCTTAAGAGTAATTCCAAGCGTCTGCCAAGAAAAAACGTCTGTTTACATAATTATTATTTCTCAAGGCAAAGACCTACAAATTTTTAGCTCTTCACTAGACTAACTCCGCTAAATTATTCTTAGACATTAAACTCACCCTGTTTACTTTATATACGTATACATAAGTACGTATATGTTTAAACGGACCTTAAAGTTCCGCATCATAACACTGTGCCCCCTCCGTACTTGTATGCAACCCAAGAAACAGAGCCCATCAAGAAAACAATAACCACCGTTAACTTGCGTAATTTCTGCCTTGTCATCAATTATTGACGTAACGGATTGGCCGATTACGATTGTTACAGTCGAGAGTACGTCTAACACAACACCAACAACAACAACAAATAATAAACAAAGCAAAATATGCGGAGCAGCAAAAAAAAACATTAAGAACAATAACAACAAACAATGGTATAAACTACATATTATTGAACCAGGAAAAGTACGTTAGTGTGCGCGCCGAGCTACACATACACACACTCAAATAAACCGACATTCAACTGCCAGCTGCCTTCGGCCATTTTACTACACAATCGCCCCCTCACCAACCGACACTCAAGCAAGCAACCATTCAACCAGGCCACGTTGCGCCACATTCCACGAAGCCACACCACTGTTGTTGGTTTATCGAGACACTTGATATATGGATGTATTTTACTTAATATTTATGATTGAATGAAATGACAACATCAGCACTTGTCATTTAGTAGCAATATCGACAGGATTAGTGGGAGCCGCATAGCCGGCATGCTTAGTCATCCGCCAGCACAGCGCTTAGAGGACGCGCGCGGATGGTCAGTAGTGGGTGGATGGATGCTCGCTTGCGCTGGCCATTTATGCTGGCCGCTTAACGGTTATCGAGGGATCATATCCTAAATTATTCATAACATGGCTACTTACAACGATAATTGTTGACCGATTGTCGCTTATCTGATGACTTCGAGTGGCCGGTTGTTTGCCATAATTCTTTGACATTTTCGTTTTGATTTTGTTTTGGGTGACATTACAGTCTGGTCGTGTTGTTGCTGATGTTTCATAATTTTTATGGACTTAATGTGTGATAAGCTATGCTTAAGTGCATATAAAAGTAGTAGTCATAAAATAAAATAGAATTTTTTGTAACTTAAGCTTAAATTAGATGATATGACTTTAAGGGCGATAAGAGTTTAGCCGCAGAAGAGTTTTGTCTTTTCGGCTTTCCAAAATTCAGTGGTTTATTTGCCATCATTATTTATTATAATGATACGAGGAAAATCTGAAATGACCTTATCAGATATATATGACGAATAAATGAACGACGATATCAATAAGTTAGAGGATAGAACGGTCGGATATCTATTGAGATTGGAAAGTATGTTGGGTCCAGGTCAAAAGCTATCTTTTCTCTCTACCTCCCTATACTAACCGCAAAAGAGCTCGCTTTGTCCCTCCACAGCAAAACTCAGAATAGCTTTCCGAAAGAGCTATTTCTCGATGAGGCGCACTCAATTGAAATCATCACTCTTCAAAAAGATAAAACATAAAAGTCAAAAGATTTCTCGTCAGCTGAGACCTTATAGAAAAATATGTTTATAGTGAACTATCCACTTTATAGCCAAATTAACAACAGGGCGCCAAGCAATGCAGCCAGATACTTTTCCAACCGATCTCTTCAACGTTGTCAAGGTCCTCCTCTTTCTCTGCTTGCTCCGGCGGATACTGAATTATAAATCTTCAAAGCTTGACCATCAACCATACGCAAAATCTCTATCTCGAAAACTCCTAAAGCTGACACAGTTTCAATTGACTACTTAGCCCAAAGTAGCACCTGTTGGCAAGAGTTATTCTGCCATGTATTTCAAGGCGGACATTGTTGTTTGTATTAATACTGGTTCCAAGTTAGACGAAATTATCAACGACTTCGAAGTTATTTTCTCCAGCGATAGGTTGAAGCAGTCACACGAACCTCGCTTGGTATTCAACGACTCAGAAAGCTCCATTCCGATCCTGACGTCAGCTTACACAGCCGTATTAGCATTGCAGGAATACCAAGTTCAGACATAGTGGCATAGAGACAGTTCATTTTCGTGCTGTCGAAGACGACTTTAAAATCGACAAAGAGGTTGTTTGTGTCGATCCTCTTTGGTATTTTCCAAGATGAATGCATATTGAAAATGTAGTCGATAGTCGATTTTCTGAAGCCACACTGACAATTTTCAATAAGTTTGTTTGTGGTAGACTTCAGTCTTTCACAAACTCGAACCTCATCATAGTCAGGCAATGAAACATCTATGCCATCGTCATCGATTGGGGAATCGGGTACGCCATTTTCTACACTTTCACTGCCGTTCAGCAGGCTGGAGAAGTGTTCTCTCCATAACTTCAGTATACTCTGAACATCAGCCACTAAATCAGCATTTTGAGTCCTACAAGAGTCTATTCTACCTAAGTCTCTGCATATTTTCGCAGAGCATTATCACTCTCTATTTTTTACTGCAAATGCGTTTCGCTTCCTTTTTCAACTCTCGGTAACTATCCCAACGCTGTCCGCTTTTTCTCCACTGCGACCGACAGTCCTCATCGTACCAGCTGTTCTTTCGACCTTTCATAAAAGCAATGGTTTCCCGTGCAACAGTTCGTAAGAAGCTTGAAATCCTATGCCACAGTTCCCTTATACCGAGTTGCTGATGAGTGCTCTCAAAGAGCAGGAGCGTTAGTCGAATAGAGAACCATTTAGCTATTTGTAGCTTCTCAACATCGAAATTCCCCTGTGTCTGTTGATGGGCATGATTGGCTGCACAGAGATGGGCGCGTATCTTTGTTACAACAGGGTAATGTCCGAATAGATGTTAGGTCCTTGTAGCATACATTTCCACTTTAGGTGCATGCCTATAAATCATAGTCCTTGTTGCGTATGCTGTGGTCTTCATAAAGAGTGAAGTCTTTTATCCAGGCTGTTGTCTCTTTTTTTTGGGAGTAGTTTCTACGTGGGAAAACCCAAACCAGTGCACAACCCCGCTAGGCGAGTAGTTTTATACATATTTAAATAGCGAGCCCGCTCGCAGCCGCATCTATGGTGAACAGACGCTGCAATTAGACTTCAGCGAACCGTTAAACCGAATATGTCAGAGTTGCTCCACTGAAGCTCCCCCTCTCTTAGCCGTAACCCCAGGTGCCACACAAGTTGGCTACCGCATCTTACACAAGCGTTGCTCACTTTTCTAAGATGATCAGCGAAGCCGCAAGAGTAGGAATTGGGTATAGTAAATGTTACGAATGTAACTGTTTACCCAGAACCTTGTCTAGTTTATTATCCAGGCAGCGGAATTATAGTTCATTATGTACTGTACTTCCAGGATCCCAATGGTATGACACCCATAAGATTAATCACACATAAAGTTCTTCTATTTCGATGTTTTCCTGTTCCTGTTTGTAGAAAGGGTAAGGCAAAATGTGTCATCAGAGCCACATAAAGGTTCACTGTGTCCACGGTGTGGTGCTATAGTCACAGAAGTCTTAGATAAATAGAGTATCTAGACATTCAAATAGGTGGGTGGAGACATTCGGGGTTCTTCGCATGCATCTTGGATATCTTGAATATAGAATGCTAGAACGTCAAACCCCAGTGCGGGGTTGATAAAGATGTTAATGTACAGTAGATAGATTGCATCCCTTCGTCTATGGGAAAAGATAGTGTTCCCCTCTCTTAGCTGTAACCCCAGGTGCCACACAGGTTGGCTACCGCATCTTACACAAGCGTTGCTCACTTTTCTAAGATGATCAGCGAAGCCGCAAGAGTAGGAATTGGGTATAGTAAATGTTACGAATGTAACTGTTTACCCAGAACCTTGTCTAGTTTATTATCCAGGCAGCGGAATTATAGTTCATTATGTACTGTACTTCCAGGATCCCAATGGTATGACACCCATAAGATTAATCACACATAAATCGCCTCACACATAAAGTTCTTCTATTTCGATGTTTTCCTGTTCCTGTTTGTAGAAAGGGTAAGGCAAAATGTGTCATCAGAGCCACATAAAGGTTCACTGTGTCCACGGTGTCGTGCTATAGTGACAGAAGTCTTAGATAAATAGAGTATCTAGACATTCAAATAGGTAGGTGGAGACATTCGGGGTTCTTCGCATGCATCTTGGATATCTTGAATATAGAATGCTAGAACGTCAAACCCCAGTGCGGGGTTGATAAAGATGTTAATGTACAGTAGATAGATTGCATCCCTTCGTCTATCGGAAAAGGTAGTGTTCTTCATTTTGTAAAACTGAACGTCTGATCTAGACTCGGTTTTAGAAACCTTAATTACTAACAATGAAGCCTCAGAACCTGCCGCTGAGCAGCTGGGTTACAGAATGAGACTCTAAATTGTCGCTTCAATCCTGGATTACCTCAAAATGGAGCTTTCCTTACACTACTTTCCGATAAAAGCAAATAAAAGCTTTTAATGGCAATATACTATAGTATTTCAGGCAAAAAAGGGGGGATTTCCATTACATTTTTTATTATTAGCGGCAACGTAATTTAAGCAGTTGAAATTTCATTTCAAACGTCAGCTAAAGCATAAATAAATTATATGTGCGAGACCTATTCGCTCACATGTGAGTAATGTAAATGGATATTTATTTGTTTTATGCACGTTAAATAAAAACTTTCCCCTGTTAATGTCCGTCATATCCACACAATTATAGCAAACTCAACTTTAATTTGCGCAGTGGCACGCTCTGCTGCCAACAACCGCAGCGTGTCCAGCTTCCGAGTCATATCGGTTGCGAAAAATAATCCTATTCCAGCAAAACTCTATTTAGAATGGCCAGTGGAGAAACTTTCAAAACTGTCGAAAAACTTTTCGGTCACATGACCCCGCTCCCAACTCCCCATTCTTCACTCCTCACTTTTGGGTGCAAAAGTAAATAAAGAAAAAAAGAATGTGACAAACCGCACGCCTATTGCAGTGCCCTATATCCCAGGGTTCTATGAGCGGGATTGCGTTACAGCACCCACCCGCATACACAGACACACGTACACATCACTATATTGCGATTCTGGGGCAAACGCTGGCTTGCCATGTCGCATTTTGTTGCATGTCGCCTGCTTTTTGAATGTGTATGTGCGTTTGTGTGCTCACAAGCATTTGGCGAAGTTTTGAAACAATTAAAACAATCCTTTTGCTGTGTTGCATTCCACACGAATGGGTCACTTGGCAAATATTTATGATATGCTCGCCCCGCTCAACTCTTTCTCTTCCTTTTCGTCCAGCTTTCACGTCTATGCTTGAGGTTTTGCTGTCTGTACATACATACATATACTATACATGTATATGTGTGGGTAAGTATGTTTGTATATGAACTTTGGTCACATTTTGGTGTTGTTGCACGAAAAGCGGGTTAACGGTTCAAACACAAAGTGTCACTAAATGCCAGAAGGTCGGTCATATCACTTAATTTTGCTCTGGAATGTTGGGGCATGCAAGCAAGTGTTGCGAAGAAAATGTCAAGGAAGGTGGGTAAAAGAAACGTAGAAAGTTGGAAAGGCTGAGCGACTGACGTCTATGCTTCGTGTAGACAACCGTTATTAATGTTTAAAGGCTTTAATTGCAAAAGTAAACAGCAGTAAACCAATACATACCATGTGCAAGTGTATGTGTGAATATGTAAATGTTTGTGTGTGACATAAAATTAATATTATATTAATAGTGTGTGAACAGCTATAAATTAACAGTCACTTTTTGGCTTCAACTAACTGACATTGGACCCAAAGTCACCAGCTTACAAATGCTGCGCATACACATTGTGACAAAAAAGCACCCGGAAATTGTAATTAAATTCATAGGGTAAATTATGCTTCAAAAAATCTATTTTACTAAGTAGATAGGGCCGTCCATAGTTACTCTGCCAAATATGAGCTCGATCTGTCGACCAGTTTCCTGACAGCAGCTGCTTAAGTCGGCACACCTCAGTGGTGATTTTTACAAAGGATAAAAACAAAGTATTCGTCTCAAATTTTGTATTTCTAACCCAATTTGGTGTGCGGAATCCTTGCGAATGTTGGGGAAGACTTACGGTGACTCAGTTTTGCCAAAAACATAAGCTTACGAATGCTACAAAGCCTTCAAAGACGGTCGAGAGTTCGTTGAAGACATACCTCGTTCTGGACGACCTTCGACCTATTCAGCTGATAAAATTATTAAACAAAAGTGGAGGATATGGTGCTTGAAAATCGTCAGGCAAATGCCCAAGAGATAGCAAGAGAACTCGAAATCCCTCGCAAGTCCGTTCGAAAATTTTTGGTGAATATTTTGAGTGTGAAATGCGTTCTTACTTGACTCGTCCCGATAAAGCTATTTTTTTTCTAAAAGAGTATCGTAAACAGGTCTCTTTGGACATTGATCACGCGAATTTCAAACCCTCATTCATGCAGAGTATTATAACTGCCGATGAGACATGGGTTTATAAATTCGACATGCAAACAAGTCAACAATCATCGGAATGGAAGGGCAAAACGAGCCGAAACCAAAAAAAAACAAGAAGGATTTGAATCCGCTCAAAAAACAAAGTGATGTTCGTTGTTTTTTTCGATATTCGTGGTTTGGTGCATCATGAATATGTTCCGGAGGAACAGACGGTCAATAAAGTGTTCTATTTGGCCATATTGTGTGAGAACAACCGTCGAAAACGGCCGGAATTGTGGAAAAATAATTCATAGGATTTTACAAGACGATAATAGAACTACAGCGAATCAAGAGACAGTGGCTGCGCTGGCTAGGTCCTGTCGTCCGATTGGACATAAACACTCCAGCTCTGAAAGAATTCGACGCAGAATATAAAGCCAAAAACGGAATGAATACCATCGAGCAAGCACCATATTCACCAGGTGTGACTCCGTGTGAGTTCCTCTTGTTCTCCAAACTGCAATGGCCGCTGTGCGGAACCCGTTTTTAGTCGATTGAAGAGATAAAACAAAATTCGCTGAAGAAGCTGAAGGCCATCCCAAACAGCGCTTATGAAAAGTGTTTCGAAGACCGGAAAAATCGTTGGCTTATATTACATCTGGTGGGGATCACTTTGAAGGTGAAAAAATAAATATTTATTAATATTAAATAATTTTCGTTTTATTTACAATTTCCTGGTACTTTTTTGTCACAATATGTATTATAAAAGATACACAGTTATGTACCTAAGCATGTAAATTTTGACACCGAGCAGTTAACCCAAAGTAAATCAATTTAGTTTAGTGAAGTGAATATTTGTTGCGGTAACGAAAGGAATATGTCAACATATTGTCAAGACGTGGAGTGAGACATATTAAATGTGGATGTCTGAGGTAAAAATAAAAATCATGAAACACTAAAACAAAGAACGTATAAATTACCAATACATTTCTCAAAAACGACTTTGATACCAAAAAGTTGAATTGAAATTAGATGTATAGCTTTTATGGGTGATTTTTTAAGAGCTTGATAACTTTTTAAAAAAAAAAAACGCATAAAATTTGCAAAATCTCATCGGTTCTTTATTTGAAACGTTAGATTGGTTCATGACATTTACTTTTTGAAGATAATTTCATTTAAATGTTGACCGCGGCTGCGTCTTAGGTGGTCCATTCGGAAAGTCCAATTTTGGGCAACTTTTTCGAGCATTTCGGCCGGAATAGCCCGAATTTCTTCGGAAATGTTGTCTTCCAAAGCTGGAATAGTTGCTGGCTTATTTCTGTAGACTTTAGACTTGACGTAGCCCCACAAAAAATAGTCTAAAGGCGTTAAATCGCATGATCTTGGTGGCCAACTTACGGGTCCATTTCTTGAGATGAATTGTTGTCCGAAGTTTTCCCTCAAAATGGCCATAGAATCGCGAGCTGTGTGGCATGTAGCGCCATCTTGTTGAAACCACATGTCAACCAAGTTCAGTTCTTCCATTTTTGGCAACAAAAAGTTTGTTAGCATCGAACGATAGCGATCGCCATTCACCGTAACGTTGCGTCCAACAGCATCTTTGAAAAAATACGGTCCAATGATTCCACCAGCGTACAAACCACACCAAACAGTGCATTTTTCGGGATGCATGGGCAGTTCTTGAACGGCTTCTGGTTGCTCTTCACCCCAAATGCGGCAATTTTGCTTATTTACGTAGCCATTCAACCAGAAATGAGCCTCATCGCTCATCGGACACGGACGCGAAACACATTTCGAACCGAACACTGATTTTGGTAATAAAATTCAATGATTTGCAAGCGTTGCTCGTTAGTAAGTCTATTCATGATGAAATGTCAAAGCATACTGAGCATCTTTCTCTTTGACACCATGTCTGACATCCCACGTGATCTGTCAAATACTACTGCATGAAAATCCTAACCTCAAAAAAATCACCCTTTATAAGATTGACTATGGTATAGCTTTTTCATTGAGACGAAAACTAGCATCGTCATGAAAACGGATATTCTTAGCTTTATGCTTTCAAATCGTAACAAGAATAAAAAAATACATACTACTGTGCCCAAAAAATAAGGTGGCATTGTATTTATTTTGAAAATTCTTTATTTATTCTTCCAAATCAATTTCATCCCCTTCTAAGTAATCCCCTCCCGATGCAATGCTTTTATGCCAACAGATTCTCCAATCTTCGAAACACTGGTTGTAGTCACTTTGCGGGATGGCCTTCAGTTCCGTCTTCGCTGCGGCTTGAATCTCCTCTATCGTATAAAAACGGTGTCCCCGGAGAAGTCTTTTGAGCTTGGTGAGCCAGAAGTCGCACGGCGCCAGATCAGATGAACACGATGGTTGCGGAACGATATGGGTTGAATTTTTGGCGAAATGATCACGAATTACGAGGGCAGTATGGGATGGTGCATTATCGTGGTGTAAAAAACAAGAATTGTCTTTCCCCAATTCCGACGCATAACGTTCAAATAATATTCCTTGTTGACTGTTTGACCGGTTGGAATGAATTCATAATGCACAACACCACGATAATCGAACAGTCAAGATGACCTTGATTTTTGAGCGATTTTGGCGCGATTTTTTTGGTATACGATATTTGCTCGATTGATCGGTTGTTTCGGGGTCGTAAGCACAGATCCAAGTCTCATCGCCAGTTATAATGCGTTTCATGACACCCTGGTAGTCGGAAAGCATCGTTTCACACACTTCAACGCGACGCCTTTTTTCCAAAAAATTCAATGTTTTCGGTACCAGTCGATATTTGACGCGCTTGAGGCCCAAAACATCCTTCAAAATGGTATTGGCTGAGCCTTTCGATATGCCAACTTCATCAACAAGGTCTCTAATTGTTAATTGACGGTTTCTCACCACCAAATCTTTGATTTGTTGAACATGAGCTTCGTCGATTGAGGTTGATGTTCGCCCTGGACGCTCTTCCTCTTTGACATGTTCACGGCCGGCTTGGAACTCCCTATACCATTTGTAAACATTTTTTTTAGACATAGCCTCATCGCCAAAGGCTTTCTGCACCATCCTCAACGCATCCGCAGCAGAAAATTGATTCCGTAAACAAAATTTAATGCAAATTCTTTGCTCAACAAAAAAACACATCGCAAAAATTAAAAACTCACTTTTAGCAGCTCACAAAACGGCACGTATCTCAAACACTAATGAATATTTTGACATGAAATTTGACATAAATGTGACTGACAGTACTACCAATCTAAAAAAAAATTCTCCAAATCCTTTGACGCGCGCAGTTTAAATTCAAATGTCATCTAATTTTTGGGCACAATAGTATATTAAAATATTAATTAAATATTTAACATAAGAATTCAACACTCATCTTTCGATGAAACCGTGAACATTCGCGATAATAGGTCATAAACTAAGTGATTTCATTAATAAATTTCCTTTGGGCTCGAGATTTGTTTTTATATCAAAATCAACCAAATTTACTGAAATTCCCATTCCCATGACAGAGGCCTCTAAGTAACCGAAACGGACTCGGATTTTTATCTCTCTAAAGACTGTCAACTCGGCACCATTCCTCAAAATTACTTCAGGAATATTTTCTGCGGCTAAAGCAAACGACAACTGAAATTAGATATGTGTGATATAAAGTCAATTAAAGAGCCTCAATTTAATATATCGTGTATAGTGGAAAAAATTCAGTTAGATACTGTAAAATGGGCGAAATCTTGTGAAAATCACGCCTACTTCCCTTATAACAAACTTTTAAATTCAATGTTATTCTATCACTTTAAGGCAAATAAATCAAACATCAATAAAGTTATCACAATAAAATTTTGTACAAAAAGAGCACTTAAATTATTTCAACTTGCGCTCAGAATTTGTTGAAATCGCATTATGACTTTTGTCAAAAATGGCTCAACACTTCTCTTAGGCACCATATCCTTACATTAATATTTTCGAACTTCTGGTTCATTTGTTACCGCTCTATCGGTTAATATGTAAAAAAATCTGAGAGATTTCAGAAAGAATATATTTTTAATAATCAGAAGGTATTTAACGGGCTTTTACCCTTGCAAGTTGCAAGAGTAATCGCTTACACCGCAATTTTTTACTTTCTCCAATTTAACACTTTCTCACAATATTTACCCGGATCTTGGCAGTCGCTTCACGAAAGTTGCATGCTTTTTCTATGATTGCTCTCTTGTTGTTACCGCTTTTATTATTTCAACCGTTCTTCAACTTATTACGCAAGAAATTGTATATAAATTTTCGATTTCTGTAAAATTTTGTTGATATTTCAATTATTGAAATACGTAACTCTTCATAAATTTCGATTTTCTGCTTTCTCTACAAACAATAGCAATTTTTCTTTAGGCAAATTAAGGGGTTGCATGAGTTTTGTCGAACAAAAAACGGCAAAAAGTTTTTTATTCATAAAAAAATAAATATTTTATTCAAACTTTCTATTATTCCAAAGATACATGAGATATTATAAAATTTTTAAAGAACATTTTGCAAAACTCAGCCGTTATCCCATTCATAGCAGTCCCTTGGAAAAACGGTGTCTCCGCGTTGACAGCCAAACTCTTAAAGGATCAAAAAATAAAAAGAAAAGAAAGGGCTAAATTACAATGGAATTATCAAATATATAAAGCAAGTAAAGAAGGGCTAAGTGCGGGTGTAATCGAACATTTTATACTCCTGCAACTTGCAAGGATCAAATCCGGAGAAACATTACTATATGCATAGGTGTTGGCAAAACTGTATATTAAACTAGTACATTGGCCGATATATAGTACGTATGGGGACTAAGGGAATTATATTTCCGATTTAACTAATTTTTGACACAATATCGTTATCAAGAAAACATGTTCCCCGTATTCCCATAATGAATCACTTAGATTGACCAATATTTTCGGTAAAAAGTCAAGCATACGCACTGGTGTCCACATATTTGGCGTCTATTGAAAGGTTGTAGTCTAACTTGGTTCAAGAAAAGTTATAGCCCTTCTACTTTTGTGTTTGTTTAACGAAATTTGTCTCTGTCCTATTTTTGCCAACATGGATTGTAAAGTAATAAGCAAAAAGGTGAAAAGAAAAAAATCATTCCACCTTAATAATAGTTAAGTATGTATGTACATATGATCAAATTTAAACATTTCACATATTCTCCTCCTTGCAAAGCTTTTCATGCTAACGATAAACTTTTTAAATGGCCTAAGTAGTGGATTTTGTATTAGCTAAGTGCACAACCTAATGCAGGGTGCTTAAGAGAAGCGAAAATTGAGAAAAACACGACCTTACTAATTTAACTGTTCGTATAAAATTTAATAGTTGACATTAACAGACCGAATTTTCTTAAAAATTTCACTGCAAACATACATAAAAAGTTGGAAGAAAAAGTTTAAAATCATCATATTAATAATTAATCAAAGTTATTTTTCTCACAGCAATATGGCAACACGTTTGCTATATGATTTTATGACAGCTGAATGAAAGATTTTTGCTATGTGGTGTTTTATTATCATTTCGAAAGTGTGTGCGCTGGTGCATTTTTTGTTAAATTTTTGCAATATTTGATATAAATTTGTGTGAATTGCAATATGTGAAAGACGCCAAAAAGTTTTCAAAAAGTTGCAAACAAAGTAAAATAATAATATGCATGAACCAATGCAACATTTATAAGTGAAAATCAAATTGCAACACTCCGCCCAGTACAAAATTCGCAACAACAGTTTGTGTGAAAGTGAATATTTGGAGTTGCAAACGCACACAGCGGACAGACAACTAGAGCAGCGCCAACACAACATTAAAATTACGTGGAGATATACAAAGAAAAAGTAATAAATAATAACAAAATTCATTTGGCATTATGAAGCGGCAGCGGCCGCCGTCATGGCTGCGTCTATCACTTCGACCCCTCCTCTGGTTGCATGCATTTCAAGCACTATGGAATTATAGTATTGCCATACACCTCACAGGCACTTTTCATACGGACGACTTTTTTAAAGTGATTACCAAATTTGGTTTCCAAAAGGCCGAAGTGTCAATACCACATGGTGGGTCATTTGGCTACATATATGGCAATATCACAGCAAGAACAGATACATTTGTGCAGCCCATTTCATTGGTGGTGCTGGACAAGGTGGCATTTGTTGATTTCTATAGCAATCGTAGTCATGTGGACCATGAGTTGGCGTGCCAACGCATGTTTGCGCATTTGCAACCTCTAATCTATGATGAGACATGCAACAAGCAGGGTAAACGTGATTATGTACGTCGTGTACCATGTCCATTTGGTCAGCTTTGCGTTGACGAAGATACGCCCGGCAATGTAATACCACAGCGACAATTTACCTACACCATAAGTGAGGTGACAGAGCCGAGGTAAGATAGCAAAGGCGGAAAGTGTCTGTTATTGATAAGATAATTGAGATTTTCTAGGGAATGAAGTGAGAAAAGTGGAAAGTGTTAAATTAAATAGAGCTCGAGTGGATAGTTAATTACTTGAAAAAATGTAATTGTGTAGAAGTAATTATATTTTTTTTACATGGAAAGCAACTGCATTTATATTTTTTTATTGCGTTGTTGCTATTTTTGCATTGCACTGCACACATCATAAATACCTGCTAGACAACATTTTCTGCTGTTGTATGCCAATCTTAACACGTGCATTTGCCACGGCGATCTTATTATGATTTCAGTACATTCTGTTCCAGTCGCAAAAATATTATATTTACTTTATAAAATAAAATCACAGTGTGCTTTCTGCCATTGCTGTGTTATTTTCATTTAAATTTCGTTACTGAGATAAGATAAGCAAGTACTTCTGCTTTTAGAAAAGCAAGGATTGGTGATGTTGTTGCAAGATTTTTAAACACGCAAAACATTATGCTTCAAGATTTCAGCAACTTTACGCTATTATTTCAACGTAAATACATTTATATTTTGATTGTTGGTTTATTTTACCTACAAGAATACTTTTTGCAATTTTGCCACATCTGGTCTTGCAAGCTTTATTTTATATGAATGCTTGTTTATTTATAACGCAGCTATGAAAATGTATTATTGGGTTTATAAGTATGTATGTCTGTTGCTTAAACTCCATTGAGAGTTCAGCAATCTTCCAATTGCTTCGTACACAGGCTAATGAAGCAATTGGCCGCATACAAGAAATTGGTTGCCCGGCAAAGTGTATGGCTGGCAGTTTAATCAAATTATTATTATTTTTTCTGTTTTTTATTAATGCGTACATGTGTACTTGCATACGCCTATGTGGTTTTCAACAATTGTTTTATACTACTGTTTCTAGAAAACGTTTGGGAATTATTTATCGTATCTTTTTTTTTTTTTTTTTGTTGACGTGGATGCTTCCTTTGCTTCGTTTAAGTTTTTAGGCATGAAAATTAATATTTTTAAGTACGATATGATTCGAAATTTAAACAATCACAACACACTAACATATTCTTTATTTTATAGATTCTGGTATGTGGCACTCACGGCCTGTTATCGCAACCGTACCACATGTAAATGGCAAGCATACGATCATCTCAAAAGCCACAATGAACTTAGCTATGATATTTACGTTGTCAACACGCATCCCAACAACTCCGCCGCGCATCCACTCACATTTCAATTCTCTTTCGATCAACAAAACTTACTAGAAATGTATATGATATTCTTGCTAGTCTATATGGTGCTGCTACCGGTGCAAATCTACGCGGTGCGCCTGCAAAAACATCCCGTCACACGTCTATTCACCCTTAGCTTGGCCAGCGAGTTTGTCAGTTTAGCTCTCATCACAGCACATCTGATAAAGTTCGCCATAAATGGCGTGGGCATGCCGAATATGCAGACAGCGGGCGATATACTGGATATATTTAGTCGGGTATGTTACAATGTAATTAGTATTAATTATTTATATTGAATTTAATGAATTTTATGCACTTTTAGACCACATTTATGTTGATACTACTACTTCTTGCTAAAGGCTGGGCCGTGACACGTCAGCAAATTAATCGCACTGGTTGGATTATATTGATGAGTATATGGGTGCCCTATTGTGCATTTCAAATGTTCCTTTATGTGTGGGATAAGGTGTGTGCGTTAAAGTTTGGTAAAATGCAGAAAAACAAAAAATTAAACAAAAATATTTTCTTGCAGACGGAGGTGGATATTATATCGGACATTGATGAATACCAGACATGGCCCGGTTGGATTGTCTTGATTTTACGGTAAGCAAAAATGGTTTATTAATTAATTCTTATTGTTAACAAGTTTTTGATTATTCAATAAAATTTTATACAACTAATACAAAACCTTGCAGCACATCATTCATGACTTGGTTCCTCTACGAGCTGCGCAACACCATGAAATACGAGCATTCCACCAAAAAACTGGATTTCCTGCTGCATCTGGGCGCTTCTAGTCTTGTGTGGTTTATATATTTGCCCATTGTCGCCATTGTAGCGCTGCAAGTGAGCCCCATGTGGCGGTACAAGCTGCTGCTTGGCATCACCAATTCGGCAGACTGTCTGGCTTATTGCGTAATGACCGGCCTGCTGTGGCCCAATCGTTCGGGCCAGTATTTGCTGCTCGCCGGCAACAAATACACGGGTGAGCATTTCATATTTATATATTTTTTTGTGACAAATCTCTTGACACACTAATTAACATCGTCAAGGCATGGACGAGCTGGACGAATTCAACGAAGCGCCACATATTGTACGTGAACGTGAACGTCGCAGAAATTCACCCGATGCCATAGTGATCGCCAATGGCGAGTTAACGCAACCGCATGCAAATGGTGGCAGCGGCATTGCGACGTCAGTGGGCACTAACAGTTTGCTTGCAACAAATGCTGTGAATGGTGAGGCATGCGTAGAGCTGCTGGATGCAGAGGATCTGGACGCGGTGCTTTTAACCGATCTGAATAAGAACAGTCATGCTGTGGCATAAGTGTTAACGCGCGTTGTAGTAGTAGCGCTCAAAGCAGGATATACAAAAACAAATAGTGTACTGTAAACGCTTGTAGTTTTGTGCGTTGTTTGAGGAAAAATAGTTAAAAGTGTTTGTTTTACTAGCATCTTGCGTAGCGCAGACACGCGTAGTGCACGTTCGTGAACTTGTGTTGCGCGCTTGTTTATGAAAATGTGGTAACGAAAGTCGTTGTGCATCAAATGTGATGATTTTTTTTATGATTTTATATACATACATACATATGCATATGTAAACGTTATTATTATTCACAAATTCGCTTTAGTTTTGTATGTTGATTTTTACCGCTTACAAAATACGTTTACATTACATTAGCTTTTAATTTAGTTATAATATTTACAAATCTAAATAATCGATATATTTCTATTGTGTGATGTGGTCAAGTACATTTGCATATGTGTTTAGCAACAAAAGCAACAACAGACATTATTAATTATAAAGTAAGACAAACTCATTATTATTATTATGCACCTGGTTAAAGCATAATATTATACTATTTATGTATATACATATAAGGTACACATTTCATATTGTAATCGATTACTTTTACGATAATTTACATTACTTAGCGTTATAAGCACTGTTCGAATGCGCATATTATACATATTTGGATAGTTATGTCGATGATAGTAATGTTAGTGGTAAAGAATGCTGGTGAGTTTATGTAGAAGAGTTACAAAAATGTAAACAAAAGGTGAAATATGCTGCAAGTACACAACGATTTTTGCAGCCTTGTGCTATATGGACTTTGTAAAATGAACTTATGATTATTACTGTAACAAAGTACTAAATTTGAAAACAAAAAAAAAAAAAAAAAAAAAAAAAAAAATGTAATGATAATAAAAATATAATAAAACAACAAATTATGCATTATTTATAGAAAGAAATAAACGCATATACCTAAACGAGTGTCAAATTATATTTGTAAATTGCACAATTTTTTGCATATGTATTATATATTTAGTGCGTTAAGCACCCCTACATACCGGCCCCCACCCAATAATGTAAAGAAAACGGTTAAATGGTATGAAAGAAGTTGGAAAGAAATAATCGAGGCACAAGTATATCAAATATGTCAATAAAAATTTAAAAAAATGTAAAACGAAGTAAAAGTGAATGTGAAATATGTCAATAAGAAGCGAAAACCTAAAGAAATACATACATAAAATATAAAACACAAATGGCAAATAGAGAAAATATAAAATTTAAAGGAAAATCGACCGTTAAGAAAAAAAAAAGAAACAATAATTGAAGCAAAAATAATACAAGAAGAAAATGAAAAACAGCAATTGAAGCAAAAATAATACAAGAAGAAAATGAAAAACAGATATTGGAGAAATAATAATACAAGAAGAATATGAAAAACAGTAATTGAAGCAAAAATAATACAAATTAGACCACAGTCAATAATGCTAAGTGAAGTCCTGAATTGTTGAAAAATAAATGATGCAATTAAGGTATAAAACAAAAAACAAAAATCTAAATTAATAAAATTTGCAAAAAAAAAAATATCACAAAACTGAAGATTGCAATTTTCTAAAAATCACGCATAATTCCACCCCAAAATCAATCACTTGACGATTCTTCAAAACCCCACAAGTACCAGGTTTTTAAAACATGCTGTACTTTGTGTGCGAAAATACGTAATATTCGAGTTACAAAAACATTGACACACATACATACGTATTACAAATTTAATTTTAAGCCGCTGCTAAACCATACATACATACATAAATATGAATGTACTCGTAAATTTCACGGCAGTGCATAGAAGTTGATGAGAGTGTGACAAAGCCAAATCCAAAACGGTTTAAGTTTTTAAGTGAAGTTTTAAAAAGTGTTTTTAGGCATAGCAGGCTGCAAAGTTTTTATGAGGTGTGTTGTAATACATGTACTCCAGGCATAGTCTTAAAATTAAAGTCGGATTTATATTTAGAAAAAAAACTAAAACAAAATCCGAAAGCAATTTTCGGACACTTGAAAATGTTCGTTAATGAAATTACATGTTTTTTTTTTATTATTTCTTAAAAATAACTCAAAATTCTTAAAAAAAAAACTATATAGGAAATTTAAGGGGTATATACAGTTAGTAGGCCGAAAAAACGAATTTTCCAGAATTTTTTTCGAAAAAACTTTTAAATTTATTAGTCCAAAAACTTGTACACATATTATGGTTTCTTTTAACTCTATTTTGAGACTTAGAATTAGTAAAAAGATTTATTTGGAAAGGAACTACAGCTGATCTCCTGGCGCTTCTCTCAAAAAAGTCTTTTTGCGGTGACCACTATATCACTGAAATCCGCTGAAATTATCCAAAACCACACAGATTTCATTAAAAGAATGTTTAATCTAGTAAAACAAATCGTCGGAATAAGCAAAATAAAATTTATTGACGAAATGAAAACATCATTTGAGAAAAGCGCGTTTCAAGTTCGGCCTTGCTCTACCAAGCACTCTGAAACGCCTTTTCAAATTTGGGTGTAACTTCGAAAATATTCAGCGGAGCGATATGAAATTTTCTGTGTGTATTCTTTAAAATACGTAAGTTAAGAAAATAAAATAAAAGTAATCGACTTCTTTAAAATTCTAACTGTATATAACCCTTTAAGAAAATGTCACCAAAATCTGTACTTTTAGACAGTAAATTGATGTTTTACTTTTGGCCATAGCAATTCATTTTTGCATCATATCCTAGCTATATATACATACATGTGTATGTGCGCAACAAAAAATAGTTTTGAAGACCTGTATTTAGTTTTTTACAGATTTTAAATACAATAATAAACATTGCATTGAAAAAATAAAATAAAATTAATATTAAACTGAATTTCATTTAAAGCAATCAACATGCCTTAATGGTGAATAATTACAACACAGTGGTGAAAATAAGCTGGGGCATTCTTACTGTTAAAAACACACAAAAAGGGGTTCGCCATTATGTTTTCAAACTTGCGGGTCAGGAGTGACTTGTCTCTTCAAAGGGTGTATCTGTGTGGACAAGCGACTTCACATAATCTTACAAAAAACTAGTCCAGTGCTGTTAAGTCTTCACGCCACCGGCCCACGACGGGAAATAATGCGTCCACCAAAAGTTCCCTTCAACAAACTCATTGTTTTGTTGGCTGCATGGCATGTAGGTCGTCCTTCAGGCACGAAAAAGTCATTATCATCGCTCATAGCATTCTCCATTGACTGTAACATTTTGAAGAATTATGGACCAAAGATTACCAAACAAAGACCAAATAGTAAAGTTTTGGAAATGAAACGCGGTCTCAAGAATGGCTTAACTATTACCACCTATTCAATAACGAAAATTTTGTTTATTAAGGTGACCATTTAACCAAAAATGAGCTTCATCGCTAAACAAAATTTTCTTGTGAAAATCAAGATCGGTGGTCATCTCTTTTGGGTCCATTTACTGATGGTGTTGTTCTTGTTGTAACGGTTACCTAATCCCCGTTAGGATGTTAAGGATTAGATAAGTTTTCATTGACGTCATTCAACGGTAGTCCTAATATACGTACTGTTTCGGCAGTGTCGGATCAAAGTGAGAAGGGTGTCAGGGTGAAGGTTAGCAGGACATACAAAGAGGTGGCTAGTGTCTTGCCGAGACTTATATCAAGCTGGACATATGTTTGATATGTCACGTCTATTCTGAATAAGTCGGAGTTTAACATGCTCCAGTATCCAGAACGAAGCTGCGTAAGGGTCACTGCCAATTCTCGCGGCAACTCCAGCTCTTCGTCTGCAATGGGTGTTGGTTTGACTCCAAGTACGCCATTCACAGGGAGGGAGTCGATGAACCGTTGATGGCTCCACTGCGAATGGCGATGAGTGCATGTCTAAAGTTTGTTGCGTCTGAAGTCTGGTCGTCGTATTGCTTTATGTCGTCGACGTAGTTGAGGAAGGACCTCTTGATGCTCCCAGGAGGCGATTCCGAAAGCACCCCAGCAGAAACTGCTTGGAAGGGATTTCATTATGCTCCTTAACCGGGAGCATTCGGGCCTCACTGTGCAAGTGTTCGATCAAGAGCCATCTTGTAGTAGTCCGGAGTGCAGTGTTCTGACATATTTGTAGCTTCATTGCACTTTCAAGTTTTTTGATGTTCTTCAAGTTGTTTGATGATTTAAATTTTTTGATGAGGGATTGAGTTATCAAGAGTCCATAATGCCGAATTTTAAAAACTTCGTAAAAATTAAGCTTAGTGGGAAACCGTAATCTTCTTCTTCTTTATTATTGCAGACACTGCTTACGCAGTTATAGTCGGGTTTACAACAGCGCGCCAGTCGTTCTTCCTTTCTGTCGGTGATTCTTCGTTCTGTTGGTGATTCCAAGCGAAGCCAGGTCCTTCTCCAACTGGTCTTTCTCTTTCTACGCTGCCCCCGGCGGATGCTCCGACGAATACTCTCAGATTTGGAGTGCTTTTATCATTCGGACAACATGATCTTGCCAGCGCAGCCGCTGCGTCAATTGTCCGAAGTCCGAAGTCCGAAGCTGCACCTGTTGGCAAAAGTTATTTTACGTTGGATTTCGAGGCTTTCATTGTTGTTGGTCTAAATACTAGTTCGAAGATAGACGAAAGGATCTACGACTTCGAAGTTCTGAGAGAAATCCAGAGAAAGCAGAACACGCGGCGCAGATGTAGAGGCCAATGATACCATTTTGAAGAAGTCGCACGATGGGAAATCCTTTGTCTGAAACTTCGTTTTGTATCGAACGGCTCGGATCGGTCCTTCTCGATCCTGACGGAGCTTTTGGTATTTCTCAACGTCAATTTACACAGTCGTACTAGTTTTTCGGGGTTACCAAACTATAATATGGCCTTAAAATTTCCATTTGATTAAATAAAATATACAATTTTTGTTGTTGTTTTTTTTTTTTTTTTTTTTTTTGTTATTAATTTTTATTTATTCTTAACTTATTTTGCATATCAAATTGCACCAACACGGACGTCTTTACCAATACCATCAAAAAGAATTGCATTGTAGCTTCTTTATTGAACTCGAAGAGACCACATAGCACGTAGCGAAGTTTGTGACAACTCAGTTGTGAGGCAAATGTGTCCAACTAAATGAAAAAATAAGAGAAATTACAAAAGACAAACATTTTGATTACAAAGCCAAAACTGTGTTGGGTATCAGTAAGAACAAGACTCAAGACTGGAGATGAATTGCATACATAACAGAGCATGAACTCAGAATAAATTAAGGGACCAGAAAACTCGGACGCTGCAGGTGCTAAGAACTCGTAGAGGTCTTTGAGAAATAAGCTACTTCCGTAGCACATTACTATCAAGAACGCTACAACTGTACCATAAATATTCTCCCATGCTTTGACTTGATTTTTCTTCAGACGGAATCTTATTCCTCCTTAGCTTCAATCTGGGCCGTTTTCTCAATGTCTGGCTAGCAACCAGCTGTCCTTAGTCTTTCAATTAAGATATTTAAAATTAAATAGACTTAACTGTTCGAAAGCTTATAATGAGAGACCTGTCATAAAAGTGCTTAAAGCTTAGAATAAACTGGTAGGCCATAAACCACACATAGACCAGTTTTGGTCCTTTGCGATATCAGATGGAGTTCAGTTCCTAGGTCCAAAAGACGTAGTCATCCTTTACGATGCCTGCGTTTGACGTGAATTTCAACAGACTCTGCGATCTCACTATCGATAGCTCCTCTAGTGTATCATACCGTGGGGACCCCAGATGCTTACAGCCTAGCCTTGCCAATGCGGGACAAATGCACAATAATTGCTCCACTGTTTCCCTGTTGCCCTGCTTTAAACATTTCCTGCAGTCTTCTCGATCTGTCAGCCCCATTAAAGGTGCTTAAAAATTCGAATCTAAACTCAAGAAGTCGAGATGAGTAAGCTTACTAGTCGCATGACCGTCAGTTTATGTATAATTAAAATCAAAAACCTTCGAAATACTGAGTTTTGGAACCCATGACATATGTAGTGGTAGGCTAGTTATTTAATATAAATACACGCATAAACTACTATATTACCGCTTTTCTCAAGCTAATGCTCTCACAGGTGTCAACGAGTCCGGCATGCTCTCGCAGCAACTGTCCGGTAAGATTGCATTTTGTTAGCATCGCATCCAGCATACCCATCGTCATTGCCGTATCGCCAAAGAAGACCGCCGTGAAGAACAGTTCGTTGGCCTGCAACCACAAGTTCTTTGTCTGATTCTGGCTGAGAAGGAGGCAAGCTCCATATACCGCACGCATATTGGTTGTAAATAGGCGCAGTAGCAAGGCAGCCAGCGTCAGCTCGCCGATTTTGAATACGCGTTGCGTCAGACGGTAACCAGTGAGGTGTAGCATAGCCAGATTGTCGATATGACTGGCGAACTCTTCACCAAAGCGTCTGCGGGACATTTGACAATGCAGTTGCTCGAAAAGTGATTTTAGCTGTGAATTTATCTGCGAAAACTGTCTGTAGAGCTGACTGTATACATAGAAGAAATTTCCCGAGACGGTTAGAATAAAAGTGTGCAATGCAAATGAGATAAATGTGATCGGCATGTAACGACCATCAGTGCCCGGGTGTTGAGACAAGAAACTATAAACATTCATTATCACTAGAACATAAGCGAGACAGAATTTGAAAATTATGAGATTTTCGACGCGTTGATCGATTCTTGTCCGGTGTAGCTCATTCCTTTTCTCGATAGTTCCGTTAATCCGTCTACTTGCAGCTACTGTGAATGCTTTAAGCCGAGTTTCCAGCGCACGATAAACCACATACACCGACCTTATGTCTGCTCTTTTGCACCATATCTCCTTGACAAGCACCACCATGAAGAGATTCTTCGTCACATGTGTAATGCTGTAGGTCCACTGCAATATTAGATCGTTTGTCAAGAAGTCACGGCTGAAATAGTAGTAGCCCGCGTAAGATGTGGCGAGTACACAGAAAAGATGTATGACAGCGCTGTGTACGAGATAAAGACGTGTGACTCGAAACTCAAGAGTTTTCCCATCCAATGGAGCTGGCAGTAAACCCACAATGAGCGAATTGTAATAAGAAATTTTCAGCACGAAGCGAAACAAACGTTGCCGTAACATTTTTATATTCTACTGAGGTGCGAATAAAAGCTTTCATAGCTGCTTTGAAATGTTATTATTGCGTGTTTGTTGTTGTAAGCAATGATAGACATCTTATTTGCTGATACTATCTACTGGGAGGACATGAATTGGTGCAGAAAAGGTGTTCAGTCACCACTGTACTACAGCAAGTAAATGCAAGTATCTTCATTTAATTTGAAGTGGTCTTAAAAGTACTACTGATCACCTTGAAACTTAGTCTGGACAGAGTAGAGCTTCAATAAGTACGCTCTATGCCATTACAAGACGCAAAATCTGCGGATGGTTAAAGTCACAAAGGGAACATACTGCCTCTTTTGCCAGTAGCGCTTCTTAGAATGACTAAACGAGATGGGTTTCGTTGGCTTATTATAAAGATCTCTTCAATAATAAACTTAATTTCTAAAACTTAAATGAAGTTATGGCTAAAACTTGCTCCAGACTGGATAAGGAAGTGAAACAAATGGGTCTAGTAGTGAACGAAGGCAGCATGAAATATCTCCAGCCATCAAACAAACAGTCGTCGCACTCGCGACACGTCACTGTTGGCAGTCACAACTTCGAAGTCGTTGATAATTTCGTCGGTCTTAGTACCAGTATTAACACCAACAACAACGTCAGCCTCGAAATCCAACGCAGAATAACTCTTGCTAACAGATGCCACTTAGGACTGAGTAGGCAGTTGAGAAGTAAAGTTCTCTCTCGACGAACACAAACCAAACTCTACAAGTCACTCATCAACCCCGTCCTGCTATATGGAGCAGAGGCATGGACGTTGACAACATCTGATGAGTCGGCGCTAAGAGTTTTCGAAAGAAGGGTTCTGCGGCAAATTTATGGTCCTTTGCGCATTGCCAACGACGAATACCGCAATGAATGGAAGGATGAGCTATACCACGACATTGATGTAGTTCAGCGAATTAAGAGATAGTAACTGCGCTGGCTTGGTCATATTGCCCGAATGGTTGAAAACACTCCAGCTCTGAGAGTATCCGACACAGTACCCGCCCGGGGAAGCAGAGGAAGAGGAAAACCTCCAGTCCACTCAAAGGTTATCGAAATTTCTTTGACTATGGTATGTAACTTAATTGGTGTTAGAACCCAAAATTGAATCAGTGTTCCTCTTCTACATAGTATAAATCATCATTCATCATATATAAGTACTTATGACTCAGAGATAAGTACTTACTACAATGTAATAAATAAATTTTTTGAATGAGTTAGTCCCCTCTTGAGTTAAAATTTTATGGCCACTGCTCTGTATCAACCACACATGTTTAAAATTAATTAAACTGTTAGCATCGCGATGGTGTGATACTTGCATAATTTATAATTTTAAGAGTGCAAATATTTGCGCAGGTGTTTGCTAGTAGAGAGAAAATGCTTTAGCAAGAAAGCAGAAAAAGATATTTAATAACTGGGGTCAGGAAGGTCGCATTATTCTCTAGAAAGGCAAAATAGAAATTTAAAGAAACTATAAAAGTAAGTTTGTTGTAAGTTGAAGCGATGGTGCGATCGAACTAAAATTAGTACGTAGATTGCCTTTTATATATCGGCATTGGCAACACTAGTATTCCAATCCGCAAACTCAAGAAACTTTCGTGAAGTTTGACCTTTTTGATGGTATGCATACTAAAAAGGCTTTGACACACGAGTGCTATTTGCGTTGTTTACAGTAACTTAAAATATTCTTCGAGTTGTCTTTCAGAAAAATCAACCGAAAACGTATCACTATTCGCCACGATAATGATAGCTCTCAAACATCGACTGAAAAAACTGCGTTTTTGAACATTCAAAACATCGATTTGATGAATCATTCTCCGTATAGTCCTTACTTGGCACCGAATGACTTCTTCTTATTCCTATTCGGTAAAAATAAACTAAGAGGTCAACTTTTCTCGATACCTGAAGAAGCGGTTGTAGCGTTAAGAAGGCATGTTTTGGAGATATGTATCTCAATCAGAGCGGAAAAAGTGGTTCGACAATTGTTTCAAACGTATGTAAATGTTATAGATCTTAATGGAGTCTTTCATGCTGAAATTTTGGGCAAAACAGAAGGTAATTCTGCTATCACCAACAAGTCCATAAGCACTCTAGGCGATAGCCAAGCAGCAATTAAGTCTATGCTTAGTGCTAATACTAAATCTCATTGCATTAGGTTAAGGCAGGCAATTACTTTGCAGACTTTCAGCAGGTAATTCTCACTCATGGGTTGCTGAGCAGGGACTCTAGAGGATGACTTTAAATATTGTAACACAAATATTTTAGGGTAGTTTTGTTGGTAGACCGAAAACTTCCTACCCAGGGTCAACACACGACGCTGCTTTTAAGATCTTACCTTGAACAAATGAAAATAGTCTATTCGGGAGAATGCGCGAAGGACAATGAGACGCTAGATGAAGCAATGAGCTGTACGACATATACGGCGTCATTGACATACTTCAACGAATTGGGACAGCGGCTACACTGAGTATAACTTTGATATGGACTACATTTTTTGGCGCATGAATGCCTACTGGATACAGTTTCTAAGAGCAAATAGTTCAGTAGATCTTCAACGTTCTACTCTAGGTGAGAAGGATCTCGCAGGCGCGCAAGTGCTTCGTCAACTAACGCTTGCTAAGGAGTAAGGAGTGTGTATCAATAGATTGAAAGTCAGAAAGTATTATGATATGAATATCTAAATGAGAATTGACATACATCTCAACTTAAGTTAACAAATAGCAGCACTTTAAAGATAAAATAAAAGCAGTTTTTTTAAGCAAGCATCAACCTTTAATTTCTTAAATATTTTCATAACTCAGTAAACTTAAGCGCGCCAATGGGGCCATTTCTTGATCTCTGCATACAAGTTGTTACCAGGACACTCAGTGGTACCGACTTGACGATGGCCATAAAGAATGTAATTAGACGAGATTTGTCCACGTGAAACGGCATCGGCAAGCAAAGCCTTAGCGGCAGCAATCTGAGCAGCTGTTGGAACATTTTCTGTAAGAGAAATGAAATATTAGTAAAGAACCTGATTTCAAACCTTCGTCACTCACTATTGTAGTTGCCCATGAAGGAGATGCCAATTGACTTGGAGTTCCATTTTGCGACATGAGCGCCCACTGTACTCCAACCACGACCCTCATACACTTGCCCATCACCACCGATTAGGAAGTTGTAACCAATATCAGTCCAGTTCCTGGAGTCCATGTGGTGGGCCTGCAAGTTGCGCATCTGTTGAGAGCATTCGGTTTGAGTGGAGCAGTAAGCGCCAGCGGTATGATGTATAATGGCGTAGGGCAAACCACTGGCCAAGGAAGTACGCCTAGTAGCGGTACGACCACGCCACACTTTCTTGCTGATGATATTCACACCGCAGACAGCATTGGCGCACAGGAGCACAGCGAACAGCGTGAGGAAAGTCTTGAAAGCCATATTATTGATGTTCTAGAGAAAAAAAATGTTGTACTAATGACGGCTGATGAGCATATAAATGCTTTTATACCTCAGACGGGCACGCCTCTAATGAGGAGATAATGTCATTTAAAATATTGTATATTTTACTGATAATCGTTGCACCATATAAATTATGCATACAGTAATTTATTATTCAAAATGTAGCATGTGGCTCTTATGACACCAAAAGCGTGCAGCTTTCATAAATTCTTAAAATATATATTTCCTGAAAAGTTTAAGTTCATAAGACTTTTTATTGTAAGGAGTTTCGTCGCCAGTCGATCAGGTGAGGAGAGAGATGAGAAGAAGAGAAGAGAAGGAAGAGAAGAGAAGAGAAGAGAAGAGAAGAGAAGAGAAGAGCAGAGAAGAGAAGAGAAGAGAAGAGCAGAGAAGAGAAGAGAAGAGAAGAGAAGAGAAGAGAAGAGAAGAGAAGAGAAGAGAAGAGAAGAGAAGAGAAGAGAGGAGAAGAGGTACAGAGACAGTCCGGGTGAAAGTTTGTTTGTAAGTTGGTGCGATGGTGCGATGGTGCGTTCGAACAAAAATTAATACGTAGATTGCCTTTTATATTTCGGGATTGGCAACACTAGTATTCCAATCCGGAAACTCAAGAAACTTTCGTGAAGTTTGACCTTTTTAATGGTATGTATACTAAGAACGCTTTGAGATACGAGTGCTATTTGCGTTGTTTACAGTAACTTAAAATATTCTTCTAGTTGTCTTTCAAGAAAATCAAGCTCTCACACATCGACTGAAAAAACTGAGTTTTTGAACATTCAAAATATCGATTTGATGAGTCATTCTCCGTATAGTCCTTACTTGGCACCGAATGACTTCTTCTTATTCCTATTCGGTAAAAATAAACTAAGAGGTCATGGTTTTTCGATACCTGAAGAGGCGGTTGTAGCGTTCAGAAGGCATGTTTTGGAGATATGTATCTCAATCAGAGGTCTTGGAACATAAACATCAAAGGCCACACCACAAAGTTATTTTTCTAATCCAGGCAACACAGGGCCCGTACCCGTAAAAGCTCACCTTCAGAAAATGGTAAAAGTGGTGGCAATTGAAAGGTAAAGTCCTCTCTCGACAAACAAAAACCAAATTCTACAAGTCACTAATCACCCCTGCCCTTCTATGTATATAGCGCGGAGGCAAAGGCAACGACAACATTTGATAAGTCGGTCTTAGAAGTGTAAGACCGACTGAAAGATTTTTCGGAAGAATTATGATCATTTGCGCTTTGGCAACGGCGAATAACGCAAACGATGAAACGAAGAGCCATCATTGACATGGTTTAGCGAAACAAGGGACAGCAGTTACACTGATAAGTGATGTTGTCCGGTTGAATAGAACACTCCAGCTCTGAAAGTATTAGGTTCAGTATTTGGCGGTGGAAGCAGAGAAAAAGGAAGACCTCCACTCCGCTTAAGAGATCAGGTGTAAAGGGACGTGGCTGTACTTGGTATCTCGAATTAGCGACAAATAGCGAAAAGAAGAAACTACTGGCGCGCTGTTGTTAACTCGGTTATAACTGCTTAAGCGGTGTCTGCGCCAATAAAGAAGAAGGAGGCTAATTTCAGTCAGTTTCGTTTATGTGTCCTGGTGTCCGAGATGTTTCATCCTCACTCATGTAAAAGCTGGACAATGGAGGAGAAAGGACCTATGTGTTTCCACCTCAATTTCTTCCATACAACTTTAACATAGACTGCATTTTTCGGCGCATGAATTAATGCCTATCAAATATCAAATAGTTCGGTAGATCCTCTACGTTCTACTCTGGGTCAGAAGGATCTCGCAGTCGCGCAGAGACGTCGTCAACTAACGTTTGCTAAGGAGTGGTGTTTACTGTGTATATTATTAGCCTGAAAGTCAGGAAGTAAGGTAAGAATTAGGTGCGCAGAACTCTTCTATACTAGTATTGCAGATTTCGAAACATGCATCTCAACTTACGCTACGCTTCAAACATAAAAGAAAATCCGTTTTTTTTTTAAGCAAGCACCGACATTTAATTTCTTAAATATTTTCACAACTCAGTAAACTTAAGCGCGCCAGCTGGACCATTTCTGGATCTCGGCATACAAGTTGTTACCAGGACACTCAGTGGAGCCGACTTGACGATGGCCGTAAAGAATGTAATTAGACGAGATTTGTCCACGTGAAACGGCATCGGCAAGCAAATCTTTAGCGGCAGCGATCTGAGCGGCAGTTGGAACGTCGTCTGTAAGAGAAATAAAATCATTAGTATGATAGAAACGAGCCTGAACTCTAACCTCCGTCACTCACTATTGTAGTTGCCCATGAAGGAGATGCCAATTGATTTGGAGTTCCAATTTGTGGCATGAGCGCCCACTGTACTCCAACCACGACCCTCATACACTTGCCCATCACCACCGATCAGGAAGTTGTAACCAATATCTGCCCAGCCCAAGGAGTCCATGTGGTAGGCCTGCAAGTTGCGCATCTGTTGAGAGCATGCGGTTTGGGTGGAGCAGTAAGTGCCGGCGGTATGATGTATAATGACGTAGGACAAACCACTGGCCAAGGTAGTGCGGCTAGTAGGGGAACGACCACCCCATGTTGCCCTGCTAATGATATTCACACCGAATACAGCATTGGCGCAAAGGAGCACCACGAATAGCGTGAGGAAAGTCTTGAAAGCCATATTGTTGATGTTCTAGAGAAAAGCAAGTTTGTACTAATGACGGCTGATGAGCATATAAATGTTTTTATACCTCGGACGTGGACGTAGAGGCCTGCCCTCTAATGACGAGTTAATGTCACTTAAAATATTGTTTATTTTACTGATAATCGTTGCACCATATAAATTATGCGTACATTAATTTATTAAATAAAATGTAGCATGTGGCTGTGATGTCACCAAAAGTCATAAATTCTCATTTGTTATAGGTAATTTCGAAGACTGTTGAAAAACCCCATAAATGGTTTCCGCTCTTTCAAGTTATATCGATAATAATTATTAGTTAAGTGTTTTAATACAAATATTTGGGTTCTGAGCTAGTTAATAAGAGAAAGCATACAAAGTCTTGTAGGAAGATAAACAAGTTTCAAGGTTGGAAATCAGAATTACTTATATTTCCTGAAAAGTCTAAGCTCATAAGATTTAATTGTTGTAAGGAGTTTTCGCCGCCAGTCGATCAGGAGAGGAGAGAGAAGAGAAGAGAAGAGAGAGAAGAGAAGAGAAGAGAAGAGAAGAGAAGAGAAGAGAAGAGAAGAGAAGAGAAGAGAAGAGAAGAGAAGAGAAGAGAAGAGAAGAGAAGAGAAGAGAAGAGAAGAGAAGAGAAGAGAAGAGAAGAGAAGAGAAGAGAAGAGAAGAGAAGAGAAGAGAAGAGAAGAGAAGAGAAGAGAAGAGAAGAGTATAGAAGAGAAGAGAAGAGACAGTCCGGGCAAAATTTGATCAGAAAAATAAATTGGATTTTTTTGGTGTTTTTGGTATTTTCATTAAGAACGACCCAAAAGTCACGCTCATTTCCGATTCTGAGTGAACGCTGCGTCCATTTTTAACATCGTTCGCCTCCAATTCGAAGATCCATGCAAGAACCAGATAATCCGCTATGAAATTGTATGCGTCAGACGCAAAAAAAAACAACATCTGCCTCTTTTAATCCCTATCAGCTCATCTCTTTAAATGCTGTCCACTACGAATCCCTGTTTATAAGGCTTGCTAAATTTGCAAAGTATAAATAATCTAATCTAATCTAGTAAACAATTAGCAAATCAATACAATACTCGCACATGCGTACTTGCGTATATGTAATATATTTTTTTACAGTCGCACACATTGCCTCAAATTTAAACATTCATGCAAACAAAAGAAATAAAGTAATTTGCAACAATAAAATTGCGGATATCGCGCTTGATTGGCAGAACTTGCAAAAATTAAATAAACTAGTGTTAATAAATCAAAAAGGCCAAGACAGTGGCTGCAAAACTGTCCAGAGTGCGTTTGTGATATTCATGTCCGCATTAAATTCTCGTCTTTTTTCAAATAAGCATTTTATGGTAGCTTTGTATAACAGTTTTAATAAACTTTACCTGCTTCCCATTGATTTAGCGCCATCTGTCGTAAAGTAGTAACAGTCAGTGCTTTCCTGGCAGCGCCCTCTAAAGTGTGTTGGAACTTAAACAGCTTTTCGCACAACGTCATCTGGTGTGCAAAATATATTGTTACAAAAGTAGTATTAAGTTGTATTTGTATTGCTATATGCATCCATTATTATGAACAATAGCTGTAGGTATATGGAATAGCATTTGTCTTATTGTAGACATCTGGCGCCGCGGCTGTTTGTTTGTCGAAGCAATAGCTACATCTGGCGCCGTATAGCAGTATGTTCTGGTGGTTTCTAGACGCAATATTCTAGAAGGACACATCGGCATCTAGCGACATCTGGCGCCATATAGCAGTATGTTCTGGTGGTTTCTAGACGCAATATTCTAGAAGGACACATCGGCATCTAGCGAGAAGTGCGTGGCTATATAAGCCGTGGCAGCGCCAACGTAATGAATCAGTGCTAAGAGTAAACTGCTATAGTGTAGACGAGTTGTGAAATAAAGAGTTGTTGAATTAAATTAAACAGTGTTGATTTTATTTGTCAATCCAGAGATACGAACCTAACAAAGTAAACTAGCAAGCAGTAAATTCGTAACAATTGGTGTCAGAAGTGGGATTGTCAAATAATCCAAATTCAAGATGGTTAAATTCGGAGAATTGAGAATTCAACAATTAAAAAAGGAACTGGAGGAGCGTAATTTGCCGATAAGCGGGCAAAAGGCGGATCTGCAGGCACGATTACGTGAAGCAATGGAAGCGGATGGAATTAATGTGGACGAGTTCGAATTTGTTGGGCCAGAAACTTCTACAAAGGTAGAAGAGAAAGTAGAAGAACAACGAACATCATCAAGTGCAGACACGAACATGCTGTTAGTGGCTATTAAGCAAATAATAGCTGAAAATACATCACAAATAGCAGAAAATGCAGTGCAAACAGAAAATCGTCTGGTACAGCAAATAGCAGAAAATGCAGTGCAAACAGAAAATCGTCTGGCACAGCAAATAGCTGAAAATATATCACGAATAACAGAAAATGTAGTGCAAACAGAAAATCGTCTGGCACAGCAAATGACGCAAATAGCTGAAAATACATCACAGTTAGAGTCTCGCCTTACACAACAGATTACAGAGAATAATACACAAGTGCAAGAGAAATTTTCAAAATTTGAAGACGAATTAAGCACTTTAAAAAATGACGAAGAAAATTTAAAAGCAGAAGTTCTTCAATTAAGTAATCGTGTGCGAGAACTGCAACTGCATGGCCCTGCACCATCAACAAATAATCCAAGATTGAAGGCACCCACATTCGATGGAAGTATTCCATTTCAAATTTTCAAACTTCAGTTTGAAAAGACAGCAATGGCCAATAACTGGAATGAAGCGGACAAAGTAGCGTCCTTGTTTGTATCATTGAAAGGACCTGCGGCAGAAATCCTTCAGACTATTCCAGACTGTGAACGGGACAACTATGAGGCATTGATGAGTGCGATAGAAAGACGATATGGTAGTGAGCACCGGAAACAAATATACCAGATCGAACTGCAAAATAGGGGTCAGAAAATGAACGAGTCATTGCAAGAGTTCGCAACTGAAATAGAACGACTGGCTCATTTGGCAAATGCAGATGCACCTGTGGATTACATTGAGAGGGTAAAAATTCAATGTTTCATAAATGGAATTCGTGATGTGGACACCAAACGCGCCACATATGCAATGCCAAAAAGAACGTTTGCTGAAACGGTTTCGCACGCCCTCACACAGGAAACAGCTTCCCTACTAAGTAAACCAGCACCCAAAGTACAAAGGGTTGAAATGGAACAACCGGCGCTGATGGAGGAAATATTGAAGACTCTGAAGACAATTGCTGCACAGCGAGTAAATACAACAGGCAGATGTTTCAACTGTAGAAAAGCGGGTCACTTTGCCCGAAATTGCAAGATAAAAGTAAACCCATCAAAATGGAAACAACCAACAGAACATCGAAAGAGGATTCACCACAAAAATGCGGATGCATTATCACGTCGCCCTTGTCCACTGGAATGTAAACATTGCTCCAAATCAGAAGGAAAAGAAGGTATAATCGACGTGCGATTACTGAATATAGAACCTGAAGATGATTGGACTCCTCACCGCATCAGAATCAATCAGCTGGAGGACCCTGATCTTGCAAAGCTGATAATAGCCAAAGAAAATGGGGTACGACCACCAAAGGAACAAATAAGTAGCGAGAGTCCAACGGCAAAAGCATATTGGGCCCAATGGAACAGCATAAACCTCGTTAATGGATACCTTCATCGTACCTGGGAAAGCGAAGATGGCAAACAGTCTCGTCTGCTTATCATAGTACCGAAGTCCATGATCCCGAAAGTATTGAAAGAATATCACAATGGACCTAGTGGAGGGCACCTTGGAATAACAAAAACTATAGAGAAGATTAAACAACGGTTCTACTGGATCGGTTGTCGAGATTCCATAGCAGAATGGATAAGTAATTGCGTAGAGTGCATGGCAGCTAAAGGTCCTAAAGCCAAAAGTCGCGGTAGGCTACAACAGTACAACGTGGGATCACCATTTGAAAGAGTCGCAATGGATGTTGCAGGTCCGTTCCCAACCAGTACGGCCGGAAACAAATATCTACTGGTTGTCATGGACTATTTCAGTAAATGGCCAGAAGTATATGCCTTACCAAACCAGGAAGCGAAGACAGTAGCCGAAGCGTTTGTAGAAAATTGGATAACAAGGTTCGGAGTGCCCGTCGAATTACACTCAGATCAAGGCAGGAATTTCGAATCTTCCATTTTCCAAGAAGTCTGTACATTATTGGGCATCCACAAGACACGGACGACAGCGTTACATCCACAATCAGATGGAATGGTGGAGAGATTCAACCGAACGCTCGAAGAACATCTGCGGAAAATCGTTGATAAAGATCAACGGAATTGGGACAAGTGCATCCAGATGTTCCTGCTGGCGTATCGTTCAGCGAAGCACGAGACAACTGGTTACACGCCAGCAAAGATTATTTTCGGATCTGATCTGCGACTCCCCGCTGATCTTAAGTTTGGAACGAATCCTACAGCTGTAAGAAATGATGGAGATTATTGTTCTGCCTTAAAGGAAGAAATGAATGAATTGCACCTAATGGTAAGACAGCATACGCATCTGATGAGCAATAAGATGAAGGACCGGTTCGATCAAGCGGCAAATTCAAAAGGTTTTGAAGAAGGTGATCTGGTCCTATTGTACAATCCACTTCGAAAGAAAGGCTTGTCCCCGAAACTGCAGTCAGCCTGGGAAGGACCCTATATGGTGATAAAACGACTTAATGACGTGGTATACCGCATACAAAGGAATGGAAAAGCACGATGTAAAATGAAAGTAGTACATTTGGAGAGGCTCGCCCCATTTGGTTCAAGAGGATTTGTGCCTAATCGGGACGATTAGGCTTTAGTGGAGGGCAGTGTTACAAAAGTAGTATTAAGTTGTATTTGTATTGCTATATGCATCCATTATTATGAACAATAGCTGTAGGTATATGGAATAGCATTTGTCTTATTGTAGACATCTGGCGCCGCGGCTGTTTGTTTGTCGAAGCAATAGCTACATCTGGCGCCGTATAGCAGTATGTTCTGGTGGTTTCTAGACGCAATATTCTAGAAGGACACATCGGCATCTAGCGACATCTGGCGCCATATAGCAGTATGTTCTGGTGGTTTCTAGACGCAATATTCTAGAAGGACACATCGGCATCTAGCGAGAAGTGCGTGGCTATATAAGCCGTGGCAGCGCCAACGTAATGAATCAGTGCTAAGAGTAAACTGCTATAGTGTAGACGAGTTGTGAAATAAAGAGTTGTTGAATTAAATTAAACAGTGTTGATTTTATTTGTCAATCCAGAGATACGAACCTAACAAAGTAAACTAGCAAGCAGTAAATTCGTAACAATATTGTTACGAATTTACTGCTTGCTAGTTTACTTTGTTAGGTTCGTATCTCTGGATTGACAAATAAAATCAACACTGTTTAATTTAATTCAACAACTCTTTATTTCACAACTCGTCTACACTATAGCAGTTTACTCTTAGCACTGATTGATTACGTTGGCGCTGCCACGGCTTATATAGCCACGCACTCTCGCTAGATGCCGATGTGTCCTTCTAGAATATTGCGTCTAGAAACCACCAGAACATACTGCTATACGGCGCCAGATGTAGCTATTGCTTCGACAAACAAACAGCCGCGGCGCCAGATGTCTACAATAAGACAAATGCTATTCCATATACCTACAGCTATTGTTCATAATAATGGATGCATATAGCAATACAAATACAACTTAATACTACTTTTGTAACACTGCCCTCCACTAAAGCCTAATCGTCCCGATTAGGCACAAATCCTCTTGAACCAAATGGGGCGAGCCTCTCCAAATGTACTACTTTCATTTTACATCGTGCTTTTCCATTCCTTTGTATGCGGTATACCACGTCATTAAGTCGTTTTATCACCATATAGGGTCCTTCCCAGGCTGACTGCAGTTTCGGGGACAAGCCTTTCTTTCGAAGTGGATTGTACAATAGGACCAGATCACCTTCTTCAAAACCTTTTGAATTTGCCGCTTGATCGAACCGGTCCTTCATCTTATTGCTCATCAGATGCGTATGCTGTCTTACCATTAGGTGCAATTCATTCATTTCTTCCTTTAAGGCAGAACAATAATCTCCATCATTTCTTACAGCTGTAGGATTCGTTCCAAACTTAAGATCAGCGGGGAGTCGCAGATCAGATCCGAAAATAATCTTTGCTGGCGTGTAACCAGTTGTCTCGTGCTTCGCTGAACGATACGCCAGCAGGAACATCTGGATGCACTTGTCCCAATTCCGTTGATCTTTATCAACGATTTTCCGCAGATGTTCTTCGAGCGTTCGGTTGAATCTCTCCACCATTCCATCTGATTGTGGATGTAACGCTGTCGTCCGTGTCTTGTGGATGCCCAATAATGTACAGACTTCTTGGAAAATGGAAGATTCGAAATTCCTGCCTTGATCTGAGTGTAATTCGACGGGCACTCCGAACCTTGTTATCCAATTTTCTACAAACGCTTCGGCTACTGTCTTCGCTTCCTGGTTTGGTAAGGCATATACTTCTGGCCATTTACTGAAATAGTCCATGACAACCAGTAGATATTTGTTTCCGGCCGTACTGGTTGGGAACGGACCTGCAACATCCATTGCGACTCTTTCAAATGGCGATCCCACGTTGTACTGTTGTAGCCTACCGCGACTTTTGGCTTTAGGACCTTTAGCTGCCATGCACTCTACGCAATTACTTATCCATTCTGCTATGGAATCTCGACAACCGATCCAGTAGAACCGTTGTTTAATCTTCTCTATAGTTTTTGTAATTCCAAGGTGCCCTCCACTAGGTCCATTGTGATATTCTTTCAATACTTTTGGGATCATGGACTTCGGTACTATGATCAGCAGACGAGACTGTTTGCCATCTTCGCTTTCCCAGGTACGATGAAGGTATCCATTAACGAGGTTTATGCTGTTCCATTGGGCCCAATATGCTTTTGCCGTTGGACTCTCGTTACTTATTTGTTTCTTTGGTGGTCGTACCCCATTTTCTTTGGCCATTACCAGCTTTGCAAGATCAGGGTCCTCCAGCTGATTGATTCTGATGCGATGAGGAGTCCAATCATCTTCAGGTTTTATATTCAGTGATCGCACGTCGATTATACCTTCTTTTCCTTCTGATTTGGAGCAATGTTTAAATTCCAGTGGACAAGGGCGATGTGATAATGCATCCGCATTTTTGTGGTGAATCCTCTTTCGATGTTCTGTTGGTTGTTTCCATTTTGATGGGTTTACTTTTATCTTGCAATTTCGGGCAAAGTGACCCGCTTTTCCACAGTTGAAACATCTGCCTGTTGTATTTACTCGCTGTGCAGCAATTGTCTTCAGAGTCTTCAATATTTCCTCCATCAGCGCCGGTTGTTCCATTTCAACCCTTTGTACTTTGGGTGCTGGTTTACTTAGTAGGGAAGCTGTTTCCTGTGTGAGGGCGTGCGAAACCGTTTCAGCAAACGTTCTTTTTGGCATTGCATATGTGGCGCGTTTGGTGTCCACATCACGAATTCCATTTATGAAACATTGAATTTTTACCCTCTCAATGTATTCCACAGGTGCATCTGCATTTGCCAAATGAGCCAGTCGTTCTATTTCAGTTGCGAACTCTTGCAATGACTCGTTCATCTTCTGACCCCTATTTTGCAGTTCGATCTGGTATATTTGTTTCCGGTGCTCACTACCATATCGTCTTTCTATCGCACTCATCAATGCCTCATAGTTGTCCCGTTCACAGTCTGGAATAGTCTGAAGGATTTCTGCCGCAGGCCCTTTCAATGATACAAACAAGGACGCCACTTTGTCCGCTGCATTCCAGTTATTGGCCATTGCTGTCTTTTCAAACTGAAGTTTGAAAATTTGAAATGGAATACTTCCATCGAATGTGGGTGCCTTCAATCTTGGATTATTTGTTGATGGTGCAGGGCCATGCAGTTGCAGTTCTCGCATACGATTACTCAGTTGAAGAAATTCTGATCTTAAATTTTCTTCGTCATTTTTTATTGTGCTTAATTCGTCTTCAAATTTTGAAAATTTCTCTTGCACTTGTATATTATTCTCTGTAATCTGTTGTACCAAACGCTTTTCTAACTGCGTATTATTTTCAGTCATTTGTTGTGTAAGGCAAGACTTTAACTGCGATGTATTTTCAGCTATTTGCTGTGCCAGACGATTTTCTGTTTGCACTGCATTTTCTGCCATTTGCTGTGCCAGACGATTTTCTGTTTGCACTGCCTTTTCTGCATTTTCAGCTATTTGCTGTGCCAGACGATTTCCTGTTTGCACTGCATTTTCTGTATTTTCAGCTATTTTCTGTATAGCCACTAACAGCATGTTCATGTCCACACTCGGTGATGTTCGTTGTTCTTCTACTTTTTCTTCTACCTTTGTAGAAGTTTCTGGCCCAACAAATTCGAACTCGTCCACATTAATTCCATCCGCTTCCATTGCTTCACGTAGTCGTGCCTGCAGATCCGCCTTTTGCCCGCTTATCGGCAAATTACGCTCCTCCAGTTCCTTTTTTAATTGCTGAATTCTCAATTCTCCGAATTTAACCATCTTGAATTTGGATTATTTGACAATCCCACTTCTGACACCAATTGTTACGAATTTACTGCTTGCTAGTTTACTTTGTTAGGTTCGTATCTCTGGATTGACAAATAAAATCAACACTGTTTAATTTAATTCAACAACTCTTTATTTCACAACTCGTCTACACTATAGCAGTTTACTCTTAGCACTGATTGATTACGTTGGCGCTGCCACGGCTTATATAGCCACGCACTTCTCGCTAGATGCCGATGTGTCCTTCTAGAATATTGCGTCTAGAAACCACCAGAACATACTGCTATACGGCGCCAGATGTAGCTATTGCTTCGACAAACAAACAGCCGCGGCGCCAGATGTCTACAATAAGACAAATGCTATTCCATATACCTACAGCTATTGTTCATAATAATGGATGCATATAGCAATACAAATACAACTTAATACTACTTTTGTAACAATATTTATTGAGCGAGTAGAACCGAAAATATTTCACGCTTAAATTTCGAGAAAAAGAAATTTACTTTATAAAACTGTTTTCTATTTTCTGCTAGCACCTTCCACATTGTTTTATGTTCTCTGCTTTCCCTACAAAGGGCGGAAATATTTTCTGTTTCCTTTGTGTAATTTTATTTTCCAAGTTTTGCTTTTCGATATTTCCATACAAGTTGTTATTTTATTTCAATGCATTTATTTTCATTCACAATTACGAATTCGAAATACTATATTGTTACAAAAGTAGTATTAAGTTGTATTTGTATTGCTATATGCATCCATTATTATGAACAATAGCTGTAGGTATATGGAATAGCATTTGTCTTATTGTAGACATCTGGCGCCGCGACTGTTTGTTTGTCGAAGCAATAGCTACATCTGGCGCCGTATAGCAGTATGTTCTGGTGGTTTCTAGACGCAATATTCTAGAAGGACACATCGACATCTAGCGAGAAGTGCGTGGCTATATAAGCCGTGGCAGCGCCAACGTAATCAATCAGTGCTAAGAGTAAACTGCTATAGTGTAGAAGAGTTGTGAAATAAAGTGTTGTTGAATTAAATTAAACAGTGTTGATTTTATTTGTCAATCCAGAGATACGGACCTAACAAAGTAAACTAGCAAGAGTAAATTCGTAACAATTGGTGTCAGAAGTGGGATTGTCAAATAATCCAAATTCAAGATGGTTAAATTCGGAGAATTGAGAATTCAACAATTAAAAAAGGAACTGGAGGAGCGTAATTTGCCGATAAGCGGGCAAAAGGCGGATCTGCAGGTACGATTACGTGAAGCAATGGAAGCGGATGGAATTAATGTGGACGAGTTCGAATTTGTTGGGCCAGAAACTTCTACAAAGGTAGAAGAGAAAGTAGAAGAACAACGAACATCATCAAGTGCAGACACGAACATGCTGTTAGTGGCTATTAAGCAAATAATAGCTGAAAATACATCACAAATAGCAGAAAATGCAGTGCAAACAGAAAATCGTCTGGTACAGCAAATAGCAGAAAATGCAGTGCAAACAGAAAATCGTCTGGCACAGCAAATAGCTGAAAATATATCACGAATAACAGAAAATGTAGTGCAAACAGAAAATCGTCTGGCACAGCAAATGACGCAAATAGCTGAAAATACATCACAGTTAGAGTCTCGCCTTACACAACAGATTACAGAGAATAATACACAAGTGCAAGAGAAATTTTCAAAATTTGAAGACGAATTAAGCACTTTAAAAAATGACGAAGAAAATTTAAAAGCAGAAGTTCTTCAATTAAGTAATCGTGTGCGAGAACTGCAACTGCATGGCCCTGCACCATCAACAAATAATCAAAGATTGAAGGCACCCACATTCGATGGAAGTATTCCATTTCAAATTTTCAAACTTCAGTTTGAAAAGACAGCAATGGCCAATAACTGGAATGCAGCGGACAAAGTAGCGTCCTTGTTTGTATCATTGAAAGGACCTGCGGCAGAAATCCTTCAGACTATTCCAGACTGTGAACGGGACAACTATGAGGCATTGATGAGTGCGATAGAAAGACGATATGGTAGTGAGCACCGGAAACAAATATACCAGATCGAACTGCAAAATAGGGGTCAGAAGATGAACGAGTCATTGCAAGAGTTCGCAACTGAAATAGAACGACTGGCTCATTTGGCAAATGCAGATGCACCTGTGGAATACATTGAGAGGGTAAAAATTCAATGTTTCATAAATGGAATTCGTGATGTGGACACCAAACGCGCCACATATGCATTGCCAAAAAGAACGTTTGCTGAAACGGTTTCGCACGCCCTCACACAGGAAACAGCTTCCCTACTAAGTAAACCAGCACACAAAGTACAAAGGGTTGAAATGGAACAACCGGCGCTGATGGAAGAAATATTGAAGACTCTGAAGACAATTGCTGCACCGCGAGTAAAAACAACAGGAAGATGTTTCAACTGTGGAAAAGCGGGTCACTTTGCCCGAAATTGCAATATAAAAGTAAACCCATCAAAACGGAAACAACCAACAGATAACGAGGACGGAGCATCCACATCTCACAAGTCGTTAAACTAAAACGGAACAGTTCAAAGGGGCGTGAGCTGGTTCCCACAACTATTTGCCCCGCCATCTCGATATCACAAATAGGTCGCCATGACAACAATCTTACTATCAACGGCATCGTAAATGGACGAATGTCAATGCTTACTTTGGATACTGGTGCCACACATTCAATTATCCGACCGGATGTAGTAAGAGGAACGGTTGAACCATTAGTCGGTTGCAAGCTTCGAACGGCCACCGGAGAGGAAGCAGCTGTCGCGGGAAAAGTGTTTTGCGAAGTGATGATTGGTACCCTGGAAGTTAATCACACCTTCATCGTAGCAGAAATCACGGATGAAATTATAATGGGAGTAGATTTCATGATTGATCACGGGGTTACTTTGGATTTAAACAAGCAAATGCTGTTTTGCCAGGACATGGAGATGCCTATAAACACCGGATATGTGACCAACGTTGAAAGTAAGAGGGTGATTGTTGATGATAATCAGAGTATTCCACCAAAATCTGAGGCGATTGTGTGGGCTAAAGTGAATGGAGGAGGTGGGACTGAAGAGTTGTGGATTGTGGAACCAACAAAAATAGATACACCCATATTGGTAGGAAGAACGCTTGTGAAAACTAGAGAAGACGCCACCATTCCGGTCAGAGTAGTGAATGAATTCAACACGCCTATAAGTCTGAAGAAAGGAGCAGTAATTGGACAGTGCCAGAATATAAGTGCAATAGCACGATGCGAACGGTCACAACAGAAGCCTACTATTGAGCCACAGCAGATAAGTCCTACACTCCTAAATAATTTGCTGAACGAACTGCATGGAAATGAAAAATTAAAAGCAGAAAAACTATTAGAAAAATACGCATCCATATTTGCAAACGAAGGAAACACAGGAAGAACCGGCATTGTCAAACATCGCATAAATACTGGAGACGCTAAACCAATCCGACAAGCTCCGCGTAGGGTTCCACTAGCAAAACGTGAAGATGCTAACAAAATTATTGAAGACATGCACAAAAACGGTGTAATCGAACCTTCAATAAGTCCATGGAGCTCACCTATCGTCTTAGTTAAAAAGAAAGATGGTAGCACCCGTTTCTGCGTAGATTATAGGAAGTTGAATGATGTCACAAAGAAAGACAGTTATCCTCTACCAAGAATCGACGATACATTAGACACCTTGTCTGGAGCGAAATGGTTTTCTACATTAGATCTACAAAGTGGATATTGGCAAGTCGAGATTGATGAATGTGACCGTGAAAAGACCGCTTTCAGTATGGGCGACGGGTTATGGGAATTCTCTGTGATGCCATTTGGGTTATGTAATGCGCCTGCAACGTTCGAGCGACTGATGGAACATGTGTTAAAAGGACTCAACTGGAAGACATGTTTGGTGTATCTTGATGACATTATCATCATGGGAAAAAGTTTTGATGATCATCTGAAAAATCTAGAGGAAGTCTTTCAGCGAATAGCATCAGCCGGATTACGCTTGAATCCCAAAAAGTGCTCATTATGGAAGAAGCAGGTCACATATCTCGGACATAAAGTGTCAACTGAGGGGATTCACACCGAGGAAGGAAAAATAAATGCAGTTAAAGATTGGCCTCGACCCACCAACATACATGAACTCCGCAGCTTCCTCGGTTTATGCACGTATTACCGCCGTTTTGTACCTGGATTTGCGAACGTGGCTAGAAGTTTACATGATTTAACAAAGAAGAATCGCCCGTTTGTATGGCAGTTGGAACAAGAAAAAGCGTTTGAGCAGCTTAAAGAACTACTTTGTACGGCGCCGATGTTGGCTTATCCAATACCTGGAAAGAAATTCATCCTGGATACAGATGCGAGCGCTTATGGAATTGGAGGTGTCCTGTCTCAGCTCATCGACGGACAAGAAAGAGTAATTGGGTATTACAGCAGAGTGCTCGGGAAACCAGAGAAAAACTACTGTGTGACGCGAAAAGAACTACTAGCTGTGGTGGAATGTGTAAAACATTTCCACAAGTATTTGTATGGACAACGATTCTTGCTGAGGACTGATCATGCAGCATTAAAATGGTTATTACAGTTTAAGAATCCGGAAGGCCAAATTGCACGATGGATCGAAAGATTACAGAATTACGACTTCGAAACAGAACACCGAAAGGGGATTCACCACAAAAATGCGGATGCATTATCACGTCGCCCTTGTCCACTGGAATGTAAACATTGCTCCAAATCAGAGGGAAAAGAAGGTATAATCGACGTGCGATTACTGAATATAGAACCTGAAGATGATTGGACTCCTCACCGCATCAGAATCAATCAGCTGGAGGACCCTGATCTTGCAAAGCTGATAATGGCCAAAGAAAATGGGGTACGACCACCAAAGGAACAAATAAGTAGCGAGAGTCCAACTGCAAAAGCATATTGGGCCCAATGGAACAGCATAAACCTCGTTAATGGATACCTTCATCGTACCTGGGAAAGCGAAGATGGCAAACAGTCTCGTCTGCTGATCATAGTACCGAAGTCCATGATCCCAAAAGTATTGAAAGAATATCACAATGGACCTAGTGGAGGGCACCTTGGAATTACAAAAACTATAGAGAAGATTAAACAACGGTTCTACTGGATCGGTTGTCGAGATTCCATAGCAGAATGGATAAGTAATTGCGTAGAGTGCATGGCAGCTAAAGGTCCTAAAGCCAAAAGTCGCGGTAGGCTACAACAGTACAACGTGGGATCGCCATTTGAAAGAGTCGCAATGGATGTTGCAGGTCCGTTCCCAACCAGTACGGCCGGAAACAAATATCTACTGGTTGTCATGGACTATTTCAGTAAATGGCCAGAAGTATATGCCTTACCAAACCAGGAAGCGAAGACAGTAGCCGAAGCGTTTGTAGAAAATTGGATAACAAGGTTCGGAGTGCCCGTCGAATTACACTCAGATCAAGGCAGGAATTTCGAATCTTCCATTTTCCAAGAAGTCTGTACATTATTGGGCATCCACAAGACACGGACGACAGCGTTACATCCACAATCAGATGGAATGGTGGAGAGATTCAACCGAACGCTCGAAGAACATCTGCGGAAAATCGTTGATAAAGATCAACGGAATTGGGACAAGTGCATCCAGATGTTCCTGCTGGCGTATCGTTCAGCGAAGCACGAGACAACTGGTTACACGCCAGCAAAGATTATTTTCGGATCTGATCTGCGACTCCCCGCTGATCTTAAGTTTGGAACGAATCCTACAGCTGTAAGAAATGATGGAGATTATTGTTCTGCCTTAAAGGAAGAAATGAATGAATTGCACCTAATGGTAAGACAGCATACGCATCTGATGAGCAATAAGATGAAGGACCGGTTCGATCAAGCGGCAAATTCAAAAGGTTTTGAAGAAGGTGATCTGGTCCTATTGTACAATCCACTTCGAAAGAAAGGCTTGTCCCCGAAACTGCAGTCAGCCTGGGAAGGACCCTATATGGTGATAAAACGACTTAATGACGTGGTATACCGCATACAAAGGAATGGAAAAGCACGATGTAAAATGAAAGTAGTACATTTGGAGAGGCTCGCCCCATTTGGTTCAAGAGGATTTGTGCCTAATCGGGACGATTAGGCTTTAGTGGAGGGCAGTGTTACAAAAGTAGTATTAAGTTGTATTTGTATTGCTATATGCATCCATTATTATGAACAATAGCTGTAGGTATATGGAATAGCATTTGTCTTATTGTAGACATCTGGCGCCGCGACTGTTTGTTTGTCGAAGCAATAGCTACATCTGGCGTCGTATAGCAGTATGTTCTGGTGGTTTCTAGACGCAATATTCTAGAAGGACACACCGGCATCTAGCGACATCTGGCGCCGTATAGCAGTATGTTCTGGTGGTTTCTAGACGCAATATTCTAGAAGGACACATCGACATCTAGCGAGAAGTGCGTGGCTATATAAGCCGTGGCAGCGCCAACGTAATCAATCAGTGCTAAGAGTAAACTGCTATAGTGTAGAAGAGTTGTGAAATAAAGTGTTGTTGAATTAAATTAAACAGTGTTGATTTTATTTGTCAATCCAGAGATACGGACCTAACAAAGTAAACTAGCAAGAGTAAATTCGTAACAATATATTAACATATAAATCCAATTTCTGATTCTCTTCGCTGTTGATAGTAGTTTTCACACTAGATGTCGCTCTACAGAAATACTCAAATTTTAGAACCCCCGTTCGATGGCGCCTTAAAGAAAATTGCCGACAGAGAATGTTATCATATGATAGACGTTCTCTGATATAAATTTACGTTCTCTGATATAAATTTACGTTCTCTGTGGCTGATGTCCAGCCCACGTTAGATGACACTGTAAAAAAAAGCACCGAATAACACACTACAGATAGCGCTGAGATGCCCGCTTGTACTGGTGGTAGCTATGAAGAATATATTACTATAAATTGGTATAGTTTGAAATCGACAGAAAAGTTGGGAAATAATATTAACAACAATTTATGCTGGGCACTTCACTTAGGATAGCACTGCGGGCATATTATTGACGTCGTATGAGCACAAGCCAAAATCTGGATGACAAAAATTTGAGCAACATTGCTCGTGTTGGGTGCAGTCCTCCATCGACATATTGGGTATGCAAACTGTTGAGGCCTTAAAAAAGGTAAAAACAAATAACAGAAATCAATCTAAAAATTAAAGTTTCGACAGAAATTCAAAAAGCAACATGGTACTTTATATACATATGTATGTATGTATATCATATATTTTAAATTATTTCTTTGATAAAAATTGTGTGAAAGGCGAAACTTGGTTTTCTCTTATAAATATCAGAATAGCATATATTTACTTATAAGTACACTTAGTTTTGCCATTATTTCTGTTACAAAACTCTGTTAGGAAATTCGGTTAGAAAATTCTGTTAGAAAATTCTGTTAAAAAATCTGTTACAAAATTCTGTTAGAAAATTCTGTTTTGAAGTACAGTGCAAACATTGTGGACAATTTCGCAGAAAAAAGTGTCATAAAATCGTTCAGACTATATCCGCTCAAGGCTGCATTTGAATAATGACTTTCAGGTGAGAATACTCTCTGGACGTAAATGGAGAAGAATTTTAGTTGAGGAGAAGAATACTAACTCAATCTATACAGATGGGTGTAATATAAAATGAATTGCGAAATAGAGATGAAGATATACACTAAGAATCTTCATATCTCTTTCCATCCGTCTACCAAATTCAGTAAGCATCTTCCAAGCGGAAGGAATAAGATTAAATAAGGTCTGTGGGGTTTTACTGAAAAACTTCGGGGGGTACAAAGAGCTACCATATAGACAGATGGTTTTGCTAGCTATATCGTCGCCGAAGATAAACTCCAGTTTGGTCCAAAAATGTAGGTAGACTTTAAGCTCACTGGTCAACTAAACTTGTCCATAACTTGGATTCCCAGTCATGGGAACATTGACGACAACGAAAAAGCAGACGAGTTAGACAAGTCAGGAGCGTCTTTAAACGAGCCTAAGGTGGATATTGATATCATCGGCCTCAACACCCGCGCTGTTAGTTCTGCTTTCTCCAGACTGAACAAGGAAGCAACGCAAATGGGTCTGGCAGTGAACGAGGGCAAGACGAAATATCTCCTGTCATCAAACAAACAGTCGTCGCACTCGCGACTTGGCTCTCACGTCACTGTTGACAGTCATATCTTTGAAGTTGTAGATAATTTTGTCTATTTAGGAACCAGCATTAACACCACCAACAATGTCAGCCTGGAAATCCAACGCAGGATTACTCTTGCCAACAGGTGCTACTTCGGACTGAGTAGGCAATTGAAAAGTAAAATCCTCTCTCGACGAACAAAAGCCAAACTCTATAAATCGCTCATAATTCCCGTCCTGCTATATGGTGCAGAGGTTTTGCGAAAGATTTATGGTTCTTTGCGCATTGGCCACGGCGAATATCGCATTCGATGGAACGATGAGCTGTACGAGATATACGACGACATTGACACAGTTCAGCGAATTAAAAGACAGCGGGACAAACAAGGCCAAAACCTCACAGCAGGATAGTAGCTTAAAAGCAATATCTCTACTTTCATAGCTGCAGATGAGTGGCTGTCTCGAAGTCTAGATTTGAATCCATTGGATTACAGAGAATTAGTCAGAGTTAGAAAACAACGGCTATTGAATAACCCACAGTAATTTGGAGTAGCAAAACAGCTTTGGTTGGAGCAGCAGCGTCAATACCAAAAGAAAATGTGCGAGCTGTTATTGATCAAACGCCGAATCATTTGAGAGCTTGTGTGAAAGGAAAATAAGACTATTTTGTATAACATTTAGTAAAAGATGCATATGTGTATAATATATTAGTTCCTAAATAAAATTAATTTTATACAAAAAAATGTATTATAGTTTCATATTTATATCGGCCGTAACTTGTAACAGAACTTATGGCAGCACTAAGTATAGTTAATATAATATATGGATATAGTACAGATATGTATATTTAAGTATATAAGTACATATATATTTGCTATTTATGTAAAATTACTTACCGCGAATATTGTACCGAAAGTAATTATAATAAATAAGCACAAAGATAATTCGGTTAAAATGTGCATGCTTGATTTTTCACCAAACAAAAGTTTTATTTTCACCACAGGAAAATTGTATATTAGTACCACAAGTGTACTGCGAAAGTTCGGTAAGCCAACTAGCGATTTTTCGATATTTGCCTTGCAAAACGGCGCAAAAAGGATGGAAAGGACTTTGACATGAAATGTGCATTTATTTTAAACGTGCTTTGTGGTCATAGGTACAAATAAGTCTGGTCATGTGTGTGTTTAAAAGCAGTGGCGTAGCCAGAAGGATAAGAATGAGCTAACGACAGTCTTGATGCATTTTTTATTCGCCTGATTGCCATGCATATTTCTCATATAACGCCGTTTTGCTTACAATGGGCAGGTTCATTAAGAAGCCACAGGACATTAACTTCTCATGATTTTTGAAACACTTTAGGTTAAACAATCGAAAAGTTAAGGGGGTATTCTAGTCTAGAAGCATGAATTTCGGGTAATTTTTAAAGTGTCGTAAAAAAAATGCAATTAATATTTTTACTATCCATTTCTTTACTAGTTTTTTTTATTAATTTTTAAAGAATACAGAAAAAAATTAAAAACTAAAAAGAGCAAAAAATTTCAAAAATTATGAGCTGACGAAGTGGGGATCTCTAAAAATTTCCACGTGATCATACCCATGATTTCAACCCTCCTAGTTATCTGAAATCAAAAAGAAAAAAGATTATTAAACTAGAATAATGTCGCAATGGTCGGAACTACGGAAAAGTGGGAAACATTTTTTTTTCACAAAATGGCGACTGCTTGAAAAAAATTTTTTTTTTATAATTTTTTCTGACTATTTCGAATTTTTAAAAATAAAAATTTTTTGATGGGACTAGTTCCAACCATAGACAAGCCTATAAAGAAGACTCTAGAAAAATTTCAAGTAAATTGGTCCAGTATAACCTGAGAAATCGTGGCCATCGTTCCGAAAAAGTCAGTTTTGAGAAAAACGCGTTTAAAGTTTCGCGTTCCGGCCGAACCAGTTTGAATGGCGGGTCAGAAAAATTCCTATATCTCCGAAAATAATTTGAATTTTGAAAAATCCTCTTGTAGACATATTCTTGAATAGTTAAACTTTGAAAATATATAAAAAAAATTCGATTTTTTTTTAAATTTCTAGACTAGAATACCCCCTTAAATTGCCTAAAATTATATTCTCCCTGACTTTCACTAACCAGTTTAGCTAATTTTTATATTCCTTAACCGAATGTAGAAATATAAAAATATGAAATGAATTTTTGGTATGAGACCATCTAAGAGAAGAAGAAATACTAAGACCACTTTCAGTTTTTATTCATACTAATCACTGATGATTGATGATGGTTTTTCTTTTCTCGATTTTGCTTGACATCTAAATTTTAGAAAATTTTTACTGGGCAGTTATCCGACTGAGCTCCAACACAAGACTAAAGCTCTCAACTCTTTTTAAGTTCCTTCGATCAACTGTTCTAGCTTGTAACAAAAAACTTGGTGCCAGATATTTGTAAAATAACTTCAAAAAATACCGTAGTCTCAGGATACGTAAGAATTTTGCTCTCATCATAATCAGATTATTTTTAAGGGGGTTAGAGGCCTCCACATCGTTTTTAACTATGACTTCGGAAGGGGATTTTTGTTAGATGAGTTCTCTGCAAGAATCTTCGAGCATAGTTCAAATAACAGGTGTTGGTGGATAAAATAGACCACATAACCCTTACGCGCCGAAGAATGCGATTCGCCAGCGGAACTTACAAGTTCTATAAAGGCGAATCAGAAATTGCTAATGGAGTGGGCGCCAGAATATACTGCTTAGAGCTGGATTTCAGGCTACCCTTCAAGCTTTTGGAAGACAACACTATTTTCCAAGCGGAAGTCTTTGAGGTTACAAAAACGGCTGATATTGAGCTTACAACGCAGGAATCAATAAGATAGCAAGATATACGGTGATAGCCAGGCAGTAATCTCATAAGTCACTAAAATGATATGCAGTGAAGCTTTCAAAAGGACTGACAGGCAAATAAGTGTGAGGTGGAACGACTTCAGGACTTACAGGATCGCCAAGCTCATGTGCAAGGGTCCCGAAGAAAACTACTTACACACAGGGGGGTGGTAAACTTACTGGAATCAATGCGAACCGGATGATCATATTTAATGGGGATATACATATACAGCAAGTGTAATGAAGGACGCAATGAAGCGACGTTGGAATACTAAATACTACCCTACTATTCAGCCTTATCTAAATTAGATCTTAGATATCTAGAAGCTTTGCAGTTCAAGGGACCAGATGAATTGTCAAAATTATATATCAAGTCCCTCTTAAAGTTTGTAAAAAGCGTTGAAATCCTCTATGACGAGTTCTTCAGCTCCAAAATAAACTGACGGAGGTTCATCTGTTATTACAAGGACCAGTAGGTTTATGTATGGCGTAACAACCGGGCAATATAATCTAAGCCAACCTTATTGCAGTGGGTCACAAAAGTTGATCCCTCTTCCATAAGGTGAAGGATAATTGTGACCACGAAGAAGTATAATAATAATGTAAGCCTACATACTAATATATTATTTACAATATACGAATTCATACTATGTGTATGTACCTACACAAACTTTTCGGTTTATCACGCAATGTTGCATGCAACAGGCTGAATTTGAGTTAAGAGCTGAAACCCAATGGTCAGAGGATAACTGCCATTTATTTTGCTTTTTAAATAACTTAACAAAATGAGGTCAGAAGAAAGTCCGAATCTGGAGGTCTGGATTGCCACATGTGGTCATCGATTTATTACATCAGACATATGGTTTGAGTTTTAACATTGCCCTACAAAGCCACTTTATTGAAACTCAACGCACTAGTTTTTTAAATTAAATTATAATTTACTTGTAATTTATTAACAAAGAAGTGATTTTACAATTTAAATTTAATACTTCTCAGTATCGGATATTTTTCACCGCCACATTGGCCACGAAAATCGTCCAGCGACAAATCGAACAAAGCAACGCCACCCAAACCCTTGGCGGATACGTAACTTGCCTTAATTGCTGCTGTACTGGGTTCCTCATAGCTCACCCATAGGCCGTTCTGGTCATGACCGTCGGCTGATCGATAAGCATAGCTGCCATAGCGTTGCCTTGGATCGCCCACTTTGCGTAAATTCGCAGCTCCACCAACCAATTCTTTGTCAGCCTGTAGCTTTTCACAAATTTCGGGCCAACTCATTAAGCCAGGTTTGTGCAGCAGTTTGCCGGCGGCGCCCACACCGAGAGTTTTCTTAATCGGCGGGTAACCGGTAATACCAGACTTACATGACATAGTCCAAGAAAGACCATAAGCGGGTACACCAACATAGATTTTGTTACTGGGTGCTGAGTTATTGAGCCAATGCTGTACTTGGTAGTCAATGTTGTGGGTGGGATCGCGTTCGAACATTTCATATATGGGCGCACTATGATCAGCAACTTTAGGATCGCGCTCTGGTGTTTGGAAGTCATAGCTACCAAGATTGACGAAATCCACATTGCTGATAACCGATGGGACTTCAATATATACTAGAAAATAAATTTATAAAAACTCGAATACTAATAAAATAAAGCTTTGACTTTGTTTAATAAGGAAAACTTACGATTCGGATCCACATGCGGTAGCATGGTTAACGTCAAGATAAGTGCATCAGACTTAAAAGCGTCTTTCAATTCACGCACCAACGTGGTGAATTGTTCTTTGTGCTCGGCAGCGTATTCATCGACGGGTTTTGGAGGCGAGAACCATCCCTTGACTTTTCCCTTAATTTTTCTCCAAGCGCTTCTAAATCTACCTTCTACTATTTTAGGTGGATTTTTAGGAAACTGCCATGCCAAGTCTAAACCATCAAAATCGTAAGTTTTCAAGTGCGCTAAAGCGCTGTTAATAAACGAGTTTCGATGTGCCTGATTCTCTAGCAGGCTGAGGTAAGAACTGCTTGGAGATTCTTCAAACAAATCACGATCTCCGCCAACCGAGAGCAGTATTAAAAGTTGCGAATGGTTGCGTCGTAAGTTGGTGATATCACGGTAATGATTCTGTGTGATATCCAAATTTTTGTTTAAGGGCTTTAATTGATAACTCTCTGGATCAATACCGGCGTAACCGTAAACGAGATAATTACAATTTTCCAAAGCTGGTTCCAAATCTGGCAGTGTTACTTTTGCTGGACCTGATGGAGATAATTTAATTAATTTTATTAATAGATGTACTATATATTATTTTTTACAAAATTATTATAGAACATTAAAAACACGATCACTTAGAAGTTGTTTGTTTTGACGATATATGTACACACTGCACTGATAACCTTGAATATATACTATATGTAAGTGCTTTATATGGATAATGGGTGTTTATTTTGAACGCGTTGCGTTCAATGAGCCAATACTTTTTTTCAGAGTTTGACTTTTTGTCAGCTGTTCTTTGATTTATATTGAGTTTGGATTACCATTTTTTAATGAACAGACTTAGTTCCGAACAAAGTTTACAAATCGTGCAAATTTATTACCAAAATTATGGTGCGGTTCGCATCAAGCGCTGTGTCCAACATTTCGATTACTTCGAACTAGATGGCCACCGATCCTAATTTTCACAAGAAAATTTTAGTTAACGATGAAGATCATTTTTGGTTGCATGATGATAATCCAAAAACAATTGTTGAGACATCATTACATTCTAAGAAAGCAACTGTTTGGTATGCTCCATGAACAGGGGGAAGCATTTGTCCATATTTTGTCAAAGGAGAAGCTGTTCATAATATTACAGCCAACTGGGAACTTTTAAGTTTGTTTAAATATTAATGATTTTTAGTGTCTGAATTAGCCATTCACATGGGAATGGCCAGAAACGATTCTTTTACATATGACTCAGCCACAACTTCCGGGCTTAGGCCAAGTATCCTCTGGGTAGCTAAAGAATATCTGCCTGAAGCCGAGCTAAAGTGAGAAGGTGAAACATCCCCTCCGCAAGGTGGGGCGAAAGTTCGGTGTAGAATACGTGGTGGGAGAGAGACTCCGTCGCCGAGTACTGCCATTCACGCCGGTGGATGAACGTCTAGCCACAATCCGCATCAAAGCGAAGTTCTTCAACATATCGCTGATTTACGTCCATGCTCAGACGAAAGAGAAGGACGATGTGACCAAAGATGCCTTCTATGAGCGCTTGGAGCGCACCTATGATAGCTGCCCTTGCCACGATGTCAAAATCGTGCTTGGCGACTTTAATGCCAGTTCCGGCAAGGAAGGTATCTTTGGCACAACAATCGGTAAATTGAGCCTCCACGAGGAAACATCCCTAATTGGGTTGAGTCTGATTGACTTCGCCGCTGCCCGAAATATGGTTATCTGTAGTCCTACATTCCAGCATATAAAAATACATCAATCAACCTGGCTGTCTCCGGATCGAAAAGCCATCAACCAGATCGATAATGTTATGATAGACCGAAGACACGTCTCCAGTGTTCTAGACGTGCGTACGCACGAGGTCCTAACATCGATTCGAACCACTATCTTATTGCAGCCAAGATTCGCACCCGCCTCTGTGCAGCAAAAAACGCACGTCAGAAACACACATAAAATGTTCGACATCGAGAAGCTGCAATCAGAACAGACAGCCGAACGATATTCTACTCGATTAGCTCTCCGGCTCTCTGAGAGGACTCGTCAACAACTCGGAATAAGGGAACTGTCGGACGGCATTTCAAGCTCCTTACGTACACCTGCAACCAAAACCATTGGTTTTCGGAAAGTGCAAAAGAACAGTTGGTACGACGAAAACACTCACAGAAGCAGAGGAAGAGGAAGACCTCCACTCCGTTGTAAATACCAGATGGAGAAGGACCTGGCTTCTCTTTGAATCTTCAATTGGTGCCACGTAGCGAAAAGAGGAAACGACTGGCGATCTGTTCCAGTCGCGAGAATTGAATCTGTTAGACACTGCACTATTTATGCCCCTCTGATTTTCAATATTTATTTTGTACACATATTTTATTCTATATTAAAAGCACACATACGAGTACATATAGTATACCCACACTATTATATCACTAATAATCACAAGAACCTCCGTGTAAGCTAACCTTCTCTAAATTGGCTGGCTGAGTCATAATAACAGACCATTTTGGCTGCTTCTATTGACGCGATTAGCAGAGTTATTAGCAGAAATGTCACTTTAAGCATTTTGATTGTATTATTTCAACTATATTGTTTCATGGAGGTGATTTTAATTTTAGTAAAATGTACTGCACAGTTCGAAAGTGGAAATTAAACTGATATCGCTCTCAGTTGGCTGCTCGAAGAACGACTTGAAATTTCATAAGCAAGCCGGGCCTTATCAGTTATTATGAAATATAACAAGAAACGTAGATATAAGTTGGGTTCAACCGAACATTTTATACTCTCTCATTGTGACAGAGAACCCGGAAATTGTAAATAAAACGCAAAATATTTATTTATTCATCAATATTTAATTTGTCGCTTTCAAAGTAATCCCAACCAGACATAACACCTTTATGCCAACGATTTTTCAAGTCCTCAAAACACTTTTTATAAGCACTTCTTGGCATGGTCTTCAACTATTTTGTTTTATCTCTTCGATCGACTGCATATGGGTTCAACGGAGCGGCAATTTCAGTTCGGAGAATAAGAAAAATCACACGAAGTCAAATTTGGTGAATACGTTGGTTGATCCATGGTATTCATTGCGTTTTGGCTTTAAATTCGCTCACAATCGTGACTCGATGAGAGGGTGCATTATCATCATGTAAAATCCATAAATTGTTCTTCCACAATTCGAGCCGTTTTCGACAAATATTCTCACGCAAACGCCTCAATACCGCCAAATAGAACTCTTTATGGACCATCTGTCCCTTAACAATGAGCATCACCTTGATATTTGAGCGGCTTTGGCGTGGTTTGGTTTCGCCCAAAGAGACCTGTTTACTGTACTCTTTTTGAAAACAAATCAGCTTTATCGGGACGAGTCGAGCCAGAACGGGTTTTATATTTAAAATATACACAAAAAAATGTGGTTTGGTTTCGTCCAAATAGACCTGATTACTGTACTCTTTTTGAAAACAAATCAGCTTTATCGGGACAAGTCGAGCAAGAACGCGTTTATACCTAAAATATTCACCAAAATCATTCGAAAGGATTCGCGAGGAATTTTGAGTTCTCTTGTCATCTCTCTAACACTTGCTGATGTTTTTAAAGCACCATATCTTTCACTTTCTTAATATTTTCATCAGTTGAAGAGGTCGAAGGTCGTCCAGAACGAGACATGTCTTCAACGATCTCTTCACCGTCTTTGAAGTCTTTGTACCACTCGTAGATCTATGCTTTTGATAAAACTGAATCATATATTCCTCATTTTAGTGATGTAGGAATATTATCGCACAGTTCAATTAAAAAGTCCTCTGCCAAACATATTAAAATTTGTTTTTTTTTTTTTGGTGAAAATTTTTTTTTTTATTCAACATAGTCCCTTTCAAAGTTGATACACTGTTTATGGTGACCCTCCAACTTTTATATACCATTTTTTGTTTGTTTAAAAATAGACCTCAATTTTGGTGATCTCCTCGGTATTCGACGAATTTTTTCTCCCAACCAGCACACTTTTCAAATATGAGAGCAGCATTATCAAGTCCAATTCATGGAGTTTTGACCTACGACACGGTGAATTGTCTGCATGAAATTAATTAAATTTGTGGCGATAAAACTCCATTAAGAACTAGTGTTTATCGATAAAATGGGTAATTCCATTGATGTCGCCGGTCACTCCAAGAAGAATCTCGTGAAGGTCCTTCAAAATAAGCTCTTGTTCTGGAAACTATTGCTGCTGTGCGCAAACTGATGTCGAAGGATCTTCATGTGCCGTATCATGAGGTTGAAACAACTATAGATATTAGTGGAACCAGCATACATTCAGTATTGCATGAACATTCGACTATAAAAAGATTTTGATCACGTTGAATCCCTCAAATAAAAAGGGTCATGGTGATTGGTCGAGAGAAACTGAAAAAAATATATGATAGCGGCGTTTGGAAACAAGTCTATGATATGGAAACAGGTGATGAATCGCGAATTGATGCGTTATAGCCCGAAAGTAAACGGCAGTCGTCTGTATGAGTGTTTCCATAAACCTAACCAAATGGTTGCTCATTGTTTTGGAAACACTGAACATCTCACAACTTTACCACTAGAATAACGCAGTACAGTAAAGTCTGAGTGGTACACAACCATTGGTTTTCAAGTTGAAGATCTGACAAGACATCAGAAAATCCAACTGCCGAAGACGGATCACTCTTCACCACGACAATGTGAGATCTCACACGACAGAAACAACAGAATTTTCGAGCCTTCCAAATATCAATAACATCTTTTTCCTCCCGTATGTAAAAAAAGAACCAAGATTTCAACGCTTTTCGACAACTCAAGGAGAAAAATTGTACAATTTTGTTATAAAAGGTATTACACATTTCTAGCTATAATATTTTCCCATATTTCTGGCAATGTGTGGATTACTTCAGAATCCGAAGCTGCAAAATCTGGGTTATAAGGCGAGTGAATCAACCGCACCCAACCGCTGTTTTCCAAGAAAAGGGTGATAGTTGTCATTATGGAAAATTTTCATCTCGTTCTTTTTGCATTTCCGAGCGTTTTTCGGCAATCGCTCACTTCATTTTGATGAATAGATTTCTTCTATAGTTTTCAGACAAGCTTTACTATCTTGTCGAAAATATGACTCTTGATCCATGGCAACCAACATTGTATAAGGCTGCAAGTTTCGTATAAATGTTCTTCCATTTGAAGAAGTTTATAGTTTTCTCTCGAAAAGGCGGACACTTTTCAGTGCATGGCAGACAGACACGAGACATCGACGACTTCCATGTCGGCAGTGATTTGGAAGAAAAGTATAGCTTTATTGATTTACTATACAAGCAGTGTTTATAACAGCTATGCATGTAAGCACTAACATTAAATGCAGTCGAAAAGTGATTACAACAACAAAAACAATTACTTACTTCGTATTTGCATTAAGCGATTTTGCGCGCGAAACGCGATGAAAAGGAAGAGGAATGGCAAAATGTGGGTCAGTACGATGAAGTGCAGATTTTATAATCGCAAAAAGACACAACAAACACTAACACTATGTGAATGCTTATGTGGTTGCAACAACAAAAACAACACCTACTAATATATAATATTAAGTGTACTATGTACAAAAACATTAATTAAGGCACACAAACATTTATTTATATATATGTATATATAATATAGAAAAACTGCAAAATATTTGTGAGTATAATTGAGAAGAAATTAGCCTCCAACACATATCTTTAGGACACAATTAGGTATTAATAGATTACGTTAGGTTCAGTGGCTGAACTCCAAGAGGGGTCGTACTAGGTATACTAACTGCAGTTATTTATCTATATAGGGTTTTTCAATAGGGCACTATAAAAGTAAACCGATAAGGACAGCAAACGACGACATATTTTTCTCCGCTCTTTTCACATTTCTCTTCAGTAAGGTTTGCCATTTCATCATGGAAAGGCATACGTTCCAACAACGAGTAGAAGTAATTAAAATTTACTACCGAAATTCAGAATCAGTGGTTTGCACTTTAAGAGCGGGTTTTAAATAAAACAAAGTTAAACACGTTACTGTGAATGGAAATCGCTACCGCTCAATGATAGCCGAGTATTTTTGCCCCGATTTGGATGATATGAACTTAGACAATATGTGGTTCCAACAGGACAGCGCCACAAGTCACACAGCGAATGTCACAATCGATTTATTAAAAACAAAGTTTGGTGAACGTGTTATCTCACGAAATCGCCCAGTCAATTGGCCGCCTCGGTCGTGCGATTTGATGCTATTCAAGTCCATGACCTATGCCAACAAGCATGAACTTCGTACGAATATCGAAGGTGAAATTACAGTAGTAACGGCCGATCTATGCTTGAAAATCGTCGAAAATTGGGTTCAGTCTGGTCGCCTAGTAGTAATCTGGGATTTTGCTGTCGAATTGAATGCAATATTTCTGCAGCCGACAGCGGATGCGCCAAGATTTTCGGGTGTTTAGCATATGCAAATGGGCAAATATTAAGCAAAAAAAGTGAGCATTCCTTGGAACCAGAAGTCGATTAGAGAGAAAAATCGGAAATTAATAACCGGACAGTGAACCGATCACGGAAATATATTTTTTACAACGTTCACCGGAAGTGTCATACGTTGGAACCGGATATAAGTTTTGACAATTGCCCAAAACAAAACAAATCTCTGTTCAATAACCAGTTCCGCTTCCGAATTAATACTTCCGGTCGTACTTTTAAACCGAACATTAGAAACTGCAATATTTTTGTCCGGTAAGAGACATTTTCCACAAACAAAACAACTTTCTGTTTAATTACCGCTTCCGAATTATTACTTCCGGTCGGACTTCTAAATCTGAAATTAGAAACCGTGATATTTTTATTTCCGGCCCAAGCTATTTTCCGGTCTCCGGTGTAAGAATATGTCCGCTTACGACTGCTGCGCGCTTGTGTTGAACCTTACGAGTAATTCAATTTTCAGCTAAAAACTATTATTTTATTACCCTTCATGTTCACGGGGTTCGAACAGCCCTAGTGAATGAATAAAGTAAGCCATTGAGCCCTCGACTTTTCATAAAAATCTGCAATGCTTCAAGAACGCTGGCTTAACGCGCCTCCTGGGAGTCGTCCACTGCCTCTTTCTCTTCCGCTGCTTTTGCAATGGCACATAGGCTGGTAGACGGCTGTTCCGCTGTTGAGCTGGTTTCGATGGGACTGTACGCCGGCTGCGACTGTAGCCACCTTTGCTGACTTAAACATCTCCAAAACCACTCTTCCTTCCCTCATTATGCGAGAAAGATAACTACGACATTGTATAAGTATAACAAAATGAGGTCAGAAGAGACGCCGAATCTGGAGCTGTGGTTAATCAGTTGTGGTCAGCGTCACTCTTAAAGATACGCGATATGAGTTTTAACATTACCCTACAAAGCCACCTTATTGAAAAGTCAAAAAGCAGTTTTGTATATTGTTTTTACTTTCTCGTTTTAATACAATTTATAATTTATTTACAGAGAAGTGGTTTTACAATTTTAATTTAATACTTCTCAGTATCGGATATTTCTCACCGCCACATTGGCCACGAAAATCGTCCAGCGACAAATCGTACAAAGCAACGCCACCCAAACCCTTGGCGGATACGTAACTTGCCTTAATTGCTGCTGTACTGGGTTCCTCATAGCTCACCCATAGGCCGTTCTGGTCATGACCGTCGGCTGATCGATAAGCGTAGCTTCCATAGCGTTGTCTTGGATCGCCAACTTTGCGTAAAGGCGCAGCTTCTCCGGTCAATTCTTTGTCAGCCTGCAGCTTTTCACAAATTTCCGGCCAACTCATTAAACCAGGTTTGCGTAACTGTCTACCGCCGGCGCCCATACCAAGAGTTTTCTCAATCGGCGGGTAACCGGTAATACCAGATTTACTTGACATAGTCCAAGAAAGACCATAAGCGGGTACACCAATGTGGATTTTGTTGCTGGGTGCTGAGTTATTGAGCCAATGCTGTACTTGGTAGTCAATGTTGTGGCTGGGATCGCGTTCGAACATTTCATATATGGGCGCACTATGATCAGCAACTTTAGGATCGCGCTCTGGTGTTTGGAAGTCATAGCTACCAAGATTGACGAAATCCACATTGCCGATAACCGAAGGGATATCAATAAATACTGCAAAATAAATTTATAAAAACTCGAGTACTAATAAAATAAAGCTTTGGCTTTGTGTAATAGGAAGAACATACGATTCGGATCCACATGCGGTAGCATGGTTAATGTCAAGATAAGTCCATTAGACTGAAAAGCGTCTTTCAACTCACGCACCAACGTGGTGAATTGTTCTTTGTGCTCGGCAGCGTATTCATCAACGGGTTTCGAAGAAGAGAACCATCCCTTGACTTTTCTCCAACCGCTTCTAAATCTACCTTCCACTATTTTCGGTGGATTTTTAGGAAACTGCCATGCCAAGTCTAAACCATCAAAATCGTAAGTTTTCAAGTGCGCTAAAACGCTGTTAATAAACGAGTTTCGATGTGCCTGATTCTCTAGCAGGCTGAGGTAAGAACTGCTTGGAGATTCCTCAAACAAGTCACGATCTCCGCCAACCGAGAGCAGTATTAAAAGTTGCGGATGGTTGCGTCGTAAGTTGGTGATATCACGATAATGATTCTGTGTGATATCCAAATTTTTGTTTAAGGGCTTTAATTGATAAGTCTCTGGATCAATACCGGCGTAACCGTAAACGAGATAATTACAAAATTGCAAAGCTGGTTCCAAATCTTGCAGTGTTAATTTTGCTGGACCTGATGAAGATAATTTAATTCATTTTATTAATAAATATAATATATATTATTTTTTTACAAAATTATGATAGAACATTCAAAACACGAACACATAGAAATTCTTTGTTTTGTTGATGTATGTATATACATACTGCGCTGATAACCTTGAATATATACTTGCATAAAATAATATATATATATATATATATATATATATACTTATATGGATTCGTATAAGTGCTTTATATAGATAATGAATTTAGGCATATAACGGGTGCTTATTTTGAACGTGAGGCTTTCGATGAATTAATATTTTTTTTTAGAGTTAGACTTTTTGACAGCTCTTATTTGATTCATACTGAGTTTGGTTTGCCATTTCATAATAAACAGACTTACTTCGGAACAAAGTTTGCAAATCGTGCAAATTTATTACCAAAATATTGGACTAGTTCGCATTAAGCGCTATATCTAATATTCCGTCCACATAATCGTGCAGCGGAGTCGGTAATTTTAGCAACCATAAATCGGTTTCACATCATATTCACACCAAATTTACTCTAGTGGATAATGGCCATTATCAGAGACGCTCTGCTCAGAAGACCGGAATGAGTCTATTCGTCATCGCGCGCAACAATTGTAGCCGCACCCATTCACTTAAAGAAAAATTTTGTGAAAGCATCCTGGTTTGAGGGCTTACAAAAATCAACTCGTACAAGAATTGAAACCGAACGATCATCAAGCGCGTCGCACGTTCAGTGAATGAACGCAAAACGGGATGGCCACCGATCCTGAACAAAGGTAAAGCCGTCCATAATGTTTACAGTCAGTCGTATCTGAATTCGGGGACGTTGATGTAGGTAACCTTTGGTTCCAAAAAGATGGCGCAACATGCCAAGCAGCCAATGAAACGGTTAACCCATTAAAGGAAACTTCTGTGTAGCGTTATGAGCCTGTTTAGAGGCCTCCAAGATCGTGCCATTTAACACTGCTGGAGTATTTTTGTGGGATTATGTAAAGTCGCTTGTCTACGCAAGTTAAGCCCGAGACGATTGACGCCTTAATAGAGAATATTTGGCCCGTTGTTGTTGACTTACATTGCCAATTGCTAAAAAAGTGGTTGGAAATTTGATGCTTACTCCTCATTAAAAACAAATAAGCTACTTTATCCTGTGAATAATATTTGTACACACACTTATTCAGCTGTTTCAGTCACATACAATCTTCTGATTTTCAATATTTATTTTGTACACATATTTTATTCTATATTAAAGGCACACATACGAATACATATACCCACATAATATCACTAATAATCACAATAACCACCGTGTAAAGCTAACCTTCTCTAAATTGGCTCGCTGAGTCATAATAACAGACCATTTTGGCTGCTTCTATTGACGCGATTAGCAGAGTTATTAGGAAAAATGTCACTTTTAACATTTTGAATATATTATTTTAATTATATTGTTTTTATGGAGGTGATTTTAATTTTAGTAAAATGTACTGCACAGTTCGAATGTATAACTTAAACTAAGATCGCTTCTCAGCTGGCTGTTCGAAGAACGACTTCATAAACAAGCCGGGCCTTATCAGTCATTATGATTACTCATATACTAAATATGAGTATGGCATTCAATATGTGATAAGCAATACTAAAAAATAAATAATAATAGCAAATAAAAATCTAAAATTAATAAAAAAAATAAAATCTAAAGTTAATAAAAAAAATAAAATCTAAAATTAAAAAAATAAAAAATAAAAAAATAAATATAAAAAAAAAGTAAATATAAAAAATGACAAGAAACGTAGATCTAAGTTGGGTTTAACCGTACATTTTATACTTTTACAGTTTGCGCAAAAATATTTTTAGATTTTGGTTGCACTTTAGATTAAGAAATGTTGCAAAGGAATCCAAATCTAGTAGTGCCACATATGTGTCAGTAATTTATTTTTGTTCACGAACACATATTGGATTTTTTTTTTTTTTTTTTTTTTGAAAAAGTTAACCAGAGTGGGAATCATTATTGTAAGAATCTGAAAGTCAATAGAAAAGATCATTGTCTGGATCGATTTCATTCATATTCAGCTCTAAACCAAATATAATTAGGAAAACATAATTCATTGAATTTCATAAAAATAAAATGAGTCTATACTATATTCTTGGATTTTTGTAGCTATAACATTTTTCCATGGCCATTTTGGATCACGGGTCTTCTGATTTCATCAAATATAGAGCATTACTTTGGCATTATGGAAATTTGGTTTTACCGTTGATTTGGATGGCTGGGCAGGTTTCACTTATGATGCTTTGGGATTTTGGTGATAGATCCTTTTTCCATCACCAGTTACAATCTGATGCAAAAAATACCTTTTTTGTTAAATGTTCTGAAATGGCTACTTGAGAGACCTCCAAAGACTCCTCAATCTCCAGCCTTATACTCGTATATAGTTTATGAGAACTTAGGGAAGTATTGAAGCGATTTTATACATTTCTGCAACTCGAGTACTATATTTATAGGAAATGAATTTCATTAATATATTTCACCGATATTTTCAAAACAAAGTCAACCACATGCATTAAGGACATCTTATTCGATAACTGTAGATTTGAAAAGTTATATTTCAACTTCGACCATTTTTGGCAAAGAGTTGACACACCTTAAAAGCAGTGTTGTTCAAACAATACTTTACTTGATGTCCAAATATCCATTAATCATATACTACCTTTTTTAAAGAAAAACATTTTACGTTGCTCTCTTCGATTCGTCATTTCTCGGCTGGTAAACTTTGAGCGTCACTCTCTAGTTCTCAAAGATTGAGAGTTGAATTTGACAAAATAGCCCTTAAAGTTAGGACACCGCTCCCACGTCACTGTTGACAGTCATAATTTTGAAATCGTAGATAGTTTCGTCTATCTTGGAACCGTTAACACCAACAACAACGTCAGCCTCGAAATCCAACGCAGGATATCTCTTGTCAACAGGTGTTATTTTGGACTAAGAGGCATGGACGATGACAACTCATGACGAGTCCAGTTTTTGAGAGAAAAGTTCTGCGAAAGATTTATGGTCCTTTGCGCGTTGGCGGCGGCGAATATCGCAATCGTTGGAACGATAACCTGTACGAGATATATGGTGACATTGGCATAATTCAAAAAATTAAGAGACAGCGGCTACACTGGCTAGGTCATGTCGTTCGAATGAATGAAAACCTTCAGCTTTGAGAGTATACGACGCAATACCCGCCGGAGGAGGAAGACCTCCACTGCGTTGGAAAGACCAAGTGGAGAAGGTCTTGGCTAAACTTGGGATCTTCATTTGGCGCCAAACAGTGAAAAGGAAGATAGACTGGTACGCTGTTGTAAACTCGACTATAACCGCGTAAGCGGTGTCTACGCCAATAAAGAAGAAGAAGAACTGCTTTATTCTGTGCTATCTTGACTTTTTCTACAGATTTTGGACAAGCTCTCGAAATATGAGTCTTGGTCCATGGCAACCAACCATGTATAAGGTTGGAAATTTCATTTGAAGAAGTTTATAGTTTTCTCTCGAAAAACCGGATTTCACGGTACACCTCGTATTCCCACAACTTTTCAGTGCATGGCAGACATACACCAGACATCGACGACTTCCATGTCGGCAGTGATTTGGAAGAAAACTATAGCTTTATTGATTTACTACATATAAAAGCAGTCTTTATAATAGCTATGTATGTAAGCACTAACATTAAATGCAGCCGAAAAGCTTTTACAGCAACAATTACTGACTTCGTATTTACATTATGTATGCGAAACAGCGATTTTGCGCGCGAACGTCGTGGAAAGGAAGGGGAATGGTAAAATGTGGGTCAGTACGATGAAGTGCACATTTTATAATCGCAAAAAGACACAACAAACACTAACACTATGCGAATGCATATGCGTTTACCACAACAAAAACAACACCTACTAATGTATAATATTAACTGTACCAGTTATGTACAACAACATTAATTATAGCACACAACCATTGCTTTAAACGTATATATAGAGTATATATAGAAAAAATGCAAAAAAAATTGGCGAGTAAACTTTAATGGGAATATATACCCCGGAATACTCTCTTTAGGGTATAATTGGGAAGAAATTAGTCTCCAACACGTATCTTTAGGACAAAATTAGGTATTAATAGATTACGTTAGGTTCAGTGGCTGATCTCCAAGATGGATCGTACTAGGACTACTAGCAGCAGTTATTTGTCTAGCTGAGGAGAGAACTCCTTTAATCAGATCTTAGCGTTGATCCAGCTCCCGCGGAGCCCAGTAATAGGTCGTATGCGTGGAGCTGAACTCCGACCCGTAACCATTCTATTGGTAATCCTACCTTAGTCGCAACTCCGTCTCGTTTGCATTGCGTTGGTATAAAAAAAAGCTAATCCTACTCATTGTCCAATTTATAACTTAAAGTCGAGTCCATGAATTGAAGTACGGAAAGGCTGCATGTCATTTGGCGTTACTCAGGACACATTAACTTGCAGGCGAGCTGCAATACACACATTTAGTGTTTAGTTGGATATCGAAAAGTTGAGTATATGAATGATTTAATTGTATTCCAGCAGCTGAACGCCAGGCGAAACGCATTGACTCCACAGAAGCTCCGGGTTTTTGGTTCAGAGATTTTTATACATCTAGCTTATAGTCCGATCATGTCACCAAGAGATTACTACCTGTTCTGATATATGGTGAATGGTTCTTCTGAGATCGATTGTTCCAGTTTTTTGCCGCAGTGGATTTTAAAAAATTAATCTCAACTTTATATCTGCATATAACTAATTTACGAACGTAGAAACTTATTTCACATATAGTACATACATATATGTATATGTATGTATATAGGTAGCTAGTGGGAAATGGAAATACAGTGAGTGAGTAGAAGAGGAAATTACTATACTTTATATATTTATATGAATGCTCTACACTCAAGTAGTCTACGCTTGTCTTATAAAGTAATTACGGCGGCTATTCGTTGGTTATTCGTATGTGCAAATTTTGAGTGCATTTACCAACAAGTGGATGTAGTCGTTACCGGTCTCTTTGGAGTTGAATGACCTGACAACATATCGGCAGTCAAATTGTCTAACTGCATGACGCGTTTCTCAGATGAGCTTACCGATTATGAGTAAATGAAGACTAGTCGGTAAACCACCAATCAACGAGTTGTCAAAAGGAGAACTGATTAATTTAATACGAAATAAATTGAATGCGAAAGGCATATTAGTTTGTTAATAAACTCTACATACAAATCAATATACATTTCCATGAGAAATTTTAAATTGTTAGTACACTCGGACTTAAGCTAATATCCGAAATCGAAGGTGTTGTTAGTGCTCAGAACAACGTTCAAAATTCTCATATTATTTTATGAATGCCTATCAATCTCTTAACTAATAGTATTTCCTCAACTTTATTGTATTGGATCGGAAGTCCCAACGGATTGGAGGTCTTTAGTATTTCATCAACGTTAGGTTGATGATTTGGAAGTTGCGGTGAAGCTTGCTTTGTTTGTCATGTAAGCTTGGTTTGGTTATACATTGACATATTCTGAAACGTATTTAAAGATAGTCAACGTGTCTGTGAAGACAGAGGAGTTTATGCAAAATTTATATTGCTTTTTTGGAGGCTCCGAAGTGGTTTCATATGTTGAGAGTTGTTACGTATTTTCAGTTTATAGTCTATTTGTCTCGAAATTTGTATTCTAGTACAAAGAAATATCCTTCGTATAGGCGAGATAATAAAAATCCAACCTATTTCTGGAGCTCAGGGCCTCATAAAGGTTGCGTCATTCCACACGATGGAAGGTTGTGGCTTCTATGCAGACATTCTCCTGATTTTTTTTTGGGTCAGCTACAATTTCTGCTACCTTAAGAAATCCAGTCAGGCGACATCCTCGTAAAACTGTTTTCTGTCGTGGCGTACTCAGCTTCCGTTTTCTGCGATTTATTGTCTTCTTTTAATGAACACGGTTTTAACCAACATACAAAAGAACGCATGTTGGGAACTACTTTACGGTGGGCAGCTTTGAATATGAAAAAGTTAAGGACTTTGTATGTCTCGCAACTAGCATAAATTGTAACAATAATCAAAACTTGGATCAAGCGCAGAATAATTAAAAAAAAAAATGCCACTTTAAGATCGGTGGATAGCTTAGAAGAGATTTCTCTTTCGGTAAACGCTCTACAAGCATACTATTATACGACAGAGAAACGGCAAACCGTTCCCACGACAGTTGTGTCTACGTAACCGGAACGAACCCGGATTTTTATCCAACCAAGGACTGTCAACTCGGCAGAATTCTGTCGCTACAACAACACGGCACAGAAACATGGACGATGATAAATTGAAATGAGAAAGCACTCGTGAGATCTACTCGTATTCTCCGCTAGTTCTTTGGTGCCGTTCGCATAAGTGATGAATCTAGAAAAAGATGGAAATATGTACTGTGTAAGCCCTACGGTGACATGGACAGAATTATGCGCATAAAAATCCAACAAATGCGCTGGATGGGCCATTCGTTTGCATGGAAGATGTTGCTTCAGCGAAAAGCTCCTTCGCTTCGAGACCCTTTGATACATAATCCATACTTGGGACGTACAACTGGCGTGACCTCGGCGTGGGTAGAGACAACAAAGTTTCATGTCTTCGGCCCAGATCGATCCACGGTTGCGCTGTCTGGGTCATTCGTTTGCATGGAAGATGCTGCTTCAGCGAAAAGCTTCTTCGATTCGAAACCCGTTGATGCACAATCCAATGTCCAAACTTGGGATGTACAACTGGTGAGACCTCGCAATGAGTAGAGGTAACGAAATTTTGTGTTCCTGCTCAGACCGATCCACGATTGTGGTGCCAAGGAAGAAGCAGAACGAACAAAATTCAACTTTTTGTTATTTACAGTTCCCAAAACGCGGTTCATATGCTGCAAACATTTATTGTCGCACGAAAAAAAAGTTTTCTCAGGCTGCATATGTGTGTGTTACTGTTTTGATTGCCTCTGTAAAATATACAAGCAAAACCTGCATTCGCTGCCTGGAAATAATTTTGATAATGTCTTTTCAAGAGAATAAGATGAAATGTTTGAGATAATCTGAAAATGAAACGTTAAGCTTGTCATTGCTCATGTCAATACAGTCAGAGTCTGAGTCTAATTGCTGTCGCGCTTATGGTCAGATTTTTTGTTAATAATATATTTTTATTTATGAGACCGTGTAAAAGCATACACTTGTATGTATGTAATCGTAACTAACAATGGTACATTGCTTTCCATCTTGAAGATGTTAATACTTTCTGCGAGAAGTCAAATTTTAGCAGATAAAGATTTATTATTTCCAGGGAAAAATATTGCGTGATATGTTATGAATTAATGAAAATGACCTAGCGGTTTAAGTAAAAGCATGTATATACTTATATATATTCTTCCTTATGCAAATTTATATACATTCATTTGTGGTAAATACAGTTAGCTCTTAGCTGAATTATAATTGTTCGCACGTGATTAGCTGTTTCGATGGGATTCTCCAAGTCTTTTGGCAATTAATTTTAACAGCTAACACAGTATCACAAAATCATATGGGAAGCTGTCAAGCAGTTCGAAAGGGGTTCTTACTTAATTTGCGGTCGCTTTGTAATCAGTATGTCTGACATACCAGATAACTAAGTAAAGAAAGAACCGCTCAGAACCGGCCAACTTAAGCCAGTAAGAGACCAAATGTATTCCATCAGAACAACAGTAGCTTGTCGTCAGAAGCTCCGGAAGCTTAGCTGGAACGTTCTTCTACATCCATCTCATAGTCCAACCCTTACTACAAGTGACTACTAGCTGTTCCTGTCTATGGATATTGATTTTGTTTGGGAAAAATTTCTCTCAAGATAAGCTTGTGAAATACGTCACAGTTTTTTGTCAATAAAGACAAGGCTTGCTATGAGAGTGGTGTTATGAAATTACTCGATATATGCTAAAATATTCGAGGTAACATCAGTAAATGTATAAATATGAAAACTATGTGCTAATGCTTTGATAATAACGGGTGATCCATTTCAAAGGTCCCCTTTTACAGAATAAAACACAAAAACTTCAAATTGAATGTAGAATGTTTGTTATCATTCGAAAGAACATTCTTTGGCATTTAATTTTTGAAAATTATCTGTTGAGTCCAACTTTCGATGACTCGTACGAGCTTTTCGACTGGTAGCTGGCGAATAACTCCCCTAATGTTTTGCTCCAAGGCCTGAGTCGAAGCGGAATTGTCCGCATAGACTTTAGACTTTACATATTCCCACAGGAGAAAGTCTAACAGTGTGCTATCACACGATTTGGTAGTCAATCGAACGGCCCAAAATGTGAAATTATTTGCTCACCGAAGCGTTCTCTCAATAAATCTGTTGATTGATGCGATATATGAAAAGTGGCGCCGTGTTGTTGCAACCAAATTTCGTGAGATCGCGGGATTCTGGCTTCAAGTAGTCGTCATTGACGTTTACGTTCGCACTGGCTTCATTTTTGAAGAAATATGGACCAATGATTTTACCGGCCCACAAACTTCATCAAATCGTTGTTTTTCCTGGATGAAAAGGCCGCTCTTGAGTCTCTTCAAGTTGCTCTTTGCCCCAAATACGGCAATTTTGCTTGCTTGCATACCCATTGAGCTTCTGACAAGAGCCCATAGAGCGAACTAATATCTCTTGGGAAGGTCGAGCGGTGCAGTGCTTGCAGAAGCTATATTCTGTACGTTTTCAATTTAAGATCTCGATGTAAAATGCGCCAAGTCGTTACATAAGTACGTTAGCCCGAGTTGTAGCGAATGGTGCCGAATCGACTCTCCACAGACCTCTTGTACACTCTCAGCTACAGCTGCTATATTTTCTTCACTCCGTGTTGCGTTGCATAGTTTACTCGGTCAAATATTATCCATTAATGAATTCTGTGACTCAAGATGGGTTAGAGTGTTGCGAATATTACATTAAGTAAGCCGATTATGTTGACCATTAGTTTAGCTAAGCGCCCAAAACACCTTCTTTACAGAACCTTAATATTCGTCATAAAGTTGAAGGATTTGTGAACGTAGTTCAGGCGTATGTCTTTCCATGGTGGAATGCCAAACAATACTGAACAAAAATAATACGATAATTTGACACAAGTCACGTGTGATCGGTCAAAACAGGGATATTGAAAAAGGTACCTCTACTTGGATCACCCTTTATAAGTCCTAGTAAAAATAAGTTCTGTTCTCTTTCAGAACAATCGAATTTTTCACCAGAAAAAACTATCTACAAAGACAGGAACAGGTAATAATCACTTGGTGTTAGGTCCGTACTATGAAGAGGAAGCATAAGAACCTTACAACAAAACTCTCAGACCTTTCGGTGAGTCAGTATCGTTGCGTGTGGCCTGACATTGGCTGCTTCTGGACAATTGCTTCCTTATGACAATCCAACTATTGACAGCACAGATCCGAACTAAGAGTTAGACTATAGTAGAGCAGCTCTAAGTAGATAATTTTCTGCAAATTTAAAAAAACACATGGTAAAACTTTCCTGGCCAGCAATACGGACTTCATCAACGTTAACGACATTAAAATTTTCCAAGTATTATTTATTTATTTTTTTTTTTTAATTTTTGAAAAATGAAGAATGAAACATAGACGATACTTCACCGCACAGACTTTAATTAACATATAATAAACACGTATTTGCAGTGTGGGTCACGTTAGCTGGCAGTTCGGCACTTTGGCATCTCATCTCAGATTGGCAACTCGACAGCGCCACGTTGTTGTGCGACGCACAGACATATATGGGTTCATAACAGCAAAGCAACATTTCAATGATTTTAGTAGTGGTTGTTTGTCAAAAATCAGTCAGCTTCTTGATATACATATGTATCTTCACATGCTCTCCATGCAAAAAAATTAACTCATGCATAAGTCCATATATGTAAATATATGCATAAGTATATATGTATGTATGTATGTATGTATGTATGTATAACACATAACGACATATTTATATTTTACATTCTCAGGCCGTTGCACTTAGTTCGAAAGGTGCAACTCATGCTGTTTCCTTCTTCTTTCATGCACTTATTCATTAGGCTGCATATTCAAATTGATTGTCGTCTTCGGAACTTCGGAAAATGGATTTGGCTGAATTAGAAGCTACATACTATACATGTTCATACAAGTCTTTAGATATGTGCTGTTGCAGTATGAAATTTGTCATCACTTGCTCCCTATATACACATAGGTATTAGGTGCGAATTATATGTTGATTGACAGTCTTTCGTCAGTTAAAACAAGAAAAAATGTTAAATTCGGCTGCATCAAAACTGTAATACCCTACACAGGTGCATTTCTTACATCAGTGGTATAAAAAAAGGATATACAAAATCTGTGTCTTGATTTGAATCGGTTAGTTTCTATGGCAGCTCTATCTAAGGGTGGTCCGATATCGGCGGTTCCGACAAATGAGCAGCTTCGTTGAGAAAAAAGCAGTTCTGCAAAATTTCAGTCTCATATCTCAAAAACTTAGAGATTTTTTCGCATATATACAGACGCATAGGCAGACGTGATGGCTAAATCGACTCAGTACGAATTTGTTCAAAGCTTTATAATTCTTAATTTCTTCTTCAAAGTAATCCCCTATATATTGGGGCTATATACTTGTGCCAACGATTTTTCCAATCTTCGAAACAGTTGTTGCAGTCAATTTTCGCAATAGCCTTCAATGTGCGTAGTGATTCTCGTTTAATGTCTTCAGTTGACTCAAAACAGTTTCCCCGACACGGTCGTTTGAGTTTGCTGAATAGCCAAAAGTCGCACGGAGCTAAATCAGGCGAATACGGTGGTTGCGGTCCGATATTGATTGAAAACTTGGCGAAAAGCTCACAAAGAATGAATGAAGCATGCGATGGTTCATTATCGTGGTGCAAAAACCAAGAGTTGTCGGCTCATTATACCTGATTCTTTTTACGAATAGCTTTGTCCAAACGGCGCATTACACTCAAATCGTATTTCTAGTTGACAGTTTGGCGGGTTGGAAGGAGTTTGGAGTGCACCACACCTCGATAATCGAATCGTCAACACAACCTGGAATTTTGACTTGATTTATCTTGGTTTTTCGGCTTTGGCTCATCTTTACCACGATATTCTGCCGATTGATCGTCTGTTTGTGGGTCGTAAGCATAGATCCAAAGCTCATCGGGAGTAATAAAATATTTCATGATATTCTGATAGTCAGAAAGCATTGTTTCACAGACGTTAACGCGAAACTTTTTTTTCGAAAAAATTAAGTGATTTTGGAACCAATTGTGCTTTCACTTTTCTTAGTCCCAAATGATCTTTCGAAAAGGTTTTCACTGCTCCTTCCGATATTCCAACGATGCTAGTAAGATCTCTGATTTTTAATCATCGATTCTCAAGCACCAATTCCTTCTTTTTATTGACGTGCTGATCATTAGTTGATGTTGATGGCCGTCCTGAACGTGATTCGTCATGAAGTCGTTCTCGACCCTGTTTGAATAATCTGTACCTATCAAAAATACTTGCTTGCGACAAACAATTATCGCCGAAGACCGTTTCCAACATTCTGAACATTTCGGGAACAGTAATTTGATTCCGCGCACAAAGTTTAATGGAACTTCTTTTATTCCACTTTTTTTCTTCGGAAATATAAAATTTTTCTGTGGTGAAACTTTGTTTAAGTTGCATTTTAGGAGTCGGTAGATAGCGTGTGACAAATTTCATCGACATTCGCATCTCAATTCTTTCTGTACTATGCGCTCCACGTAGATATGAACAGGAATACCTCTGGATAGTCAACTTCCTTGGCCATTGTGATAATTTTGAAATTCGTAACCCTATATCTATTTCTCTTTTTTAACCTCTAACTTTAAGGTATTACCACTAATCAGTTGAAGAGAATACAAAATCAAATGCTTCATTTGAAGTGGCATCGATGGCCAAGCTCGTTTATAAAAAGAACGCATAAATGCATACAAATTCGATAAACTCTGCCGCGTCGCAACGGAAGGCAGCCAGCCAGCCTCCAGCCGGCCAACCTCAAACGACATGTAATCAATTGCCAACGACCAGCAAAAGCAATTTGTCTAATAAGTCGCAAAGCCGCGCTGCTGAGATTGAGGTACTCTTGTCCAGAAGCCACCACTTGTCAGTTGTTGGTGGGTTTGGTGCTGAGGCGAGTGTCGCCTGCTGTGAGCTCGGAAAAAAGTCGCATTGTTGGCATGAATGCGCACCAAACATGGCCGCAGAGACACTTTCGACCATAAAAAGGTGTTAATTTCAATTTTATAGTAAACATAATTTAAGTGAAGCTACTTGTTGTTAAAGTTATATGTATCGCGTATCCTAGGTTGTTGAAAGTATAATTACATAGGTGAATTTTATAAGGTTTTAGATTTAATATACACTAGGAAGAAAAAGTCTGCGTACATGGTACCAACCAAAGTTTCTCATTGAAAAAAAGGCTTTTATATACTTTTTATAAAATTAAATTTATTTTGATTTCATTAAAGGAAATTAAAAGTGTAATTTTATGAAAGCAAAAGTGAATAATTTTCCAACAATAACATGTAAACAAAAAAAAAGTACAGGTGACTAGAAAATCCATTGGAAAAAGTCTGCGTACAAGGTACATAAGTCGACTAGAGATATTCTGTTTCGGAGTTGCTCTGAAAATTTAATAGGAAGTTGGGTATCCCCTACGTTTTAAAACTTCTGCCAGGCGTTTTGGCATTGAGTCGACAAGCTTTGAGGTTTCTGTCGAAGAGATTTTAGCCCATTCCTCGTGCAGTACATCCTTCAGCATAGCTTTTGAGATAATTGTGCGTTGGCGGATTTTTCGTTCCAGTGAATCCCACAAGTGCTCTATGGGATTCAAATCTGGCGATTGTGGTGGTGTTCGAAGCTGCTTGGGGACGTTATAGAGTAACCAAAGCTTAACTACGTCTGCGGTATGCTTCGGGTCGTTATCGTGTTGGAAATAGTAGTCCCTTCCTAGACCCAATTCTTCCGCGCTTTGCTTCAAATTTCTTTTTAAAATATCGAGGTAAGCATATTTGTCCATAGTGGATTCTATAAATTCCATTCGGCCTACACCATTACCAGCCATGCACCCCCATATCATTGCTCCGCTACCACCATGCTTCACAGTTGGCATCAAGTTTTCCTTATCAAGTGCCGTGCCCGTTTTTCGCCATACAATTTTACGCCCTTTGATTCCAAAGACGCAAAATTTGCTCTCGTCGGAAAAAATAACCCGCTGCCAAAACTCCCGGGGCTTGCTCAGGTGCTCTTTTGCGAAAGCAATACGCTTTTGCCTATTAACTAGCGATGTGAATGGTTTTTTGCGTGCAACGCGACCATGATACCCTGCTCTCTTTAAAATTTTACGGATTGTGTCAGGGCAGAGGACCTTTTTACAATTTTCTTTAACATTTTCAGCAATTTTCGATGCAGTAAGTCTTGGGTTTTGCTTCACACTCTGCAAAACGTTACGTGTTTCACGCTCGGTTAATATTTTTGGGCGCCCGGAACGGTGCCTAGATACAAAAACGCCGGTGTCTATGTAATTTTTTATCACCTTTTGAATGGAAGAATGTGTTCTTCCAACAATCCGACCGATTTCACGGTATGATTTTCCTTCTTCATGAAGTTTAACAATTATTTCTCTTTCAGAGGAGCTTATTTCCTTGCCTTTAGGAGACATTGTGTATACTGAATTTAATTTCGAAGTGAAATAAACAAAAATCTTTTAAAATTGCTTCTCTTACAAAAAAGAACTAAAACTATAACTTACCGCTACTTTTACACTTTGTTATTACGCGGGTAATTCCCGTTTTACTAATTGTACGCAGACTTTTTCTGCGCTGCCAAATGAGTATTTTTTGTAAATTTATCGATAAAACAATGTTGCCAGATTTTTTATTGCCTTAAATGTTATGTGATTATGCAATAGACTAGCAATAATGCATTAAATTTGTTTATCCTTTGAAATCTAATATATACAAGTTATTTTTTATCAAAAGAAAATAAGATATAAGCGTGTACGCAGACTTTTTCTGCCAAGTGTATTCATTATACTGTGTTCAGTAGTCCAGTATTTTGTGATTAGCAGAGGTTTCCTGGTTCGTTGGCAAGATGCTACCTTGACATAGAAACCTGCAAATAAAGTACACATCTTTATACCACGACTAGCTTGCTCCAATACTGACGCCTCTCGAAAACCGTCACTATCATGTGAACAGACGCCGAAAGAATAGAGAGGACCTAACAATAGTTAAGCTATTACCTGTAACTGTGTCAAGATCTTTGTACTTACTGAGCCTTAGGATTGCTAATATTAATCCATAGAAGAAGAACCGAGTTTGAGACCGATGAGACGAGGAGGAAGTGTCTAGATATTTCCACCTCACCTTACTCTATGCAGCTTTGACAGAAATCTTAATCCAAACCTTAGTGTATGAGGGGAAAATAGAAGAGGGTCTAAGTAGCATTCCTATCATTGCGTCGAATTGATCCTTTCTAAGAGCAAATAAGTTATTAGACCTCTTACATGCCACCCTCAGCCAGAAGGATTATCGAACTTCACATAATCAGCACATGCTGATCAATGCTTGCTAGGCCTGCTCGAGATGCATAGATCCACCATCAACACCAGGGCATCAGTTCGTAAGGCCTTTTATACTGTAACATTTTACAAAAAATATTTGTTATTTCTAGAAAATCTGAATCAGGTATCACTTTACATAACTTTAGGCGCCATGTTTTTATGCGCCAGCTCTGAATATTGCATCGGACAAATTAGGGAATTAGGAGGTAAAAATCGTATAATTTGAATATATTGCCACGCTAGCTCTCATGTAACGAAGTGCATATCCTGGTTAGTAATGTTTGAAAATGTCACTTTACTTTTTGCCGACTATCATGCATAGGGATAAGGACTTACCTGTCGCAAGGCCTTTATATGATATTTTATAAGATAACTATATATATTTGAAAATACTTGTCGTCGTCGGATTTCTGATTTAGAAGGTTAAACAAACACTTTTTGGCGGCAACATGCCTGATTGGTCTATATGTAAAATGTAACTCTGGCCAACAGACGCAACTTCGAGATCAGTAGGTAATTGAGAAGCAGTTCCCTCTCTCGACGAACAAAAACGCGCTATAAGTCTCTCATTATTCCCATCCTATCAGGTCGCAAAAACATCCACGATGATGAAAAGAAATGAGAAAGTACTTGGAGCATTCGAGAGAACTGTTCTTCGCTAGACCGCTAGAATATGGAACCACGAACTGTATGAGCTTTCGATATGTCGACATTTAAACAGTTAAGCGCATAGAAATTCAACAAATGCGGTGGTTAGGTAATGTAGGTCGCATGTAATATGATGCTGCAATGAAAAATCCTTCAACACGGGACCCATGGGTGGACAACGGAAGCAAGGGCATCCAATGAAAGGACCAAGTGCCTAGCGACCCGTCTGAGTTTGGGTTGTACAACTAGCGTGACTTTGCATAGGGGCAACTGTCGAAGTTTTGTGTTCTCGGCCCAGGTCTGGTGGTAATGTCAAAGAATAATATACCAAAATATTGCCTGGTTCTGGAAAGCGTAAAAATTTTCAAATGTCCAAACAATCAGTCGGCATTTGAAAGCAACTTCCTCTTGACACTCGCAAACTTTAATATACAATACATACTATACATATATATAGATAGTACTTACATATATAGTGTCCTGAAGATCGCTCTTCCATGAAGACGCAAATTATGCCAGAAAGAGAACATATTGCAATTTGAATTTCAAATTTACTCAATTTCAACAGCAGCAAATCAAACCAGAAGAATACTCATACATAAAATATATACTATACTAAGTATATGTACATACATATTTCTAACTGATTTCCCTGCACGTCTTGGTTGCAGAAAAATGTTGTAAAATTCATAGTTTATTGACTCCAACAACAAAGCAACGGGCTGCCTTCTGTGGTTACCCGGTGGTCGGTGCTCCGTTGGTTGGCGGTTTTTTTGTTTCTATGTACATATGTGTGTATGTGCGCGTATGTGTTGGTATTACATGGTAACTGAGCATGATCGGCAGCTTTGGCGCTAGAGGGGTTGCTGAGCTGCTCAAGTTGGCTTGGTCGTTCGTTGCCTTCTTGAAAACTGGGTCAATTTTTGTTGTTGCTGCTGCTGACAGTTTTCAATTATTCTTGTTTTTCATTTCGTTTATGACTTCTTTGGCACAAACACAAACACATACACAGCTAACCATTTTCGTTGCTTCTTGGCTTAAATAACTTATACGAGCTTATGAGATCGTGCCTATATTCACTCATGATATGAGATATTTATATATGTAAACATATAGTATATACATATATGTATATATATTCACAATAACCATTATCTGTTGAACAGGAAAATGTCTAGGAAACAATGAGATATTATTTTTTTATTATTAGGTTGTCAAATATTTCCCTTCCGCTTTTTTGCGCTTTATTCAGTCCTTTATAAAAAGTATTACAGTGATCGGATTTAGTTCAAATATGCGGCGTTTCGTTCGATAATCTGTTTCCATCTAGACGGCTACTTCATTATTCCCCCCTCGCAGAAATCCCCCTCCTTATTTGCGAAGAACTCGGACAGCCACTTTTCACAAATATTTTTTGAGTTCAACTTTACACCAACATTGGCGTTCGCTTTGGACAGGAACAGGCGGTAATCACTTAGGGCTATGTCCGGGCCATATGGTGGATGCGATAAAACCTCTCATCCAAGCTTCTGTAGCTTCTGACAAGTCATGAACGAAGTGTGTGGTCTGGCGTTATCTTGGTGGAACACTACACCCTTCATGTTAGGCAATTATGAACGCTTCTGGTCAATCGCCAGTCGCCAGATAACGGTCCAGTTGTTCGCAGTAGATGGTAGAATTAAGCGTCTGGCCATATGGTAGCAGCTCATAGTGGATGCTTCTCTTCCAATCCCACCAAACACACAGCAAAACCTTCCTGGCCGTCAATCCCTGCTTGGCCACTGTTTGGGACGATTCACCGGCCTTCGACCATGACCGTTTTCGCTTGATATTGTCGCATGTGATCCATTTTTTGTCGCCCCACACCATTCCCTTCAAAAATGGGTCGAGTTCGTACCATTTCAGCAGCATACCGCAGACGTTGATTCGGTCCAGAAGGTTTTTTTGCGTCAAATCATGCGGCACCCAAACATCAAACTTTTTTGTGTATCGAGCCTTCTGAGGATGGAAATACTAATGGTTTGGTGACTAACTTCCATCTTCTGGGCGATGTCACGAGGTGCCACATGCCAGTCTAGCCCGATGTTTTCCATGATTTGATCGGTATTCGTCGTCACAGGTCTTCCGTCGGCTGGCTTATCCATGGTGCCGTTTTCACCCGCCCGGAAGAGAGAACATCAGAAATATATACCGACAAGAAGTTTGAGAATTCTTATATTATGTGTATGGGACTGTGGAAAGTCTTGACTTGACCCGATTTTAGTAATTTTAACACATTAACAGAGAGTGATCGAAATTTTCAGGTATAATGTCAGCCGATCGTTCAGTTTGTATGACAGCTATATGCTATAGTGATCCGATATCTACGACTCCGACATATGTGCAGCTTCTTTCGGAGGAAATCACGTCTCTAAAATTTCAGATCGATATCTCAAAAACTGAAAAATGTATACTAATTGCTTGTTCGATTCACCATACTCAAAATTTTAGTACATCAAAGAACGCTATACACTGCTATACGTACAAGTATTTATAAACATTAATCTTTGTTGTACTATATTTCCGAGTGTCAACATTTACACACAGAAAGTGCGGTCTGTGGCGTTTTACCGGACCGGTTAATTTAATGTTTGTCGCTCAACAGTTTGTGCGGCACAACTTGCTAGTTAACTGGCCGACAGGCGGGCAAGTCGTTAAGGAAAACTAAAAATTAGTGCGCTTTTATTAGTTCACATGTTGTTGACACATTGTTGATAGTGCTCGGCAGTAATTCGTGTGCTTTTGTTATTGCAGCGGTGACTTCTTCCCGTTGATGGATGGATGGCTGGCTGGCTGGCTGGAAGACCAGTTTATAGGGTCAAGAGTTGATCTCTGCACATTACGCGTTTTAGTTATGCGACAAAATTATACTTTATTACATTTTTTGGTAATTCTCTGCCACACAAACACACACACATACATTTAAATTAATGTGTAGAGTGCTTTAATGGCAATTCCTTTGAAAATAACAGTAGCGAACGGTGGTGGTCGTCAGTATATTAAGTGTGGCACATTTTTATTAAAAATAACGGCGCTGAGATTCTAGATTAACAAGATATCGCATTGGAGTGCATAAGCGGAAGTAACGGCGCATATCTCGCTGACTGGCTTTGATGCCACCGATTTAACGATTTGTTGTGCGGATAGCGGATGTGATAGTTCGCCCGAACTCCGCAAAAGTAGGCCGGTCATTTTAGTCAAAGATAATTACTTCTTCTAAGTATTACATGCATACGAGTTTATCGGGAAAGAGTGACTTAAATTTAGTGGAATGCACTTTTGGACAAAAATTCATTAAAAAGCGGAAATATAAGGTAACGGCGTTAATGGTGAAGCTACAATATATGTATGTCTATGAAACCACAAGCCAATAGAGACTTCCTCCATAATATACGTCGCATGGATCTAGTGAAACGCAGACGAAGAAGCTACAGACGTGTCCAAATATTCCACTAAAAACATTTACAGGATGCCTCTAGATGTGTTCCGTTGAACATTTACGAGGGCTGCTATATATATTTCTGGCCTAATAATGAAAATAGGCATATTTATCAACAAAAATGTTTTTTTTTTCGTTGGATTTGGCTCGTCTTGGAAGACCCACACGGTCGATTGATGTTTTGTTTCGGGCTCATACGCATAGATCCATGACTCGTCACCTGTGACCATCTTATAAACGTCTTTTGAAGCACCGCGATCGTATTTTTTCAGCATTTCTTTACACCAATCCACACGAGCCTTTTTTTGAGCGATTGTCAAATTGTGCGGGAAGGTATGTTACATGCATAGGCATGCCTCTATCTGAAGGTATGTTACATGACGGTCTTGCATTATCAGTTCACGTACGGCATCGATGTTTTCTGGCACAACGGCTGTTTTTGGACGACCTTCACGGAATTCGTTTTTGAGCGAGCGTCGGCCACGATTGAATTCGTTGTACCCGTTTTTCACAGTGCTATAGGATGGTGCCTCATAGCCATACAAAGATTTTAGTTCATCGATGCACTCGTGTCGTGATAATCCACGTCGAAAGTTGTGAAAAATGATCGCACGAAAATGTTCACGAGTTAATTCCATTTTTTGGCCGAGATGAATTTTTTAATTCCCTGTAAATAAAACAATTCACGATTGAATGACAAAAGGTTCTGAGTGATGTTATGCTAAAAAATGTCAAACTTTCCAATGGAAATGTCAGATTGCACCTGGCAACACTTAGTGTTGCCTAGTCGTTCTCAAAACCCGCCAGGTTGTGGCTTGAGATGGTACTAATTGAGAAAGAATTGGTATCGACAAATCGGGATCTTCAGCAACATTTGCCTGAACGGCAGACATACTTTCATTACTTCGAACGGTTCTTTGTTTTACTGGCACTTGAACATTATGTAAAGAAAATATGCTCTCGAAATTTTCAGCAATTGACGAATAGCGAGGACAAGTGAATGATTCACAATTGGAGAACGATTATTTTGAAAATTTTTGAAATTGTAAACATTACTAAATACAAAGAATAAAATTTTAGATTAAGACATATAAAAATTTAACGAAATGACACTTAGAAATCATATCATCCCTATTAGAAAAACTGGTATACTCGATAATCTGCCCTTGAATTTCAAAGTTCGAGCTGTGTAGAAAACAAAATTTTTAGGCGTTGATAGGAAGTTGGATTCGTAACATTTTTTACATTTCACGCCGCTTATGACAGCAAACATCTCCATATTTTTATGTTACTTCGTATACTTCTGGGTGTTGCTTCATTTTTTTCGATGGATTGAGCTCTAAGTAATAAAGTAATCTCTTCATTTTTCGAAGTTAGGTTCCAAAATCGAAATATTTGCTGTGCTCGGCAAGGTATTGAACCAAATAAAAATTTTCGAGAGATTGAGTCCTAAATAAAATATTTATTAGTTTGTTTCGAAATATTTGCTTTCAAATTTCGAACTCAAATTTTTTGAAAACAACATTATTAATGACAGTTTGTAAGTTTCTGAAAAAAGTAAAAATTTGGGTACTAACCATTTTCAGTCAAGCTTATGTGGCAGATGTCATATGAGGTAAAAGTCGGCTCTACGAAGCTAATTAGACCAGGGTAGACCAGACCAGTTTGAAAGCAAAAAAAAAAAAAAAAAAACATTGCAGGTTGAAACCCATTAGAAATGAAAGACCAAATAAGAAGAATGAAACGAAAAACAATTTACGGGCGAACTAAGGTCGGGAAGAGAAGATGGGTGGGCACGTTTGAATTTTTGGGGTTAAAACGATTTAGCTTGATTTCGGGCAAAATTACGTGTCCAATAGAAAAAAGTTATATGACAATGTTTTAGGTAATTAAAAGGTCTATAATTTTTGTGTACAGACTTGTTTCAGAAAACTTCAAAATTTTTGTAAAAAAATTAAATTCAAAAAGTTTTTGGGTTTTTATTATTATCGTTTACAAAAGAGCTTCTGTTTTTAAGAAATTTGGTGTAAACTTAACGTTTTATGTTCCACACACACTATACTCTTTTTATTTAAATATTAAAGAGCAAACCGTTTTTCGAATTTAAATCTAAAAACCGCTACTTTATAATGAAAATTTCACATTTTCTAAGGGTTTACATGGGTTTCCTCGATTTTTTATTGTTACAAACATACACTATTTACAAAGAAATTCTGAAAATTTTGGAAAAAGTCCTTAATCCAAGTCTTTAAGAATTGTATCTCAAAGACTTGCGTAAAATTTTATGAAGATTGGTTGAGTAGTTTTTGAGAAATCTTGCCAACCGACTTCAAAAACACAATTTCGAGAAAAACGCGTTTAAAGACGGCGCACTTAGCCTAGCTGGCCTCGTGCGCAAAAGTTCTCAAGGCTGTATCTCCAAAACTATTACTCGAATCAACTTAAAAATTTAGGACAGGTTTTTTTAGAATTCAATATGACAATAAAAAATTGATTTTTTGAAACCCGCGAACACATAAAACATCTTAAAAAGCTACTAGTGCTTGTTGGAATTTCTACTTTCTATGCATTTTTTTCACTTTTTACTATTTTCAAAGTTATGGTCTAAATACAGATTTCTTATTCAAAAAATACTGACCCAATTTTCAAACCGATGCGAAAAATGAAAGCTCACAACACAACTCTACGGTAGTCTGGTCGCACTTAAACAGTCCTTACTTTCATATAATACATTGTTACCGTTATTGTAAGCAGGAGTTGCTTGATATTTAATTACATTACTGTACTCGTATAGTTAGCGCTAGTCGTTAGCCGCTTTGTATATTTCACTTTTGAATTACTTAAGATTTGTCATGTCCCATTTTTGTTTCTGCTTTGGACCACCTTCTAAACTGTTGTTAATTCCATAAAGCGGCTGTCAAATGTTTATAGCTTACAATCAAGCGATGAATAAGTATGCATATAATACTTGTTGTGCTGTAAAAAACAGTTATTTTTTTGCTTAACACAATGATATTTTTTAATAATGCAGCAAAGTGCCAAATTTGCATTAAGAATAACCGAAAGTCGTGTGAGAAAAAATCACATATTTGTATGTGAAATGTCGTAGCAAACGTTTATGATCGTATGTCTTCGTATGTGAAATCGAATTTGAGCTTAATTAATTGATTTTTTTTGTTTAGAGATTAGCTTGAAAGTTCAGCAGAATGCTTTTCTATGCAATAGAATTCTTGGTTAAGGACCCATTTGAAAGATTTGTTAAGATATATGTACCTCAAGATAATAAAGTTTGAGTTCTATGCACGGATGGGCTGATTTAGTTGAAACCAGTTGTTTTCTTACCTTTTCCATTTTCAAAAACTAGTGCTAGAAGGAATCGCTTAACCTTTAGATTGTTGTTGTTGCTCGTATGAGGTATTCGTTATAACATCTCGAATACATATAAAATGGGTGGTTACCCAAAAATATTTACATTTTCGTATCTGTAAGTACATGTAACCAGTTATGTGAAAACTTAGATACCACATACATTCTGTGGCAAGTTTGGGCTGAGCTTCTGTGTACTTTTTATTTTTTTTTTTCATTTCTTAATTATGCAAACTATTTTCCCATGAGAATAAATAAAGACATGCTTATATGCCGCTTGTGAATTAATCTGCTAGACGCTTTTGTTGTTGTTTAATGGCATATGCATTATTTAAAAGTCATTATACAGTTTACATGCATGGAAACAGTGAGAAGAACTTGGCAGTTTTTAGTATTTAGACTGAGTCTTGAACCGACTGTAGAATTATGTAGAATTAGCGGCTGAGTGATATGTGATTTTCACTTAATAATATAAATAAACAAGAAAAAATGTTAACTTCGGCTGCACCGAAGCTCGATTACCTTTTCAAAAAAAGAGAAGTGTCCGTAAAATAACTTGATTTTGAGCGTTCAGTTTTTCTGGCTAATCTAGTTGTCCGATATGGTCGATTCCGAAAGATATCTCATAAACTGAGGGACTATTTTGTGTTTATAAACAGGCAGACTGATGGAAATAGACGGAAAAATAGCACGAGGAATATTATTGGGTCTTTCACTAAGTTATTTCGTTTTTTGTTTTTGTTTTTTTTGTGTAATTTAAACACTATTCTCTTATTGCGTAAAACATTTTATGAAATTGCATATTCTCCATTTTCATCCAATACCTTTTGCCAACTTGAGGGTAAGAAATTGATTCAACGAATCATAAAATTATTGATCCTTGTAGACAAGAAACTGGTCCTAGTGCCTTGTGACATCCTGATTTGAGGTTAAGATTGTCTCAGCCGCAAAATTTTTGGGAGACCGGTAATATTCCGAAGGTGCCAAATCAAGGGAATAACTTAGATTTTGAAGCACAAGTCATCAAAGCTGTATGAGATCTCACATTATACTGTTGGAACACTACACCTTTTCTATTGATCAATTCTGGCCTCTTCTGTTTGAGTACATGACTCAATTTGTTCAGCGGATCACAGTACACTTCAGCATAAATCGTGGTGTTGTCGGCAAAAGCTCAAAACAAACAATCCTTTTGAAATTTCCCCAAACAGACAACATACCCTTTTTTTGTTGATTACAGGCTTTCGAAATGTTAGCTGGTTCGTCCTTTTTAACGCTCTCTTGCAAATTTTATTCTGTAGAACCTGACCAGCGCTTTATTTTTCCCACATCGGCTTCGATAGGTCTTTCAGGACGTATTGCATTCTCAAGATCCAAATTGCTGGAATGAAAATTTGCAAACCAATTGTGGCATTCGCGTATTTCCTTCTCCACTCCGTACGCATCACATACTTTTCGTCTTGCTTGAACTGCATGTTTACCCTTTTGATAGCAAAACACTAAAATATGAAGAAAATGCTTCCATCTTCGGTCCAAACAAAATCTTTTCCAAAAAAATTAAAAAAAATTACGAGGTGTGTTCAAAAAGTATCGCGAATTTTGTGTTTTTTCAAAAATTATTTATTTATTCATGAATATCTATTTTTCCCCTTCAAAGTAATCTCCATGAGATATTATACACTTGTACCAACGGTTTTTCCAATCTTCGAAGCACTTCAAAAAATCATTTTTTTTTATCTTCTTCAGCTCCTCCTTCGATGCCGTCTTTATCTCGTCAAGAGAAGCATAACGTCGTCCTTTCATGGGCCTCTTCAGTTTAGGGAACAAGAAAAAGTCACAGGGGCCAGATCTGGGGAAAACGGTGGCTGCGGCATCATTAGTGTGTTGTTTTTGGCCATAAAGTCGCGCACAAGCAACGATGTGTGTGAGCAGGGGCGTTATCGTAGTGCAAAAGCCAATTTTTGTTCTTCCACAAATCTGGCGGATTGCTTCGCGCAAATTGCGCATAACTTGCAGGTAAAATTCCTTATTGACCGTTCTTCCCTGTGGCAAGAACTCATGATGCACCACCCTGCAATCGAAGAAAACTGTCAGTTACGATTCGCGATACTTTTTGAACACACTTGTATATGCGAACCAGCCTTTCTATAACAGCTGTTTAAGTATATAATGATAAAACGATTAAGTGTGAACTTGGCTGCGAAATAATTTAATAAGATCAGCTGTTGTCGTCAAACGAAATTTTTTAGTGAACGACCCAATTTTATACATATAAATTATATATGGTAACTAGTCATAGTCCGTGCGATCCATAGTCAAAATGTTCTAATTTCCATAAAGTTTCTATTCCACCGAATATACGAAAGGAGTAAAGTAGATCTAACTCCAAACGTTCAAAATCCGTATGCTTATCTTACAGTATTAACACTAACTTCTTAGATACTGTCGAACTTTCAATGCATTTTATTCAATCGTTCTCAGTTCATTGGTCGCAAAGTGATGCTATCTCTGCTATGAATGCACATATTTAGTAGCAAAAGAACCTTCCAACTAAATTTCAGGAGATTCTAGTGAGTTACTATCGTTGTGTGTGACCTGACGTTGCCCTAATGGCTTGCAATTCTTCTCCTATCGAAGAAAGCTGGCCACTTCTAGGCGAACGCTTCCTTCAGACTGTTTACAGTACAGGTTCAAATGAAGACTTTGGTCATATGAAAGCACTTCATAATAGATGATTTCCTGCCAACTCCATCAAACCCATAGCCAAACCTCACTGACCGTCGATCCTGACTCGACCACCATTTTCACCATTTTCACCAGCTCACCAAATCACAACGATTAAACGACAATAGTTGTCACTTCACATTGTCGCAAGTGAAACACTTTTCAACACCGGTAAGCAACGATTTTGGAAAGGAATCGATTTTGTCCAAAAAAACTGTGAATCTTCTTTCTAGTGTCCATCTTTGAAATGTGCTCAAACAATACTTCGTCATTAACTTAAAAGTTAGTATGGGAAAAATCGGCACATATTAACATATGCTACTTAAAAACGGTATTATGCCCAGACAACGCTGTTGTTTCACTAATAATATTTTGATTACATATTGACGTTTTGACAGACAAAGGAAACAAAAGACCAAAGCTTTTGCCAAAAATATGGCTAACAAATCACGTAAAGACTGTGAATATGCATATAAGTATGAGTTTACATACAAACACATGTATGTATGTATATACTTCATACATATATACTCAGCGTAAGCATACTACATCATTCATGGCTTTTATGTTGACAGTTGGATATGAACACGCGCTTATCAAGCTTCTATGCATCTAAGACAACAGCACTTCCAAAGAGGTCGCGCAGTAAGGGTCGCGGCTAGAATCAAAGCGGCGCTAGGCGATCACGAACTATCAGTTGCGCCAGATCATTTTCTGGCTCGATTTATTTTTTCGCTAAAAATCCCTATTACATTACAATAGTTACAGAAAGAAGAAAAAATGTACTATGTAGCTTTACATCACACCTAAAGTAGTAACCAAAAATATTAAATAATATGAAAATTGAATTTTTCAAACTTTTAAACTCAATAAAATTAAAAGAAAATACTTCCTTCAAATATTGTCAAGCGATCTCAGATAAATGAATATTAAAAGTTAAATTCAGAAATATGTGTATGCCCATACATCTAGTTGTAAAATAATATTTTCCAAGCCATTAAGCGAGACATATGCACAGTAGTGTATTCATGATAACCGAGGGGTTATAACTAAATTTTCTCATGAACAATGAGATTCGAAGGATTAGGAGATGAGCGTGGGCAGCATGGGCAGCTGATCTCCTGAGCTTTTCCCCATTCAGAGTTGATAAAAAATTCCTGTTCAGTTCACGTTCCAATTTAAAATCGCCGAGGAAAGAACAAAGAAAAAATTGTTACCGTCAAAGGTAGTCAATTACCAAACAATTTGCCCAACAGTCGATTCTACGTTAGCGAAATCCAGCCAGTTTTCCAGTAGTCCCACTACCTGAAGCTACTTTATTATCATTCTTCTTTTGGATTCTTTTGGATTTTTGGTCTTAATGAAATTACTAGAATGTAATGGGGTGTAATTATGCTTTTGGGTAAGCAGTTACAGTTGTAGGTCCCCAATTTCTACTCTTGCCTCCTCGTCGCGCACTCTGAAAACGTGAGTTACCCTTGTGTAAGATGTGGTAGCCAAACCGTGTGGAGCCTAGGGTCATGGCTAAAACAGGGGAAGCTTTATTGGATTTATTCGGTTTAAGGGTTCGCCGAAGTCTAATTACAGCGTCTGCGGTTTGATTAGTGCGACTGTGAGCGGGAGTCTGTCTTAACACAAGCGGCTCGCTGTATAAATGTGAAAAAAAAACTTTATACTACTCGCCTAGCGAGGTTATGTACTGGGTTTGGAACCCGCACCGTAAAAACCACTCAAAATTAAAAAAAAAAAAAATGGAGCCTCGAATGAAAGACTCCACTTTTGATGACGATCACAGCAAACGTAAACTGCAATGTCCGATCCCTAAATTGGGAAGGTACCGCTACCCAGCTGGTTTATGTCCTCGTAAAAGTAATGTCTAACACTCATTTGCGTCTATGCCCCGACGGAAGGAAGGGCGATATGAACAAAGATGCCTTTTATGAGAGGCTGGAGCACGATTACGACGAATTGTGTTTGGAGATTTTAACACCAGGGTATGCAAGGAATGTATCCTTGGTACAACAGTTGGAAAGCTCAGCCATAATGGTAAAACCTCTTCAAATGGGTTAAGGCTGATCGACTTCGTAGGGCCCAAAATCTGGTTGTCTGTAATACTAGAAAATTCATAAAGCTAATTGCTGGCTACGCTGGCTAGATCATTTTGGAAGAGAACGCTCCATCTTTCAAAGTTTTCGATTCAGTACGCACCGGTGGAAATAGAGGAAGAGAAAGACCTCAAAAACGTTGGAGAGATCAGGTGGTGATGAACGTGGCTGAACTTAGTATCTCGAATTGGCGCTAAATACCCTGCAGGGAAGGGTACCCTGTTCCAATACATCGAATTGTTATTGACTTGTTCGTTGTCTTTCTGCTTTCTAGCACCGAATCTTTGTATACCATTTTAGCTTAGCAAGCGTTGATCATAGTTGTTGTCCTGTGGGATTCTTTGGACTAGATTAAAACGCTGTAGATCGACTGAGCTAACAATATTTTTAATATCTGAGATAATAAAATGTAGTCAAAGTGATGTGAGCTCGAAAATGAGACACTGTAGATCAGTGCAAGTAATAACACATTGCAACGAGTAGGCAAACGCGCGAGACGTCAGTCAAGAATTATCATATTAGCAGCATTAAAAGGCGCAACTATTGTAATGCTATGAAAAATTATTCAAACAATAGCTTCGTTAGCAGCCGGTTGCCAGAAGAATCGACGGCCCAGCAGCTGAAGAGCGCCTAAACGCCAGGCTAGTTAGAAGCCGACCCAGTTCGTTGGTTGCGCGAGCTGCTAAGCGGTAACTGACAGTCGCTTTCGGTACATGCAAACGCGCGTCTAACTGTGGCTGCCGCAAAACGTGACTTAACAATTACGACAAATAATACTCACTATTATTATATAAAAGACAAGCGCTGCTGCCGAAGTGCCAGCGGCGGCAACAACGAAAGTAAGAAATCTGAGATGTAAGTAGGTCTAGAATCTCAACGGCTGGATGTCATTGCTTCCAGCTTGCACGCTGTGTATCTACAGTCGATCGCTGATTGCCGGTCGTGGAAGTAGGTAAGCGACCAAGTAAAGGGAGCAGACCGAACCGCGCGCCACTAGACAAGCAACAGACAGTTTGAGTGGCGCTGCTGCAATCAGAAGTCAACTGCACTTTTGGCAACGACGAAATGCAGCGTGATCCAGCAGTGGCTGGTAGTTAGACTTAATAAGTAGGTATGTGGATTTGTAAATAACGCGCGCAGCTCGTTAACGTTGCGACTGCGCGTTTCATCCGAAAAGGTATTGAGCTTTGGCTGGCGGAAGCAGACATTCCACAGTTGTTGCAGCGGGAATTCTGCCTCGGCTTTGCTTTTGCCCTTTAACTGCTGCCATTGGGATTGACAAGAACGGCTTCTTGCGATTTCCACGCTCTGCATTTCAGCTTCGGGAATTAGCACTCGAGCAGTTATCCTCATGTAGCAACAATTGCTAAGCATATAAATCACAATCAGCTCTAAAAACTGAAACCGAAAGTATCGGTATCGGGCAACCACAGGCCGCATTCGCGCGATTGTGTAATTATTAAGGAAGAAAACGAGACTTAAAGAATTATTGTGACTGTCGAAAATTTAGGAATATAGTTTATAATATATTTTTTCTTATTGGTAACGTCGTTCAGCGAAGGGCTGACGTAAATGGCACGAACCGACAACTGTTTGTGCTCGCGGTCTAAGGCAGTTGTCTTTGATATTTTGCTACTTCTGCGGTTCAACTCCGGCTTTTGTGGCGGCTTATGGCGTTTAAGTAGTATTGCTTTTGGCGCATTATGTCTCTCAGGTATGCGGAGGGCAGTAATTTAAGCCAAGCTATTTTTGATACAAATATTTGAAAATTGCTTTGATATATGTTCACTGATCCGCAAGCATTGTTTTTACGAATTCTTCTTCTCACATGAGTTGAGATACTTTCTGCGTATTTTCTATATCACTTGACCCAAATACCGAAAGAGCAGTGCTCAGCTAATGTCTTTCTTGCTTGCTAGTGGTCAGCGGCTGGGCTCGCTATAGTAAAGGCTTAATTAAAGTTATTAAGAAATCTTTTTTTAAAACGGCTTAATTCCACGATGTAATGGAAGATAGCAATGAATCTTTGAGCATCTCTGCTGTTTTGGAAATTCGTTCGGCTTATTTAGGCCTAGGAAATCTTCTTTTTGTGGCACTAAAAGCGTGGATCGGTCTGAGCCGAATAGACAAAACTTCGCTAGTTGCCTCTATCCCTTACACGGTCACTCCAATTGTACATCACAAGTGGAAACAGAATACCCTTGGTTCTTCCATTGGATGCATGGACGCACTTGCTTTCATTGTCCACCCATGGACCTCGCATCAAAAGAGTTTTTCCGCTGAAGAATCATCTTCCATGCGATAGGCATGGGTCAGCCAGCGCATTCGCTGGATTTTTATGCACCTAATTATATGAATGTCGCCGTAAGGCCAGCTCGTGTTTCCTTCTTTTTCGATATTAGTGGCTCACGCGGAGGAATTCAAAGGTCTTGCGAAGAACAACACTCTGGAATACTCCAAGTCCTTTCTTATCTCGATTCGTCATCGGCCTTGTTTCTGTGCCGTATAATAGTATAGATATGATGAGAGCCTGGCTGACTAAGTCATGCCGTCCGAATTGATGTAAACACTATAGCTCTGGGAGTATTCGACGTAGTACCCGCCGGGAGAAAAAAAGGATGAAGAAGACATCCACTTCGTTGGAAAGACCAGGTGACGAATACCTTGTTATACTTGGAATCTCCAATTGGCGGAATTTATGCAGATTCCGAGATATACGATGCTCTTAACTCTTTCAAATTTATAGCTGCCAACAGTGACGTAGTTTCCAAGTCGCGAGTTATCTTTGTTTGTGGTCTCCAGGTACTTTGTTTTGCCTTCTCGACAAGACAAACTTTTCTCGCTTCTTTCTCCAGACTGTAAAAGGCTGCGCTGATAGTTCTGTTGTTATGGCCTACGATGTGAAGTTATCAACTGATAATCAACAGGTCAATAAAATAAAGAAAGAATCAGTGAAAACCATTTTTGGTCCTAAGAAAAGTGAAAGCACGATTTGTTCTGAAATCTCTAAATTTTTTCGAAAATCTGTGTCGCATTAAGGTCTGTGAAACAATGCTTTCCAACGTAAATGAAAACATATTATTACTGATGATGAGCTGATCTAAGCTTACGACCCGGCAACAGATGATAAATCAAGATGAGCCGAAGCCAAAAAACGACGTCAAAGCAAGTCAAAAGCCAAGGTTATGTTGATAGTTCTCTTCGATTATTGAGGTGTGATGCACTCAGAATTCCTTCCAACCGGCGAAACTGTCAACAAAGAATTATATATCTCATCTAAAATGATTGAAGTCGAACCATAATATTTCAGTTCCCCAAACCCCGTTTAAGTGGGTCTTATGGCCAATGAGTGACTTTTCACCGAAAATATTGACAAATCAGTCAGTTATTCAGATTTCATTAAAAGGAAAACTTTTCTTGGTAATAAAATGCGCTGATTTTTCTAACCATACCTAAATATCGTTTCTCTTAGTTGGCAACACCACTCGGTTGAACTCGCACAACTGACACGTTACATTCTTAATTAAGTAAGCTCATTACTAAAAGTGCTTGCCAGCCGTAACCACTTGGCACCTGGAGCAAATCAATCAACTACGAGAGCTTTCTGGAGGAATACATTGGCTTGTCAATGCCCACAGCGCCTAAAGACCTGATGGCACATACCGACATACACATACACATCCATACTACTTATAGTTAGTATTTGCATTCAAGCGCTTACATAACAGCGCTGAGAAAGAAGAAATCAAGTAAAAAATAGTTATATAAATAGAAATACATAAAATGTGTGGTATGAACACTAGGCAATTGGAATGGCCAACACTTGTCCACGAGTGGAAGCCACACCTAGGCAGTGCAAAGCAAACAGCCGGGCCAGCTGGAAAACAGACGCAGACGCAGCCACAGCCGCAGCCGACAAAAATATAAGATTAACCATGATTAAGTATAGAAGTAAATGGCATCTCTGCGGCACCGTTGGCTACGTTGCTGTCGCGGTATGTTCGTGGTGTACCGTTGCGTTTTGAGCCTGCTCTGCTCGCATGAAGGCGAGACTTGCGCGAAAACTAAAAGCCACTCTCTGGCAATTACTTAAACTCTGGCGATTGGGTGGGATTCTGGCTGGTCCAGCTGGTGCGATAGCAGCGTATGTGGGCAGAAGCGAGGATTCGTGGCGCAAATCGGTCAATGGGTCGCCGAGCAGGTTTATTTATGCTTATGATTATGGGATGTTGTTGTGGCGATAAACGTTTTGATGATTGAAAACAAAGTTTACTTAGGCATTCACTAGACACGCTCTAAACTTAGTCGTTAGAAGAAATTTTTATTGATTATTATTTTTATTACCAGCAACAATATGGAATCCGAACAAATGTTGGCGTATTTATAAAGTGTTAGACAATGTTGTTGTGCTGTTAAAATTTTCCTCAACAGTTATTTTGCGCTTTTTGCCGTTATTATTGCTCGTATGACTGGCGTAGAGTACATGGTTAAGCGGCTGAAACGATAGTTGTAGCCAAACGACCGTTTCTAAGACAGTCGGGTCTACGTAACCGGAACGGACACGGATTTTTTATTCGATCATGGACAGTCAACTCGGCTGAATTCAGCTTGTACAACAACAACAGCATAGTTGCAGCCGAAAACTCCCGCGACAGTTGATTTTATTATTAAAAGATGGTAGTTCGGCGATCTAACCCTGTTGGGATCGGTATCAAGCAAGGTAGTTGGAAGAAAGTTTCCGTTTTTTATTGTAAATGGGTCTTCACAAATATATATGTAAGTCTAATATTTTGACCTTCTGAAGTGTGAAATAGAGAAATTCATATAAATACAGTCGATCGCTTGTTTCAGAAGATACTTTCACTATTCAATTTTTAACTAATTCGGGCATACCGGAAAAGTATGGGGCTCATTATGACTGAACCACTTTGTTGGATTAGTTCCTTCAGTAGGGTTTTAAGAAATATTATAGATAGAAAGGCATGTATTTTGTCAAAAAATTTGCCAATGATTCGTAACTGCTTTCTGAAACTTTTTAGGTTGTTGGATTGGACAGGAGTTGTTGGAGTTTTGAAAAAAGATGAAAATTGGCGTTTGTTGCACGATGATGTGCCGTCTCATCGATCGCCGCTTGTGACCGATTATTTGACCAAAAACCACATTTTAACCATTAACCACTCCACTGTTTACTTTGGAACGCACGCTGTATAGACACAGAGAGGTCAGAGAGTCCTTTTGTTTCAAATGGTTCGCTAATATTCAGGCATCCGGCTGAGGAAGTAAATATATTTCAGCATGATTTGGAGCGATTTTTTAAAACCCAACCACTCCTGAACGATTTCTATCTCCACAAGATTGTTGGATTGTAATATTGTATGAAAAAGAACAGAGAGAACAAAAGCCTTTTGATGTCAAAAAATCGATATTTCAGATCTTCACGTAATCAAGTAAATTTTTATAGCACTTTTATGATTAATATTGTAGAATTAATACATTCTAAAGCGGGTTGGAGCACTACAAAATTCTTGCGAGGTAATATAGGCAGGTAGAGGTCAGAGAGAAGCTAGATGCTCTTTCTGTCGAGATTCGATCGTTAATATTCTGGTCTTTGGGCAAGAAAGTAAATGTTCTGAATCCGGAACTAGTTGAATCTCTACAAGAGAGAGCTCGGAGAGAGGCCAGAGAAAAACGCGTCAAAAAACTGGACCATTAAAATTCAGAAAGTATAATTAAATGATTTTGGACAAATTATAAGAAGGTTCGCGATACTGAAACTAGTTGAGTCTTTACAAGATTTATGGATTTTAATATAATGAGAGACTACAGAGAAGCCAGATGCTTGTTTTGTAAAGATGGACTTATTAATTCAGACATTTGGTTAAAAAATTGATTGTTGTTATGATTTTGGGTGATTTTGTAAAAGTAAACCAAACTGTAAGTAGTTGAGCCTCTGAAAGATTGTCGAATGATAATATACATATGTAGATAGAGGCAGCCAAGAGTAAAATCGGCGCGCTTATAATAACATCTTCAGCAAACGGAGTAAATATTTCTAACATGCTTTTGAGCGATTTCCATTAACTCCCTTCACAAAATTGTTGAGACAAGATCGAAGAAGTTGGACTTCTAGACACTTCTGGACACTTCTGGCTAAAAACTCTGCGTCATTGCGAATTTCCCCAAAACTGAGTCATTGTTTTCATATTTATTTCTTTCAGCTAGAAGTCTGTACCCATAAATATTATTTACATTTCATTGACATAAACTTTAAAGCACTCAGTTTGCTTTGAGTACAAAAAATACAATCCTATAAGAATGAGCAAAAGTACTCTCATACCGAACAACTCAAAATGTGAAACGAAAACAACTAATGCCGAAAAAATAGTTTGGGGTTCGTTGAAGCGCTGCAAATGTGATTATGCAACGGTAAAGACGTTCGCAGTCGACGTTGACGCCGATGTTGCTGCAGTCCACTGCCCATTGTTGATCGCGATATTCACTGGAGCTTTTTTACCAACAACAACACCATGAAACCTAACGTCGCTGAACTTATTTGCTGTTGTTGTATTCCACATTTAAACCATCAAGTTGACTGCGTAGCTGTCCGTCTGTGTTTTGCCTACGTCTACGTTCGGTTCGCTATTCGTTTAATATTATTATATCACTGCTTCAAAACTGGCGGATTCGTCGACGTTTCACTAAGCGACTAAGCGACGGCGTGAGCGCCAACATTATGACTTTTGCATCTTCTTTTAGCCGCGTTTTGTCAGTCGGTTTTTTCTGTACTAAATTCACTAGCCCCCCGAGTACTTTGCTAATCTGACCATCTGACTTGTTTTTGACTCTCGATTGTGGGCATAAACAAGCGCTGATTGTGTGTTAGAAACAATACATTACAACTATATAACTGAGCAGAAACTACTTGAAGCCCCGCGACGTTTGCATCGCGTTTTCGTCTAGTTTTGCCTGGACAGTTCTCTGTTATCGTTGGCTGGAATTGCCGGTCAGAGAGTTTTTACTATTTAGCCAACGCTATTGTTATGACTATGTGCTTTATAAACAGACCCTGTAGGGAATGCACTGATGCCTTACGATTGCAATAAGCAACAGGCTTAAGGGGTTATTCTTGTCAAGAAGCCCAAATTTCGAGCGCTTCTTCACTCTGAAGAGGGTATATCACGTTTGCTATGAAGTTAGTAACATCGAGAAGAAAATACCGGAGACTCGTTAAAGCTTGATGAACTGAGTCAATTTAGCTATGCTCGAGTGTCTGTCCATCTGGCTGTATATACATGAACTAGTCTCTAAGTTTTTAAATCCTACTGAACATTTGCACACACGTTTTTTTTCTTACGAGTTTCTCATTTAACGAAACCGCCGATATCAAACCACGATCGGAATCAAGTCCTTGTATGGAAAACTTTTTAATTTGGCAAGATATCTTAACGAAATTTGGCACAGATTGTTCAAAAAGTCAGTGCTATAATCTCTGAATATACTGTTGAGATCGGACTACTATAGCATATAGCTGTAATACAAAATGGCCGACCTTACTCGAGGGCTTGTATCGAAATTATTTGCCAAGGTGTCTTCTCGAAACTAAACATGGATAATTTTTAAAGGCTGGATCACCATTTCTGAATATACATATTATTCGAATCGTACTACTATAGCATATGTATATCTGAAATATTAACCGTCTCATCGAAATTTAGTCATTATATGGAAAACTTTTTTGTTTGACAAGATATCTTAACAAAATTTGGTATGGATTATTAAAAAAGGCAGTGCTCCTATCTCCGAATATACTGGTCAGATTAGATACCTTTAGGACATAGCTGTCATACAAACTGACCGATTTCAGTCGAGTTTCTAAGTGGAAGGCTTTTTATTAGACAAAATTACTTCACGAAATTTGTCATGGATTATTGTCCGAGATAACGGTAAATTCTCCAAACATATTCTTCATATCGGACCCCTGTGGTATATAGCTGCCATACAAACTGACCGATTCAAATCGAGTATCTGTTTGGAAACCTTCTTATTACACGAGATATCTATAAGAAATTTGGCATAGATTATTATCCAAGGCAGTGCTACAATATCTGAAGAAACTTTCCAAATCGGACCACTATAGCATATAGCTGTCATACAAACTGACCGAACAAAATCAAGTCGTTGTATGGAAAACAATTTAATTTGGCAAGATATCTTGAAAAAATTGGTCATAAACCCCCGCTTAAAATATTCCTAACTCCTTCAAACATGGCCATAACTATTAACGATAAAGGCAGCTGACAATCAGCTCAACTTTCCCGCAGGGTATTTTACACCAACATTTGTGACAGTGGCAGTTGTTTGTAAATATATTTGCGTGTGTGTTTGTGAGCTCGTGTTTGTCCATTTAAATAATACTTTGACCCAAATTTTCTAAGCTTAACCACCTTAATAGAAACAACAACAAGCAATTCCAACAGCAAAGCTTATTGACGACAATAAGACGCTAACAAACGCAAAGAAAGAAGCAGAGGCCAATGTAAGGAAATACGCACAAAGCAAATCTGAAAAAAGTATTGAAAGTAAAATTAAATGAAGAAAATGAAATGAATGCTTCAACGAAAAGCGTATAAATCGGTAAGACAAAATGTGGGATGCCTTTGAAAGCGTCACTCAGTGTTTGGTGTTGGGTCTTTTTCAATATGCAGAAGGTCTACTTTTGAGATACTTATGTACGTATGTTTTGAAAGTTTAATTATTTCTCAAACAGTTTTAGATATGTGGTGTTGAGGTACTCTGATAATCTTATCCTATATTACCTTGCGCCTATTTAGGAAAAATTTGGACTGTACCCTAATTGTTAAGTTAATTAATATGATATTACCACGTGGGTTGAAAAGTCTTTGGCCTATCACTTTGCAGCAATTTACTACTCTGAAGATTTCCTCAGAGAGTTGCGCATTCATTCCGAAAGCAGAGCAGTGGTATTGGCTTTAAACCCGCTCACAGTACGCTCAAGACTAGTCAGGGAGTCCTGACCTCTTCATCAATACCATGAAGCTACTTTCTTATTCCACTAGTTTGGGTGCCTGGTCACAATGGAATCGCTGGAAACTGTAAAGCTGATGAGCTTGCTAGGGAGAGCAAGCTTACCCAAACTTCCTCAGATAGGGAACGAGTCCTGTGTTCTATCGCTTGATCAACAAAGCTACCATGAGCTCGGCAAGCGCTGTTCAACAACCAGTACGAGATACTGAATCCTTCCGATCTAAAGTAAAACGTAACTTCTAACTTTTAGCAAGATTTACATTTCTCGACAGTAAATTGGCGAATACTAATTACCAAAATTATTTGGTAGAAAGCAAGTTGGAATCATGTGGTTTTCTCTAATATCCAATTCTTACCAGACGGAAGTTGAAACATTTCATTAGACATAATTTCGGCGACCCATGTCAATTCCCTGGAATCTAAGGACCAGCGTTCACATCTGTTCAAGTGTGATTCTTCATCACGTTGAGTGCTAGGACCAGCCGTATGGCATCACCTAAATTCACTAATTGTAAAGAGTTGATGGAAACAATTTCATTTGATATTTAATTCGCTCTAAACACTTGGCGATTGACTGTAGGTAGGTTTAGGCGACCTGGACTTCATCGAACAAAGTTTAGGAGTTCCTTTGGCCGTATATATTTATTTATCTGTCTTAATAATATCTTAGAACCAACATTAAGACTCGCCAAGACTGTGTAGTAGACCCGTCTGCTCCAAATTTGGTTTACGAAACCGTCAGTATTCGAACCTCGAAATGCTCTCACAAAAAAAGGTTACCACAGATGAATCAGAAGATTTTTGAATGGAGGTCTAAACGAACGGATACCGAAATATGGTAGTCACCTGCGTCTGTCTGGAAAGCCTTATTCTCACTTAGACACTTCGGTGTCTGAAACTCCTTTTTTTTTTCAAAACTTTTTAGCTAGTCTGCGCAGTTTTTTCTCCTTACTGGCACAAATTCATATTTCTCTTAAGGAGGTTTTCGTTTATCACAATTCAGTTCAGTTACGGTTTTGTAAAGTTGCAGCTTGGTTGATCACCATTAAAGCTTCAAATTTAGCAAATACAAAAGAAAAACTACTAAAAATCTACACATTCCAGCTGAGCTGAGTGCGGTCGTAGCAGCAATCTAACGGTATTTCTATAACCACCTAAGCTTGACTGAATGATCACTTCTTGGCTTTTTCGTTTCTTTTGGCTATTTTCGTCCGCAAGCAATTTTCGGTTGTTTCGGCACTTCACGCGCCAATGAAAGCGAAAGGGAAAACCGTTTGGTTTGGCGGAATGCAGTCTAATTTTCCTCTCCGTTCCAATACGACTATGAATTCATATTCTACGAACATTGTAATGTGCTTTCGGTTATGTAACTAAGTTTAGCATTTGTGCGTAAATATGAAATCAATGTTTTTTATATTCTATTTTGCAGAAAGAGCGAATACACAAAGCGTGGGCCAATAGTTATGAATACAGATCTTTGAATGCAGTTTTTAACTGAGAGAAACGGCTGCACTTACTTTTCAGTATTTCTGTAAGCTTCATTACCGAAAATCCTCACTTTGCTCAAAAAAATGTTCCTACATAGAAAACCGCTGACAGACCAGTGGAGCTCTGTATTTTGTTTGGTCCAATTGCACCCACTTACTATGCTAATCCCCTCAGAGAGTCAAAATACACTTGAACCAAGTTTCAGCAAGATATCTCTGAGAAAGGCTACATAACACTGTACTACTATGAGCACAAAATAGTAAGAATTTGTTCATACTTTTAAAATTCTTAATTTATTCTTCAAAAGCTATATCGTCTCCGTCAAAGTAAACCTCCTTGGCCCGACGGTTTATTCCAATCCTTGAAACAGTGTTTATAGTCAATTTCTAAAACAGCCTTCAATGAGCGCATCGATTCACGTTTAATGTCTTCAATTGACTTAAAATGGTTTTCACTTTTCTTAGGCTCAAATGATCTTTCAAAATGGTTTCCATTCCTATATTCCAATTATGCCAGCAAGATCTCTGACTGTTCATCGTCGATTCCAAAGCACCGATTCTTTTATTTTTTTTTTACATGTTGAACATCATTGCCAATATTCCATGAACATTAGATTGTAGGCAATTTGTTTCAAGTGAATCCTACATAATTTGTCGATCCCTCAAACAAAGCCCGTGTCGATTGGTCGAGAGAAATGTTAAAATATATAATGTGGATGCTTCGAAACACTTCTATGAGATCGTGATGGGGTATTAATCGTGAATGAATAAAAGTGGTTCGCTCACGAAGTACTTCCAGCGAATGGTTCGCTTTTTTTTAGAAAAATGTCAATGTTTCTCAACATCTGAAGGGACGGTCGATGCGTTCAGAATGCCTGCTTTGGACATACATATCTCAAGCAGAGATATTTGCTTTGATGATTATACGTATTTTTCTTAAAAAAGAACTGTCTCAAAACACCAAAAATTAGTTAGAATTCAAAAATCGAGAACTAAGTATTTTCTAAAGTCTTGTTCGTTTATCAGAAATAATTTAAACGAAATATTACCAAAATAGTGTCCGTGTCCGGTCATTGGAGTGTACACATGTCCAGTTAGAGGAATTGCTTTTATAAGAAAAGAATAATTAAAACGTTGGGCTTCTCCAGTTATGGGAGATGTACGGCTATGAGTACTGTCCGTAATGATGAATTTAGCTGTATTTATGTATTTCATAGGCTCTCTATCGTATCTCTCTGGGGGTTACAAACTTCGTGTTGAACTTAATAGTCCAGTTATTTAAGCTTAAATTAGACAAGAATCTCAGAATTCGAATATATAAAAATATAAGTATTTACAGACATATAAATGGGTATATCGAATTCCGAGGTGAACTTACTATAATGACTGGACTATAATTTCAAAATAAAAAAAGGCTAGGAAATAGCTCTGCGCTCTTAAATTTTTCCCTTCAAGTGAGTAATAGTAAAAATTGAAATTTAAATAATTTCTAATTGGCGCTTCATAGCGCAGGCAACTTTCCATTATCAGGTGCGCCAATTTATGCATACAAAAATCGATAATCAATTAATCAAATAGCAATGCTTTTGTAAATTATATAACAGTAATTAATAGTCAAGCTATTAAATGGTTAAAAAAAACAACAACAACAAGCGAGTTAGTACAACAACGAAGACTTTCTAATTGTAAAGCAAATATTGCAGTGGTACTTCTGCGGCTATTGAAGCGGAGGGCTCTGGAGCTACGCTATATGCATGTATGTTTGTATGTATGTATGTATGTAGGGCTAAACAAGAAAAAAATTTAATATTCCATTAACACCGTGTGACAACGTGAGCGAAATAGTCAATAAAATTTAAAATTTTCAACTGAACAAGTATATCATTATTTTTACATATATGTATGTATCTTAGGGTGATTAAAAAAATTTTTTTTTTCTTTTGGTACTCGGAAAAGTAGGTTCTTAGACACCTCTAAGACTCCAAAAACCTATGAGTTTCATGATTCATAATGATTTTTTTCACGTAGTTACAAAATTCATAAGAAATAAAAAATTTTCCCCAAAAATAATCAAACTTTAACTGTTAATATCTTTTAAACGGTTGGGTTTACGAAAAAATCATAGGAGACCTTTTTTGTAGAGCATTCAATTTCCTACAAAATCTAAGGAACAAAATATTTTTTAAAGTAGTTGGAAGCGAGATATAAATTTTTCTGATAATAAGAAAAAATAGTAAACTGTAAGAAGGAGAACCTTCCCGTTATAATTAAGAACTCATGCTTGGGGAGGCTTTCTTAGAGGTGTCTAGAAACCTATTTTTCCGAGTACCAAACGAAAATTTTTTTTTTTGAATCACCCTAATATATGTATATACATAAATATATACATATACATATACATATATATATATATACATTTTTTTGTTTTACATGGTATTCTGGAAAATATGTTCTTAGACACTTCGACGTTTTTTTTTATTATAAGATACTATTTTATATTAGGGTGGCTCAAAAAATTTGTTTCCATTGCAATTTGAAGCTCAATCTTAGAGCGACTTTCTTAGAGGTGACTAAAAAAAATATTCAAAATATTAAATTTTTTTTTACCCACCCTAATATATGTACATATCTACATGAATGCATGTGTGTATAATAACCGAAATACCCGAAAAGTGCAAGTTTTTCTACCGATTAAAAGAAGTAGCATTTCTATGTTGTTGTTGTTGCTGCTGTTACGTGTGGTCAGGTGCTGGAGTTATTGGTGTGTCTTGATTTATTGTTAATTCCGCGTACACACGAGCGTACAGCGGTGCGTCAGTTTGTATTAGTATGCGCAACATAGCCACATACATATGTATATATACCTATGTAGATACATATGAAGTTGCACACAAAGTAGTTTTAGCCATGCGCCCTTTATATGGGCCACATATAAATGCAAATCCGGAAGATAAACAAAACAAAGCGCCCACGGATACATACATACTACGTACATCCATACATACCATACATATATTTACTCATATAAATTCGATAGATATAAATATGCATATACGAAAACATAAATTTCTTGATTCGAAAACGAATTTTATTAGTCGTGAAGGAGCGGGATCTACTGCTGAGAGTTGGAAACTTTTAGGGATGGCCTTCAGCTCTTTAAGCGAATTTCGTTTTATCTCTTCGATCGACTGGAAACGAGTTCCACCGAGCGGCAATTTCAGTTTGGGGTACAAGAAAAAATCACACGGAACCAAATCTGGTGAATACGATGCTTAATCGACGGTATTCAATGCGTTTTTAGCTTTTAATTCGGTCACAATCGTGGGTATATGGATTGATGCGTTATCATCGTGTTAAATCCATGAATTGTTCTTCCACATCTCCGGTCATTTTCGATGGAGGTTCTCACGCCAACGTCTCAATACGACCAAATAGAACTTCTGATTGACCGTCTGTCGCTCCGGAACAAGTTCATGATGCACCAAACCACGAATATCTTGAGCGGCTTTGGCATGGTTTTTTTGGCTTCTGCTCGATGATTGTTGGCTTGTTTACATGTCAAACTCAGAAACCCATAACTCAGCGGCAGTTATAATGCTACCCATGAATATAGGATCGGAATTCGCACGATCACGCATATTCAAAGAGACCTGTTTGAAAAAAAAATACAGCTTCATTGGAACGAATCGAGCAAGAACGCGTCTCATACCCAAAATATTCACCGAAATCATTCGAACGAACTCTCGACAGATGTCGAGCTCTCTTGCCATCTCTCTAACTCTTTCCTGATGATTTTCAAGCACCATATCCTTCGCTTTTTAATATTTTCATCAGCTGAAGAGGTCAAAGGTTGTCCAGATCGAGGCATATTTTTAACGCTATCTCGACTGTCTTTGAAGGCTGCGCACCACTCCAAGGCTGGATATGTGAACCTCAGTGTCTATGGCTGCACTCTTACAGGAAATGTTTCTAAGAAAAATTTTAACGAAATTCAAAAATAGTATGTTTTCCGTATTAAAATGTTCTTCGATGCATAAAAAATTAAAAAATTCAAGTCGATGCTTCCCCTTAACCCATTACTGCTCACACCTAAAACCCGCTATGATAAGCTAATGAAATTTTAAGCAGACGTCTGTAATGCTATTAAAAGGGTAATTTCCAATTTTCAAAAAAATATCTCAAAAGATATGGGCGCGGCGGAGCGTATGATATATCATACATAAACGTATACGGAGACTTGCCTCTATGAAAATAAAATGTAAACATCACTATAACTTTTGAGTTCAAATTGACATCGTATTTATATATTTAATGACATATTCATTGTTAATTTTCAGATTTAGTTGCTGACTCAGTTTACATGATATTTGTAGAAACAGTTATCTGGGTGCAAGCCAAAATTACATTTCATGCATATAAATTTCGTACACTTTCCACAATTTTTGCATCGGCGCTGAGTTTTTGAGTAATTTACGTAGTGCTCGACTCCGTCGTATCTAGTTTCGTTTTCTCGTTTTCTCTTTCGTGATGAGACTGGATGAAAATCTATTGGCTTTGAAAGTATGCTCCTTGTAAGTCGTCGGATGAAGCCGAGAAGAGTAACTTGTGGATAAGCTTTCCGAAATAATATCCATAAATTTACAACGGCACCATTTAAGCAAAATCTGAAAATGGGCCAATACCATTTTCTTGACCGAATCCGAGTTCGGTACGCTGCCCTTTGCTGGTCAAAGAGATCGACTCCACCCATTCCCGAATTATACTCCTTGATAATGACTGGTTGCTTTACGTCTTGTCTGCGTTTCTGTTGTCGATCATATCTTTTGCATAATCCGGTTGTTGTCGTTATGTTGTCGTTTTTACAATTTGTTGCAATGGTGACATTATTGTTATCATTCCACCTAACTAGGGTAATATTTTTAGATTTTAGTGCTTCACAAGTACCACGGGGTTCTCTTTTCATGCTACTCAAAGGAGCATTTTCAATACGGTCCGACCGAATCGTTCCCACCACTGTTATATTTTTCTTATCAAACTCTTCTAATAATTTAAAACTATTGAAATAGTTATCTAGAAATACAGTGCTGTGTTCGGGAACTATGCCATAACATAAACTTTTTGTGACAGATAAACCTAAGGGCTCATTAGATCGAATCATGCTTTTTCCGGTGTACAAATCGAAGTTCAACAAATATCCTTCTGAAGTAGTCATACACCAAATTTTGTATCCGTAGCGAATTGGTTTTCCTCGTATAAACTGCTTGAAAGAATGCTTACCAAAATACGGCTCCATCGATTCGTCTACAGAAAATGAAGTTCCAAAGGGTTTTCCAAGCTCTTTAAACTTTGTATTTAAATGATCAAGAACAGGCTGAACTTTGAAAGCCTTATTATTCGAATCAATTTGTGTATTATCATTGAAATGAAGGTAGCGATGTATTTTTTCAAATTTATTCCTCGCCATTGAACCTGCCACTAAATGATTGCACACATCACTTTCTGTCTCCCAGTACATGCGAGTAGCTGGAACCTTAAAATAAAAATGTTTAATTTACTCGTAACAAGTAAGCAAGTGAATTTGTGGTTCAGGTTAGTCACCTTGTTGTATCCACTTAGTATAAGGATGCCGAAATATGTGTATAACTCCTCAAGATTTACGGTGAAAGCTTCATCTCCTTTGTTTATGGCGTACTTAACAGTCTCTGATTGTATACATTCCATAAATTCGCTATCAAAAATTCTTTTAAAAAGTTGTATTGGACTTAAATCATTTTCCAAAATATCTGCTACAATGTCCGGAGTATGCTCGCGTATTGCTGTGATAGAACATTCACTTGCTTTTAGTACTATCTTGGACCATTTTCGGCAAATCTTCTTTTTTTTAGTTTTCCTTTGAGTTGAATTCCTTGAACGTGGGGCTAGTGAACTGCTCGCTTCATTTAGAAACTGTTGCTCCTCCACTTCTGAGTTATCAATTCTTATTTCACATGCCCTTTTAAGAACTCCACGACCCAAATCACCCAGTGTACCTTCATCGTCTTCATCTGCGTCATCGCAATCGGATAACTCCTGTTCTTCGGGGGGGAGCAAAGTCACATCAATAAAATTGGCATTATTGATGTTTTCTATAATCTCTGCATCATCGTCTTCATTTAAATCTTGGAGCCATCCAACTATCTCCTCAGTTGTTGCTTGTCTACAAGGAGATATTAGGAATGAATTTTCATATAGCAAAAACTGGGCTAGCGTTTACGTATGATAAAACATACACAATAGTTTACAAATAGTTAAAACACTTTCGGAGCTCAATTTTTCACTGCACTTTATATTCATTTGATAGCTTAGGGTTTTAGCTTTAAGTTTATGCACATTTAAAGTTATACAAATTCCTCGCTTACTATTTATAAAAATATAAACCTCACCTTCGAGTCATTATTCACTTTTCCGAAAAATGCTACGTAAATTGGCGCGAGAATTGTAAACAAATGAGCTTTAAGCGACAATTAAAAAGCTTTTCTAATGCAACAATACTTTTATCTCGCTCACACTGCAAATATAGAAAGCTTTTATTGCATTTCGGATTTTTGACGAATTTTTAAAAAAAGCTCTTTTTGCGTATGATACATCATACGTTGTCATTAATGGGTTAACTAAACTGCCATGTCGTTCGCTTGATAGATGATGATCCAGTGAAAATCTTCTTTTACTCGGGATCCTTAAGTTGGTCGGTCGACGGAACGGTTGTAGTGCTAAAGAAGAAGAAAACGAAGAAGAAGAAGAAGAAGAGGAAGAAGAATGAGTTTATCAACTCCATTAACAGGTTACAAGTTCTCCAAAATATAAATAGCTCCTGATTGAAGAGTATGGCTACAACTGTATGAATTATTTTAAAAGCCTCTAGTTACATACTTGAAGAGTGCGAACAAGGCATAAAGAAAGCGCCAAAGTGAGCGGCAACCGGTAAATGCATAAACTTCAACGCTGCTCACCAATGAGCCTACAAGTTAGGGCAGGTTAAGTTCACAGCACTTCAATACCTTAATTTGAGCAACAAAATCGAAAAAATAAAAGCAACCGTAAATTGACCCAGCGAAATGGAGAGTCAACAAATAAAATATAATGACTGACCGAAAATGCATACAGAAAAATAAAAAAAACAACACATCCGACATTGGAGCGCCATTAAAAGCGCAGCATAAAATTGGTATAATCTCTTTTGTCTATCACATAATAATAATAGCCGAAGATGTCGGCGCGTTATTAGCATTTCAAATGCAAATTAGGGGAATGTCATCCGTGTAACGGTTAACCAAAATACTACATAATACATAATACTCATTTTGTTATAAAAGTAATGCTAATGATTACGAATATGATGTAATCGCGCCAGCGAAAAGAAAACATAACGAACTACAACAAAAAAAGAAAAAAAAAAAACAGCCGAAATACAGTCAAAAACATATGCAGAAACACAACAACAATGCACGAAAGCTACAAATTTTTGACAGCTTTCAAACGTGGAAAATTATAGATGCACGCATCCAGCCAAATAGACACGAACTAAATAGTGCTTGCATCACAAAAACAAAAAGAAATGGCTAATGCGAGTACGAGATCTAACATAAACTGGCAGCAGCCGTGACTACACAGGGCTATATCTATATATATGTATATGTGTGTGTGTATGTGTGCATTTCTTTGGCTACAGTTACACTTCAACAGATACGCGGATTCATTTGCTTTGAAACATGCCTTCGCACATATTTACACATATTTATTTGCGACAAATACACTTGTACATATGTACATGCCTGTATATGTATATAGTATGAGCATTAGAGCGGATCGACTTTTAAGTAAGGTAAGGCCGAAACAGAAAATGGAAAATGTTCCATGGATGATTCTCAACAACTTCTGTCTAAGAAACTATGGGTCTAAAACCGGTTTCGAGTTAGCGATTTTGAAGACGAAGTTTAACTTCTAAAATTTGTTCAAAAATTTCTGAGGTTTCTTGAAAATATATAGTCAAATTATGAAGTTTTCCATGCATGGACTTAATTCCGATCGCTCAGTTTGTATGGCAGCTATTGCTATACTGCTCGGATCTGGACAATTTCTTCAGACATTATATTACTGTCTTAAATAATTGTTCTAGCCAATTTTCGTGAACATATCTTATCAAAATAAAAAGCTTTACTTATAAGGACTTGATTCGAATCGTTTAATTTGTATGACAGCTATACGTTATAGAGGTTCGATCGAAAAATTTTTTTCGGAAATTATATCATTGTCTTAGATAATAGTTCCTACCAATTCTCATGAGGATATCTAATAAAATGAAAAAGTTTTCCATGCAAGCACTTGATTCGGATCATTCAGTTTGTATGGCAGCCATATGTTATAGTGATCGGATCTGAACAATTCCTTCGGATATTATATCATTAACTTTGATAATAGTTCCTACCAATTCTCATGAGGATATCTAATAAAATGAAAAAGTTTTCCATACAAGCTTTTGATTCGGATCATTCAGTTTGTATGACAGCTATATGCTTAAGTGGTCCAATATCAACAGTTCCGACAAATGAGCAGCTGCTAGATAAAAAAAAGAAGTGTGCAAAATTTCAGATGAATATTTCAAAAACTAAAGGACTAGCTCGCATATATACAAATCCACGAAGATGACTTAATCGACTCAACACGTCATGCTAATCATTTAGATAAATATTTTATACGATCTCCAACTTCTCCTTACAAACATCGTGACAAACTGAATACGCAAATCGATCCACTCTAATGTACATACATACGCTCATACCGCATACTGGCACAAAGAGAGTCTCCGTTCGCAGTGGAGATGAAAAAACGATTTATGCGTCCCACTCACCATTCACCAAGTGCTATGCTAATTTTGTCGTGACATCAAATTTGTTGAATCCACATGCATAAATACATATTTGTAGGGAGATGTACCATGCAGTCATCTTCTGAGGAATAAAATGGAGCAGCGGTTTAAATATTAGTGGATGATGGTGAGCACGTGATGAACACTTTATGTTATACATGCGTGTTACAGCATTTGCAGTCATATCTGCCAAGTTTGTTTGCTGAAAACTACACGCCAAATATTGTTTTTGAGCAGAAGCTTCATGTCGTAAGGACATCAATTGTTTCGAACTTAATGAGGTACTTTAGTCTAGAGGGTCGCATTTTGAAAGGTTTTTGGTAGTTGATGAAAGTGCAATTAATATTTTTATTACCGAGGTATCGTGAAGATCGCATCGAAAACTGTAGTTTCGAGAAAAACGCCTTTAAAGTTTTAGGTTAGGACCAACTAGCTCAGAATTGCCACGAGAAAAATGTTTTGAATTTTTAGACAACCGAAAATGTTCCACTTTCTAGGCTAGAAATAACCATTTAATTAGTAGAAAACTAGGCAAGGAACGATATCAGATGAAATCGTTCACTTTGTTTGGGATAACGTAAAAAACAACCGCAATGAAAGGATTAAAACAATCTCGGATGAGAGACCCCTCTTTTGATGACAACTCTTGCCAACTGGTGCTACTTCGGACTGAGTAGGCAATTGAGAAGTAAAGCTCTCTCTCGCTGAACAAAGACCAAACTCTACGAGCTACTCTTCATCCCCGTCCTGCTATATGGTGCAGAGACTTGGACGATGACGGCATCTGCTGATGAGTCGGGATTAAGAATTTTCGAGAGAAAAGTTCTGAGGAAGATTTATGTTTTTTTTGCATTGGCAATGGGAAATACCGCAGTCGATGAAACGATGAGCTGTTCGAGATATACGACAACATCGAGACAGTGGCTAGGTCATATCGTCCAAATGGATGAAAACACTCCAGCTCTGAAAGTATTCGATGCAGTACCCGCCAGAGAAAGCTGACCGCACCGTTGGAAAGACCATGTAGAGAAGGACCTTTAAATCTCCAATTGCCGTCAAATAGCGAAAAGCACAAACCACAGGTGCGCTGTTGTAAACTCGGCCACATACATCTACATTTACTCGTCAGAAACTCGGAACCAGACCAATTAAACTGTCTGCAGAAAGAAGTCCCCCAGAAACGGCCAGCTGTGTAAATAGGAGCGAAATTGTGTCTCATCAGGACAACGCCAGGCCTTAAACATCTTTATTGACTCGTCAAGAATTGCGGAAGTTTCGTTGGGAGGTTCTTATGCATCCACCTTATAGCCCGGACGTGGCGCTAAGTGATTGCTATCTGTTTCTGATTTTCCTTTGAAAAATTCGCTTCCTAAAAAGCTTTGGAACTTCCCCAGTACTATGAACTATGAATCTGAGCTTTCAAATACTTGTCTTTATATGGATCACTTTTTTGTTTGACGAGATATCTATACGAAATTTGAATTCGAATTCTTGTGATAGATATTATAGCTGCGAAGGGACCGAAGTTACCGGTTTTCTTATTTGGAGTACCTTTGACACAACACAAATAAGTTCGTGAAGACATGAACAAAATGATAGGAAGGCTTTATTCACAAATAGTAAATGGTTCTCCCGAGAGTTGTTCTGATTGGAACCCGCCACGTAAAAAACACCTCCAATGAAAAAGAAACAACAATCGATGACGATGGAGAAGACGTTCCATTGCCCGACCATGATGAAGTTCTAATATCAATTACGCGTCTCCGAACAACAAAGTGGAGGGGCCGATGGATTGCCGGCCGAGCTTTTTAAACACGGCGGCGAAGAACAGATAAGGAGCATGCATCAGCTTCTTTGTAGATTAAGGTCGTACGAAAACATGCTCAACGATTGGAATTTAAGTGTGCTTTGCCCAATCCAAAAAAAGAAAGACCCCACAATCTGCGCCAACTACCATGGGATAAGCCTCCTCAACATCGCATATAACGTTCTATCGAGCGTATTGTGTGAGAGATTAAAGCCCATTGTCAACAAACCGACTGAACCTTATCAGTGTAGCTTTAGGTGTGGAAAATCAATAAATGACCAGATATTCACCATCCGCCAAATCTTGGTGGATTTCAAAGCTGCTTTTGACAGCACGAAAATGAGCTGCCTTTAGCCGCAATGTCTGAAGAAATGGTTCGACAATTAGACAAGAGATCATCGCCTTTATTTAGAGTTAACATAATGATTTTTCGTTTTTTTATCTAGGAAAGATACTGATGTTTTTTTTTTTTTTTGTAATATTCGAAATATATTTTATTGAATCATATACATATGTACTCCCATATCATTATTAATATACATATACGAGTACACACATAAATTTTATTCGAGGCACATATCGAATATTTAATTTTTTACAATTTACATACATTTTACCGTTTTCAGTTTGAATTCGTCGTCTTTATGCGCCGTTATACGATGTTCGTTATACGGACGCGAATAGCTTGTCGTACGCATTTGTTGTACTCATGCGCACGGCTGCTCGAATCGAAGCGGCGCTTGTGTTAACATTTCTCGGTCGGACTATAAAATTTGGCGTTTTGATTTTGATTTTCGATTTCTATGCAGGCATACGGCCTTGAAAGTGAAAAGATGTCACACTTTCGCTTTTTATTTATTTTCGTTTGTGGCAGTGATGTTTTTCGTTTGCCTCTTTGTTTGCATTTATAATTTGCGCGCTGGAATTGGATCGCCCAATTTGCCGAGCAGTTTTTTTTTATTATATTTATTTCGAGCTAACAGAGCCGTCGTGACGAGCGGCTACGTGCGGCGCATGTGCAGAGCCCGAATTCGACAGCAAAGGTATGAGAAAACGTACAAGCAGGAATTGAATTTCACAATAGTGAAGAACGAAATTGTTGTTTCGCGCTGAATCATTACAACGATTTGTGAAAAGGTATTGACAACATCTTTGGTATCAATTGTGTTGACCTCAATTGTACGGTAATACTTAAATATTGATAATATTTGATGCTTTCGTTGAAAAACGCTGGTTCACGCTATGAAATGTATGACGAAATTATTCCTTACTTTTTTAAAGTTTACTTAGCAACAAAGTTTGTTGTAAATAAAATGTATTTAATTTTGAGGCTTGCGGTCACCGAATGTGTACCCCCTAGTCTAGAAGCATGAATTTCAGGTAATTCTTAAAGTGCCGTAAAAAAAGGCAATTAATATTTTTACTGTACATTTTTTTATTAGTTATTTGTTAATTTAGAAGAGTAGAGAAAAAATTTAAAAACTAAAAAAAAGTAAAAAATTTCAAAAATTTCAAAAATTTCAAAAATTGTGAGATGACGAAGTGGGGGGTCTCTAAAAATTTCCACGTGACCATACCCATGACTTCAACCCTCCTAGTTATCTGAAACCAAAAAGAAAAAAAGATTATTAATCTAGAATAATGTTGCAATGGCCGGAAATACGGAAAAGTGGGAAAAACATTTTTCACAAAATGGCGACTGCCTAAAAAAAAATTTTTTTTTTTTTGATTACTTTTTCTGACTACTTCGAATTTTTTTAAAATAATAAAAATAAAAATTTTGGAATGGGGTTAGTTCCAATCATAGACAAGTCTATAAAGAAGACTCTATAAAAATTTCAAGTAAATCGGTTCAGTAGAACCTGAGAAATCGTGGGTATCGGTCCGAAAAAGTCAGTTTTGAGAAAAACGCGTTTAAAGCTTCGCGTTCCGGCCGAACCAGTTTGGATGCCGGGTCAGAAAAATGGCTATATCTCCGAAAATAATTTGAATTTTAAAAAATCCTCTTATACACATATTCTTGAATAGTTAAACTTTGACAATATAAAAACAAAATTTCAATTTTTTTTAAATTTTTATACTAGAATAACCCCTTAAAGGAACAATAGCAGTATTAGAGGTTTTACTGTACCTACATTCCATCCAGTACTTTTACAATAAATTGAAGAATTGTTTTGACATTGTTAGAATAATGCGATTTGACTCAATAATGCACCCGTTTGTTCGATAATTTGTTGCCTTGTTGAGAATAGCTTGATAATGCCAATCATAAAAACCTTCGTATATATTGATAAAAAACTTGGACAGTCGATGTTCAACAAGCAAAATCCTTAGCTATAGACAAGAACGTCGATTAATCACTTCACTCCAGGTCCGGACTTTAAGGTACTATCGCAAAGGTACTACTAAAGAACCTCTCAACCAAGCTCCCAGATATTTTGGCGAGTCACTAACGAAGTTTTTGATCTGACTTTGTTTTTATAGTAACCAATTTCTCCCCTATTGGCTGCAGCTAGACCCTTCTGGACAATTACTACAGTCAGACGGTTTAATTGTTATCAGTACAGATTCATATTAAAAGTTTGATCAGAGGTTAGGAGTACAAAGCAGATGATTCTCTGCCAATCCCCCCAAACAAATAGCCAAATCTTCCTCACCGCCAAACCTGCCTTAACTACTTTTTTCGCCCGCTCACTACGATTCTATAACATTTTCGATTGACGTTTTCTTAAGTGACTCACCATTCATCACCAGTAACCATCCGCTACAGTGCTCGATCAGTTTTGTTGATTCGCAGACGGATATTCGGGCTATGAGATACATTAAAATAATAAAATAGACAGGTTTTATCAAAGTTATGACTGTTCTCGTAAGTAAATCGTGTCAAAGTTTTGTGTTGAAAGTCGAAAATTTCCTAACCTACAAAATTATGAAGACATTTTGAAAAATATGCTGACAAACCTTCATATTCGAGTAACACGTTATATATGACAAAATTTCGGATAACTTTTGGATATATAGTGAGGAAAAAGGAAAGCAGTTCCAACTGGATCTAAAAATGATAGAAGAAAGGCGTCAAAATCGAGGGGAATGTAGCATGCTGGTCCTCATAAAACAATTTAAGCAGGAAAATTATACAACGAACGCATTTTATTGAAATATAACATATGTTTTCGGCATATATCTCCCTGTTTACTTCGATGTACCCTTAAAAATCATGCATATACGAAGGTTACCTTTTATATTTTGGGATTAAAGAACAACATTTCAATCATCGAAAATCGATAAACGCTTTATTGTTGTTCAAACAGTCCCCCATGGGATCTTTACACCTTCGCATACGTTTGAACCAATTGTCGAAGCACTTTTGCCACTGTGAATGAGGTATCTCCGAAACTTGATGACAATGCAATCTTGAATGTATGCTGGTCACACAAATGCCTATATTGTTTCAATCTCACAATAGGTCATATGACGATCTTGCAATATCAGTTTGCGTTCAGCATCAATAGTTAGCTGAAATACGGAAGCCACTAAAAACGATATGCAACGAAATTTCCGAAAGGGCTGACAGGCGGATCAGGACGAGATGGAAAGCATTAAGTACGTGCAGGAACGTTAAGATCATTTAGAAGAGCCACTTAAGAAAACTCGATCTTTCGTTCGCTCAAAAAGGAACTGCCGAATGGATTTTGGCCTCTTGACAGGACACATCGCACTGGCATCACATATTTGGCGGATAGGCATAAGTGATGACGATTCATGCAGAAAAGTTGGCAAGAGATAGACGCTGTACACATTTTATACCTATTGACAGTACTATCTAGAATTTGTCTTAAGTATCTAGGAGCTGCGGCGTTCAAGGGAAAGGGAAGGAAGTAGCAAGTCGCTTCAAATGTTCGCAAAAAGCGTTAACATTCTGTGTGACGAATACTTCAACTCAAACAAAATTGAACCTCCATCTGGCATTACTAAGGACCACTAGGTCTATGTATGACGTTATAGACGGCCAGTATAACCTAAACTAATCTATCGGAACAACAACTGTGATCTACAATTTCGATTGAATTCATCATACTGCCAAAACACTTGGTCCTTTGATAGAGCTTCATAGCCAAAAATTTAATTAAGTTCACCGATTCGTTATTGCCAAGTTAATCCACATCGAAAGTTGTATATAAACGCGCAGAAATGTTCGCGTTTTATTTCCATTTTTTCCGAGATGAATATTCTAAGTTACTGTAAACAGCATACTATAAATAGCGGTCGTGTAGTATGTCAAAACGTTTTGAGTGTGTAAAACATCAAAAATGTCAAACTTTACAATGAAGTTGTGAGATGCCAAATTCCAAACAACCGAAATCTACGATCGATATTTACGACAATTGGTCTTCCATCGATTTTTATAATAATAAAGCAATATATTTGTATATATGAAGATAAACTCAAAGTTTTCTTAAAAAATCCACAAATAAATAAATATAGGTCGTTCGTCTTTTTTTTATTTGACTCAGCGTTGAAATATTTCTCTTTTCACAATATTTTGGTTATTTTCGCTAACTTTTCATTTTCTTCTTTCGACAACTTCTAGCGATTTTCGAAATAACCACGCTGAGACGCATGCGCAACTATTTATTCCCAAATACAACAACGGCATAATGTGGGAAAAACTAGGTCGTCACAGCCGACCACAAGCCAAATACATATTACTAACAAAGCACTAAAACGAAGAAACGAAACAACCGAGCCAAGTCGCGTTGTAATTGAAAAACAACGAAAGTTAATACACGAGCGCTCAGCAGCAGTAAGTCAACAGTGCGCACATACAAACGCTAACAACAACAAAACAACAACAAAACATGAAATCCAAACTGAAAAGATAGAAGAAAACAAATACGAGTGTACACTCGCACACACACACAATGCAAAGCTGTGAAGTGGCGAAGACTGATAGGCACGCCGGCGCATTGAAAGAGGAAACACGAGAGCACTTTTGCTTTCATTTTGATTTTGATTTTCATTTCATTCACAATTCGTTACGGCATATTGTTCATTTAGCCACGCAGTCGTGCATGCAGTTAGCAGCGACGTCGCAGTCGATGTAGACGCCAGCGCTGGCTATGACGTCTGCACCGACGACTTAAGTAGGTGGTTTTGTATGCTGCACGGGGCGCGTAGCCTGGGAACGCGCGGTCATAGTACCGACGAAGTAACTGCCGTTATGACGCCGCCACATTTGTTTAGACTTGAGTGCACGTAGTGCGCGTGTGGGTGTTGGCTGCATCAATGTTCTCGATCATCATCGTTTGCTAGCTGTTTATTTTTGCCGACTCAATGCTCAAGCGCACTGCACACTCAGGTTGTCAGGTGTCAAATCGGCGATACCGATGGCGATGGCGTTGGAGACTTGCGCAATTGTTGCCGAAATTTGTCGCGCCACACAGCAGAACCTTGTTTCCGCTATCAGCGTTTAATTACCCAAACAATCTGCTACAATGCAACGAAGACAACAATACTTGTCAAGTGCTTGCTGGCAGACAGCGGCAGAATGACAATTAAAATAGTGACAGTGTCAGAATTGACAGCGCTTTATCAAATGTCAGCATCACCACCAACTTGCGCTCGCGCTTGCGAGTACGCTGTTCGACGATGAGAAACTCATGCGGGAGGTCTTTGCCGCGCGGTGCACAAACAGCGGTGGGTTTCAACCGACGTCTGCCCGCAATCATGCCAAGCACTTCTGTGTAGTTTCTGAGGGCTCGACTGCCCGCTTGTTTAGCTTTGTTATCCGCTTAGACGGGAAGAGAGTTAAACAGACTTTTGGACTCCGAGGCACGGCGTAGCTAAACTTCAACTTAAGATTTAAATTAACATTTAATAAGCAGCATTTGGCGATTGAACATTTTGGGTGTACAGTGAGTGATTTTCAAAGACGCTGTATGTTTTTGACGGTTCTGAGGAGCCAGTATGGCAGCCGTTTTAGAAGAACCATTTCAACAAACAGTTTTTCGAAAGATTTTTACCACAAGTTTCGAACTTAGTAGAGCCAGAACTTGTATTGTACTAGAAATGATTACAAGTTTTGAGTAAATCTTTGTATTTTGGAAGTCTGGTTATATCAGTTCGGATAAAACTTAAAAAATAAACATTCAATTCAAAGAGTATTTCACAAATATTAGACCCACTTGCATTACAATGATAGTGATCCATATGAAAAGTAATATATTTATATTAGATCGTGGGGTTGATCCAAAATCGATGAAACTCAGTTGGACAGAACTTCGCCCTTTGTGTTACCCATAAACTCCTAAGGGATCACCAGATCTTGATCGGTCGACACGTATTTATTAAAGCGGTTAATATAAATTCCAACAATCTCCGCTGGTTCGCCAAAGGTGTGTCTACCGAGATATTTCAGCCTCAGTCTGGCAAGAGCTGGGCGATAGAGAAAGAAGTGACAAAATGATTCCACCTCGTCATCACCATACTGCTCTCCGAAGTGGAAGTGGTGTCCGACAGCATATATAGCCTCGCCGCGTGTAAAACAAATGGACAGTGTCCAGTCAGTACACCTGTAATTGTGGAGAGATTGACTTTACTAAGAGCCAGTGCTTAAAAGACTTCTTACTTATATAATTGTGAAGATATTGACTTTACTAAAAACCAGTGCTTCGAATGATCTCTTACGGTTCACTGTGGGTCAGTCGTAAAAGTTAGACTTGTTGGCAAGCGATTGCCGAGCTCACTGGAGGTTCAAAAGTACAACGCCAGAATGCAAACAGTCATTGGAGAACTAAATCGACTCCAATCGGAGGAAATTAAAGAAAGCAATACAGATATGGAGATATATTAAAGATTATGTTAGGTTTGATGCTTCTATACACAAGTGAAGCCAAATAAAACTGCAGTAATCAGATCATATACGTCGACAAGAAGCCTTAAGACCAATACAAATCTGCTTCGGGGTTATATTTCGGTTCCAATCAGCCCAGCGGGATTTCTGAAAGTGTGAATTTCGTGGTGTTTAATGCTGATCTCGCACAGGCGAAACAATCAAGAAGGAAATGTTAAGATGCTTCTACCTCTTCTCATTCTAAACATTCCAAACAGGTTCTACCGGTTAGATTATCAACCTTTTCCCCTTGAGCAGCTATAGGGCATTCAGCAATTGGAACTTCTACAATTAAGGGAAGGCTAACCTTAAATAGGACTAAGAGTACATTAGACCTCTAGTGATCCACTTCAGGGCAAAAGCATCTTGCGACAATTCAAGAACTAATGACAAGTCGGCGTTGGCTCAGCTCCAGCGAAGCCCGGTTATCTAGTAATATAAGACACGATAAATTTTATTTAATTTATTTGAGGTACTGGCCGAGCTTCTGATATGAGATGGTTACTTTGAGTATTGTTATATATAATATATGTTCAAGGAATGCTTAATAACTGATCTGTGATTTCTTAAAAATTTTAAGACGAACAAATCTTTTTCAAATCAATATTCAACAATATCAAGAGGCTTTAATAATTTTGTAAACGTTTTACAAGCCCAGACTAGACGGCGTGCCTTTATTACCAATACCTTAAAATCAGCTTTTTGACGATGAACCCGCTTGAAGCAAACACTGTGAACAGAAAATTCGATTTATTGGCTTTAGGTTCCTACAGCAGTTTAACGCTTTGCCAAGATCAAAATCACTAATCTGTTTCTCCAATGTTTTTCTTCGTTTTTTTCGGTGTTTGCTTGGCCCGCCTTCTGCCTTCTGCCTATTGCATTGCAGTTTGTTTTCGTAAGTTTGCAAATAAAAAAGTGAAAGGTGTCGAATTTGTAGTTACGTTTGGCGCTATGCGATCGATTACTTCGGTACTACCATTAAAGGGAGTTCGTAATTTGCTTTTAACTAAGTTCATGTTGGAGTTAATTCGGCAATTTATGTCACTTGGCAGTGGAGTGCGGCCAAAGGAGTATATGCTAACACAAACCTTCACTCTTGACCCTTTTTCAATACAACTTTTGCCGTTACATGTTTTCTTATCGGAGTTATCGCTTCGGTTTTGTTTACTTTTGTACATTTTGTATGATTTAGTCGCGAGAGCATAGGTCAGACAGGTTTATTGCCAATTGTGTTTAATTTGAGATTGCAAAGAAAAAAAAAAAACTTAGTGAGGCTATCGAAGAATTCGTTCGCGATTTTGTTGTTATGCAAGTGGGCTAAACTCAGCATCTTGTGCTAACTAGTGTGGTTTTTTGAGGTTGCAATGGATTCCAAGCTTCGGTAATATTCATGGTAAATGCGAATCAGATGAACTAGTCAAAGCAAATACCACCCTACAAATAGATTTCAGAAAAGTGGGAGCCCTCTCCGATAGTTATTGATATTTAAAAGACAATCATGTTATAAATATAGCTGAGTTTCGGTAGAGTCTATACCTAACTTGCTCAACAAGCAGGCAAACTTGGCATGGTTACCAACTATTACAATTCCAAAGAAATGATATGAGAACTTTAGTAGGAGTGGTAACAGGTCACCGTCTAATTGGCAGATGTGTTAGTAGACTGGGAATACCATACAGTGACTATTGAGAAGCTCGCAGGAGGTAGAAAGACTGTGAATGCAAGGCTCTACACAGAGAAAGAAACAAGACTATCGGTCGAGGGTTTCTGGACGGCGTTTCAGAGGTTGTACAAGTACAATTTTTTCCACTGGTGAGCTTCATCAGTAGCACAAGGTGGTTCAGGGAGAACATATTATATTGAGAGGTTTTCATAATTAGCCTCCTAAAAGCTTACGTGCGCCGTCAGAGAGCCACTTTACCTACCTACCTAACTTGCGTGGGTAGGGGAAAGCTTTGTCGACAACCTCTAGGTTTGCGAAGTGTCATGTTGCTAATGGGTGGTTACAAATTCAAAAAGTTTAAATATCTAATCAACCTCCCAGGGGAAAAACTCAGGCCACTTGTATACTGGCCATTATAAGCTCAAGACGCACTTATATTACATAAGCCTAGAACATCTGATAATTGACTACACAGTAGTCTGTACGTCTGAATAAAGGTCTTCGTATCCATGTTTCCTAATAGAGATCACATGGCCTCAATAGCACCTAGCAGGAATACTGGAATTTACCAATTTGATAGGGCTAGGTGAGACGTTGTGACTTAGGAGAGGGCCCAATAGACCTTAGGTCTACCTATCTAACTTATAACATGTAACTAGAATTAAAAAAACTGTAAGAGGAATGAAAAGCCTGGAAATACTCTTCGGCCTACACATACAAAGACGAACTGCGGTTTAATGGCCGAAGACGTCGCGACTATGCGGTTAAAATAACAGCTTCATTACTAAACTTAACTACTGTACCTTCAATACGGCAATCGGGGAACTTGAAGTCGACAATTTGACATTTTACGGCCATTCTTAAGAGTTCGCCAGATACAGGAACAAGCAGCTATAATTTGGTACCACCTCTGGACTATATATATGTATAGTGGATGCCTACGATCCTTTAACCAAGCTTCCGGAGCTTCTACCGAGTCACTATCGAACTGCTAGCTTGGCGTTGTCCAGATGGAACATATTTTTGCTACTATTGGCCAAATCTTGTCGCTTATATGCGTTTTTGTTTCTTCGGTCCAATTGTTGACGATACAAGTCCAAATTAAGAGTTTGACCTTAAAATTCACGCCGGGACTTTACTTCGGAGCGTGCGTGCACCGCCTAGATTCGGTTGAGGGCGTTCCTAGGTAATGAACGAACGGCTGGTCAGTTGTCTCCGAGCACATGGAAAGTCAAAGCAAAAATTTTCGAGCGACATGTTTTTGTGAGTGGTGCAAGTCCAGAAACAGCGTTCGTTAGAGCACAGGTATGCGATTAAATTCTGTGTGAAACTCCGTAAATCTGCTATAGAGACGTTTGATATGATGAAGTTAGCTTACCGAAATGTTGCTGTAGCATGAAGCGGTTTGTTTCGGTGGCACCAGGCCCTTTTGGAAGAAGAGGTCACTGATGAAGAATAAGCAAATTCAAAGGGAAAATGATGCTGTCTTTTTTGACATCAAAGACATCGTCCACTATGAATTTGTTCCTCCTGGACAAACCGTCAACGCCAAGTTTTAAGTGGGTCCGACAAGGCGTCACAGCCGATTGGAAGTTGCACCACGACAACGTCCACCTCACACCACCTTTCTTGTTAACAACTACCTAACCATGGCAGCCCAGATATCCCCCCCCCGGAATTTTTTAGTTTCCTTGCCTGAAAAAGCTGATGAAAGGCAAGCATTTTGGGACGGCAGAGAGCCTACTGCCCAGATGTGGGCTCACTAGACCTTTTTCTGTTTCCTTGCCTGAAAAAGCTGATGAAAGGCAAGTATTTTGAGACGACGGAGGTGATCCAAGTAACATGCACCTCGGCTCTCGAGGCTACTACGGAAAATGCCTTCCATAACGCCTTCAGTGCTTGGAAATCTCGCTGACAGCCATGCATCGACGCAGAAGGGGCCTATTTTGAATGGTTTTACAAATTGTACTGTAATTGGATACCCTGCCTGATGCTCCTACGGTCCAGTTGTTCACAGCAGAGATAGAAATTAAGAGTTTGACCGTAGGAGAATCCAAATTGAAGTGAATTCGAATGGAAGTGCATCCAAATGGATCGCAAGGTACAACTTATAAAAGCAATCTACTGAAAAGAAAAAGTACTTGTATTTCATTTCACAAGACCTTATGTTATAAAGTTGGTTGTATGAGTCAGTGCAAAAATACCTAAGCAACTATTGGACAAAGTTGAATGAGATTGCATACCTAACCACAACATTCCTATGTTAAGATTTGAAAATTAGAAGCAATACACCTATAGAGTCCGCAAATTCAGATTCTGACACTTAATAATAAACAGAACAAATATCAATGAAAATCTTATCAAACCATACCATTTATATTTTCAAGATCTTCAGTACCATACATGCCAAATAAACTGATTAATCTGTAAGCTATCTAAAGTATTTATAGATTTCTTCGGCTATGTTATTATTATAGCGCCAAAAAACATATCTGAAGTAAATTCGAGATTTAATGCGGAGTTAGCAGTGCTTGACTGGATATAAATCCGCGTACGTCTCGGTTACTTACCTAGACCCGACAGTCTTGGATACGGATTTCTAAGATAATAATAGATTACCGAGCTAATAACAATTGCATAATACCATTTACTGACCTGGTGCCTCCGAACCGCGCCACACAACCCCCAATTTCCTTTCTATTACGTAAGTTTTTGCATAAGCAGCGCTGCAACGTCAAAGCATGGAGCGTTGTCTCTGTTTATTATGATCGCTAAACACTCTCGGTTTTTAATTATCTTAGCCTAAATAGCCCAAAACCAGCCCTAAACGGAATCGTGGATAACTAAAACATGCGAGCTAATCATAACTAATGCTCAGTGCATATGCACACTTACATACATACGTATGTATGTATGTCTATAGCATATGTTCGTATGTATGGACACACGCCATCTCTGCGATGATTGCCGAGAGTTATCTCCAAAGTAGAGAAGAAAATAAAAACATTAACTAAACCTTTTCCGACGTGCAGCCAAACACATACACACTTACATGGGTATATAGGTCCTCTAAATATTACATACATACATATGTATATATGTACATACTCCCGACGCGTTCGCCGTTGGTGTACGAATATTTCACTTTCGGTTTTGGCGATGAGTTATGTAAACCCGAGCCAACTAAAGCTACCTAATTATACCATTTTGTTTTAGCTTTGTCATTGTTGTTGTAGCAGTTATGTTTTGCCTTTATGTTAAATCGCATCTCTTTAGGTACAAAATTTAATTAAGTACCGTAAATAATTATGAGCCTTTTATGTATGTACATTTTACTTGAGTAGGTTAAATAAAAGTCGAGCTACTGTTGGCATAATTTCGCGTGGATAATCACACGCGCCGATGCATGGAGCCCAGCGCGCCGCGCAAGTGCAAAGGCAAAGTGAGAGAAAAATGTTAAGGCGAATGTAAAAAGGTTACGCGAATAAAGTTTTAGATATTTTTATGTATTTGTATAAAATATTTTGTAAAATAAATCCATTATATTATTTTTTATAAAAAGCTATCTTTAAATTGAAGCTTGATGTATAGAGCTCAAGTACCGAAGTTCCTTCTTTAAATATGTAGATTAGGGTGATTCAAAAAAAAATTTTTTTTTTCGTTTGGTACTCGGAAAAATAGGTTCTTAGATACCTCTAAGAAAGCCTCTCCAAATATGAGTTATTAATTGTAACGGGAAGGTCCTCCTACTTGCAGTTTTCTATTTTTTCTTATTATCAGATTATATCTCGTTTCCAACTACTTGAAAAAATATCTTGTTTCTTAGATTTTGTAGGAAATTGAATGCTCTAAAAACAGGTCTCCACGATTTTTTCGTAAACTTAACCGTTTAAAAGATATTAACAGTTAAAGTTTGATTATTTTTGGGTAAATTTTTTATTTCTTATGAATTTTATAACTCAATAAAAAAAAATCATTATGAATGATGAAACTCATAGGTTTTTGGAGAGGCTTTCTTAGAGGTGTCTAGGAACCTATTTTTCAGAGTACCAAAAGAAAATATTTTTTTTTTTTTAATCCACCCTAATGTAGATGTAAACCGCCACAAAATCGAACCTGAATCTGGAGCGGATAGTTACTGCTGATGAAAAGTGGGTGACTTACAATAAACTCAAGAGAAAACGGTTTGGTCGAATAGCGGTGAGTCTCGGGGATATGATTGACGGTCCGGAAGGATTTGGTATGTGTTTGGTGGGTTTGTCAAGGTATTAACTGATATGAGCTATAAATAAACTCTTAATTCGAATCTGTGCCGACAACAATTAGATCGTCTTAAGGAAGTAATAGCCCAGAAGGCGTTTCAGAACACCTCAAGTCTTCACACAAATGTTAGAGATTCACCAAAAGTTTCGGGAACCAAGTAATTTCCAAGACACAAACATCTTAGAAAACCACCGGATGTTTCGGGAGCTTGGATGGGATGTTGTTAAACGGCCACCTTATAATCAAGATCTCGTACCCAGTAATTTCCAAGTCACACACATATTAGAGACTCACCAGAATTTTCGGGAGCTTGGTTGGGAGGTATTAATTATCCTCCTTGGTACCCAAGGTCTGGTACCAAGTAGTTTTTGGTTGTTCGTGTCTATTGTGAATAATTTTGCTGGCGAAAAATTCGGCTTCTAAGCAGCTTGTGAAAATCGACTGTCAATTTTTTTTACAATAGATCTAGAGTTTCTATGAGAGTGGTATTATGGAATTACTTTGTAAATTCTAAATCCTTAATAAACGTTTTGGTCGGGAGACTTTCACAATCTACAGCTTCAAGCTACAAAGCTACCAGACCACTGAGTATCTTCCTAGCGAAGGTGACTATCATCGAAGCAGTGGATAAACTGCTGCAAAGTACAGTTTCCTTCAAAAAGGATACTACAATAGCAGACCGACAATTCTGGCAGACAATACTGGCCGTTCCTCCGACACTTGCGTCGAAGTAACCGGAACGGACCCGGATTTTCATTCGGCCAAGGACTGTCAACTCTGGCCGTTCCTCCACCACTTGCGTCGAAGTAACCGAAACGGAGCCGGATTTTCATCTGGCCAAGGATTATCAACTCTGGCCGTTCCTCCGACACTTGCGTCGAAGTAACCAGAACGAACCCGAATTTTTATCCGGCCAAGGACTGTCAAATCGCAAGTTTCTGCCGTTACAACAACCGAAAATACTAGCCTTTAGCTGGATAACAGTGCATGCCAGGCAGGCTAAGTAGTATATGATCTCTTTATCAGAAGCATAAAACAACTTTGTTATCCGACTTGCTTGAGCACCTGGTCACAATTGAATCGTCGAAAACTGCCAAACCGATGAGCTTGTTATACAGAGACCGCCCTTGTCTCAATTTTAGCAGTTTGTGAACGAGCCTGTACTCCGTTTCCTCTTGTATCTTCTATCTTTGAAGTACATTCGAGTTTGGCATGCGCTGGGCAACAAGTAAAATTTGTGTTACTGCAAGATCCTTCTGGCCAAGAATGGAATGTGAGAGGTACTCTGAACTCGTTGCTCTTAGGAAAGTTCATTTCGCCGGAAGCAAGGTTTTCTGATTGACCCATGTATAATAGCATCATAAGCGACGGAGCTACATATCGTGACGAATGCAGTGAGTTGGAATCAACTCAGCACTTTCAACTGCTCCCCTTTTGTCAGATTGGTTAGGTTAAGTCGGAGTTGATACAAAATCCATGAATCTCACCTGGACAGATATTCGCTCTTTTTGTTTTGCCAGACTGAGTTTGAAATATCTTGGTAGACACACGTTGAACGTAACCTTTTGGATTGGTGGTATTGATAGTAGCTGCCTGTGGTAAGCTCATAAGGATATCTCAAAATCTGATTATTTATTTCTAAGAGTTTTCGACATCACAAGGTACCCGCATTTCCCGCTGTCTGTCCGTTTACTTTGTAAATTGTAAGTCCTTAAAATCTTTGTTGCGAGAATCGGTTCACAAATTAACCTAACCTAACAGCAAATCTATGCTCTTTACATTTCCTCTTTTAACTTACTTATATAACACTTATATTTTCGCCAACCACGGTGGTCAAAGGGACCCATTTTGAGTCGATTACGGACATGCAGGCGGCCGTGACGAGGGTACTCGCGGACATCCCAGTCGAAGCGTTCCAGAAATATTACGAAGCATGGAAAACACGCTGGAATCGCGTATAGCTGCCCAAGGGGACTACTTTGAAGGGGATGGCAGAGTTTTAGAATAATTTTCAAATATACGGTTTTTATGGAATCAGTCTCATTACTTAATTGTCATACCTCGTACAACTCAAGCTGTTTAGTCCGATATTTGTTTTGCACGGGAGAGAACAAACTACGAATATACCATTAATTACATTTCAACATCGCGATTTGCTAGATCTGCCAGTTCTGTGCACACATATTCCCATTGGAACTGAGATAAGCGTGATATAATTGAATTACGGTTATTATTTAATATTTACCACCGGGGCGTGCAACTAGACCGCAAACAATCACAATAATATCGCTCATACGACCCGACTGCACAACCACACAACAACAACACAGCAGTTACTTGCATGCGCCAGCGATTTAATTACAGGTGAACGCAATTAGTCTAACGTGGCTTTGCCATAGTAAAAGTAAAAGTAATTTTCAAATGGCCTAAATTGCAAATATTATATTAATATATCTTTTTCCATGCGGCGCTACTTAATTCCCACCTCCTTCAACTAAGCGAAAGAGCTAACGTTTCTTTCGAATCACTGAGCTGTGAACGATCACTGCGGAGTATCTATGTGCCTTATGCTTGTTATAATTAACAGAGACTTGTGCTGTTCCAAATAAACTTATGAAAATCTTTGCAATAAAAAAACGTATTAAAAAAAACTCATTAAAAATCTCAAAAAAAAAAAACAAAAAAAAATCAAAATTCAAAAAAAACAAAATTGGAAAAATCTCAAAAATATATGCATATTTAAAATATATGTACATATGTGCATACTATATGCACGGTAAAGTCAAAAAATCAAAGAACTAGTGTGTGCTTGGGTCGTTAACTTTGTTGTTACTTGGCTGGTCGTAAATATGACTGACTCACGTAATAAATATCAACCTCAATCCATAATAAAATCCGCATTTAACACAAACAAATAACGGTATTAAGTTATTCATCCATCTACCGAAACGGTAGTATTTACATATGGATGCACATATATACAGCTATGGACAAAAGAATAGCGACGCCGATTCAGATTTTGTAAAGACCAAAAAAAATAAAAAATAAAATCAAGACCAAAACGTTAACTGCAACTACCGAAGACAGAATACCCGAACACCGAATAATAATAGTTATGTCGTATTCAGGACATTAAAATAGAAAACGGTGATCCAAGCGGAGATACTATTTTCAATATATTTTTTTTCATAGATCACAAGTAAGCCGTGTCAAGCTGTCAAGTTATTTTTGTTCAGTATTGCTTGGCATTTCTTCTTGGAAAGACTTACGCCTAAAGAGCGCTAACAAATCTTGAGATCCAGCATTGACTATTGGATAATATTCAAACGAATAGACCACTTCCAGTACGCAGTGCAGAAAATATAGCAATTCTGACGGACATATGGATCGACTTGGCGCATTTTTCGTCGAGATCTTAAATTGAAAGCGTACAAATTACGGCATGTGCAAGAACCGAAGCACTCGCTTCGATCTATAGGCTCTTAGAATGTTCGGAGAATATCTGACGTTGTCAAGCCAAATTTTGTTCAGCGATAAGGCTCATTTTTGACTCAAGAACCAACCTAAAAAGTTGAGACGTAGCCGCCGCCAACAAATTGAATCTGAGCTTGGTGAACAGCCAGAAGTCGCACGGCGCCAGATCAGGTGAATACGGTGGTTGCGGAACGATATGGGTTGTGTTTTTGGCGAAAATATCACGAATTACGAGGCAGTATGGGATGGTGCATAATCGTGGTGTAAAAACCAAGAACTGTCTTTCCACAATTCCGACCTTTTTAGGCGGATAGCGTTACGCAAACGACGCGTAACGTTCAAATAATATTCCTTGTTGACTGCTTGATCGGTTGGAAGGAATTCATAATTCACAACACCACGATAATCGAAGAAAACAGTCAACATGATCTTGATTTTTGAGCGACTTTGGCGCGATTTTTTTGGTCTCGGCTCTCTTTTGGCACGATATTCGCTCGACTGATCGGTTGTTTCGGGGTCGTAAGCATAGATCCAAGTCTCATCGCCAGTTATGATGCATTTCATAACATCGTTTCACACACTTTAACGCGACGCCTTTTTCCAAACAATTCAATGTTTTCGGTACCAGTCGAGGTTTGACACGCTTGAGGCACAAAACATCCTTCAAAATGGTATTGGCTGAGCCTTTTGATATGCCAACTTCATCAGCAAGGTCTCTAATTGTTAATCGACGGTTTTTCAACACCAAATCTTTGATTTGATGAACGTGAGCTTCGTCGGTTGATGTTGATGGTCGCCCTGGACGCTCTTCGTCTTCGATAAGTTCACGGCCGGCTTGGAACTCACTATATCACTTGTAAACATTTTTGTTAGACATAGCCTCATCACCTAAGGCTTTCTGCACCTTCCTCAACGCATCCGCAGCAGAAAATTGATTCCGTAAACAAAATTTAATGCATATTCTTTGCTCAACAAATTTCGACATCGCAAAAAACGAAAAACTCACTTTTAGCAGCTCACAAAACGACACGTATCTCAAACACTAATGAATATTTTGACATGAAATTTGACAGAAATGTGACTGATAGTACTACCAACCTAAAAAAAATAATTCTCCAAATCCTTCGACGCGCGCAGTTTAAATTCAAATGTCACCTTTTGGGCACAGTACATATGTAAATGTTTCACTTTAATTTCTTTTTACATTTTATTGCATCGAATTTATTTAAAATAGTTGAAATGCTGGGATTTAGGTCAAATACGCTTCGTTTTGTTCTTAGAACTTCTTGGAACTTTGCGAGTAATTTTTTAATACTGCCTATAGAAACCCCTGTCCCGATTTGCAAAATAATGGGCAATCGATTAAGGAAATCTTCTTTTGCTACGAATTTTTTTCCAACAAAATCATTCAACATAGTCAAGAACTGGTAGTAGTCATTGTTGCTAGGTTCGTACTATGAGCAAGATGCATAAGAACCGCTCAACCAAGTTTCCGGAGCGTCTGGCTTCTCTTGAGGTGAATTAGTCTCTAACGAAACCATACGCTCTAGACTGGAACAGGTAATAATCACATGGTACCATCAAAAGGATGTAAAGGGACGTCTCAATCAAGCTGCCGGAACTTCTGACGAATCACTGTCGATGTGCATGTTGCTTGAAGTTAGCCTGATGGAACACAATTTCTTCCCTATTGACCAAAACTGGTCACTTCTAGGCGATTACTACATTCAGACTACAAGCTGCGTTCCAAAGTAAACAGGACTTTTTGAATTTAGCGCCTCCCGGTCGCACCATCTATATGTCTGGTGCGTTAGAATTTGTCATTTTTATTGATTGTCCAGTGAGAATTTCATAACATTTCATTGATTGGAAGTGAAGTTATTGCGTTTTAAGTGTCAGTATGTTTGTGTTATCGGTGCGAAAATGAGCTTCGAACAAAGAGCCAACATTCAATTTTGTTTTAAAATTGGTAAAACTTTTACCGAAACATATCAATTGATGAAATAAGTTTATGACGATGACTGCCTATCCCGTAGCAGAGTACACGAGTGATTTCAAGGTTTTCAAAGTGGTCGTGAGGACATACATAAATAACGATCAACATACGGGCCAATCGAAATTCGTGATGACCGGACCGAAATTCCATCGAAACTGTGAGTGAATTCATCAAAAATCAGCCGAAATCATCATTGAAATTCATGGAAATGGAATTGAACATCTCAAAAACATCGACTTATCGCATTGTGACCGAACATTTGGGCTTACGAAAGCCCATTTGTTCCGCACAAATTGACTGACGACCAAAAATTTCTCGAAATCCATTATTCCAAGGACACTTGTGACCAGTTATTTGAGCAAAAATCACATTTTAACCATTAACCACTCCCCGTGTTCACCTGATATGGCACCGTGCGATTCCTTCCTTTTCGGAAATATGCATTTACCCATGAAAGGAAAGCGTTAGCGCAGACGTAGAGGCCATTCAAGAGGCTGGCACCGGTATACTGGCGACCAAATAGGCCAACGTAGTAAAACACTCGTTCGACATTCTTTTGGATCGTTCAAAAAGCTGTATTGAAGCAGAAGGAAACTATTTTAGATAAAGTACATTGATTTTGCCGAAAAACCCTTTTGTTCTGTTTTTTTTAGTCCTGTTTACTTTGGAACGCACCTTGTATAGTTGACAGTAAGAATTCGAATTTAGAATTTGACCATACGGGGGGATCTCAAGGTATATGATTCACAGCCAATCCCACCAAGCGAACGAAAAGACAATCCTGATTTGGTCATCGTTTGCGCCGTCTCACTGCGTTTCGACCACGACCATCCGTATCAGAAATGGGTCAATTTTGTAGCAATTCCATTTACCAAACCATAAATTTTGACGCAAAGGTGTTTACCCATTTTTTTTACCAAAATATTAGCACCGGATCGAACTTCATGAGATTTTACGAGCCTTAACAGGCTTCTATATCTAGTTAGGTCAGCAGTGGCACTACGGTACCGGAATTGAGGCGGACTTCCGATCAAGGGTTGTTATTTCGGATTTAATCCTTTAAAACAAATCACTTCACTTGAACTTGTGCTTTCGTAAATAATTGGCTTGTGGTCAAAAGTTATCAAAGAATTTAATTATATAATACATACATATATGACCCCAATATAATGTCCTCAACTGTACATATTATACAAGTCGACTAATCGGAAACGATAGCGAACATTTTCATTTTCATCTGCTTGCTGCGAGTATAAACACGACAGTGACTAACACGAATAGCGGTAATAACTACAACTACAACAGCAACAGGCAGGTAGCTATGCCATAACCGGCGTTAGTTATAATCGTATGCAGTAACAGATGCAAAAACACGAACAACATACAGCGTCAGCATGAATACGTAATCGAAAACATGTCTCTGTGTTCCACTTCCACTTGGCTACTGAACTACTTCGGTAGCGGCTTCGTACACGCCTCGTCACTGTGTGCATCTTCAATTCTGTCGCCAAAGTCGAGTGAAAAACAACAACAACACCACAAGCATAAAAGGTAAACATGGCCCGAACAGCACCTACGACGCTGAGTGTGAGCAGTGAGCGCAAAAACCGGAACTGTGCGCCGCTCCCAGCTAGAGAGTCTGCGTCTGCGGCTGGGCGCTGAACAGTTAGCGGCTCTGCGTTCAATTTGTGCATCCGTTTGCTCTTTCATCTTCAGAGCTTATTGAATTAACCATTTACCCAATGTCTGTCTGTTAACTCGTACATAATAAATTCATTGTATTGTTGTTGTCTTTTTAAATATTTTCTTTACTGTCTTTGCATTTATCCATTTAACTCGCTCCCAGCAACAATCTCATTGTAATTCGTTGCCCATTTCTTTTTATTACTTTCGTTTATTCGTAGTTTTTCCCATTTCTTTGGCATCTTAGCGGTTTTGTATTGTTCACTCGCGTTCGTTGTTCATCGTAAAACGTCGTTTTTCTTTTTTCCTCCACTATTTAAGTTTTCAAAGTCTTCGACTTGACCTTGGACTCCATGAACATGAATTGAGTCCGCTATGTGCCGTCGGTGATGGTGAAAGAGAGAGAGGCGGAGAAATGGCGGCCTCAAAAACCGCTAATGCATTGCTGCCATCGAGTCGTGGCTGTAATAAGGAAACGAAGTGTGAGTCAAAAGAAAGTCGACAAAAACGCTTTTACTTTCATCGTAAGACTTTGACTGACTGACTTTGACTTTGGTTGCCAAGCGAGTACGATTATATTAGGTATATGTATGTATGTCAGTAAATTTTAGTTTGGATTAAGTCAACAGGTTGGTCTATGAAGTTGTCATTATAAAGTTAGAGGTGAATTGATTTATGTAAGAGTCAGTGAAGTATTAAAGTTAAGTAATCGCTTAAAGCGTTTGGTACAGTAGGCTACATCATACAAGTATTTACCGACTCAGCGATTCCCGAAAATTATCGGAAATAATACAGCAGAAAGATCATACTAATATTTAAGCGACTTGATATCTAAATCGGTTACTTTGTTTAGTCTCTTGAACTGCGAAGCTTTTAGATATTTAAGACGAGTTCTAGATGGACAGGGGCATATGAGGTGTTCCAGCGTTTCTCTCATGCTTATTTCTCTGCACTTTCTGCATGTATCGTCGTTACTCATGACTGTTAAGCGGCCTTCAGCCGTCCGGCAGTCCGTTCATGACTGGGGAGCAAAGAGTATAGGGTTTTTACTTCAGGGCTCTAGCACATGACCTTGGCGACCATGCATATTCTTAAGGCATTCCATCTCGTCCTGATCCGTCTGTCAATCTTTTAGGAAATATAATTATTTATCATTTTTAGTGACTTAAGAACAATTAAAGGAATTGTTTAATAGGCGGACGGATGACGGATTATATGCAGCCGGTCCTACTCCTTCCCGGCAATGTGCTTTGAGATTATTGCTTTATGGATATTCTTTAAGTTGATGCCAGCCGTTTTCTCAACCGCCTTGACTTCCGCCTTGAGGACACTGCAGTATGTCTCTCTTAGATTAGGTAAGATTAAATTGAGACGACCTGCGAACTGTGATCTGTTGTGCCATCTCATATTATCTCAATTGTATCAGGAAGGCTTAATGAGTATGATACGTTCTCGTATCGGATTCATTTTGGCGATGGAGTCGGGCTATTCTTGTGTTTGTGCGCAAAGCCATTTGTACAGATGACTCCTTCGTCTACAGCAACCAACATAAAATCATACTAACTGTCTACATTTGCCTTTGGACAGAACAGTTAGTTGCTTGAATCTTTTCGTATTGGACCTTTTCAAAGTGCAGGAATTTGTTGCCAGTAGCGATTTTCAAAAGTTCTTTCCTCTTTTCGAGGTACTTCCCGTAATGTGTGAGTACGCCTACAAAGAAAGTGTCTAGTTCTATTGGCTTGGTTGTCGCAGCTGTTTTCACTAGAAGGTCGGCGAGCTCGTTTCCTCAAATGTCTTGAAGCCCAGTGATTTATGATGATATGTTCTTATTCATGGCAATCTTGTTAAGCTGTTTGATGCTCTGGTACTCCAGTAGTACTGTTGATTTAGTTTCAAGGGACTGACTAAAGTGCCGTTTGACTATCAGTTAAAATGACGATACGAACCCTGATAGTCTTTCTCAAAAATAATATTTGCACACCCACTAATGGCAGCTTGGCATGGATACTGACAGTGTGTGGTCCCACTGTCCCAGCTCCAATTCAAACTGCCATTTTTGTGCCTACACATTCTTGGAGATCAAAATTCTCCAAGCCGCTTGTACTGCAAAAGGATATTTTGAACCTTTCTTCAAAGTATATTATCTTGATAACTTCGTCCCTAGGAAGGTGTTGCATCAGTGAAATTCCCCCCATTGACCATCAGTTTTTAAACTATTGTTTACCAGTCCTAAGATTGACCTCTTTGCCGCCATTTCCATAATATGAAGCGGAGTAAGGTTTAGAATCACTTCTAGTCCAGAAGTTGGATAAGTGCACCCAACTAGCTCTCTAAATTCGACAGCTGTTTCTCAAATATTGAAGGATTTCCCATCTAGGCGTTAGCAAACCTCTGGTTTTTCATCTAAGCTTAGAGTGTAGTAGCCGTCCTACATAATCTGTATCCTAAATACAAGGAAGAAGTCGTATGATGGTGTAAGAACACCCTTAACTTCCATGTTTTCCAAATTTCGTATTCTTTTAGTTGAGACTTTCACAAACCAAGTTGCATGTTGCGAAATTTGGAGTAGAAAACCAAGAGGTTCATGATAGTCAGTTCTGGTATAATAACCAATGCACCAAAAGAAAAAGCACATGAATAGAAATTCCGTGCAACTTCAAGCCTTACTAAAATGTACATTTAAAACTTTTCATTCCCTTTTCACTGAAGATTGTTTACCTTGAACGATTTGAGCTTACAAGCAGTCAAGCTTCGAAATTGTTGTATCATGAGTCTTCCACTTCTTCTATACACTTATTGGCTTATCCGTTTGGGCGTCGGAAGTGCCTGTTGTACTCGTGCCTAAACAAACAAAATTGCAAATTTGACGATCATCAGTGGAGTGGCAGGTGATATACAAATGAACACGTGATTACATACGTTGACTTCGTGTGACCGGTTTGGTTACGAATTAGCAGCAGTGATGACTCGCAATAAAGGCGAATCGGCAGAACTGGGTGCAACCACAGATCGAATTATAACTAAAGTTACGTTTAGTTAACGAATAATGTAAGCGTTTAAACAAATGTGTTGTTAAAGTGTTTAACTCTTGAGCCAAACCCAATTGGTTCCAAAACAAAAGTCATACAACTCTTCGGTTACTTTGTGATGATTTTAAATTTAAAGAGACTAACTTTTTGACTGGCACTTGAGTGTAAACTAAATTTATGGCTTCACGGTATAGACAGTTGAGAGTAGAATTAGTTACAGATAACTTGATTAGTATTTGTAGGCAAACAAAGTAATTTAAAAGTACGGTCCACGGTTGTCAATATTGTTCGTCATAAGTCATGGTTCTAACCAAAATATCCTTAACCAACATGGCAGATTCTAAATACTTTATTTTTAAGATCTCCAAAGAATATTCGAATAGCCAAGTAAACGGATAATGTTTCTTCAGTTTTCAGGAAAACTTGAGGCTGGGTCCCAACTATAAGTTGATAAATCAAGAATCTCCAAAAGCATCGGGCGAGACACCACTGATGTGTGTGACCAGCCGTTGTCCTGATAGAACACAATTTCTCTCCTATTGGCCAAAGCTGATCGCTGGGCGAATGATTCCGTCCGACGGTTCAATTGTTGACAGTACAAGTCCGAATTAAGAGTTTGGCCGTAAGCTAGAAACTCATAGTCGATTATTCCTTGCTGATTCCACCAAACTCATAGCAAAGTTTTCTTGTATACTTCTGTTGAAAGATGTTTCTTTTCAAAAGAACTTTACTCATTCTTGTCAAACTCGATGGCACTGCGCTCAAGACTAGTCAAGGAGCCACTTTATCAGTGCCATCAAGTTACATTGTTTACCGATATGTTTTGAGTGCCTGGCCACAGCGGCATCCCCGGAAACCGCAAATCCGATGGGTCTGTAAATGAGTCCCGCGAGCTTTGAAAGTGTTGGATAAAAACCAGAACATGTGCGGCTGCCAGATTCTTTGGGCACAGAGCGGAATGAAAGAAGCTCTCTAGAGTTGCTCTTAGTAAGGTTGATCTCGGCGCAATTCTTGGGGTTCTGACTTAAAAAAACACTTAAATAACTTGTATATAATGAGAAAATTTATCGGCCTGGTTAGATGGCTGATCAAAGGTCGCACGTTAACTGCTAAATGTGGTCCTTTGTGAAGAGATACAAAAAGAAGAACTCCTGTGTTCGAACTTATAAAATAGCAAATTGTTTAGTAGCCAATACAGGCGTTTAATTTCCACTCCTGCCAGTTCGATGGGATGTTTGAAGGCATGCGCTCCCAAGTGTCTAAGTCTTGACCTTCCAAATGCGGGACAGGCAAGAAGAAGCCTACCTAACAGCATGGACCCCGATAGGGCAGTGACCCCACAACTAGGAAGAAGCTCGCCTTATTGAGAGCAAAAATTAAAAAATATTTCTTGCGACCAATCTTGAGCCAAAAGTCTTTTGCGACAGCGCATGTACAGATGGTGGCTCATCACTAGCCAAGCTTCCGCGAAGCCCAGCTATCTAATAGCAGACCACAAGAGGATACGGGAGCACTGACTCGCTCCAATTCTACCGATAGCGGTTCTATGGTACCTTTCCTTGCTATTTCATGAGTTTTACAATTTCCTGCGATTTCGCTATAGTCGAGAACCCATACCAGTTTTATCACAAAAACACTCGATGCTATTCGAGCAACCTTGAACCCACTGTTAATGAGTTCAAAGTTAGTATCGCTGCTCTGCTATCTGAGTGATTGGTCACTTCTTTGAAGGAGGCTGCACTCCGGAGCAGTAGAACGATTGCTACCTTATTGCCTGCAACCTCGGCTTGGAAGACACTGAAATAGCCAGCAAGCCTGAAGTTAGAGTTGATAGAGAGCTCTTAACACTAAACCTCTCCACCAACCTTCTCCCCAAACTTTAACCCATCGGTAAAGAAGCTTACCGCCCCTCTCCTCCAACGGCTTCTTCCTACCCAGAACTCCCTCGTCGTAGCCAACAGAGTTCGGTTTTGCGTTTATATGATCCAAGTGATCCGGTATGAAGTCAAAGGTTACTAATTGATAAGGCTGTATAGAGGAGAGCGAATCATCCAAGAACGTTTTCCTTTTTTTAGACTGAGGTGGAAATATCTTGGCCTAGTGAGGTGGCTGGGTAATACATACAGTATATACTATATAAAAGAATATTTGTTGTAAGTTCAAAACACTTCGTCGATCTAAGTATAAGGGTCTGATGATCAATATTTAGCAGGTTTAAGTATCACAGTGGACCAGCTTTCATAGCTATGACCTACGTCAACCTAATTCTTAAAAAAATCTAAAAATTTCGAAAATTTTTATTTGTATTTAATTTAGTGTAGGGTATACACTTTAATATCAAATCTTATCTCCCAATGGTCGTTAACAGCCCAAAAAGTAAAACTTATCAGCAGATAAAATAATGAAAACAAAAACAAAAACAGCAAGAGCAAAAATGTAAAAGCAAACAAACAAAATTGGTTGTATTTTTACAAAATTTACAACTTCGCATGCACTACAACAAATACATAACAGCAAATAATGTCAAGACACAAATAAAAAAAAAATCGAGAAAAGCTAATATAAATATAGGTACGATATATACTTACATATGTATGTGTGTATGCATGTAATTGTGAGTTGTGAGTGGGCAAACAGAAAACTTCCGAGCAGTGTGAAATGTAATATACATACAATTAGAGATTTAACCCGTTACCAAGTAACCGAAATGTGGGAGAAAACCGCGGTTCGTCGTGGTGTTTGCTGACCTAATTAGAGGCTGCTCAGCTTCACTGCGGGCATTGTCGAACGCATTGGCCGAAATATGCTGGAAAAAAGCGAAAGTGCGTTATCACGAAGACACACAATTCACATCTACAAACACATACATACACGTATAGTATATAAATATAAACATATATACTTACATATATAAAGTAAATAAACAAAACAATCAAAAGCAACCACTTAATTTTTCTACATTCTGACAAAATGCTCTAGTTTTATTGTTGCTGTTGTAAAATAACAAAAAACCGCGTGAAAAAAATAGACTTGTGATAATTGAAGTGAAAATGCAATTATAAAATAAAAAGTTTATTTTCGTGCTCGTCGCTTGCTGGCCACCGAAAAAATGAAGTGAGGAAGGGTAGTGTTGAATTGATTGCATTGTTGTGGAAGTTGCTTTTGGATGGTAAGTTTTGGTGTTTGAAAATTGTTTGAATAATCCATTTTTGAAGGGCTAAAAGCTATACTTTTTTATTTGATTCCTGACTTTTTACATTTTAATTAAGTAAAGTAGTTGCGAGTACCAGACTTCCAGTCCAGGCTCTCTAAACCATACAATCGAAGAATTCCTTGGACAATAACCCATTCCCAATTTGATGAAGATATATGTATTTTCAAATAAAAATGTTTTTTATATAAGAACTGAACTTGGATTGGTCAGTTTCTGTGACAGCTATATGATGTAGTGTCTGATATGGGCGGTTCCAACAAATGAGCAGACTCTTGGAGTAAAAAAACATGTGCTAGATTTCAGAGCGATATCTCAAAACCAGAGGGACCAGTTCGTGAATATACAGGCAACCAGGCAATTAAAGAGGCGGACATGGCTATATCAGTGGCGGATTCAAAGCAACAATACTCATCGCGGCCGTGTGTAAATTTCAATTTATAATTGGGATCGTGATTATTCAGAAAGAATCTGCCGATCTGGCAAAGACATCAAATATGACAGATACGCTGCTTATAAAGTTTCGAAATCAAAGACGAAAATCATGGAACATTATCGATCCATTTATTCAGACGCGAAAAAAATGGCGGCTGAACTGAAAGTTGACGAAAACCAAGAATACGAGGTATGACAATTAAGTAATGAGACTGCTTCCATAAAAACCGTATTTTTGAAAATTATTCTACAACTCTGTCATCTCCTTCAAAGTAGTCCTCTTGGGCAGCTATACAGCGATTCCAGCGCGTTTTCCATGCTTCGTAACATTTCTGGAACGCTTCGAATGGGATGTCCGCGAGTACCCTCGTCACGGCCGCCTGGGTTCCTTTGACCACCGATTTTGGTTTAGGAAACAAAAAAAAAGTCACGGGGTGACATATCGGGCGAATAAGGCGGCTGTTGCAACACGGCGATCCCTTTAGAGGCCAAATACTGGGACACACTGAGCGGTGTGGCACGGCGCGTTGTCGTTATGAAGGATTCAGTTACGATCTATGTCTGGGCGCACCCTGTTGATTCGTTTTCGCAATCTTTCGACTACTTGGCAATAGTATATTTGATTCACAGTTTTCCCCGGTGGAACGAAGTCTTTGTGGTCGATTCCACGGCTATCAAAAAAGGTAATAATTAACGTTTTCACCTTCGACTTGCTAATGCGAGCTTTTTTCTGAGCTTTGGCACGACTAAGAGCACTATCACCATACACTCTTACAATTTTAGTGCACGTTTCCGAAGCTGTTTCGCCCAATCTGGAGCAAAATTTTATCGCCACGCGTTGCTCTTGATTTCGTCTTCCCATTTTCGTGACGAGCACTACAAACACACGTCTACTCAACTTGACGCAGCAGGTGAACTAAATAAGCTAGAGCGATGGTACTTATATCAATGGAGAGGGGAGAGACGCCGGAAAAAGAGAAAGGGAGTTTCAAGGTCGCAGGTTTACCACAAGCGCGGCAATAAAATCAGTCTCATTACTTAATTGTCACACCTCGTATATATGCGGCTGACAAAGAAAACGCGAAAATTTCTACGTGAGAACTTACGAAGAATAGTATGGAGTCTCAGTGTAATCGGCGAAGATTCAAAGACGCCCTTTCTTAGAAGTCTTTGAATAGTTTTCAACTGAGTTTGCGGCTTTCATAAAAAGTATGTGCTTTGAAAACCAAAGAAATTGACAATCTTATTGACTGCTTGATAGATAGATTCAAAGGCTTTTTGAATAATGACAACGCCGTGCGACGTTTAATGCTCAAAGGTGAACTTGATCACTGGCAATGCCTTTGGCGTCAGAAGCAAAAGTCAAAAGACGACAAGTTACCGACTACTGCATGGAAACATTGAAGAACTGCAATGTAGAGCTATACTATAATTCATAGTTTTCTTCGCATATTTTGCATACGTCCTGTGACGAGTGCGAACTCTGAACGCTATTATTCGCCATATGAAAACATGGCTGAGGACGAACATACTTCAAGATAGATTCGACTTTAACGCAAACGTGTGACCACCTACAGTAATGTCCGCAGTGTTTCTTGCCTGGAAGCCTGTGAGGCTTTACTTTAGCTTCTCTATTTTATTAGATTCAAGATTTTTCTTCTTCTTTATTGGCGTAGACACCGCTCAAGTGGTTAAATGGAGAATGGAGCATTGTCTTGAAGTTTACGCAAGTGAGGAAAGTTCTCTGTGTGCCATTCACTTGGGAGTGGCCAGAAACGATTATTTTACATATGACTTATCATATATTAATTAGATATTAACAGTTAATACTGCCTTATTAAAAAAAGAGCGTAAATAACTATTATTTCTGTATATTAAAGTTTTAGCAAACTTCGATTATTTCTTTTATATAATTTATTATCCAATTACGGTTCGATAATAATTCAATCTCAAATAATTTCAGCTAATTGCATTCCTAGACCGAAAATAGCTATGTATTTGCAGAGCATACACACACTCTCTTATATACATATCTAGCAATATATACTGCTGTGCCCAAAAAATAAGGTGACATTGTTGTTATTTTGAAAATTTTTTGTTTATTCTTCCAAATCAATTTCATCTCCTTCAAAGTAATCCCCTCCCGATGCAATGCACTTATGCCAACGGATTTTTCAATCTTCGAAACACTGGTTGTAGTCACTTTCCGGGATGGCCTTCAGTTCCGCCTTCGCTCCGGCTTGAATCTCCTCTATCGTATAAAAACGGTGTCCCCGGAGCGGTCTTTTGAGCTTGGTGAACAGCCAGAAGTCGCACGGCGCCAGATCAGGTGAATACGGTGGTTCCGGAACGATATGGGTTGAGTTTTTGGCGAAATGATCACGAATTACGAGGGCAGTATGGGATGGTGCATTATCGTGGTGTAAAAACCAAGAATTTCCACAATTCCGACCTTTTTAGGCGGATAGCGTTACGCAAATGACGCATAACGTTCAAATAATATTCTTTGTTGACTGTTTGACCGGTTGGAACGAATTCTTAATGTACAACACCACGATAATCGAAGAAAACAGTCAACATGACTTTAATTTTTGAGCGACTTTGGCGCGATTTTTTTTGGTCTCGGCTCTCTTTTGGCACGATATTCGCTCGATTGATCCATTGTTTCGGGGTCATAAGCATATATCCAAGTCTCATCGCCAGTTATAATGCGTTTCATGACACCCTGGTAGTCGGAAAGCGTCGTTTCACACACTTCAACGCGACGTCTTTTTTCCAAAAAATTCAATGTTTTCGGTACCAGTCGAGATTTGACGTGCTTGAGGCTCAAAACATCCTTCAAAATGGTATTTGCTCAGCCTTTCGATATGCCAACTTCATCAGCAAAGTCTCCAATTGTTAATCGACGGTTTTTCAACACCAAATCTTTGATTTGTTGAACGTGTGCTTCGTCGGTTGAGGTTGATGGTCGCCCTGAACGCTCTTCGTCTTCGACACGTTCACGGCCGGCTTGGAACTCACTATACCATTTGTAAACATTTTTTTTAGACATAGCCTCATCACCAAAAGTTTTCTGCACCATCCTCAACGTATCCGCAGTAGAAAATTGATTCCGTAAACAAAGTTTAATGCAAATTCTTTACTCACCAAATTTCGACATCGCAAAAAAACGAAAAACTCCTTTTAGCAGCTCACAAAACGACACGTATCTCAAACACTAATGAATATTTTGACATGAAATTTGACATAAATGTGACTGACAGTACAACCAACCTAAAAAAAAAATAATTCTCCAAATCCTTCGACGCGCGCAGTTTAAATTCAAATGTCACCTTATTTTTTGGCCACAGTAGTACATATGTATGTATATTATGTGAGAATAACACAGTTATGTTAGTTATAGAGACAAATATTTATATATACTTTTATATATATGTATGTATGTATGTACTTATATACATATAATATTTACTCGTCTAACTGTAATTTCCGCTGCCGTTGCGTGGCGTTGGCAATAACTCTTTTCCCAGTAATTTTCACTGTCTGATTTGACAGCTTCGTACACCGACTCACTCGGCGCAACAGCTTCGTTGTCCAAATCGCATCTCTGGCTCAACGCTGCGCCCACCGCATGTTGGTGTGAATCCGCCATTGTCCGTCCGGTGAAAGGGCGGTCCGAACATACATATGTATGTAACCACTACAAAACACTCGTTTACTTTTACATTTAGACGTGTGTGTTGTCTGAGATATGAAATTTATTTTTAATATTCTGTGCGCTAAAGTTGGAGCGGGGTACATTCATTTAAAATACGAATGCTCGCCTGCTAAATACTTCAAATCAAATAGAAATCAGAAATAAGCAAACACAAGAAACAACTTTGGTTAAACCGAAGCTATAATACCCTTTACAGATACCAAAGATTCCTTACAAGAACTTGATTTTGAGGTCAATTTGTATGGCAGCTTTTTATATGCTATGGTGACTCATTCTGAACAATTTCCTTAGAGGTTGGTGCATTGGTTTGAGAAATAATTTATGTCAAGTTTCGTCCCTGGTCAAATAAAAACGTTTTCTATACAAGAACTTTATTTTTATCGATCTGTTTGTATGGCAGCTATATCCTATAGAGAGCCGATATCAACGGTCCCAACATACGATCAGCTTTTTGAGGAGAAAAGGACGTGTGCAAAATTTCAGATCAATATCTCAAAAACTGCAGGAATAGTACGCGTATATATAGGCAGACGGATGGATGGACGTTGCTAAATCAACTCAACTCATCACGAGTTTTTAAAAGGGACGCTATAAAAGTAGACCGATATGGACAGCAAATGACGCCATATTTTCCCCCGCTCTTTTGACATTTCTCTTCAGTAAGGTTGGCCATTTCAACATTCAAGGATAAACGATCCAACAACCAGTCGAAATTATTTATTATTTTATCACAATATCAAATTGACGCAAGAACTGAAGTCGCTTGATCACCAGAATGTTGAAAAATTAGCTGAGCAACAACTCGAAAATGATCCGGATTTTAATTGAAAAATCATCTTCAGGATGAGGCTCATTTCTGGCTGACTGGCTTTGTCAATAAGCAAAATATGCATTATTGGTTTGGCAGCAATCCACACGTACTCAATGAGACGCCATAATTTGGTGCGATGTATAGGGCGGGGGCGTTACTGTGAATGGGAATCGCTACATTTCAATGATAACCGAATAGCCCGAACTAGATGATATAAACTTGGACAATATGTGCTTCCAACTAGACGGCGCCACAAGCGACACAGCAAATGTCACAATCGATTTATTGAAAACCAAGTTTGGTGAACGTGTTATCTCACGAATTGGCCCTGTCAGTTGGCCCCTTCGGTCGTGCGAGTTGACGCCAGTAGACTACATATTTTCTGTGGGGCTACGTCAAGTCAATAGTCTATGGCCTATGCCCACAAACCAGCGACGATTAATGAACTTCGTACGAATATCGAACATAAAATTGCAGCAGTGTCGGCCGATTTAGGCTTGAAAACCGTCGAAAATTGGGTTCAGCGTCTGGACTTTTGCATGCTAAAGATATCGAGATCCATACATAAAGGCATCGAATTCATGGGAATAAAGAATTTTGAGTTTGATATCCCAAATTGTTTTTGTTTTATTAAAACTTCCTGGCATAACCTGTTCACGTTATAAATATTCTTGAGATATAAATACATGAAAAAATAAATCCCTAACCTAGTTATTTAAATCCCTTGACATATAATTATTTAAGACGAGTATATTTTATTTCAATTTCACTTATTTTCACTTAAATAATTTTAATTGAAACTTGCGCACAATTTGACCGCTGGCACCCAAGTATGACACCGCGCATCGGTTGCCCTTCCCCTTAGTGGTTAGTGGATAGTGGGCAGAATGCCTTGCCAGGGCAATGTACGGCACTTTGCACCAAACGAAAGAATGACAAACGAATTGTAAACAAGCATCAACGCGAACTGCCAAAATGCTATTCGAGTTATGCTAGACGAATGTGCCATCCCGAAAATTAACAACCGAAATAGACTACAATGGGTTGCTATAAATAATCACCTTCAAATAAAATTGTCGGAATGGGATACGGTCTATATTTTATTGCTAAAAAATAAAAAAACACAGGCAAGATAAACTCAGAAATTTAGCATAGCAAACCCTATATCTTGGCATATAAATAATGGCATCTTATTTTTGTGGCAGCATTTTTGATATTTGATTTAATAATGTGTCGTGTAAAGGGTGATATTTTTAGGTGAAACTGTGCATGAAGAAGCGCTATTTTTCGCAGCAGCTCGAACTCTGTAATAAATATTTTTTTATTACTCCATATAACATTCACTATAAGGTAGTTCAGTCTTGGTTTTATGACTCCTCAATGAATTGCTTTTAATGCCTGTTAAGATATGGTTGTGAAGTCCGAAGTTCCGATGCCTGTTCTTGAAGTAATTTGTAGAAATGGTGCCAAGTTGACAGTTCCTGGCCGCATAAAAGTCAAGATACGTTCCGGTTACGTAGACCCGACTGTCGTAAAAACAGTATTCTGTAATGTTTTGAGCTTCTTGATCCGCGACTGTCTTGTCTGCCAAATTGAAGCTGCGTAATTTAAGGCCAAAAGTAGTATTTTTCAAGCAGAAGAGGCTGCTATTAAGGTGGCGGTAGACGCACTGCTACTAAGAGCAACTTCTTTACGGAGGTGACAATAGAGCGGCAATACTGACGCTTAGCTTGCTAAGAATTGTCTGTTCTCACTAGCAAAAGCATCAAGGTACTTCATCATCACAATCGTTTCGGTGCTTAGTCATAGTGGAATTGCTGGTAACTGCAAAGCCGATGAGCTAACCAGAAGAAGCACACTTACATACCTCGCTCACACCGAAATGGGAACAAGTTGGATCTCCACTGGCATCTGAAACATGCGCTCGCTCAGCAGGTGATGGTCGACGACTACAAGATTTTTTGCGTGATGAAGGTCACGCGGAGGTAAGTCAAAGTGGGAGCTATGTTTCCTGTTTGAGCTCCTGGAAGACCTTGGTTGGCCACTCGGATTGAGTGGCGGTGAACTGTGTGCAGATTGCACAGCCGTAGGGGCTAGTGTAGCAGTATTGCATTGGCAACATGATGCCACGTAACTCGTGGTCCACTCCCTATACATATGTCTTAAGGCCTGAGCAAATCTTAAGATTTCTCCATCAATTAATTGTGTTACATCTGACCGAGGTGGAGTTTGGATGGAGCCTTTTAGCGCAAATGCAGCAGAAAAATTCCTCCAGGCCCGAGTTGGACTCAATGCCAGCATGAGTCAGGAAGATACGGTTAGATTAACACTTAACGATCCAAACGGGATTAGATCGCCGAAAAAACAGCCCTTGACCGAATAAAATCCAGGTCAATTCCGGTACGTAGAACCGGCTGTCGTGGGAATTACAGCTTTTATTGTAGTAGATTAAACTGCGTGCAATGAGTCTACGCATGATAATGGCCACCTCTTTGCATGCCCCGTCAACCCCACTCATCTGACACCCTTTTCGCTTTGGTCCGACTTTGTCGAAACAGCACGTTTGATAGAAATCCTTATCATCCTAACGGGGATTAAGTATACGTTAGAACAACAACAATGAAATATTTTTGGTCTAGAGTAGAACCCAAGTGATTTACTTGACTAATATTGTTCTAAAAAGGCTCCAGCAACCAAAAGTTTAACTATCCTGCTTTCATTACCTAAAAATATAGTGTGGTTGTTTCCTTAAAAGACGGGGTTTGGTAATAATTCGACTCTAGCGCCACCTATCGGGGTTTTAGATTTACAAAATGTGTCGTCTGAAATCCATAGAATCGCACATGGCATGGACAGAAACAGAACACGTTGAAAACTTTGGTTGGATCTTGTCGCGTTCGCATCCTGACTAGTCAAATTTTGAGTGCTGCGGTGATTTTTGGGAATGGCTACTTGTAGTTCCTGGATAGCAGTTCCGTCTCAAATCAATACCTGCGAGGACTTGGATTTTTTATCAGGTCAAGGACTGCCATCTCGAAGAATTCTGCCGCTACAGCAACAAAAACAGCGGAAACAAGCGACCAGGAACCACTTGAAGCAAAGACCTCAGTGTACTTGCCTGGAAGGCTGAGTGCCTTAGCTTCTTAAATTCCGTCATACTTGTACAAAGCAACAAGATTGGTGCTGGTAATTCGGAACCTGTTTGTCTATTCCCTTGTATGTTTCGATTCCCCTTATATTGGAAACATATATGATAAGAAAGAGTGTCTATCTACTAATTAAAAGGACATTCGGTAGTTAAGTGCAATGGAGAGAATATGTCCATGAACGATATTACTGAATTGAACCATGAGAAGTAACAACTTTTCCATCATAAAAATAAGAAAATTTATTTTTCTTGAACGATTCGAAAATATTACCAACCAAACAACTCATAGATTCACGCTTTTTGTACGCAAATATTTTACCTTTTAGTTGGACTGTGGACTGTGTTATCCAGTAAAACAATGTCAATACAAACAACATTTAGTGGCATGCAACAAATTTGTTGCCTTCGTTGTTTATGCTTTTAAATTTCTCTACAAAAGCGACAAATTGCTTGGTTGGGTCTAAGGGAAATTCAAAACGAAATCCGTGTCATTAATGCATTGAACCTTTTGACCCATGTTGCTACCTGACAGACATCAGACTCCATTGTCACTAATGTCATGTTTTGTCAGTCTTTTGTTGGCAAAGAGCTTCTTGTACAAGCCATCAAATTGGTTTGATAAAATCACCGAAAATTCAGTAAGCCACTTAAGAAGCATTGAAAGTCAATAAAACCGAATTGGAGAAGTATTGTCAGAAATCAACAGAAAGACTACTTAAAGAAAGTGTGAAGGTAGCAAGAATTACGCGTCACGTACGCGCCAACCCGCTGTTTGTTGCTGTTGTTGTGGTCACTATTTTTTTTCTGTAACTTAAAAACCATAATCAGCTTTCATTCTATGCCAGAGTTAGACAAAGCAGCTGCATTGAGGGAGTAACAGGGCTGCAGCGGCCTTTAATCAGCGTCGCAAAAGCGCTGCCCACACGCACAAGCGACGCGCATGCGCAGCCATATGTAATATAAGTACACATGCGCAAGTATGTGTGCGTGTGCATGTCGGGTCCACAGAGTTCAGGCAGTGATTGATGAAAAGCTACGGCAAACGAACTTTAAATTTAACCTTAAGCACGACTGTTTTTTTTTCCTTTTAAAGCCGATTGCTGCTTTATCTTCGATAGGCTCGATCTCGGCAGTTATGTGTGCACGTTCCAATGATTTTTTTTTTTCATTTTTTGATATTTTTTTATATATTTTTATAAAAGTGAAATTGCAGTGAATTGCAGCTTTATTGACGCTGCATTTGTTCAGCTTTTAATTTGCTTTTAGTGGTGGGTGTTGCTTCGTTGGCGCGGAAAATGAAAGACCATGTCTAATGGTGCAGGAAAAAAACTGATAAAGACGGGATTGTTTTTTTTATCTCTCCCGAAAGTTTTGTTTACACGTGTGCTATAACGAAGCAAATACTTTTTAAATGCCACTTTAAGTTTGTTCATAGAGCACCTTCCAGATGTGTGTGCAACAATACATGAAATACATGAATCTTGAGTTATAATACTATCTACAAGTCACCATGTTGTTTGTAACACTAAGAAGGAGATGTGAGAGACCTTTGCTGGCAATTTGAAAAGTCGCCGGCCTACTATAGTCAAACACATTTTTTTGGTAAACTTCGTTTTTTTTTTATTCAATAAAATATCCTTTAAGGGTGATACACTGATTATAGCGAGTCCCTAACTTTTCGATATCATTTTAGTAGTACGATTTGTACTTTTCTTCAAAATAGGCCCAAATTTCAACGATCACCTCTTCATTCGATGAAAATTTCTTTCCAACGAGAAATCTTTTAAGATCTGAGAACAGTAAATAGTCGCTAGAGGCCAGATCTGAAGAATACGGTGGATGCGGAAGCCATTCGAAGCACAATTCATGGATTTTCGTTCTCACTAACCTTGTGACACGGTGCATTGGCTTGGTGAAACATCTTTTTCTTCAAATTCTGCCGTTATTCCCCGATTTATATTTTTAAAAGGTCCAATAACGCTACACAATAATTGCAGTTGATTATTCTTCCTTTTTTGCAGTTGATAGTCAATAAAAATTATTCCACGCGCATCCCAAAATACATAACCTTGCTAGCCGACTGTTGCGTTTTTCCACGCTTTGGAGCGGGCTTATCGTGTACAGTCCACGCGGTTGACTGTCGATTGGACTACGGAGTGAAATAATAGAGCCGTGTTCAGACTATTGTTACATATTGTCGCAAAAACTTGGGTTTATTACGCTTGAATATCGAAAAACTCTGTTCCGAATCATCAACTCGTCCTTGTTTTTGGTCAAAAGTGAGCTCGCGTGGCTCTCACTTTGCACAGGGCTTTATCATACTCAAGTCATCGTGAATGATATGATGTAAACTTTCAGTTGACATCCTTAGAATGCTTGCTATCTCGAACGTCTTCGCTTTAGGGTCATGCAAAATCATTTTATTGATTTTTTCGAAATTTTCATCGTTAACATTGGTCATCCAATGCGTCCACCGTCTTCGGTCGCATTTCATCACGTCTAATCCTTGAGGAAAATTATTTTTTCCATTTTTTCGCAATAACAAAAGTTGTTTCACTCAAAAAGATATAATTCACGAACTAATGCAGTCAAATTTATACGCTCACCTTTTGAAGGTTAGGGCTAACTAAAAATCATATGGATTAGTTCTAGCAGCGCCATCTGTTTATATGCCAGGCCAATGCTTATTAGGTTTGAATAGAAACGATCATGCCAAGCTGACATGAAGGCCTATCTTTGCGTCTGTCCAACTATCGAAATTGCATAGATTTATCTACGACGATGTCCGACATCTGCACTACGAGTAGTGGTCATGCTGAAACTCACATAAAATGCTTTAGATGACAGCAGAAGGGTATGGCATTGTAATCTCGCCACAGCATAGGAATGCCTTATGTGATGCCACATCCCTGGCTCTTCTCCCAAAGGACAGCTAAACCAAAAGAGTAAACTGCAGTAGGAAGTGTAAAGTCACCCTTACTGGTAAGGCTGAATGGAGTAATTCCATGCTGAACATACTGATAAAGGGCGGCACTATTAAATGGCAGACTGACGGCTAGAAAACGTCGAAGACATTAGTGCAGTTGTCACAAGACCGCGTACCAAACTTTACATACCAGTGGGACTTTTTTCGATTACTTTGCAAGCAGAGTGCAAAGAACGTCTGAATAGTCTATCAGTTCGAAACCAAGTGCACATCATCTGGGAACCTGGTGGTAAGAGTGTAGTCGGTGTCGAGATTGCCTACTCTACAGCTATATCCAGGAAGGAAGGACCGGAACCTTGTGTAGCGGTATGTCCTCATACCATAATACCAGATCCGTAAAGGAGGAGAGAGAAGGCAGGGAAAAGTGTTGGCAACAACTCACAGGCGGGCGCCAGCAAAGGTTAGAGCCTCACTAGGTTTAGAAGTGTAATCAAGCTTCCGAGAAAAAAATTCCGACTACTCATAACTGGACACATTTGGCTATTTAACATGTGCAAATATTTATCTTGTGCAAACCGCCGGTTCTGCGAAATGAGGCCGGAAACTTTCGCGAACCAGATGCTAGACTGCACAGCAAGGCTCTTGGATCTATTTATCCGAATAGGGATGCCATCGTCTCAATAGCACCTAGTTGGAAACTGGTATTCATCACTATGTGATTCGTCGTGGCGGAGGATAAGGCACAGTCGACCTTAGTTTACGATACTTGCCTCAATTTAATTAAATTATATTCTATTCTGTCTATTTGTGGAAACGTCAACTGGAGATATAATAATTTCATAAAGTTCCGTTTGACTTTGACAAGAAAAAAAAAAAAAAAAAACACAAATTCACTACTGAATATTATCTCAAGTACTATCACCTAGTAGTTGAAAAACTCAGTGAAATCCAATATCAACTTAAATTTCGGCTAAATATTCCTCGACTTAGCAGATGTATATGTCTTCAAGGGTCTTTGCCTTTATATGGGAACCAACAGTAAGAGTTTTCTGGCTTCACAAAGAATTTGTTTTGTCTTTCGGGAATCAGCAGTAGGATCTCTTCTACCGTATTCTTAAAACGTGAAATGATATCAAATATGTGGTCTTCTGAACGCTAATTAAAAGTTCTGACAAATTTTCGTACCGCGATGCGTATGTGCTATCGCCTAATGGCGTACCAGAAAGTTGGGTCTCTTACTTTACCTACTGTCTATTATATGTGCACAAAGTATGCTAATTTGATATGTGCTTTCTTCAAAAAAGCTAGGTTATGTTTGAACTCTCTCTCTCTCTGCTCAAATGCCAAAAGAGAGTTACCCAGTGTTAGTCAATACAAAAGATTTTGTGGAAGTCCCATTAAATTGGAAAAACGTATTGTCATTAAAACGATATTTGATTACCTTAGCCATGGGTTTAGTGGATTATTTATACCAGATGTTGTTCTATTCGTCACTGTACAAGGGTTTGAGGAATATAAGGTAAGGATATTTAATTCAATACGTATATATATTTGCTCACCACTTTATAGGTGATTTACACCAGTTGCTTATACCACTTCTTTGTTCAATTCTCAATGTTTGGTTTTATTAAAATGGCATAACCGCTTGTTAATCTATATTTATTATTAACTATGCAAGTTTATTTATACCAGTTGTTGTTCTATTCATCCCTTTTGGATATTTGGAGAATGAAAAATAAGGAAATTCAACACAATGTAACATATGTATATATCACTTAGCTAGTCTATACATATAATAATTGTAGCAATATAAATGTGATTACTGTATTATGTTGTATCGTTACCTTATTTTAATGTTACTTGAATAAGCAATCCTGTTGTACTTTTGAATTTGTATCATACCTTATTTTAATGTTACTCGAATAAGCAACCCTGGTGTACTATTGAATTTGTATCATATCTTATTTTAATGTTGCTCGAATAAGCAACCCTGATGTACTTTTGAATATGTATCATACCTTATTTTAATGTTACTCAAATAAGCAACCCTGAATTTTTAAACTTGTAACTGGCGACATGAAAGTGTAAAGAAAAATAAAGAAGAGTTCAGTTCGAACGCAACCATTAAACGAATCGGTCATCCCATGCTACAATATTTTCAGAAGTGGGATTCGGGTACAGTAGCAAAGTTTTAACAATTTTTTTTTAAATGGAGTGCATCGATGCTAATATATATACGGCGGCCCAGTTGCGTGAGTGGTTGAAGCGGTTGGGACTCCCGACTCATGGCAACAAAAGTGCCCTAGCAATAAGGTTGGGCGATGTGCCTGCGGTTGAGCGTGGCGATTGCCCTAGTTTCGCTGGCGAGGAGGTTGAGTCGGTGGGCGTTGGTGAATCACCTTTGGAGGAGACAGCGGAGCGTGATTTGGAGACGCAAAATGAACTCCTGACCAAAGAAGTCGAGCGGTTGAAGCTGGTGATTGTGCAACTTGGATCGGGCAGTGTGGTGGGCGGCGCCGCTGGTGTGACAGAGAGGGATGATTCAGCGAATGGCAGAGCTTCGAGTGCTTTGAATGGCGACGTAACGAATGTCAGCGCAACATATAACAGACAAGCGAACATACAACATGCAACGATTAATGGCGGCGGCGCTTCGAACGACGGCGGCGCATTGAACAACGGCAGCAGCGCTTCGAATGACGGCGGCGCATTGAACAACGGCAGCAGCGCTTTGAACGACGGCGGCGCTTTAAAAGACAATGACGCTTTGAACAGCGATAGCGCTGTAGGTACAGTAAGAAACGAAAAAGATAGCGCTACGGTAAGGAATGTCGGTGCTATACCTTTGGAGATGGTAAAAGATCTGTTACCAGAATACGAAGGTGGGCCGAATTTCAACATATGGATTCAACAGTTAAGAAGTGCTGGAAAAGTTTTTAACCTTGATCATAGCGCGCTGCGCGCTGTAATGATAAGCAAGTTGAAAGGTAATGCAAGAGTGTGGCTGCACGCGAGGCCTCTGTTTATCACCGAAAATATAGACAGCCTTGTTGCAGAAATGCAAGCGGTGTTTGCACCAACACACAACAAGTTGTTGCTGCGAAAACAGTTTGAAGCGCGCAAGTGGTCGGTTGGTGAAACCTTCCAAAAATACTACAATGAAAAAGTTTTACTGTCAGATCCGTTGAATATGGATGAATGCGAGCTGATTGACCATATTGTCGAGGGTATGCCGGACGAGCAGTTACGGAATCAGGCATATATCCAATGCTACACTACAAGAGTGCAGCTTCTGCAGGCGTTCGGGAGAGTTGAATTGAAACGTGACTCGATGCAGATGCCTCGCACTAATGTCAGATGTTTCAACTGCAACTCATTTGGACACATGGCCGTGGCATGTCGGAAGCCGAAGCGAGAGGTTGGGGCGTGTTATGGGTGTGGCAGCATGGAGCATAAAGTCGCTACGTGTCCAACGAGGATTCAAAATAACCGTGCAGATGAGAGCCCATACGTAAGATATTTAAAGTTTATTGTAAGTAATAATACTAAATGTATTTTATCTTTAGAATGCCTCATAGACTCAGGGAGCCCAATAAGTTTTGTAAAACGATCATCCTTACCAGATACTATTGAATTTAATGATAATTTTTCAGTTTGTATTCCATATTTTGGTTTAAATAAAAGTAAATTAGAAATGTTTGGTGAATTTAATTGTAATGTTTGTTTTGAAAATAAATTTGTCAATATAAATTTGATCGTAGTGGCCGATGAGACTATGGGGTATGACGTAGTTTTGGGTAGAGACTTTTTCAAAGCAAGTAATTTAATTTTGATATGCAAGGATGAGATCAAAGAGAATGCATTAATTAAGTTAAAAAAGAGTGTTGATGATAACAGTGTTGAATATGAAAGTGTAAACGATGAAGGTAAACATAAAGTGGGCGGGTTCAAAAAAGACTGTAATAAAAGTTGTAAAGTAGAAAAGTGTATAGTTACGTTAAATGAAACAAATGATAGAAAAACAAAAGTGGGTAATATAAATAAAACTGAGTGTATTGTTGACGAAACAAATGATAGGAAAATGATAGTTGATGCAAATAGAAATAAAACGTTAACTGATGTGAATAAAAGAAAAGAGATAATTGATCGGAAAAATAATTTGAGTGATAGTCGATGTAAAGCAAATATGGTTACAAATTGTATTGTTGATGAAATTAAAAAATTGGGAGATAAGAAATTAGATCAAATTGGTGAGGTGGAGAGTAATAGTGAAAATAATGAAAGTTCTAGAAATATAAGATGGTTAATGCTCATTGATTTTGATAAAGAGAAAGAACTAAGTCTGAATGTGGGAAAAAATATATCACATTCAATTTGTACAAGGTTAAATAAAATATTTACAAAACTGTATGTACAGGCCGAACGTCCTGATGAACCATTGGTAAAGTGTAACATGAGACTCGTATTAGAAAACATAAAACCTTTTCATTATTCCCCGCGGCGATTATCGTATGTAGAAAAAGGGGAGTTGCAAAAGTTGATAGATGAGTATTTAGTAAAGGGATATATCAAACCAAGCGAGTCCGAATATGCGTCGCCGATTGTATTAGTAAAAAAGAAAACGGGAGATCTTAGAATGTGTGTAGATTACCGGACGTTGAATAAAGTAACCGCGAAAGATAATTATCCGATTCCATTAATTGATGACTTGCTAGACCGGTTAGCGAAAAAGAAAATATTCACAAAGCTTGATCTTAAGAATGGGTTTTTTCATGTTTATATGCATCCAGAATCAGAGAGATATACGTCTTTTGTGACTCCGTTGGGCCAGTTTGAATTCAAGAGAATGCCTTTTGGACTTAAAAATGCACCATCGATGTTTCAAAGGTTTATACACAAAATATTTGCAGAAATGATAAAAGAAGGAGAAGTTATAGTGTATTTAGACGATATCATGATTGCAACCGAAAGTTTAGAGAACCATTTCCAAATTCTAGAAAAAGTATTAAATAAGATAACTCAAAATAAACTTGAATTAAGGTTAGACAAGTGTGAATTCCTACAAACAAGCGTGAATTATTTGGGTTATATTGTTGACGGTGAAGGAATAAGGGCGGATGACAAAGGACTAGAAGCGATAAAAAATTTTCCGGTGCCAAAAAACGTTCATACAGTACAAAGTTTCATAGGTTTGTGTTCGTATTTCAGGAGGTTTGTGAAGGATTTTTCTGTTCTGGCAAAGCCTCTGTTCGACTTGACAAAAAAAGAAAAGATATTTTCATTTGGGGCAAAAGAATTAGAATGCTTTGAGCTTTTGAAATCTAAACTGCTAGGCGCCCCGGTACTTGCGTTGTATGACCCGAATGATTACACCGAGTTACATTGTGATGCAAGTTCGATAGGATTAGGGGCTATTTTATTGCAACGGAAAGAAGATGGAAAGATGCACCCAATTTTTTATTTTTCGAAAAGAACTACAGAAGCAGAGTCACGATATCACAGCTTCGAGTTGGAAGCTTTAGCAATAGTTAGTGCTTTGAAACGATTTCGTGTGTACCTTCAAGGAAAACCCTTCAAGATCATAACAGATTGTAATTCACTTGCACTTACATTGAATAAAAAAGAACTTAACCCTAGAATAGCACGATGGGCTTTAGAATTACAAAACTTCAATTATACGTTGGAGCATCGAGCGGGAAAACACATGCAGCATGTTGATGCTCTAAGTCGGTCCAGTAATATTCTAGTAGTAGAAACAAATACCTTTGAAGAAAATTTGATTATATGTCAAGGAAGAGATGAGAATTTAAAAAAGTGGAAAAAACTATTAGAAGAAAAAGAACATAAATTATTTGAGATGAGAAATGGGGTTTTGTACAGAAAAAAAAATGATGGCAGAGTTTTATTTTGTGTTCCACAAGATATGGAGGGTAATGTAATTTACAAATATCATGATGAGGTTGGCCATGTTGGAATAGATAAAGTAGTAGAATTAATATCGAAAAGCTATTGGTTCCCTAAGTTGAGAGAAAAGGTTGATAGACACATAAAAAATTGCTTGAAATGTATTGTATTCTCTTCCAAAAGTGGGGCGCAGGAGGGTTTTTTACATAGCATTCCAAAAGGAAGAATTCCCTTCGAAGTTGTTCACATTGACCACTTCGGTCCGATTGATAACTCATTAAAAACGAAACACATTTTTGTCGTCATTGATGCATTTACAAAATTTGTCAGACTTTACCCTACAAAAACAACAAATACTAGAGAAGCGATTCAAGCGTTGCAAAGTTATTTCCGGATTTATAGTCGTCCTAAATGCATTGTGTCTGATAGAGGAAGTTGTTTTACATCTGGTGAATTTAAAGAATTTCTAGAACAAAACTCGGTTCAGCATATTAAGATCGCTACAGGTTCTCCACAGGCAAATGGTCAGGTAGAGCGGGTAAATAGGAGTTTGGGGCCAATGATATCAAAAATGTTAAACACAGATAAACGATACAACTTGAATGCGGTAATAGAAAGTATAGAGCATGCTTTAAATAACACGATACATAGGACAACCGGGGAGCACCCGAGCGTAATGTTATTCGGTGTAAATCAAAGAGGTGAAGTTGTTGATTCGCTGAAAGAAAACTTAAGAGAAGTTGATAAGTCATGTGAAAATCGAATTTTGCAGGACATTCGTGAGAAGGCGAGTGTAAAACAAGAACAGTTGCAACAGTATAATACAAAATTTGTTAATAAAAACAGGCGAGCGCCAAGAAAATATGTAAAGGGAGATTATGTGGTTATAAAAAATTTCGATTCTCACGTAGGGGTGTCTAAAAAACTGATTCCTAAATTTAAGGGACCGTATTGTATTGAAAAAGTTTTACGAAACGATCGTTACTTACTTAGAGATGTCGACGGGTTTCAACAGTCTCGAGTCCCATACCACGGGGTATGGGCAGTTGGAAATATAAAACCATGGTTCAAAGGACGCGAAGTCTAGTCACTCACTTGAGATCAGGTGATCTCATGGTCAGGACGGCCGAATTGTAGCAATATAAATGTGATTACTGTATTATGTTGTATCGTTACCTTATTTTAATGTTACTTGAATAAGCAATCCTGTTGTACTTTTGAATTTGTATCATACCTTATTTTAATGTTACTCGAATAAGCAACCCTGGTGTACTATTGAATTTGTATCATATCTTATTTTAATGTTGCTCGAATAAGCAACCCTGATGTACTTTTGAATATGTATCATACCTTATTTTAATGTTGCTCGAATAAGCAACCCTGATGTACTTTTGAATATGTATCATACCTTATTTTAATGTTACTCAAATAAGCAACCCTGAATTTTTAAACTTGTAACTGGCGACATGAAAGTGTAAAGAAAAATAAAGAAGAGTTCAGTTCGAACGCAACCATTAAACGAATCGGTCATCCCATGCTACATAATATATATTTGCTCTTTTGATTTATACCATTTTTATACCAGTTGATTAGAACAGTCGCTTGTTCGATCCTCAAAGTATGACCTATTTATATAACTATATAAATTTATGGCAAGATCTTCAAAAGGCTTCTTACTAATCATTCATTATTTCCACTCATTAGGGATTTCGTCCCAGTCAGTTTGAAAATATCGCTGGCATTGTGACAAAAATAGAGGCAAGTAAATAAAACATGTGAAAAAAAACGAAAGAAAATATGTCTTGCCGTGGCTGACAATCATTTACCGCTATCACAATTACAATCATTACAAGTGCCTCGGCAAAGTGTTGACAACGAATAAATTCAAAGTGGCGACCCATTGTGTCAAGAAGATGCAACTCAAGAACTATATATTAGCAACTAAAGCAACAACTCGTATGCGCTGTTGTCACCTAGTGTCACAATTCATCAACAAGATTTAATTTGTGGCTTCGGCATAAATTCGCTGCACAACATTTGACAAGTGGAGACGGTGAAATATTGCCGATTCTATTGCTGTTGTATCGTGCTATTGTTCTGGCTGTAGCTGTGGTGAAAGGAATGCGTGTGAAATGCAAAACAAAAAGAAGCAATATTTAGAATATAGATGAATATATACTATATATATACTATATATATATGTAACGGGTGATCCAAGTAGAGTTACTTTTTTTAAACTTACTTTCTTTGACAGACCATGCATGAGTCGTGTCGAGCTGTCATGTTATTTTCGTTCAGTATTGTTTGGCATTTCTTCGAGGAAAGACTTACGTTTAAAATTGTTCAACTTTCGTGTTACGAAAATTCACGTTCTGTAAAGAATGTGTTTCGCGTGCTTCGCTCAACTTATGATCAACATAATCGGCCCACTGAACGTACTATTCGCAACACGATCACCCATCTGGAGATCCAACATTCATTATCGCATAATTTTCGACCGAATAGACCACGTCTAGCACGCAGTAAAGAAAATATAGCAGCCACAAAAGAGATTTTACAAAAAACCCATGGAGGGTCGATTCGGCGCCAATCGCAGTAACTCGGACTGACGTATGAAACGCTTTGGCCTCCTAAATAAAGCATGAGCAAGTACTGAAGCCGCTTGAATACCCAAGCGACAATTCATTCACCCCATGGACTCTTGAAAAGTTCCACGGAGATTCGACGTTTTCGAGTCAAATTTTGTTCAGGGATGAAGACCATTTCTGGCTCAATGTACATTCCCAAGTTAAATTGCCCCATTTGGGACGAAAAGCAACCTGAAGAGATTCGATAGCTGTCATTTCAACCAGAAAAACCACGGTTTGGTATGGTTTGTGGGCCGGTAGAATCATCGGTCCATATTTCTTCAAAAATTTTGCCGATGAGACCATAACCGTTAATGGCGAACCTAATTGCGCCATGATAGCTGACCTTTTGATGCCTGAAGTTAAAGTGCATAATCTCGGCGACATTTGGTTTCAACAAGACGGACCCACTTCTTACACATCGCACCAATCAATGAAGTAATTAAGAGAACACTTCGGTGACCAGATAATTTCATGTTTTGGACCGATCGATTGGCCACCAAGATTGTGTGATATCACTCCGTTAGGATTTTTCTCGTGGTTATTTTTTTGTGGGGATTTGGTAATGCGGATAATTTCGCGGCGATTCAGTGCTTGGAGTGAAACATCAAACGTGTCATTCGCCAGTTGCCTGTCGAAATGCTCAAATGAGTTATCGAAAATTGGAATCAACCTATGGATCCTCTGAGAGGTAGCCGAGGCTATCGTTTAAAAGAGATGATTTTGGAAAAATTAATGACAAAGAACGTGCTTTCGAATGATAATATAAATAAATAGGGAATCTCGGAATAGATCACTCTTTACTACTTTAACTTCAAAATATAGATGTGTTGACTGACAAGAGGTTAGCTCTAGCGGCCAGATACGTTATTTACCATAAATTAATAGATTCAATGTCAACTCTTGCATATGATGTTAGTCTTACAGGCTGGACTATTATACAAATATACATTATATGAAATCTAAGAGAAAACCAAGCAACCAAAATTTATTATCCCTTACCACACCATATATGAAAAAGACACCGGGAATTTTGTCCACACTTGTGAACTTGTGTGTGTGTGCTTTACTGCCAACTCATTTTCCATTTCAACCCAAATGATAACTCAACAACAAACACACACTCGCCAATCAGCCAGCCAGTCAGTCAGTCAGTTATTTGTCAAATTTTTGTAGGCCACGTTAGTGGCAAAGCTGCGCTGTAGCCTGCGCGCACATCCCATTGCGGGCCAAGAAAAGCACGACAGCTGCCAAGCCAGCTTGAAAAACTAACACGACGACCGCTCCGAGTCGGTCATTTCGTACGCTGTATAAGAGCGACAAAACAACAACAACAGCGGCCAGCAAAAAGCAGCACTCAAACAACTGCGATGGCAAACGAGCAGCGTTGCATAGAGCCTTACATAATCAACTGAAAAAAAAGAAACAAAAACAAAAATAAACACTTACAACAACGTCAATTCTACTGCCAACATTACAACAACAATGCAACGTTTTAACCAAGCTTATACGAGCAAAGTGCGAAAGCAACGGAGTCTTAAGACGCTTGCGGGGCTAACAATCACCGGTAATTTGTTTGGATGCAGTCGACGAAGCACGTGGAAAACGAACAGTAGACGATGATGAGAAAGAAAGAAATTGGGATAAAACGCATAGACACGAGCAATAGACACTAAAAGTTAAGTACGTGCATGTGTGTGTGTGTGTGTGTGTGTAATGGAAATGGTAATGCAAAAGCGAAGCGAAGTCGATCTCGTTGATGGAATGGGAAATGGAACGCAATTGCTGAAATGCGATCGCAAATCGCGGCTAGGTACATTCTCCCAGATCACCTAACCTGGCGCTTTTAAGCACGAAATGAAAACACGTAAAATTATGAAAAAACTGCGAAACCGAAAAGAAATAGCAATCGCAAAGTTTGACGAAAGAAAAGCGCAAGTGACGGCAATAACTTGTGGCAAAAGAATACGCCGGGTGACCGACTTCAGCAAAAGTAACAGAAAGCTGCTTAGACTTACAACAACAAGCGTGAAGTTAGTTGTAGATTCTTCAGTCGATAGGTTGAAAGCCCGAGGATATAAATACATACATATGTATTAAACAACTTTTACCAAGCCCAAGCTCAAGAAAATTGCTAATTATGCGAGCGTCCTGTTTTTTCGTAAAATTTCCTGAAAATTAAGCCTATCTTTTGATCCATTGTGCTAACCACATTAGGTACGAGTATGATACATTGAAGGAGGTATCGACAGAGTCTGTTGAAATTCGCGTCAAGCGCAGGAATCCTAAACGATGACTACTCCCTTTGGACTTAGCAAGTGAACTCTATCTGGTATCGGAAAGGATCAAACTGGTCTATGCGTAGCTTAACCTTTGGTTAGTACTGCCAGTCACATTTGTGTCAAATTTCATGTCAAAATATTCATTAGTGTTTGAGGTACGTGTCGTTTCGTGAGCTGCTAAAAGTGACTTTTTCGTTTTTTGCGATGTCGAAAATTGTTGAGCAAAGAATTTGCATTCAATTTTGTTTACGGAATCAATTTTCTGCTGCGGATACGTTGAGGATGGTGCAGAAAGCCTTTGGTGATGAGGCTATGTCGAAAAAAATGTTTACAAGTGGTATAGTGAGTTCCAAGCCGGCCGTGAACGTGTCGAAGACGAAGAGCGTCCAGGGCGACCATCAACCTCACCGACGAAGCTCACGTTCAACAAATAAAAGATTTGGTGTTGAAAAACCATCGATTAACAATTGGAGACCTTGCTGATGAAGTTGGCATATCGAAAGGCTCAGCCGATATCATTTAAAGGATGTTTTGGGCCTCAAGCGCGTCAAATTTCGACTGGTACCGAAAACATTGAATTTTTTGGAAAAAGGCGTCGCGTTGAAGTGTGTGAACGATGCTTTCCGACTACCAGGGTGACATGAAATACATTATAACTGACGATGAGACTTGAATCTATGCTTACGACCCCGAAACAACCGATCAATCGAGCGAATATCGTGCCAAAAGAGAGCCGTGACCAAGAAAATCGCGCCAAAGTCGCTCAAAAATCAAGGTCATGTTGACTGTTTTCTTCGATTATCGTGGTGTTGTGCATTATGAATTCCTTCCAACCGGTCAAACCGTCAACGTAACGCTATCCGCCTAAAAAGGCCGGAATTGTGGAAAGACAATTCTTGGTTTTCACACCACGCTAAAGCACCATCCCATACTGCCCTCGTAATTCGTGGTAATTTCGCCAAAAACTCAACCACAACGTTCCGCACCCACCGTATTCATCTGATCTGGCGCCGTGCGACTTCTGGCTGTTCACCAAGCTCAAAAGACCACTCCAGGGACACCGTTTTTATACGATAGAGAAGATTCAAGCCGCAGCGAAGACGGAACTGAAGGCCATCCCGGAAAGTGACTGCAACCAGTGTTGCGAAGATTGGAAAATCCATTGGCATAAGTGTATTGCATCGGGAGGGGATTACTTTAAAGGGGATGAAATTGATTTGGAAGAATAAATAAAGAATTTTCAAAATAAATAAATGTCCTTATTTTTTTGGGCACAGTATATAAGAAAGAATTCGGTTAGGTAACAAGATGTCTCATATAACTCAAGACCGTTTACCATTTCACGAAATGGACCAACAATCATTCAAACTGGAAGGTCAGTAGTCGAAAATATCGTTGGAAAAAAAGAAGTTAGGCCTTCAGTTTTTTTCGATTGCCCAGGACTTTGATAGTTTGGAACCATGTAAATACTGATACAAAAGTAATATCGGTTCCTAGGTGTGACACGAGTTAAACCTTAAGCAAAAACACCTCATGGAACGTACTATCATTTGCGAATCACTGCTAAATCGCAACAAAACCGATCCTCTATTGAGACTATTGAGAATAAGACACCGACGGTTGTGGCCGAATCGCAGTGAGTCAGGGCTGGTTACTGGTAATCAAAGGTCACTTATCGCAAAGGGTCACTTATGGAAACGTCAAGCGAAAACGGTCATTTCCAAATCATGGTGAGCCACTTAAATTAAATTAGATTGAAAGATGAGGAATACACCCCGACCTTAGGTCCATTACGCCCTAAATCACATAGACTCACTTAGCCCCAGCGCATTGATGAAGTCCGATAGACTATCGGGTGCTAGTGAGGCGATGCGATCCCTATCCGGAAACATGGATCCAAGGGCCTTAATCCTGCGTCTACATACTGTTGTGTAGTCGATCAGCAGGGGCTCTGGGGTTTCAGGCTCCCAGACGCATAGCCACTGGCGAAGGCAGGTTTGGCGATCAAGAAGATTTTGTTATGTTATGTTGAATTTAGCGGGAAACCTTCTACCAAGAGCTGCACAAACTCCTAATTGGGATACAGTATAAATTAAAAATTCACCTTTCACAGTAGCATACTGTCCACAATTGAATGCTTTGAGAGAAGCAACTGTCCAGAAGCGGCCAGCTTTTGACCATGACCGCTAGGAGCTCCCGGAGCTTGGTAGAAAGATTATCAAACAGCTAACTTATATTCCGAATGTGACAACAAGTAACTACTACATTGTTCTTGGCTATGGTTAAACAGTTTTCAGGCAAAGAAATCGCAAGGAGAAACTTGTGAAAAGCTTGGACCTTTCCAGTATTATGTCAATGATTAAGAGAGGTTAAATGTGAGTGGCATTAGGAAGCCACCTTCAAATGGCAACAAGTTATCGAACTCAACTAAGCAATATTTTAACTAAATCAGACCATTTTAACTTTGTTGAAGAAATCTTTAATTTTAATGCAAAAATAATGGAGTTCCTTATCTCAATGAGTATTCCTGAACGGGGCTACTTCTCTAAGAATATCGGCGGTAATAACACTTAGAATGCAAGCTAACAATCAGCAATCGAACTCTTACAACCCACAGATATATGTAAGTATATGTATATACACATAATTAATATAAACGATCATGTAATATGCATACATACATATGTATGTATATTTGTGTGCACACAGTTTTACATACATACTATGTAAGCATGCTCTGTAAATGCTGGAGCGCAAAACATGCGTGACCTACTTTTGGGCCTAGTACGTCTCTGCTCCCCGTCTGCACACTCTTGCCCCTGCTATGCGCCGTGCTCAGCGCTTGCATGTAACTTTTTCAGTTTTTCTTTTCCAAAATAACTTAATTTTCGATACATTTTCTCACACACAATACACTAATAAGAAAAAACAAAAAAAAAAACTTATCTAAATATGCTGCAACAAGAACAACTATAATATTTAGAACATAAACATTTTAGTATGTATACAACAACAGTTTAAATGATGCTTACAAGCCTTCGTAAGCTCAACAGTTGTACATATATGCGTATGTGTGTGTTGCCTGCCCTGTTACACTATCATTACACATACAAGGTGGTACATATACCCATACTTATACTGAAGTAAGGGAAAAAGCACGCGAAATAAAATCTTACCGGCGCATGCTTTCTAGTATAGTAAGATGCTGCCTTTGTAATCGCGAGCTAAAACCCTTTAGATTTCTTATCCAAAGAGATGAAGAAGCCTCTAACGGACATACCACTCAGAACCATACAATAAAATGCTCGATCAGCGACTGTGAAGTGGCAAAGACGATGGTAAGTCAGTCGAAAGAGACCTTTGACTACATAGATTCCGAGAAAGATTACTTAACCAAAATTTTCACAGAACATATCTGTTATAAAACATATGTGAAACGTTTCAAACACGAGGGTAATAAGATATCCGAGATGATAAAAATGAGGATATACTCGTAGAGCCACTATTCGCAATACGAGCAAGAAAGGTGACATATAAGGAATGTATGGTATTTAGTACTGAGGCAATGTCTGGCTTTGTAGACCAAACAGTTGAATCCAAAGATAAGCGGAATGCCACAAAAAGTATGAAAATTCAAAGAGTTCGAGAACAATAGCGGAGAAGATAACTTTGAAATTAAAGGGACTACTAGGACGTAGACCAAACAAAAGCATACCAAAAGGTCTAGAGCATATGCTAAGGATTTTGCGAAAAACCTTTCACGGGCCGGTTTCAGAAGCCAACAGAGGTGGGATAAAGTAAATAAATCAATTCAGACCTTTACAAGCGTATGAGCATTGCTCAAACATCCAGACTATCTCCACACTTGACGGTGGCGGCGTGAAAGATTAGTACCTGAAGGTAAGAGGCTTAGTTCGAATTAAAATTCCACATTGACATGGAATTCAGGCTTTCGAAAAAAAAACGTAAAACAAAAAACGTCGAAAGTTTGTTGTTTTCATGTTAGTTTAGGTATTCAAAAATTCATTCTCAACATGTTTTATCCAAATTTCCATTAAAGATTACAGCCGTTTTAGTATCGAGAAAACTCGGCCGGTTTGATCTGAACTTAGCAACTATGCTCCTTCACTCCTCATGCGACCGCGATTACTGCCAAAGTACAGAGCCGCAACAAAATTTTTAATTCGCTAGCCGGTAGGTCCTGAGACAATGACAAAGAAGTTTTTTTAGCCAAGACATACGGCCGTTTAACGATAAACTACAAAACTATATGATCTAGTAAACCGGATGTAGTAAAACGCAGACAAAGGAGCTTGAGACGTGTCAAAATACACCACTCCGTACAATTATTGGATGCCTCCTGATATCTCGGATTGATTATTTACCTATCGATGCCTGCATGCTTGCGATCATGGAACAAAATACTGAAGTGTTTTTGCAGAAGCCATCCTTGCAATGGATTGTTTGAAAGGGAGTCCCAACCTAAAAACATCAAGAGCCCTTTTCTTGATTACGCGGACTACATAGAACAGTATGCCGACCAGACTTCGGACCTTTAGACACGCACTGACTCACAGTGGATGCATCAATACCTTCACCGACAATTGGAATTTTAACGTCATTCACTGACTCCTTTCCAGTGAAATCAAATCATCACTCTTTGCAGACGAAAAGTTCGGGTTGCTTCGATAATCTAGAGTGACCGCATCTTTGTTTCGGATACTGTAACCGATTAAACTCCTACCTATCCGGAATCGTCCCGACATACCAAATATATGTGAGTCCATTGCGAAATAAGTCCGCGCATGACTCTAATCACCGCATTCCATGTCCTGCGAACCCACTCCCTATGGTCTGATTCCGTCAAAACAGCACGTTTCCTAAGCTTACTATATAAATTCTAGTCATCAAGTCACCCTAAATGATTTATACCAGTTGTTTGATCGATTTGCTACTTGCCAACGCGCTCCGAAACCAAAAGCTATACGCAAAAATACAAACTTTCTAATGGAATAGAGTTGCACTGCCACTAAAAAACCTACTCACGTTTAAACAAACACTTTTTGTATCACCCTATACTCCGCTTGCATTCAGCATTTGTAAGTTAGGCAGTCATGGCAGCAACCTAGTCTATAAATAAAAATAGTCTCGGGAAAAGCGTTCATAAAAAATGCTTAAGAAAACCACAGCCCTCGCTCTCGCCGTCGCCTGCATGCAGTCTCATACGCTGAACACAATGAGTGCGACACAACATTGCATCACGACAGTGAACTGAAAACGGCGTTGTGCATCCTACTACCTGAACGCATGTACACAAGACAACACAGCTCTCCATTTTGCATGTACACAATTTCGTTGTGGCCATACTAATACATTGCACTTCAATGAAATTTTAATATTTTGTTCAAAGTGAAAGTTTTATGCAAAAAATAAGTAAATAGGTATATATTTTTGTTTTAAATTATCAATTGTTATTACAAATGATATAATAGAGCTATAATAGAGCTATTTTATGCTTTTATATGTAAAATAACGTCAAGTTTATAAGAGCTGTGAATAATTTTACATTTTACATATTAGTGGCATCACCACTCTTCCTCATTTCTCTATCTTCCATTCTACTGTCAACTCTACTGTCGTCCTACTGTCGCAGGCAAATATAGGAAAATTTTAAATTTAGCGAGAACGACAACTGTCGGCCTACCGTCGCATAGTCGTGCAGCTGACAAAATAACAGTGTCCATAAGAACGTGTGTATTTTAATATTTGACAGATGTCGGTTGTCGTCTGTCGCAACCATTGTGTTCAGCGTGTCAGCGACGTAGCGCCCCAACTACCACCACCCCGTCTCTCTCTCTCCCACTCTCTCTCTCTCTCGCCCTATAAGGCAGCACGCTTATCTATATAAAAAACGTTTTTGTTGTTATTTGCGCTTTTTGATATTTTAAAAGTCTATTGTTTATTATTATTATCACTGTTATAGTTTTTTTGCTGTTGTTGTTGCTACTTGAGTTTAGTGCCTGCAAGGGAATCTAATCATTATTAATAAATTGTTACATACAAGCAAGCAGCAACAACAACAAACAAAAAGAACAAAAAAATAATGCTCGTAAATTTTTAAGTAAGTATTTCTTTCTGTTTTTGGAGCTTCACGAAAAACTGGGTCAATTTTTATTTGACTTCTAATGCATGCAGCAACAAGTGCTCCACACTCACGGCTTGGTTGCTGTCGTCGCCAACGGCAGAGTTACCATTTCTGCCGCACATTACAGGCGTGCATTTTTGCTTAATATGGTGTGTATGTACTTATGTATGAATGTGTGTATGTGTGCCTGCTTCGCATGGGGCTAAAAATGTGCTTAGATATGCTCATACGATCTTAACATGCAGGGCTGCTAAAGAATTTATTGAGGTAGTGCCGGTGTATTATATAAATAAATATGCACATATGTACATACTTACCTACATATACATAAGTATGCATTCGTTATTTATGTATATAAGTATTAAAAGTTTTGAATTAAATTTTGGCTAATATACTAGATTTTCCTTCTTTGTAGCCATCTGCTTAATTTCAATAATTGATTGATTGTGCTTGGACAGTTAGTTGGTAACAATAATACATATTTACATGTATACATATGTACATATGTATATATGCATGCGTCACGAACAGGTGTTTTTGATTGGCACGAATTATTCAAATAGGGTCGAGAACGCGTTGACGACGAACCACGTCCAGGACTGTCATCAACATCAACTGATGATCAACACGTCAATAAAATAAAGGAATAAATGAATTGGTGCTTGAGAATCGACGACTAATAGTCAGAGATCGCCCTGGTATCGTTGGAATATCGAAAGGATCAGTGAAAACCATTTTGAAAGATCATTTCAGCCTAAGGAAAGTGAAAGCGCGATCGGTTCCATAATCACTAAATTTTTTCGAAAAACAACCTCGCGTTAACGTCTTTGAAACAGTGCTTTCCAACTACCATGATTTTATAAAACGTATTATAACTGACGATGAGTCTTGGATCTATGTATGCTTATGACCCGAAAACACACGATTAATCGGCCGAATGTCGTGGCAAAGGTAAGCCCAAGTCGAAAAATCCACGTAAAAGCAGTTCAAAAATCAAGGTTATGTCGACAGTTTTGTTCGATTATCGAAGTCTAGTGTACTCTAAATTCTCTCAGACCGGCCAAACCGTCAAAATGGAATACTATTGGAGTGTTGTGAGTCGTTTGCGCGAAGCCATTCGCAAGAAGATGCCGAAATTATGGCCCTACTGCTTTTGGTTTTTGCACCACGATAATGCACCGTCACATACAGCGTTGATTCTTCGTGACTTTTCACCAATTTTTCAACCAATATCATGCCGCAACCACCGTTTTCGCCTGATTTCGCTCCGTGTGACTTCTGGCTATTGAGCAAACTCAAATGACCCCTCCATGGAAACCGTTTTAAGTCAACTGAATTAAATGCGAATCGTTGGATGATATATTGAAGTTTGATATTTAGAATTTCTTCCACAAGTTATTGCCGACAAAACCACTGATAGTGAAGTATACTGAAAATATTTTACAAAAATCAAAGTGATATCAATTGAATCGATAGGGGAGATCTAATGAATGATATTTTTGTAGTTTCCTTCAGAATTGTATTTTATTAAAATGTTTCTACATTCGACAGTGGAAACGACTACTAAATTCTTTTATAATTTCTTTCAGGGAGCGCAATTCGAATTCTTGAATGAGGACAATATTCCTCACATAAAAAGGGGCACTCGCTATAAAGACAAAAACTTTTTTAAAGTCTTGAATAACTTTAAAATGTGAACCAGCTAAGCTTGTCAAGATTTGATCATACGAACAGAACGGTGTCAGTATTACCTTATAAATGTGTGAGTAGCTTGTTCTTTAGATTGAAGCGGGATCTTGAACTTCGGAGCCGATACAGGTGCTCAAACCTTAACCTCAGCTGGGTTCTCTTAATTTTCACGTGTGGTCTCCATGTACGATTTTATCAAATGTAACTCCTAGATATTTTGCGCATGTGCTTGTTGTAGCAACTGATCATATAACATCACTTGAGAACTTAGTTCGTGTCTGAGGATGGACACCACTTATAGGGACTTTTTAGTATTAAGGCCACTATTCCATGTGGTAAGCCACGGTTCTTGAGAAGTCAGTTGCATATGCAGTTTGCTGGAAGCTTCAGAGTCAGAATTAATCACTTGGAGGTCAGCCGTGAAGAGCCTGTAGAACAGAACCTTTGTCGATATGAAGTAGGAAAATAGCAGAGCCTAAGCCCACCATTAAACAGCTTGACGATCATGCTGATAACGTTTCCTGGAAGCACTTTTGTTTGTCCACGCTTTGATCCTCCTCCTACGACATCTATTTCACTTAGAATCATCACTAAACTTGTAAACTCATCGGCTATTTTCTGCATTAGTTCGGCATCAAAGACCTGTGTTATTTATAAGGCATATCATATAATTTGCTTTGCGGATCTATAAAAAAAAAAATCGTTAAAGCTTCGAATATCACAAATATAACCTGAAATGCTAATTTAGGTAGGTATTGCAGTAATTTCAAAAGATTTTTTTCTAATGACAAAAAAGATTTTTTTTTTAATTTTAACACAAAAAGTATTTCAAAAAAGAAAACTAATAAATTTTCATCAAGTTATTTATCCTTGAAGTAGAGATCAAATCGATCGAAGGCACTATCAGATGTACCAATACCACTGAAAAAAATCATCAAATGGCAGCTACCCAGGAAAAAAAGCTTGATATATTTACCATTTTTATTTCAACTTTCTCAATTTTTTTTTAAATATTGCTATAGACGATAGAGATATATGTACAAAGAATATTTATGCCACATCCGAAATTGATTGTTTTGAAATTGAGATATCGGGTTTAGAGTTTTAATTTATGACTAAATCGGCAGGAGTCTAAAAATGCAATAGCTTTGGAAATAATTTGGAAAAATTGTTTCAACAAAAATTTTTAATATCTGAAAGACCGAAATGTGAAGACAGATACATTTTTACATTTTTTTTTTTTTTAATTTTTAAATTTAATTTAATAAGACTAGACTACTTAAACCAATTTTGTTGGCCTACCATACATGAAACTAGTTCTTCACACTTCCAGCGTTAAGCTATGTAATAAGTATATTGAAAAACAAAAAATTATAATTGCTTGTAGTATTTTGAGTAAAAATTTAAAAGCATTTAAAGTTCCTTTATTATCAGTTAAGCTTTTAAATAATTCTAACTACCAGGGGTTTCTAGCAAGCTTGGTATTTTAGACTTCACGTTTTGAATCCCATTCGAACCGAAAACCGCCGTTGAGTTCAAAAATAATATAAGATATGAAAATATTTTTTTTAATATTAAATAAATTCATTTGATTATAAATCTACTCCACCATCCACCAAAAATATTGAGGTTATATTTATAAAGGGTGATTTTTTAAGAGCTTGATAACTTTTTTAAAAAAAAAAACGCATAAAATTTGCAAAATCTCATCGGTTCTTTATTTGAAACGTTAGATTGGTTCATGACATTTACTTTTTGAAGATAATTTCATTTAAATGTTGACCGCGGCTGCGTCTTAGGTGGTCCATTCGGAAAGTCCAATTTTGGGCAACTTTTTCGAGCATTTCGGCCGGAATAGCCCGAATTTCTTCGGAAATGTTGTCTTCCAAAGCTGGAATAGTTGCTGGCTTATTTCTGTAGACTTTAGACTTGACGTAGCCCCACAAAAAATAGTCTAAAGGCGTTAAATCGCATGATCTTGGTGGCCAACTTACGGGTCCATTTCTTGAGATGAATTGTTGTCCGAAGTTTTCCCTCAAAATGGCCATAGAATCGCGAGCTGTGTGGCATGTAGCGCCATCTTGTTGAAACCACATGTCAACCAAGTTCAGTTCTTCCATTTTTGGCAACAAAAAGTTTGTTAGCATCGAACGATAGCGATCGCCATTCACCGTAACGTTGCGTCCAACAGCATCTTTGAAAAAATACGGTCCAATGATTCCACCAGCGTACAAACCACACCAAACAGTGCATTTTTCGGGATGCATGGGCAGTTCTTGAACGGCTTCTGGTTGCTCTTCACCCCAAATACGGCAATTTTGCTTATTTACGTAGCCATTCAACCAGAAATGAGCCTCATCGCTCATCGGACACGGACGCGAAACACATTTCGAACCGAACACTGATTTTGGTAATAAAATTCAATGATTTGCAAGCGTTGCTCGTTAGTAAGTCTATTCATGATGAAATGTCAAAGCATACTGAGCATCTTTCTCTTTGACACCATGTCTGACATCCCACGTGATCTGTCAAATACTACTGCATGAAAATCCTAACCTCAAAAAAATCACCCGATATTAGACTACTAAAAACCCTCCGTTACGTTGAGACATATTGAGTTGTTCAATAAGTTTTATGGTTTGATAAGAAAAACACAATTTTATGATTAAAAATACATTTTATTATTTAGTATCATCTCCCCGAACATTAATACATTTGCTCCAACGATCCACCAATCTGTGGATCTCATACCTGAAGTGAAAATCCGGAAGGTCTGCAAAACACTATGTTACAATGGAAAATGTTTTAGATCAAGACTTAAAGATGAGAATGTAATTAGTGATAATTGAAGGCCGTTTTCTGGGAAAATAAATTATAAATTAGATCTCTCGGAAAATCTACAGAAGTACTAAATTTAATATAAAAATTTCGTATTTTTTTTTAAGTATTGTCTGTGGTAAGAATTTTGTCTATATCTGCATGACTTTTTTTATCTGTTCGTCGACCAATAACTAAGTAACTTATTTTCGAAAAAAATTATGATATATAAAATATAAAAATAAATTGACAGAGTATATTAGGTTCGATACAGACTCGATCTCAACGGCATCTATAGATCGATTAATCGGCGAAAATGAGTTCAGTCTGGTCAAACTGTTAAAGCTGTTCAGTACCTACTAATATTGGTTATCGCTAATTAATGATATCTGTATTTAACTAGTCAAAATTTTCTTTACAAATTTTCATTTTAACAAAGCAAAAGATGTGATATATTTATACATATCTCATGACAATTAATTTTGATAAGTTTCAATTCATTTTCCGGCGGGGTATCAACTCCAGATTAATAAATTCTACTTTATGCTGAAGAAAAATGTGGGTCATTGGGTCTCAGCGCGAGCGGTGGCGACTGTAATACGTCGAATACAGGGTGAGCGTGTGGCGATTAGCATTACATACATACAAGCTATTACCTCCGTCTTAAATACTTGTGCTGCGGGAGTCTCGTGCTTACTTTTGCACATGCCTATTTTCCAAAAAGCAAAAAAAAAAAAAACTTACAAAATAATTATTTTTTTCTTTACAAATTTTTTGCTATTTTTTAGGGCGGCGTTTAGTAAACAAATGTATTTGGACTATGTTTACCTTATTCATGGAGTTTCGTGCGATTTACAACGACCCGCGTGGCATGTGCTGGGGCATGCCACACTGATTATCTGGTGCTGCTGCGGCAGCTGCTCGTGGCATCGATCGCAAGACGAGCCAGACTAACGATTCCGTTGCCGCAATTTTGCTTTTATTTGTTTTTGCGTACGTTGTTGTTGTTGCCGCTTTGGCAGCAATTACCATTTAAACGAATTTATAGCAATTTAATTGTATTGGAATTCGTTTGTTGTTTTTTTCACTTTTACTGCTCAAGCCCAATAGGCAAAGGGCTTAATGTCTTGGATTTTTTCCAGCCACTTGATCAATGTTTTAGTGTTTTTTGCTGCATTTATTGCTTCGGCTCGCCGTTGCTAGCTTGCATGCAGTTGCGCAAAGTGTTGGCAATTCGCTTTCGGCAATTGAACGGCAGATGAGCAGCGAATCGCTACTAATGGAGCTACTGTAAAGGCGCCATGCTTGCAAGCGTTGATGCACATGTGGGCAAACACACCTGCTGGTGGCACTGTTTGCATGTCTGTATGTACATATGTATATATGTAGGTATGTATATAATTGCTTAGATATTAGTATTATCGAAAGCGATGAAACGCGATTGAAAGTTAAAGATTTCTTTACAGTACTTTTGCTAGTAAATATTTTTTGAAAAAAAGTATTTTTTGATAAAAAAAAGTATTTTTTGAAAAAAAAAGTATTTTTTGAAAAAAAAAAACATTTTTCCAAAAAAATTTAAAAACTGAAATATCATTGCACAGAAGCTGTAATACCCTGCACAGTTGCGTTTTTTATAGCATAAAGGAGTATAAAAAGTTCTTCATCATGATTTTGACCGGTCACTTTGTATGACAGCTATATGTTATAGTGTTCCGATCTTAACAATTTTTTCGGATATTGCATTATTGCTTTAGAAAGTACGTTATGCCAAATTTCGAGTAGATATCTCGTCAAATGAAATGGCTTTCCATACAAGCCCTTGATTCTGATTGTTCAGTTTGTATGGCACCTACATACGCTAAAGTGTTCCGAAATAAACGATTTCTTCAAAGATTATGGCGGTACCTTCAAAAATAATATTTATCAAATTTTGTGAATTTATCTTCTTAAATGAAAGAGTCGGTCCATACAAATTCTTCATTTTGAGTCGCTTTAGCTATTTCTATCCGTCTATTTCATCAGTGTTTGAGATATCGCTTTGAAATTTTGCAGATGGTTTTTTCTCTTCAAGAGACTGCTTATTTGTCGGAATCGCTGATAGCGGAGTACTATTTCATATAGCTGCCATACAAACTGACCGATCAAAATAAAGTGATTGTATGGAAAACTTTTTGATTTGACGAGATATCGTCACGAAATTTGGCATAAATAGTTTTTCAATGCAACGCTATAATATACAAAAAGAGTTTCTAGATCGGACTACTATATCATATAGCTGCCATACAAACTAAACGATCCAAAACAAATTTTTGTATGGAAAACTTTTTTATTCGACGAGATATCTTCACGAAATTTGGCACGAATTATTTTCCAGGGCAAAGCTATAACATCTGAAGAAATTTTTCAGATCGAACCACTATATCTTATAACTACCATACAAACTGAACGATCAAAATATAGTTCTTGTATTGAAGCTGTTTTATTGGTGAAGGGTATTCCAGCTTCGGTGAAACTAATATTGATATTTTTTATTTTTCTTGTTTTCGTATTAGTTTTTTTTTTTTTAGCTGTACAATGATTTTCTAGTTTTTCGATTATAATAAAAAAATTATTTAATTTTTTTTTGTTTTTATGGAAAAATGGAAATTTATTCTGAAAATTTTCTAAATTTCTTTTTTTTTTCTAATAACTGTGTCTCATTGTATAGGCAATCTCCTTTCTTTAATTTATTATATAAAAATAATTTATTTTGTTCGACAAAAATCCTCATAACCCACTAATATAACTTGAATTTTGACCTACCCTAAATCCTTTAAGCTTACTACTTCTAACACAATCGACCCGCCCTACTGTGGAAGTATACTTAGATATCATGAATACATAACACACAAACATGCACACATACATGCAACATACGAAGCCCAAACGAATGTTAGAAGCGACAAGTAGTGAAGATGACCTACTTAGCCCGCCAGCAAACTTCGGCAGCCGCAGATGCAACAGCATCGCTAACTTCAAGCATTTTTTATAGCTTACATACATACATACATACATATGTATATGCTTCCCATTTTCCTCGCCCATATCAGCGTAAAACTTATTACAGCTGCCCACTTAAGGCACGCATCAAACATGTGCATATATGTATGTATGTATGTGTGTATATGTGTATGAATGCATTTATGTGTGTAAGAATGTATTTCTGTATTCATGTATGTATGTATGTGTTTGTTTTAAATGTGTATCACTATGACTTTTTGCCGCCCCACTGCTCTATTGCCCTCATTCCCTTCAAATCAATTTGAGTTCTAGCGCCTTTCCTATCGCACTGCCGTCGTTGCGCTCCCGCTCACCCACTTACTCAACATTTGTTGCGTCTAAAATTTTCATAGCCCTTCAAACGAGAAACAGAGAAAGCAAAAAACACAAAAATAATATTACGCGCCAATAGAACTCACGCTCGCCGCGATCTTCGAATGCCGCTGATATTGTTAAGGAAGCGCATACATGCATATACACCACACACTGACACACATAAGTATGTCTGTGAGTACTTCAGGCATACATGTGGCTGCCGACTCGAGCGCAGTTTGCATTGCTTCTGCAAGAATTTTGTGTTTGTGATCACTCCCAGCGCTAATTGATTCGCTTTTCGGCAATTCGATTTTTCACTTTCGCCTCGAGCAAACGCAGGCGTCGCGAAGCGTTCAATGAAAGCTTAAGAATTCGGTTTACGATTGAAAAGTTTTGCTGGTGAACATAGGCTTTCAGTTTTTTTTTTCAAATTTTCAGACGACGCACACAGGCAGCCAAACATGCGCCCACAAAATGCTCCAGCATTGGTGAGTGTTTGAAATGCCATTTGACATTTGTGATTGACATCTGAGCGTGCGGCGCGCTGCTGGGAGCTTGTGATGGCTGGTGGTCGTCGCGCTGCCGTTGTAGCCGTCACATATACCACACCATACCATATGGACATGTACTGATCATGATCGATGGCAGCAACAGCATTTCTAAATGACTTCTTTGCCGGCATTTGAATATTTTTCTGGTGGTTTCAAAGCCTATTGGCTGATGAAATAAAGATCTATACGTATTTACACATATAGTTTTATTCTAAACGATAATATCCAGTAAAGAGATTTGATCTGTTGAAATGGGTAGTAGACTAACTTCATTTTAACTAACCTCAGATATCAAATTATACTACAATTCTGGATACACTATAGTCTGATGCTGACAATAGTTGAAATCGGTCCACAAATTAACAACATCCCCTTACATGATACTATGTACCATGTACATACATATATATTAAATAAGGTCTAGTCAGAATGTTCAGATTTAGCTCAAGATTTAGGTAAATTTATGGTTTTGTGCCATCACTTGTCATTTTCGAAGAAATTTCATAAGACCACTTTAAAGAAATATTGGTCTCTTTTGTCAAAAGACTAGTACAATCGAATTTCACAACCTCTTCTGGAGACGACTTTCATTAGCAAAATTATTTGCTTTAGACAGGAACAGGAAGTAATCACTTGTTGTCAGATCCGGCCCAACAGATATATGAATAAGTGCCTCCAAACTAAGCTACAGGAGCTTCTGGGACAAATTTTCTCCTATCGACCAAAACTAGCCGCATCTGGGCGATTGCTTCCTTCAGACGGTCCAACCATCGATAATATGTACTGTACAGATCCGATTTCTGAATTAAGAGATTGGGCGTAATGAAACAGCTACATATCAAAAACTCTCTGACCGTCAATCCTGGCTTGGACACCTTTTGTACTAGCTCATCACAATTCCACCACAACCATTTTCGCTTGTCGTCCAAAATGATTCCCTTTACGTTTTCAGCAATCAACAGTTTTAGAAATGGATCGATTTTGTTGCGATTCACCAGCGATTCGATTATGGAAATTCGGTACCAGAAACCCCAGAGCTGCTTAAGACTATGTGGAAGTTTAGTTTTAGTCAATAGTGGAAAAGATTTACGCGGTAAGATGTAAGGAAAGCATACAAGGAGCAGCAGGTATATCCTTCAGTGAAGCTTTTAGAACAACGCCAAGTCAGGCACTAAATGTCATTCTGCATTTATTGTCAAAAGACTTGTCTTACAGAACAAGACGAAGTCAGCTCTTAAACTGAGGGAACCCCCTCGTTAGTCAGGCACTAAATGTTATTCCGCATTTATTGCCAACAGAATTGTTCTGTAAGCAGCTGGAGATCAATACAGCTCTTAAGGGATCCCGTTAGTGGCTTGCGACAAGGTTCATTCTAAGATACTTAGTAAGTTCCCGTTTCTAACCCATATCACTGATTTTCGAAATCCTATGGTACTGAACTTAAATTCTGTCCCCATTATTACCTTACCTTCCTAAGAAAAGTCGAAAAGAAGTGAGATGAACAGGTCAGACATAAGCATCTATACGAATGGGTCCAACTAAATAATCGAGTGGGAGGTGATGTCTTTTCGGCAAAATTAGATACTAAAATCCCCTTCCGTTTACCAGATCACTGCAGTATCTTCCAAGCGGAGCTCAAAGCAAGTAAACAAGACAAAGTCAGCACTTAAACTGAGGAAACCTCCTCGTTAGTCAGGCAATAAACGCCATTCTGCAGTTATTGTCAATAGACTTGTTCTGTAAGCTACTGGAAGGCAAGGCAGCTCGTTAGTGGCTTGCGATAAGGTTCATTATAAGATACTTAGTAAGTTCACGTTTCCACCCCATATCGCTGATTTTCGAATCAATTAAAGAGAAATTACTAACAGGAAGGAATATATTTATATTTAAGATAACCAAGCGACCTTGAAATCAATAGTCTCTTACGATTGCATCAATGATAGTGAATACCTTCATTTTTAATGGATCTAAAAACTATTTCACGATAAACATGCGATGAGTTTCAGGATGTAGCTATGTATATTACTGAACTAGCCAGATAAGGTACCATAGCGGAAAGAATGGATTTATATTTCTCCGATTACTTGTACATAGATATTTAATCGACAAATAAGTTATAAATAAAGCTGAATCTCGGTGGAATCAATTCCCAACTTACTATACAAACAATCAAACGTTGCATGAATATGGGCCTCAATGACATAAGAACTCTAGTAGGATAGCTAATTTATCTAATTGCCAAACATGCCATCAGACCGGAAACACCACAAAATATTGTAGAAGCTGTCAGGAGGTAGAAACAGAGAAAATTTGCCCGATGAAAGGCAAGCATTTTGAGACGACAGAGGGGATCCAAGCAGCATGCACCTCGGCTCTCAAGGCTATTCCGGAGAATGGCTTCGGTGACGCCTTCAATGCTTGGAACTTGCGCTGGCAGCGCTGCATCGTCGCAACAGAAGCCTATTTTAAAAGTAAAGTTTTTTTAAATCGACTCAGTCCTTTACTTTCCGGATAAACCCTGTATTCCTCAAATTTGTATTTGCTTTCATATTCATAGCTGTTTGTAGATGTATTTGGACGAAATTTTTGTTGTTTGCAACAATTTAATGTTGGCGAATTATGCACTCATAAATCAAAATTGTCGCACATAATTTCAGATTCATAATTCATCGCAGAAGTCAAATTGTATTTCAGCTCAATTACTGCCAATCTAAGTGCCTTGCTGTAGAATGCGGCAATAAAATTGGCACCTAAACGAAGCGAAGTATACGTACTATGTCACAGACTGGGTTTATAGAAGGCAACTTTAGCTACTTATTATCGGCAACAACTCCAAACTCATACGCGCGACTCGAGTCTTGCAATTTTTTTCATACCCTTTCCTACAATTTTCCTAAATCCTGGTACTCTTCTTTTAAGCGAAACACAAAAATATTTTTCATTAGCTAATTTTATCCTTCATTACGATTGTTGAAAAGATCCCATGATATTGCACATGTTTCTATACATATTGTCTTATTACTTACACAAAACGAATAATAAAATATTCTCCTCCGTTGTCTAGTAACTTCAAGTTGCCGCAACAAATGTCTTCATATGTGAACCGCCACTTATATGTATGCATCAACTTATCTAGTTAGACAAATGCAATCGCAAGCAAACTGTAACATTAATTATGCTCACTATAGGCCAACAACAAATTCAACCAAAGCAACAGTTGTTAACGCGCCAGCGCCGCATATTTCATTCTCGTGTTTAATTGTTCTTTTTGACGCAACCCAACAAACACTTAACTCTGGGATTCAATTGAGAGAAGATTGAATTGACAGCGAAGCGTATACTCATATGGTAAAGGATTGATAATGAATCAGTGACTTAAAATTCGTAAATTTTCTATTAATAAAGTTTCTAAATATTTTCCATAACTTCAAATGCTTTCCAATTCATATTGTCCGTTTCTCCATTAAGACTAAGCTTAAAGCTTGGTGACAATTTAACTTAGCGCGGAGTTTTTGACTTGATTTTCTTCTTTGACTGGTTTGAAATAGACTTTTAAGGGCACAACAAGCCTATTTCAGAGATAGGTCAGTGGACACTGCCTTGCACATTCTTGCCTCTAGCTCGAGAGGACCATAAAGAACTTCCTTAATATCGAGAAGCATTTAACAACATTTTGTCATAAGCGGCCATTAGACCTTTGAATAAGTTTGGTGGTGAATCGTATCTTAAGCGTCTCGTCTTCTAACTTCTCTGCGACAGAACGATCTTAGCAGAATGGAGAAGTGCGCGGGAACAACGGACATCGGGTAGGAGCACCACAAATGGGGACTACTCTCGCCACTCATGTGAATCGTAGTTGCCAATGATATTCCAGATAAACTCGATGAAGTCGGCTGCCGGATAATTGTTTTCGCGAACGACGTAGCTGTCATAGTTGATGGGAAATTTCTGGCTACCAACGAGCTAGCGTAGGAGTACCTTTGCATATTATGCAACTTGCCTGCTGAAACCGGCCTCTTCGTAAATCCTAGCAAACCCGAGCTGGTTCTATTCACTAAGAAGTACAAAATACCGAAGTCAATACGGGAAGCTTCTTCGATCTACTGACAGAGCTAAGTACTCATCCCAGACATGAAAGTCTCGTAAAAGCCTAACACATAAGAAAGATCAAGGAAGGCACCGGTTACTCTGTACTGCTGCAGGGGAGCCATTGGCAAAAGGTGAGGACTCTCATCAAAAGTAATCCTTGTATCTACGTCTATACTGTTCTACGGAATTTTTGTTTGATGGACTGCGCTGGAAAAGACTACACTAACGAAAAAATGTGGCGAGCTGAACTCATCAGTATTTGTAGTGCACCACGAAGCACGCCAAGTAGAGCGCTGAACGCCTTGCTGCATATAGCACCGATAATCATAGCCGCCGCAAAGAACATGACAATGAAAGCTGCTCTCAGAATATGGGTTCTTAAATGATTGGACTCTGAAATCCTCGCACGATTTGATTCATTGAAAATACTTGAATTACCAAGTCGCCGAACCTAGCCTGCTTATCGAGTTAGGCATGCGAATTAAGAACTCGTTGGAGGAGATGGTCGATGAGCCTTTTTACAAATGGATCAAAGCTTGCAGGATGGGCTGGTTGAGGAGTAAATTGTCGGGACTTTCCATCAACTCGAGCTTCAGAGCGCAGTTACCTTCAGAATACGTTTCGATTGTAGCGTAGCGATATTAGCTTTGAGTTCACTAACTGCGCTTAAGACCAGTTAAAGGATGTCTAGACTCTTTATCTCTTGCATCGAGTTATTTAATGATTAGCATCAGCTGTAGGGAAGAAGATGGGATTGAACCACCTCCAAACTTCCTATTTTGGTCATTTGCCAGATCAAAGCAAAAGAACCTCAGATCCCATTCTTTGAAACATTCAAGGCATTAGCAGATATAAAAATAAAACACCTCAGCAGATTGATTGTGATAGGTTTAGCGCATTCTTGCCGGGATCCAATTACAGAAGCTTTTTCGTTTGGTTTCAAAAAGTACTATACATAGTCGTCTAAGTATGATCATCCGGTATGCTGAGGAATCAGCCATCCTACTTAAAATGGCTTCATTGCTCAAACAACACTGACCTACTCTACAGTTCACATCTTTATAGTATGGAAAATCTTGACGTTCTTTTAGTTCCTATGGTAATCACAATATAGTATCCAACAATTTTGTTTTTGAACAATTAAAATAATTCGATTTTAAAAATTTAGAGAGGGTGTTTGTTGGGTAGCAGTGGTATATACAGCAGAAAAAATGGTCGTCAATAGACTTAATTCACTGTTAGTGAGGATACATTGTTGATAATCGCCCATTGTACTTAAAGGCGGCAGAACAGAGAGGTGTGGGGCCACCATTTTCCATTCAGTCCTCTTAATAAAAAATGAATGATACGTATCGTTGAAAAAAGTTTAAAAGTTTTGGCCAAAATTACATTTTTACAAAAGCTACAGCAGAATCATCGACCAATATCGAGCATTTCCATATTTTTTAAGTCCGTGACCAAGCCCACTTGCAGAAACCTATTCGAACTAGTCCGATTAGACTGACAAAGGACTTCTACGAAAAAATGATTCAGGAAATATTGCTTGCACTTACAACAATGTTGCCATCACGGTTTGAGCCTAAGTGCTTGCCAGTTCACCCTCTTATACTCGTATACTACGCCACTGCCTCAACGCTGCATTCGGCTGCCTGCAATTTCTTGGGATAATTTCTTGTACTGCCATTTGTTGGCAATACACTAAGGAAAACACGAGCAAAGTGCTAAGCACTTACTTAAAATTATAATTTCATTTGATTTGGTTTCTCTTTAAGTAGATATTCAAGCATCAAAACAAGCAATTGGCATTAGTGAGCAGACCGGGAAGATGTTCCCAGATATAAAATCATATATATACGTATGTATGTATATATTTTAAATAAATTTCCTTATACATATATTGTATTTACATACATTGGAACATAATATGCAAATAAATAAAGGGCGTTGCCATATTACAGGCGCGCAGCGCGGTGGCATTCTTTGGCAATGACAGCTGATGAGTCGTCTTCAATGCCCTGAAACGGCGTAGCACATAGTGATTTTATTGCCACCACTACTAACGGAATTCAGAAATATTTAGCGAATATTGTTTTTATTTTAAGCTGTAATTTATTTAAATAAAAATCCCTTTAATTATTTATTAGATTATTTATCAAAACATGCACTTGAATGCATTGTTGTAACTATTATAATACCCTGAACGATTCGCATTTTGGCATTAGATGAAGAAAATATTTTCTAGGCAAATATCAGCTGGTATTTCTTCAACTATTGTCTTTTACAAAAACATAAAAATAGTGATGTTTGGAAGCGCAAAAAGGGATCAGGTCGTCCCCGAAAGTCAACTGAGAGAACAGACAACTTACTCCGGCGGATAAGTTTAAGCTACCGCTTTAAAGTACATTTTCTATAAGGGCGGAGTTTTAAAATTGTTACCAAGTGTACTTAAGTGTAGAAACCATACGCCGACTGCTTAGTGATGTGGGTTTATGTGGAAGACGCCCTGCAAGAAGCCACTATTAACACAATAAATGAAAAATCTTCACTTTGTTGATGGCAATTTTTCAATACCTTAATATATGTATATATTATCCTAATCAGCTCGAATTTTTATTTTTACTAGACAAGGCTTAAAACGATCTAAGGATTCAAAGTTAAAGATTTTAGAACTAGTTTGGCATGGTCCCGCTATAAAAGAATCAATTGAAGTCCTAGTGATTTCCATGCCTTTAAGGATTAAGGCAGTTATTGCGACTAAAGGAGGAACTACTAGTTATTAAAAGATCCAACCAAATTTCGTTTGCGGAATCATTGCGAATGAGAGAAAACTCTTACGGTGAAAACATCAACTGACGAAAATATTAAAAAAGTGAAGGATATGGTGCTTGAAAATCGTCAGGCAAGTGTTACAGAGATGGCTAGAGAGGTCGACATCTCTCGCGAGTCCAATCCAATAATTTTTGTGTATGAAACGCATTCTTGCTCGAATCGTCCCGATAAAGCTGATTTTTTTTTTCAAAAAGAGTACCGTAAATAGGACCCTTTGTACATGTTTGATCGTGCGAACTCCGATCCCACATTTATGGAAAGCATTATAACTCACGATGAGACATGAGTTTATGAATTTGACATGAAAACAAGTGAACAATCATCGGAATGGAGGGAAAAAACAAGCTGAAAACAAAAAACGTTCCAAAGCCGCTCAAAAACCAAGGCGCTGCTCATTGCTTTTTTCGGTATTCTTGGTTTGGTGAATTATGATTTTTTTGCAGAGAGACAGGCAGCCAATAAGGCCTTATGTTTGACCATATTGAGGCATTTCCGTGAGAATATCCGTCGAAAACGTCCGGAATTGTGGCAGAACAATTCATGGATTTTACACTATGATAATGAACCATCGCATGGAGCTACGATTGTGACCGAATTTAAAGCCGAAAACGCAATGAATACCATCGATATTCTCTGTGTCCACCAGATTTGGCTCTGTGTGAATTTTTTTTTTATTTCCCAAACTGAAATTAACGCTCCCTGGAAACTGATTTCAGTCGATCGAAGAGATAAAACAAAATTCGCAAGGAGCTGACGGCCATCTCAAAAAGTGCTTATGAAAAGTGTTTCGAGAACTGTAAAAATCGTTGGCATAAGTGAACCACATCTGATGGGGATTACATTAGAGACGACAAAATTAATATTGCTGAATAATTTTATAATTTTAATTAATAATGAGTTGACTAAATTTAGCCATGTCTGTTTGTCCCTCTGGGTATACACAAGCTAGTCATATATTGTATATGTTTTTGTTAAAGACAACTCTAAAGTTCCCTGGCACATTGTTGTTGTATGAAAAACTCTTCTATTATCAAGATCATTCAGTTTGGACCCCAATGTCATATATCTGCCATTCAAACTGACCGATCGGAATATGTTACTTAAGTTCAGTTGAGGAATCTTTTGTACTTTTGAACCATATTTTAGCTTCTGTGCATCATTTTTTCTTGCTTTGTTTTTACTTTTCGCCAAATACAATAAATGTTCAACAGCAAATATAATTTTGTTTGAAACTCTTGAAAAAAAGTTTTGTCAAGAGTTAACTTGAGTATGAATATCAAAATTTTATGTTGAAAGACACTGAAATTGCAAAAAATTCCTTTGCATTAGCTGAAACTGTTGTAAATAATCGCAAATTTATTAAATATATTTTTCTCTCATTTTATTAAGCATTTATTGTCAATTTTTAAACATTTCAACCAGCAGTTTTTACAAATTTCTAAACACTTTTTGTTTGTTGGTTTTGTTTTTACAAAAATTTCTTAAAATTATTTAAATTTTGTTAATGAGGTGCTTTAATTGCTTTAGTGTGTATAATTTATATGCAATAAAAACTTAGAAAATAATTTGCTTAAGAAAATAACTAAAATTGAGCTAACTGAGAACATTGCCATTTCCCTTTAAGTCTATAGCACATTTTAAAAATAAATAGTTTTTCTTTTCTTAAAAGAGTTCAGCATAATTAAAATGGGTGATGATGGAAGCAAAAGCGCGATAATTTTTTTATGTATTTTTTTAAATTTTTTATCATGTTTTGGTTTTTTGAAAATACAATAATTTTAATAACATACAGACACACACATAAGCAAAGCTTTTGGACATATAGACTTTTTAAAAAAATTTTTAAATATATAAAATTATTTGGAATAAATATGTAGCAAATCGAATATTGAAAATCGTTAACGAAATATTCGTGAAAATTTACAGCTATTTTGCGTTTATTTGTGTTTTTGAAATATTTTGTTAATTTAGAAAAAATTAAAAAAAATATGTGATTTGAAAAGTTCGGGAATTTTTTAAATAATTTAATTTTTTTCATTGAAATAATTTCAAAATTTCCAGTTTTCTTTTTCAAACGCGCTTTCCAAATAAATAACAAAAAATTTTTACTTACAGTCAATTTTCAACACACACCAAAGCATATGGAACCTATTAACGGTACTTTTTCAATACGTATGTGGCATACCAAACATAAAAAATATATTTTTCTAACAATTTTAAATTTTTTGAGAATTTTTTATAGTTCGAAAACACCAATATTATAAAAAAGACACGAAATATAATATATGAACTTTCGAAACGCGTTGCCACTTTTATGCAGTACTGTTATTCTTCAATATCCATTTTTACAAATATGTTTTTAGCATTTTATTTATTTTTTTTATTAATAAATTTTACTTAAAACTTCTTTGGCTTATCTTACATGCTTTTACATTTAATTAAATTATATTTAAATTGCAAGGGAAGCAAAAGTGCTAGGCTTAAATATATTTTAAATAAGTACAAACCTTTGAGTAGACAGTTTACATTTAGATAGGCGCTTTTGGAAAATAAACAAGCATTAAGCATTGTAAAATTTAGCAAGCTATATATTTCATTTAAGTATTTTTAATTTTTTATTTTATAATTTTATTTATTTATTTTTATTTTTTTTTTTTTCAAAATAAATTTATGTTTGAGAGCTGAGTGCATAGTTCAGAGACGTTTTTGAACTGTGTTCGCTACTTGTTGAGTTGTGTTATTATAGTTTTTGATTTTAGTATTTTTTGTACCGTTATCTTGAACATCCCCTTGAGACCCCTTTCGTATATAACCAATAGAATGCCTTGATTTCTGCTGTCTAGTCCAAAATTTTTTAGTGAAGTTGGCTACTCGAAAATTAGATTCGATTTTTTCATTAATTTTTTAACTCCAAAACTTCGAAAAATGTTTGAATTTTAATACTTCTTTTAGAAAGATGGCTACAATTACGAAAAAAAAATTTGGTGTAAAGAAAATCCGATTGTAGAGGCAGCTATAACTTCGAAAACAACATGAATTTCTAAAAATTTGTTTAAGGAAACGGCTATAACTTCGAAGGAAATTCGAATTTCGAAAAATACTTTTGGGAGTTTTCGAAAAATCCTTTACGGACACGGTTAAAAATTAAATAAATATTTCTATAAGTCCTTTAGGGAGACGGTTATTATTTCGAAAAACTTTTGATATTAAAAAAATCGATTGTGGCGGCAATTATTACTCTGAAAACTTTTTGAATTTCGAAAAGTCCGTTTATGTAGACGGTTAGAAATTCGAAAACAATTTAATTTCTAAAAAATCTTAGTATGGTGACAGCTTTAGCTTCAAAAACAATTCGAATTTCGAAATAAAACCTTTAGGGAGACGGCTATAACTTTGAAATCAATTTGAATTTCGAATATTTCTTTTAGGGAAACGGCTATAACTTCGAAAATAATTTTTATTTCTAAAAATTGTTTCGCGAAGACGGCAATAACTTCAATAGCAATTTGAGTTTCGCAAAATATTTTACGGGGATGGGTGATTTCGAAATATCCGTTTAGGTAGACCGTTAGGAAGTTCAAAACACTTTGAATTTCGAAAAAGAAACCTATTGAAATTTTAAAAAGTCTGGCTGTAACTTCGAAAATAGTTTGTATATTGGAAAATTTTATTAAGAAGACTGTTATATTTAAGAAAACAATTTCGAAAAAACTTTTATTTAGACGGCTATAACTTCGAAAACTATTAGAGTTCTGAAAAGACCTTTTTAAGGCATTCGGCTATAACTTCGAAAACAGTTTGAATTTCGAAAAAACTACTTTTATGGAGACGGCTATAACTTGAAGTTTTGAAAAATCCGTTAAGGAAAACTCAAAAAAATTTGAAATTGGAAAAATCCTGTTTTGAAGACAGCTATAACTTCGAAAACTATTGGTTTTTGTAAAAACCTTTTAAGATAGATGGCTATAACTTCGAAAACAGTTCGAAAAATCCTTTTAAGGAGGCGGCAGTAACTTTGAAAATAGTTTCAATATTGAAGAATTTTATTAGAAAGACTGCTATACCTTCGAAAATAATTAGAATTTCGTAAAAAACCTTTAGGGTGACGGCTATAACTTGAAATTTTGAACCTTTAAGGATAACTCGAAAAAGTTTGAATTTCGAAAAATCCTTTTATGAAGACAGCTATAACTTCGAACATAACTCGAATTTTTAAATATTTTGTAAAAATCTTATAAACTATGCTCTCTTTCTCTCAGATTTTCCTGCTGCTGCTGAAATATTTTGAAAGTTTTAAAAATTTCGCCTGTTTTGAAATTGATTTGAAAAAAATAATTTTTACAAATTTTAGATCATATCAAATAAGTTACATATATTAAAATATTAAAAAAAAAGTATTGCTTTACAAATATACATAAATTTAAATACACATAAAAATATTATTACATATTCAGGTTGTCGAGGAATGCCTCTATTTCGACTCTCGCTTTAAACTATTTACATTACAATTTACATACACTTTGCAGAGCTTTGTATAAAAACTTAGAACTTAACTATAATTTATTTAAAATTTCATAAGCGCACAGCGATAAGATTTGCTGCTCGAAAATTTTACTAACACGCAACACACACATACAAAGAGTCATGCAAGCCACTACCACACACACACACTTATTTACATATATAACGAAGATCACGCACGCGAACGCACGTACGCCGCACGACACGACTCGAAGCTGGCAGCTCCGATCACGCCATAGTCCTGTGGGCGCTTCTAAAGCCCATGATCGTTGGTGTTGAGGAAACTGCGGCACACGCGACTCACTTCCGGATTCGCATGATTCATCAGCTGCATGTAGATCTGTTTGTGTAACTGGATTTCGTTGGTCATCTCCTGCAGTTGTCGCAGCAGCGCCTCCTTCTCCTTGAGCAACGTCTTGACGCGCTCCTCCACTTCGCGTGAGCGCACCTTAGCCTTCTCGCGCGACTTACGCACCGCTATGTTGTTGCGTTCGCGTCGCCGGCGATACTCCTCGCTGCCCTTATCGACATGTTTCAGCGAAGATTTGCGTTGATGGTGCAGCTGTTTGTTGTGGTGTTTGAGTAGGTGTGCGCCGGCCGCCAAATGCGGTAAATTCACGGAGTGATGTGCCAACACATTGGCTGAGGTCAGATTGGTGAAATTGGGCGCTCCGCCGCCAACGCCATTGCTCATGCCACCATTATTGCCCACCTGCCCATTATTTGCCGCCGTCTGATACGGATTGTAGAGCCCGTTGGCGCCACTATTTGTTATGAAGGCGGCGGCTGCTGCATTATTCGCATTGGTTTCTTGCAGATGACGGCGATATTCCGGATCGATGGGTTCCTCTTTGATGGTGGACGAGTCCGAACCCACCGACGAGTTCTCATCACTGGAATTGTTGCTGTATGCTGCGCCCGAGTGCACCGCTTGCGGCATGTAAGCCAAAGCGCTGCGTCCGTAGTTGTGTTGTTGTGTGCGTAACGTTTGTTGTTGTAGCTGATGTTGTTGCAGCACTTTGGCTGCTGCACTAACCATGCCGTTGGGCGGCAGCGTAGCCGACAAACCGCCCGGACTGGTGACCATATCGCTGAAGATGCCCAAACCCTCCTGCTCGCGAAATTGATCGTCGATCAGGTGTTGCAGATCCAAAGTGATCTCCTGCGCGGTCAACTCATCCAGGTCGGATTGTGTGTACTGTTGTAGCATTTGTTTTTGCAGCAAATTATTCACATTATTCACATTCGCATTAATGGCGGAGGCATTATTGTTGTTGTTGAGCGCGGCGGCGGCATGCTGCATTTGATGCACCGCATGCTGCTTGACCACCAGTCCAGCGTTCTGTTGTTGTTGTGCGGCAACAGCTGCGGCAGCAGCCAAATTACCAACATTATTGCTGTTGTTGTTGTTGGCATCTGTGCCGTTGTTGTTGTTTGGATTGTTGTTGCTGTTAATATTGTTTGCAGCGTTGTTGTTTTGCTGCTGCTGCTGGCCGCTGGACATGGCCGTCAGCGTGATCTGGCCGATGATCGCCTGTTGAGGCGGTGGCTGCTTTTTGAGGTCCAGCTGGGAGAGCGTCTGCACGGTGTCGTACATCTGTGGTGACTCCATATTGAGCATTTTTAGCTGTGCAAATGAGGGCAAAATGTTTGCTGTTTATGCTGACTGCTTTAGTCTCGCAAGTTAAAGTTTTAGTTATAGCGTTTTTGCACAAATTGTTTGGGGGCGTGGCAAAATTTAGCACATTTCAGCGGTTGCACTGCTTTCTGGTTCACTACAGTTGTTTTCTTTTCACTTTTTTTCAAAAGTTTTTCACATTTAAAGTTGATTTGAGAAAAACGTTATTTTTTTTACTTTTTTTCAAAGTTTGTCTCATTTAAGTCTCTTTAAATATTTTATGAGTTTTAGAATTTGTTTAAAATATATACAAACATATATTTTTGTATTATGTGTATACAATTTTTTTTGGCTTTTATACTCTTATCCACTTCTTATCTGAGGTAAAATCTTTGGATTTTTTTTTATGAATGTTGTCACAGGGTTAATTTTTTAAATTAGTTTTTTTATTGTTCTTAATTTTTCTTAATTGTTTTTCTTTTATTAAAATTGTTTTGTTAAATTGTCTTAATTCTTTAATTAATTTTTTTGTAAATTTTTTTTTAATTACAATTTTTTCTTAATTTTTTTTAATTAAAAATTTTTGTAAATTTTTTTATTATATTTTCAATTAGATTGTTTTTCTTTTAGTATAATTTTAATTAATTTTTGTTAATTATTTTTTAATTAATTTTTTTTAATTACAATAAAATTTTCTGAATTAATTTTTATATTAAAATTTTGGTTAAAAATTGTTTAGTATATTTTTTAAATTCATTTTGTGTGTTAATTTTATAAATTTCTCTTAATTTTTTTTTGAGTTAAAATTTTTGATAAGTATTGTAATACGTTTTTAAATCAATATATTTTTAAACTTTTATTAAACTTGTTTTGCTTTCAAAAATTTTGTTTTAATTTTTTCCTCTTTTATATTATTTTTTTCTTTATTTTTTAAATATATTTTCTAGTTTAATTTTGAATTTTGAATATTGTCTGTTAAAAATTCGTATTTTTTTAATGTTTCAACTTGCTTTAATTTTTTTAACTATTTTTGAAACTTGTATCTTTTAAAATTGTGTTTAAAATTATTTTTTAAGTTAGATTTACTTTATCAAATTATTTTTAAATTTATTTTTAATTTTTTTAAATTATACTTTAAACCACAATTTTTAAAATTATTTTTTAATTTTAATTTTTTAAATAATTTTTTTATTATTTGAATTTTTTAATAATTTTTTAGTTTTGAATTTTTTAATGATTTTTGAATTTTCAATTTTGTTTTTGTATTTATTTTCACGAAAATCAAATTTTTAAACTTTTTTGTTTTAATTGTTTTTTAAATTAATTTTTTAATTATTCTTCAAATTATAATTTTTTATCTTTTTTTTAAATTTCCGTGTGGTTTTTGTATTTATTTTCACGAACATCAAATATTTTCAAATAAACAACTTTTTTATTTATTTCACAGCTTTCATAAATATTTTTAAAAAATATTTTTTTAATGTTTTTTAAGCTTTCACAGTTCACGCGTTATTCCCAAGTGTTTTCTTTTTTTTTGTATTTCAGAATTTGCGCAACTTTTTTAAGCGCCTTTTTAATTTAATAAATAAATTTTATTCAACTTTTTATTTATTTTTGTTTTTCAAAATTTTCTGTCTACTTTGTTGCTTTCAAAATTTGTAACTGTCTTGCGTTATTGTCATTACAGGCGGCTGTCTTTAACTGGAATACCGCGCGCGGCGTCACTTTTACTCAACAACCTTCCTCGGTTGACTGAAGTGTTTCACAAATGATGCAACCGATTTTATATTTTCCACTTATACGACGTGCGCGTCCGCATCCGCTCGCGAGTGTAACCAACTAACCAACTCACTCACTTGCACTTATCGCCGCTATTGCTGCTGCTACTACTGCGTCAGCGGCGCTGTAATGACTCTTTGATAAGTCTTCAGCGTCTTCGTTTTGGCCCAATAATGACGAAGATGTCTTCGTAAGCTTACAGCAGCGACTGCACACTGCCGCACAAAAAACGCAAAGCGCCGAAAAACAAAGCGCACACTGCCTAGCCAGCTATACAACCACCGACCAAGTAACCGAGTCACCCGACCGCTAACCACTCGCGCACAACAAAGCCACAGTGACGTCGTTTATGCAATGACGAATGACGTATGCGCGGGGAAGCTCGCCAGCTCTGGCTGTTGGAAACACGTTCTCAGCACTTTACAAGCTCCACGAGCAAATAGTTACGCCCAAAAAACGCTCGGCTTCTTTTTTAATTGCTAACGCAGTTACTTGCCTCGCAACGATATCTAGTGTGAATACGAACGAAGCGTTCAACACGTCTTAGCGCCACAATTGGTAAATTGTAACTAAAATTTGAACTGCAATTCGTCGTTGTAATTCCCGCCAACAGCCGAAAAAACACATACTCCGAAGAAAGAGTATCAAAGCGAAACGGGAAAGGCGTACACATAAGTAAATTGTAAAAAGAAATCTTCGCCAGTCCAAAAGAAGTTGCCGAAACTTACAAATCTACACACGAATCTGTATACACAAATAAACCACTCATACAGACTGATCGTAAAACACAAAAGTCACATACATAATTACATATACATATATTCCTCCATACGAATATGGCACACAAAACCGAAGGCACAGTTCCCCCTATCCCACACTGAAACGCGTGTGCTTTTGTAAGCAAATTACTGCATTGCCGTAGCCGCTGCAACTACCTGTGGATCCCCCGTTGCTACTACAAAGGGGGGTGCTCTCTCAGGCAGTTACAGTCCGCCACGAACAGCCGCTTCGCGTGGCGCGTTGTATATGGTACACTCTCAGTGTGCCCAAAATCACTTTCGCTCTCATTTATGGAATGCAGTTCGCCTGCTTGCTGTTTGTTTGGCTAGTCATTCAGCTGGCCGCTTGCCATGCCCTCAACACTATCAGTGAATTTTTTACTGTTTTCTATTTGTGGATATCACAAAGTAAGCATACGTCATAGAGAGCTTTGGAGAGCCGGTTGCATTGGACTTACCAGCTAGTCTCTAGTCAAAGTACTGGGTTCGTTTTTGTTGTTTAGTTAATATTTTCATAGTTCCACTTCAACTACTGGATTAAGGGGATCGAAATTTTTTGAAAATCAACCAACAATTATAAAACACAGAAGCTTTCAATTTAATGGGGAATATTTATTATTCTTCGAAAGAATATTCTTTCGGATTTATGTTTTGGAAATTATCTCTTTCAAATGATGAACGCTATGTCTCAGATAATCCATCCGTTGAGTCGAATTTTCAATGACTTGTTTGAGCCAGTTTACCAGTCAAAATGGTAACTGGCGAACGACATGCATGATGTTTTGCTCCGAGACCTGAATCGAAGCGGGATTGTCCGCATAGACTTTAGACTTGACATATCCCCACAAGGAAAAGGCTAACGGTTTGATATTACACGAATAAAACCATTGATTGATGAGATGGTGGGAAGTGGCGCCGCCTTGTAGAAACCAAATGCTGCCGAGATCATGAGCTTCATTCGCCATTGATGGTTACGTTCCCACCGGCATTATGTTTGAAGAAATATAGACCGATGATTCCACCGCTTCAAACCCACACCAAACTGTTGTTTTTTCTGAATGAAAAAGCAACTCTTGAATACCTTCAGGTAGCAGGTCGTCCCATACGTCAGTCCGAATTGCTGCAAACAGCGCCGAATCGACTATCCACGGTCCTATTTTACATTCTCAGATACAGCTGGTATATTTTCTTCACTGTGTGCTGGACGTGGTCTATTCGGTCGACTATTATCCAATAATGAGTGCTGGGTCTCAAGAAGGCTAATAGTGCTACGAAGAGTGCGCCCAGTATGCCGATTATGTTGATATAAGTTGAGCGAAGCGAAAGAAACACAGTCTTTACTCTCTAAAAATTTCAGGCAAAGCGGTCAGTTAGAGCCTGAGAAAACGTGGATGGTTTTGAAAACCTCATTTTCGAGAAAAACGCGTTTAAAATTTAAGTTTCAGCCGAACCAGTTTGGATACGGAGTCAGCAAAATACCTATAGCTCCCAAAATAATTTGAATTTTCAAAATTTATTACTGAAACCTTAAAATTGAAAATAGAAAAATCGTTAATTTTTTATTTTCGAACTAGAATAATTCCCTAAAAGCACTGCTCTGAAGAAGTATAACATTCTAAAGGGCCTTATATAAATTGGTTTATCTCTCTCTCTCTCTCTCGACATTTAAATTTTTAGTTTCTCTACTTGGGTTATATTAGGCTCAAGGCTTAAAAATCTCTCCGGACTTCGAAGGCTCAAAAAATTTCGCTTTTATGCAGATTATTGGCTCCGCGTCGGCTGGGTAAGAGTTGGGGAAACAAGTTTGACAGTCATTTGAACGGGTTTATTATTTTTATGGGTTTACCAACTCTTAGAGTTGGAAAAGACTGCATATTGTGCCGAGTTTTTCTAACAGATATGTGCTATTGGGCCTGAGATCAGACAATATCTTGTGAAATACATTTTTCTAAAAGGTAAGACCTTCGTTTGGACGTGAAGTAAGTGGGCAAATCGAACTTAGCCACGATTCCCTATACACTATTTTCCATAATTAGAGGAATAATATGTAGAGAGGATACGCTCTCCCTTACTCCTTCTCGTAACTTTAAAAACTTTTATTAAAGTATTTCCCAAATCAATATTCATGTATTTCCGCGAACGAATTGCACAGCAATTTGACTTTGTTAAAACTAGTTCTGTTTCTACCTCTCTCTCTCTCTCTTTGTGACGTCATGCAATCGCATTTCCGTAGTTTATTTTTCTGCGCTCTCTACTACATTCGTACTCTAACGGTACTATTTGTACATACACATACACATAAGTACACGAGCATGCTAGATATATAAGCTCACCAAAACGAGCCCCAAGCTAACAACAACCACATTGCTTATTTGTGTGTGTGTGTGTATACACAAACACGATCGAGATTCATGCCACTCTCGCTTTCATTTCCGATTCGGAGATACGCGTTGGCGTTAGTTTCGATTTCGACGCCAACTCAGTTGTCGTGGACGCTGTCGATTGCTCTCTGTTTACGCTTTGCAACTTGTTTTGATAAGTAGGCGGATGTGGGGTGAAGTGCTATGCTTGGTAGCAGACGTAACTCGTGAGTGCCGTTATCAGCTGATTGTTAATAAGTGTTGCTCTGCCGCTTTTTGTTGTGGCGTTGACTGAAAGTGTGTGAGTTTATACTATCTTTTTTCATATCGTGTGAACTGCGTATGGCTATATTTACTACAAGATAATTATTGTACTAAATTTTTATTTTGAATATTAAGAAAAAAGTAGCAGAAAATGTCCTTGAATCGTAATCGTACAAGAGCTAAATCTCACCATTTCATTGGACTCTTCTGGACACATAGACAGGGTGTAAACGTCAATAAAATGTATTGCAAGGTATGGAGAGGAATGGAGAGGCATGTCAATGTTTAAAAAAACACAGAAATGATCGTGTTTTCTAATAGGTTCAATACACATAACTCACAAAACATGAAAGTATATCAAAGAAACTTCCTGAGAGCAAATTTTATTGTATTATCTGAAAAGAGGCGTAGGACCGCCTTTTTTTTAAGTAAAACCCAACATCTCAGGAACGACTCTATAAATTTAAACCAAATCTGGTGCTTAATATTATTCTGATATCTTAATGTTGTTGTGTAAAAATGGGCGAAGCCGCCCTACAACCATTGCTTCCTCGCATATATTGGTCAATCTGCAAGGTATGTTAATAAAATTCGAAGATAATCTTTTCCCAGTAATAATGGCTAAAATCAAGTTAATTCATAACAGGTCAATTGAAAAGTCCCCGGCCTGACACATAAATGGCGCTGCTAAATTTAATTCCACATGATTTTGAGCTACCCTAAGCGTGTATAAATTTAACTGCTGTCGGATCATCGGTTTGTGAATTATATCATTTTTAGTGAAGCAACCTTTGTTGTTGTGAAAAAATGGTTTAAAAGGAGTTTCGCGTGATGATAATTAAGTTATTGCTTTTTGAAGGGAAGAAATACAGTTGAAGCAAAAACTTGGTTTGATGACAAGTTTCCGGACACTTCTTCTTCTTTCCGGACACTGCCCCAGGAAAATCAACCGTTCAGGATTGATAAGCTAAATTTAGACGTGGTGAAATGAGCACCTACACGGTGATCGCAGTGAGGTTGTTACCGACGAAATCATCAAAAAATTTCAAAAAATAATTTGGGATGATCGTGGAGTGAAGTTGTTCGAGATAGCAAGCACTCTAAAAATGTTAACTCAAAGTGTATATCACATCATTCAAAAATATTGGATAGTCGAAAAAGTCGTTTCGTATTTCTAATCAAACTTTAACTTATGTTTTTTTTATTTATTTATAATTAACTTTAAGGGGGTATTCTAGTCCAGAAATTTAAAAATATCGAATTTTTTTTATATATATTTTCAAAGTTTAACTATTCAAAAATATGTGTACAAGAGGATTTTTCAATATTCAAATTATTTTCGGAGATATAGGCATTTTTCTGACCCGGCATCCAAACTGGTTCGGCGGGAACTAATCGATCAAAAGACATTAGGGAAACTTTAAACGCGTTTTTCTCAAAACTGACTTTTTCGTTACGATACCCACGATTTCTCAGTTTCTACTGGACCGATTTACTTGAAATTTTTAAAAAGTCTTCTTTATAGGCTTGCCTATGGTTGGAACTAACCCCATCCCAAAATTTTTATTTTTATTGTTTTTAAAAAATTCGAAATAGTCAGAAAAAGTGATCAAAAAAAGAATATTTTTTTTCAGGCAGTCGCCATTTTGTGAAAAAAAATGTTTTCCACTTTTCCGTAGTTCCGACCATTGCGACATTATTCTAGGTTAATAATCTTTTTTTTTTTTGGTTTCAGATAACTAGGAGGGTTGAAATCATGGGCATGGTCACGTGGAAATTTTTAGAAACCTCCCACTTCGTCAGCTCATAATTTTTGAAATTTTTTACTTTTTTTAGTTCTAAAGTTTTTTCTGAACTCTTCAAAAATTAATAAATAACTAATAAAAAAATGGATAGTAAAAATATTAATTGCCTTTTTTTACGACACTTTAAAAATTACCTGAAATTCATGCTTCTAAACTAGAATACCCCCATAATAACCAAATACCATTTTGGTCGACTACTTTTCCGCTAGAGACATTATTCCACCAGTATATAATAAAACTTCTCTGGTTTCTAGGCGAAAAAATTGCAACAAATAATTTTCACAGGCTTCTCTTGAAGTCAAGTTTACTCCATTAAGAGAGTTCCTCATTGACCGAAACAAATGATAGTCCGAAGGTTTAAGGTCAGTTTTATACGATAGATGCATCAAAACTTCCCAGCCAAGCTCTCCCAGTTTTTGCCGAGTCATCAAAGATGTGTGTGGTCTAAAGTAGTCCTGATAGATAACGAAGGCCTTTCTGTTGACCAGTTCTGGCCGTTTTTTTTTTCGATTGCTTGCTTCAATCTTATCAGTTGTTGACAGTAAAATGTAGAATCAATAGTTCGACCATGCTGGAGCAACTCATAGTGGTTGATTCCTTTCCAATCCCACCAAACACTCAGCATAACCTTTCGAGGCGTCAATCCTGGCTTTGTGACCATGTGTTGAGCTTCACCACGCTTGGACAATGATCTTTTTCCCACATTGCTGTCGTATTTGATCCACTTTTCTTCTCTTGTTACCATTCGCTTCAGAAATGGTTCGATTTTATTTCGTTTCAGCAAAGAATCGCAGAAGTTAATTCGGTCCACAGACAATTCAAGTGGTACCCACAAATCGAGCTTCTTTTTGTAGCCAGCCTTTTTTACCTTATATAAGATTTCCCGAATTTTCAGCTGATGTTTAGTCACTATTTTATTCTATATTAGATCAATCGTACGAGAAGAAATCAAATTCCATCATAAACGTAGTGACACACCCTCAACAAACGAGCTGTGCGTGAGCATAAAAAATATATATTTTCCCTTCATTGGAAGGTTGCATAATAATCAATGGACACATCATTCTTTGTTGAAATACCTTTTGCAGAAAAGTGTATCTTTTTGTAATCGTGCACTCAGGAGTTTTCTTCCTGGTACACATTTTGTAATAACACCAAGTTTCGCAATGGTATTGATAAAGTATTGCCTGATAGAGAGTACATAAGTTGGGTAATTACAGGTATGGTATGATGATTTCATATGAAGGATTGCGAAAATCATTGGAAAACATATAAACAAAGAAAAACCGTGTTGATAATATTAGCCGGAAATAAAGAAGAGGTGTGCGTGATACTTTTTTATTGAAGTAAAAAATTTCACAATATTGTGTAATAATATGGTGTCAGGGATACGCCAAAAGGTGCTAAGAACTCGGTTCACATTGAAATAAATTATATTATTAATAAAGCAAAATAGACTAAAAAGTATATAATTCTAGTTTATAATATACTGACTTCACTCAGAGAAAAGTATAAGGTTCACCGATCATTTATTGCGAGAAATAATACCATAAATGCTAAGGTTGAATTTTCGCCAACATTAGAGTATCTAAAAATATGTGAAGCTTAACTTCCTGTGATATATTTTGTAGTGTCTGCAAAGCTTGTTACGAGGGCTGCTATATATATTTCTGGCCTAATAATGAAAATAGGCATATTTATCAACCAAAATTGTTTTTCTTTTTTGTTTTTTTTTTTCGTTGGATTTTCTTGGAAGACCCACACGGTCGATTGCTGTCTTGTTTCGGGCTCATACGCATAGATCCATGATTCGTCACCTGTGACGATCTTATAAACTTCTTTTGAAGCACTGCCATCGTATTTTTTCAGCATTTCTTTACACCAATCCACACGAGCCTTTTTTTGAGCGATTGTCAAATTGTGCGGGATCCAACGAGAACAAACCTTTTTTACGGCCAGGTGTTCATGCAATATCGAATGTATGTTGGTGGGAGAAATGCATAGGCATGCCTCTATCTGAAGGTATGTTACATGACGGTCTTGCATTATCAGTTCACGTATGGCATCGATGTTTTCTGTCACAACGGCTGTTTTTGGACGACCTTCACGGAATTCGTTTTTGAGCAAGTATCGGCCACGATTGAATTCGTTGTACCAGTTTTTCACAGTGCTATAGGATGGTGCTTCATAGCCATACAAAGATTTTAGTTCATCGATGCACTCTTGTCATGATAATCCACGTCGAAAGTTGTGAAAAATGATCGCACGAAAATGTTCACGAGTTAATTCCATTTTTTGGGCGAGATGAATTTTTTAATTCCCTGTAAATAAAACAATTCACGATTAAATGACAAAACGTTCTGAGTGATGTTATGCTAAAAAATGTCAAACTTTCCAATGGAAATGTCAGATTGCACCAGGCAACACTTAGTGTTGCCTAGGTCAGAAATATGTATAGCAACCTATGTATAGCAATGTTCTGTATATTTTTTTAATCGACAAAATTACAAACATATTAGGTCGTTCACTAAGTAATTTCTTTTTTCTAGTGCCATTTAAAGACAATTTTTTTATTGTGTAAAATATTTTATGCTTGCAGATAAAAACTGGTCCAAGTGGGAATTGATATTCTGATTTGAGGAAAAGATTCTCCCATCCGAAAAATTTTGCGGAGACCGGAACAAGTGTGGAGAATAAGCTGCACAAGTTTTTGTTGAATCATCAAGCTCGTATCAGGCCTCGCATTATACTTTTGAAACACTACAACTTTTCTGTTGATCAATTCTCTTGTCTTCTGTTTGATTTCATGACTCAGCTTGCCCAGCTGATCACAATACACTTCAGATTCAATCATGGTATTGTCGGACAAAAGCTCAAAATGAACGATCCCTTCGAAATTTCACCAAACATACAACATAACTTTTTTGGTGACTACTGGCCCTCGAAGCGGTTTTAGGTGGTTTATTGTTTTTAGACCATAATCTCATGGGTTTTACATATTTGTAAATGACCCTCTTTTCGTCGCCAGTAACAATGCGCTTCAAAAATGGATTTCTTCTGTGACGTTTGTTAAGCAAATCACAGTCGTTATTGCGACGAAGAAAATTTTTTTCTGTAACAAAGTAAGGAACCTACATGTGAAGCTTCGAAATTATTCCTAGTCGGGTTAGACAAATTTTATCTTGCAGCTATCTCTCTTTTTTTTATTTGCCGATTTACATCGACCAACGACTTTATTTTATTCTCATTGGCCTTCCAGGACGTGGAAAAAAAATTGCAATCCAAGTTTGTCATAGGCGTTCGGTCAACACATCTTCTCCGTACATAACCTTGCTTGAACTGCTTCTTAACACGTTTGATAGTGAATTAGTAAAATATACCGAAAATGCTGTTTTCGATCCTCCATCTTCGAGAGGGTACCCCAGAAAAACTATTCCAAAAGATTTAAGAACGTTTTTTAACAAACAAACCTTAGTATTTCAGCTGTTCAAATATATAAGGGTAAAGCGGTTAAATGTCAAGTTGTCTGCGAAAAAATTCAATAAGATAGGTAACAAGTCAGGACTTCGGCCCACATATTCGATATTCAACCCATATATCTATATACCAGTTGAATGGATCCTCAGTATAATCTCAGAGAACAGTTTTATTATAAAGACGAAATCCGTCAAAGACCTTTTTCTAAAGGTTCCACTTTTACAAACTTATTGTATATTACTGAACTTGTTGGACATCGAAACCAAGGACTTTCATTCCATGTTAGTTCAGATCTATAATCGCTTAGGATCATATTAAGACTAAGATGTTAGATGTTTAGCCTTTCGTGATGCCAGATTGGAGTTCGATACTAGCAAAACGGCAAAGCGCCGTTTTTTATTTCTATTTTCGCTATTAAATCTAGATGTTTAAAAGTATGACAACAGATGTGGTTTTTGTCTTGATCTGACAAAAGTGGAATATTCGAGGATAATTGTTGTATATGCTTTGATTTTTTTCTTTGAAAAAGTTAGTGTTAAATTTGAAGATGTTTCCGAATTGCTAACAAATGTCATGGGAGGCACATTTATGTATATCGGAAAGCAATGGTTTAGATAATGGATTGAAACTAGGAATCGAATTCAAGCCTTCAACCATAGAAACCTTGCGCCTCAACTATTACTGAAACGGTTAGGTTTATATAAAACTTAAGTCGCCGTTTTCGCTTAGGTCTCTTTAAGGCCAGATTTAACTCGAGTGAGATCTTTATGTTAATATTAAAATTAGATGGTAAGCCTAGAAAACACCGATTGCTTTTGATAGTAACTCAGAGAGTACCAATTGTCATTCTTTTAGCCAAAATTCGTTTTCAGTTGGTCTTAAGACGATACCATATTTATTTATAGACCCATCCATAACGCAAAAACTGCGACGAACAAAGTGCAACAGCCAAAAATAAAAACATAAAAATGAGAAGCCATGGGTGAAAACTGCAAATGACTGATAAGCGTAGGTGGTTAAGATCGCTAAAACGTAGAAAATAATAAAAGTACTCAAACTGCGCGAATTCGAGCATTGAACTAAGCGCTGAATCAGCCACAGTCAGTGGCAGCGAACCCAACAGACTCGGTAGCCCGAAAAACAAAGCAACGACAGATAAAATAATCTAATCTGCAAACGTTCGCACGCCCAGCCTGTACACATACATATGCATATCCATAATTTGAATGTGTCTTTTTTGCTGTTTTGTTAAGGAAAACTTTTATTTGTGCCAAAACGTGTGAGAAATTTCTCCCTCCACCAGCCGTGAGCTTGCACACAGTTGCTGCAATTCTTATCGTTCACTTTCGACCAATTCAAAACATTATTAGATAAAGCTAATATATACATATATGGGTACATAAATGTGTACTAGGGTGAGCCAAAAACTAACATGTTTAATTTATGGGGTAAGAGGTCCATATTTAGAGAAAAATGTATTTCTGTAAGGAAATATTTTTTTTACAAATTATTAGGGGTTTCGGTGAGAAATCAAGGTTCCCATTCAAATAAAAAGTAAAAATTCCTTTTTAAAAATATTCAACATCTTTTGAACCATTTCGAATAACGGATTCTTTAAGAGCATACAATTTCTTAAAAAATCTATCTCGGGGGGTATTCTTTCAATTCCTTCAAAACAACGGAGCATAAAATTCCTTAAAAATATACCTGGAAGGTATTTTTTCAATTTATAAAATTCGTGAATCTACCTCGGGGGTATTTATTCAATTCAAAAATTCATAAATTTAAAACTTTTGAAAAATGGAAATAATTTAAAAAATTTCCTTGCAGGTGTATTTTTTTTTTGGTCAACCTAATGACTATATTCTCAAACCTTTGCATACGGAATCTGTTAGAGATAAAATTTCCTAAAAAAAACTACCCTGGGATATTTTTTCAGTATAAAAAGTGGTGTACTTAAAAGCCTTCGAAGAGTAAAAAAAAATCAAAATATAAATAAAAAAAATGGATTCTTTTAGATAATAAAACTGCCTAAGAACTCTACTTCGAGTAATTAAGAATAGTAAGAAAGTAAATATAATTTAAAAAAATTTCCTTGCAGAGATATTTTTATGGGTCAACCTAATATGCACATATGTACATACATACGTATGTATGTATACAAACTCGCAAATCTTTGCATATGGATTCTTCTTGAGCAAAAAATTCTCTAAAAGTATAGCATATAACTTTCTAAAAACTTTACCTCGACGGTATTTTTTCGAAAATATGCACATTTAAAAGCTCTCGAAAAGTGAAAAAAATATAATTAAAAAAATTTCCTTTATAACTTATGCGTCTTATAAATTTGCGAACAATTTTATATGGATTCTTGTAGAGCATAAAATTTTTCAAAAAAAAAAAACTTACCCGGGGTATTTTTTCAGTACAGAAATTGGATTATTTAAAAGATTAAAAAAATTTAACAAAAATAAAAAAAATTATTAAAAACAATTCTTGTAGTTTTTTTTTTGGCTCACCCTAGTGTATGTATAAACTCGCAGAACTTTTTATTGTGTAACACTCAGTTCGTGTAAATATAAATTACTATTAAAAATGAAAAAATAATTTTAAAAAAATTTCCTTGTGGGGATATTTTTTGGGTTTACCCTAATGTGTATATAAATTGATTTATCAAAAATTGAAAAAATTGAACAAAAATAATAAAATTATTTAATAAAATGCTTGTCGGATTTTTTTTTTGCTCACCCTAATGTATATATAAACTCCCAGAACTTTCTGGAACACTCAGTTCGTGTAAATATAAATTACTACTAAAAATGAAAAAAATCAAAATATAACTTTAAAAAAATTTCCAAATGGGGATATTTTTTGGGTTTACCCTAATGTGTATATAAATTGATTTATTAAAAGATTGAGAAAATTGAACAAAAATAAAAAAATTATTTAAAAAAATGCTTGTCGGATTTTTTTTTTGGCTCACCCTACTGTATATATAAACTCGCAGAACTTTTTATTCTGGAACACTCAGTTCGTGTAAAAATAAATTACTACTAAAAATTAAAAAAATCAAAATATAATTTTAAAAAAATTTCCTAGTGGGGATATTTTTTGGGTTTACCCTAATGTGTATATAAATTCGCAACTTCATATTCAGGGAAGCACCACTCAATGCGCTTAAATATAAATAAAATCATTTGATATACATACATTTTATATACATATATAAATAAGCAATATGTACATATTTATATACATACATACATATATGGTGCATGTCCATAGAATTGATCATCAAAATTAATATCAACTGTTATTCGATAATTTCACAGGGAAACAGGGTTCAATAAACCTGCATCTAAATAGCAGAATTTTTTGTGGCGTTTTGCTTACATTCGAAATATTCCTAAATGCATTTGGCCCAGCGGTATGCTTGTTGCGTCGAATTTATCTGAGTTTCTTAGGAAGAAGGTAGAAAGGTAGATTGAATCGCTAATGCTTTGTTCATTGCTCTAATTCGTTTGAAATTCGGAACGCTCTTTTGCTGACACTATTTGCTGGAAAACGGCACTTGTGGCGCCACCTTTCAGATGCAGAAGAAATATTATTTCCGTGAAAACCCATCGAAGTGCATTAGCATATTGACATATGAGAAATAATATGTAAGGAAAGTTAGAACAGAATATTTAATACACTTTGGAATTTCGATTTCAGGTGTTGCTAAATTTTATATTAGAAAAGTAAGTTACTGCAACAATTCGATTAATATATCGTACAGAGTGACTGATATTTTCAAAAAGAGTCAGAAACAATGTACTTAGGTCCCCATGTTCTGTTATCTAGAGACTTCTAAAAAATTTTGAACCACAGATTCAAAAACATTTTTAAATAGACCATTTTCAGAATAACCCTTAGTATCGACGATTCATGTTCAGACAGAAAAACAGTAAAAAGTCTGAGCACTAACGAAACTAAGTTGAGCTCAACGCATTCCTTTTTGCTCAGTTACTTGAAGGCTATTTTACGAATTTTCTCAATGCTTGCAAGGAATCATCATAATCATTCAAATTCTTATATAAGACCCTTTAAGGATACTTCAACGTGGTATCCAACTGGGTGAATAGACGCGGCTTAACTATGAACCCAAGTAAATGGGTTTATTTACCAAGAGGTATGTATAAGATCCCAAACGAGACTCATCCCTCATGCGGAAGCTCACGTCTTCAACCTGTTTACAGACAGGGTTTAAGAGTTTTAAATTTTATAAAAATTTTTGTTCCACACCTCATTCATTCATTGAAGAAAATTGTCCACTAATATTTTGAAAAGAGATCCATAAGGTACCTATTTGCCTTGATAGGAAGCTTTCATTGAGGCCAAATATTGAGTAGTAAGTAAGGTTGCCTTATATTGCTGATGAGGAGCTGTAGAAAAAGGTAGGCACAAAAGCCGAGAATTATGGTGTATTCATTTATTCGTCTGTTGAAGGGCTACACTTGCTAATACATATAACCAAGAGGCTCTCAGATCCATCTCCAGTACACTGCAGACTATATCAACAATAGCACTTAAGCTTTTACTCTACCCACATACCGACGAGGGATATTTTGATTGGAAGGAATTGCTGGATAAGAGGCGCAGTGCGTTTTCACGGATGAGTCGAAGTTAGGAAGGAAGATTGGTGGGGAAGTTTTCCGTATAGACCTTCCGTAAATCCTAACTTCAATCTACCGGACCATTGTAGTGTTTTCAGGTAGAAATTTCTACTATTAAGGTGGCGGTAGACATACTACTGCGAAATTCATCCTCTTTCAGAGAGGCGAGAACTCACTCTGGCAGCAGAACGACAATACTAGTGTTGTGCTTACTAAATGTACGTTCAAAGCTCGTCAAGGAGTGTCTTTCCTCACTCGAAATAGCAACTCCATCATCAGACATTTCGGTCTCTGGTCACAGCGGAGTCGCTGGCAACTGCAAGACTGTCGAGGTAGCCAAAGGAGGCTCCCTCGCACATTGGTATGGTATACTAGTTGGCTATCCGCTGACATCTTGCATTCTAGCACTGGACCAATGGGCCTCACTTCCGTTTAGTAGGCGAAAAGCAGAACGCAGGAGATCATCTGAACTACTTGCCTTTTGCAAAGTTCATCTTGCCGTAATCGTAGGAGTTTTTACTGGACATTGTCTAACATACATATAAAGTTATATGGAAAGTGTGAGATGGAAATTTAAAGGATATTGTCTCGTCCTTGCAAAGACTGAGGTTGAAACAACTCGGCAGACTTGCCGTCGGTGAACCAGAGAACATAGCCGAAGCTGCCATTAGCCGTTGCAACAAATTTTGAGAGGCTAAAAGCATTGTCGATTTGTAAGGGTCTTATAATCTATTATATCGGAGGTCCGTCACGCTCCGGCACTCTAAGCAGACCAAGTGAATGTTCTCACCTCATAAACTAATCCATTTAAAGTTTCTTTTAGCAAACATTTTTCTATTTATATTAAATTTATATGTATATGTAGTGGCTGGATTATCGGTTTATCCATCTTTATATGTATCTTAAATAGATCTAGCTAAACTTCTATTTTCGACAATTTAGACTCCGTCTGTACCGTCCTTACACTGATTAAAAAAAAATGAAAATATTTAAAGATCAAAAAATCAAGAGGAGTCAAGCTACACTTGAGTATTATGAAAACTCTTCCCAACAAATAGAAATACATACTTTTCGACAAGTACACTGTCTGAATGTAACGCGCTAGTCTTGCTGACAATAAAATTTTCCCAGTCGAATAAATGCATAATTCGACTACCTCTGTTCAAGCATACTTACATACAAATATATTTGAAGTGAAGTGTACTTGCATATCTTTTCCAAGCAGCGTTCAAACAATTCGGCTTGAATCAGCAATGTTCACACCTCTTTCTTTAGAAGAACTCACCGGTAGAGTTCACAAGAGTTCTACGACCTTAATACTCATGTGTTTACTTTTCGTGCTCCAACTGTGGACCGAGCGAAATTTTTTATTGTTATAATTTATAATATTTTCAATGTATTTGCTTTAGTCAGTGGAAAACGTGTCCAGTTCAAATATGGACAGCGCAGTGAAACATGCTGAACTAGACGAAAGTCGGAGAGGTGGTGGTGGCGTGGTGTATTTCTAAATGCAAAGAAGGAATTCCTCAAATCAGCAATTAAGTGCTGGCCATTAAGCAGCAATTAATTGTAGATGAATAATCAATAATTTTAGTATAGTAAGCTGATTTGATATTTGATATAAAGGGTGATACATTTCGAATAACACAGCTCGGTTGCCTAAGTATTTATTGCCGCCCGAACGGCTAACAAAAAGTTCGCAAAGTAATTAGAACGCTAGAAAGTAGAGAAGAATAAAAAAAGTTTGTTTTGTAATAAAGAATATTTTTTCATTCATTTTACTCTAAGTCCCATTCAAAAAAACCATACTTACCGTTACATTTGCTAAACTGAAACTTACCTCTCAAATTTACCTGATTCGATCTGATTACCTTTCGGTACCTTAGACAGCATTTCCTCTTTAAATGGCAAGTATATCGTTTGACGATTCGCCAATACGCCTCAACTATGGTCTCAATTTTCTATTGCTCATATCTAAATTTGATCTGTGTAATTGAGTATTGGCATTAATTACGACACATTAATGTACTCAGTGGGTTTATCGGTAGTAAGCGATTATTGCGATCGCGGCAACGAACAACTCATTCAGTTTTTGGCTAACAAAGAATTCCATTGCGCTGAGGCTTTGCTGCAACGAAGAACGTGGATATATGCAAATACGAGTGGGCATATAAAGTACAGTGAAAGCTCGTCCAGCAGAGCGAGAACTGTAATTTTTATTCCCTAGAAGTGGCAAACTATGGTAGACTGGCAACTGATTTGTGCTGAAGGTAAATTAAGAGGACAGGCTTGATAGAAGAGTTTTGTTTCGATAAGTACGATCAGTCGAGACCTGAGAAAATTTTCCTTTTATTTTTTTCATTCCTACTCTCTCAATTTTATTGAGACACTTCACATATCAAATCACCCAGAATTTCTAAAATCTTCATTTTAGGTATATGGGGACTAAAAGAAATATTGACCCAATTCAACACATTTCTAGCCCACAGACATACTAATATCAGGAAAGGATTCTCTCTGAATTTCAATTATATGTATATCCCACACATTTTCGTTCAAAAGTCAATTATAGCTACTGCCCTCCAAATATTCGGTACCAATGGTCTTACAGAGTTTTTTTTGGATTTAGATAATTTCTAGTCATAAGGTGGCAGAATTAAATCTCCGGTCGGACCTCTTTGCCGAAGCTACTACCAGTTAGGCGGGGCTATAGTCCGATTTTGCCTAAGAGGAATGTCACTTATCAAATTGGGGCGAGTCTCAAGATATATGATTTTACCTAAAAGTGGTGCCACGCCCATCGTTAAATTTTTCCAAGACTCCTATTAAGCCTTCTCATACCATCTCGGGTGTAAAATTTAATGTCGCTGGTGTATTTAGTTATTGATTTATCCCGATTTTAGTGGCTTTTAAAAGTACCGTTATTTGTGTAGTGGGCGGGGTTATATTCCGATTTTAAGTTGTTACACTAACGTGGACCTATAAGAATTGTTTAAGCGAATTTGGTTATTTTAGCTCTATTGGTCTAGGAGATATCTACATTAAACCTATTGGAGGATACAGAGTCACGCCCACTTTTTTAAAACTTTTACCCCAGATATCGAATGTATCGATATGGCTATGGATTGCCGGCCGAGCTATTTAAATTCAGCAGCGAAAAACTGATAAGGTGCATGTATGAGCTTCTTTACAGGATATTGACGGAAGAGAGCATGCCCGACGAATGGAATTTAAGTGGGCTGTACCCTGTCCACAAAAAGGAGGTTCCCACAATCTCGATCAATTACCGTTGGATAAACCACCTTAATATCGAGCGTTCGATAGTACAAAAAGAAACTTCCTCTATGGCGCTATGTCTGTTTTGGTATCCCCGCAGTTCTAATCTCTGAGTCTTTCAATACCAAACAAGGTTTCAGACAAGGTGACTCCCTATCATGCTATACTATATAATGTTGTGCGAATGGATGATAGCACTCCAGCTTTGAAAGTATTCGTTTCAGTATCCGGCAGTAGAAGTCGAGGAAAAGGAAGACCTCCACAGCTGGAGAAGAAAATAATAATTTCGTTACTCTCGTAAGAATTTCTTGGGTTGAATATGAATGAAAGCGATCTACACCTTAGTCACCTTAGTCTAACCGCCATATCCTTAAAGCAATTATATTCAATCCTTCGCTTTATCACAAAAGAAACAACGTAATTGCTGTAAACTCCCTTAATATCTAAACAGCAAACACATTGGCTACCAAACTGTTGGCGCATGCGGTGTATGTCTTAGCTAAGCACGAAACTTTTTTCATTTACAGTACGAACAAAAATTCACAAAGCTTCAATGACAATTGAAAGGCAAATATTTGATGTAAAATATATTTTTATTTATTTTGTTATTAAAGCTACATAATAATAACTTAAAACGAGTGTATGCACATTGTTATTGCATGCGCATTGAAACTAACGGTATGAGTGTATTTGCAGGTGTGCGGGCTATGCTTACTTTATGACTGTGTGTGTGCGTTTACGGTTAGCTTTGACTTTTTAGTTTAAAAATTATGTTTAACTTAAATTTTACAACTAAAAAAGTGTGCGTTTTTCGAAGTAAACAATTTCCGAGTATTCGAGACAGTTTTAAGATTTTTTTTAAATTTTGTGTGTTTGTGTGTGTGTTCTTATAAATATTTGACTTTCATTTTGTTAATATTGCGGTTTTAATGCACTACTTAAATAAGATTATGCTTAATGCTAATAATCACATAACTAATGTACATACATTAGGGTGGGTTAGATTTTAATTTTATTTTTTAAATTTTTTTTGAATAATAATTTTTGATCCTAATGGTTTTTTTTTTAATTTTAAAAATTTTTAATTAAAAAAAATTATTTTACAAAAATTATTTTATAAAAATTATTTTACAAAAATTATTTTTTAGAAAATAATGTTCGAAATGATGAGAAAAAAGTTATTAAAATAATAGTTGAACGTCTTAAAAAGTTTAGATATTTTTATTGTTTTACTGTTTTGTCATATTTTTTGACGGTATCTAAAGTTCTGATTCAATTTCAAGCTGAAAATTTTGCTCAACGCCCAAATACCATTTTTTGAAGTTCGTCGTCGAGATCGACAGCCAAAATGCGGGAATCTAAAATTTATATAAACAATTTTTTTTGACCCACCCTAATACACACACACACTATTTTACACCTACAAGCTAAACAATTTTTATAATTAATATATTTTATAATAAAAATTTGCATATGAGTTTGTTTTGTTTGCACTTTTACAGGAGAAATTCTCTCAATTCGCTACAGTATGTACAGCTCTGGTCCCTCTCTCTCTCTCTCTCGATTTCAAGTCCGCGCGTTGTATATGTATTCGTTTTGGCCTTTTTCTTTTATTAGGATACTAACAGGCTTACATCAGCTGTCGCTGGCGCCAACTCCACTTCAGCCGAAGCCCATCAGGTACTTGGGCAGGTACGTGATGGACGAGATCAGACTATAACTATATATTTGAGGGGAATGGCAGAAGAAAGGTGTAAAGCACTTTTGTTGGAACCAATTTTTTTGTTTTATTTGTATTTGTAATAATTAAAAGTGTTCATAATTTATATATATACATTTTATATTCACAGTTTGGTGCGTTGGTTGCACGAATTTTTGATTTTCAAGAGCTCAGTAACTCGGCATAAAGCGCCACCATCCACCATAAATCATATCCAAAATCCAAATCCATTTACAAAATTATATCCAGTTGTAAAATTATCCAAAATTAAAATTATATAAAATTCTAAAATAAAAAGCACGCCGCGTTTTCAGCCACCTTCACCCGCTCAGCGTCTAAATATGTAAAGCACATCGGGCACTCGCCACTTTTCGGTTGTGGTCTCGGCTGTGTTCTCCTCGCTGGCGAGTTGCAATTTGTGCCGTTAGCCGCACCGTGTTGTGTGTGTTTAGCCAAGTATTTTGTTTTGCAGTGTGTATGTGTTTTTGTTGTTGTTCCAAACACCGTTTTGTTGCGTAAGTGTGTTTATTGAAGCATAATTAATAAGTAAAATGTGTTAGTTTTGTGTTAAAATGCCGGCACTACTCTTTAAGGGGCTATATCCACGGATGAATGTACAAAAAATCAATTGAATGTAAATATTTTAGAGAGATATGATCATATTTTTAAGAATGTTTCAACTTTAACGGGTTTTTCTCGAAAAGCTGTTTTCAAAATCGGTGAGGAAGATTTCTGGACCTATCGGCTTGAATTTTCACCGGACCTTCTTGGATATATTTATCAGGTAATGATCGAAGGAAAAAATTTTGGATATTAATTTCGATTTTCTAGGTGGTTTCATGACCTAAATTCACAAGTTGGACTCATCGACTTGAATTTTCACCGGACCTTCTTAGCTATATTTATCAAGTAATGATCGAAGGAATAAAGTTTTAGATATTATTTTCGATTTTTCAAAGGGTTACATGGGTTCCACGGCCTAAATTCTTAAGTTGGACCGATCGACTTAAATTTTCACACGACCTTATTAGTTATATTTATTATTAAATGGTCGAATGAATAAAGTTTTGGATATTATTTTCGATTTTTTAAGAGGTTGCCTGGGCTTCACGGCCTAAATTCTCAAGTCCATAAGAGTAATGGTCTTGGAGATACAACATTGAAAAGTTACTTTATTTTTGCTTATAATTAAAACACGTATTCGTTTTGTTTTAATGATCGTTTAAGAAGTTCTGCTGTAAACACTGAGGCAGCTTTTTTCCGAGAGACTGCCGGAAAAGTCGTCGCAATGTCGGAGTTTTGAATATTTTCCTTTGAAATTTTCACAAAGTCTTTGTAAAGTATGTACCATAAAAATAATACCAAGTCTGACTAAAATATTTCATTTTTTCTTTGAAACAAAAAATACTGAAAATAGGCCATTTTTGCTCGACAAAACCCATGCAACGCCATAAGCGTAAATTTTTTCACAAAAAACCAAAACTTTTTTTGCCGTCGTCATTTACTCAAAAATCAAAATCTTGACTATTCCCTCGACCATCCGTATACATCTATGGTAAAAATATTTTTTTTTTTTTTAGTTTTTGATTGTGAGTTAATTTTAAACTCAAAAATTATGTTCCAAAGGCTCCTTTCTTAGGAAGTCCTCCGAAGTTCGGCTACAGATTCAAGGTAAACCAAAGTTTTCCAAATTAATCGAGAATTTTTAAAGTCAATAAAATGCTTTAATTGTATATTAGTTAACATTTATTTATAAAAAAATGTCTCTTAAAAAAAATTCAAAAGAAAACGTTTTTTTTTTCTTTGACTTGAAGTGGATATAACCCTTTAAATGAGCTCTCTCTGCCTCGCGCAACCGAAGTTGTCGCGCAAATAGTTAAGGTGTATACGATGTGTAAGGGATTAGCGTTAATCAAACTAAATTAATTTAATTTAAATTAATTTTTTAATTTATTTACAGGTACTTAGTCACTTAAAATGTTTGAAACAGCTTCATATGTGTTGGTGACTGCGGAAACACTACAAGATAAGCAAAGATAAGAGATAACAGATGATGAACAATGGAAAGCAGCTGACAAGCTTGGTTAGTGGCAAAACGAGAGGACAATGGACACAGGAAAATAATTTGAAAATTTTAAAGCAAACTTTTTTTGTGATGAATAGACAGATAATAAAAGGAAAGATAAGGTTATAATAGGGTAATATATAGGGTAATATATAAGGTAATATATCGGGTAATATATATAGAGCTATAAATATAAATAAAACGGTTTAAATATGTACAAAGGATTAGTATGAACACAAGATACAGATATACTATATCACAAATATGCTATTATAATACCTTAAAATACTAATGATGCAACATTTTTTCCAATATACCAACATTAATAAGCCGATTCCAAGACAATATACCAAAAACAATTTCACCAGACAAAACTTTTTTTTTTAATTTTTAAGTACATAACGGTAATGCATTCACGCAAAAAGTTTTACGTACGAGTTCGTCAAACCACGGTATAGCCATGACTTCCAGGATTTCGACGAGCCGTCGTCCACTTTCGCCTCGACGTCTTCACAGAAATGCCGTCGGTCGTGCGAGCGTCCGCTCTTGCAATCGCACAGCATACGTTTCCGGCATTCGGCGTCACAGACCGGCCGTATGGGTGAGTTCTTCCAGTAGTTTCTGCAAAGGGGGGAAATAATGAGCATTTATGGCAAATCTAGAAGTAAGTTTTCATTTAAAGTTATTTAATATAAAGTCTAGTAAAAATAAATTTCTTAAAATAAATTTCTGCATTCAATTGAAGGTCTCCTTTATCAGACTTAGAATGGATCCGAGTTAATTTTTTGCATTGTTAAAGGTAAAAAAAACACGGAAAAGTCGATTTTCTTCTCTTGAGGTGTATTTTTCACCAGAAAAACCATCTGCACTAAGGAAATGTTAATAATGGCCTAAAGCCAGATCCGGACTATAAGGTGGGTGCATAAGGACCTCCTAACCAAGCTTCCCGACACATCTGACGAGTCACTATCGATGTGGCAAAAGACTGGGGCCGTCGAAGCTGCTCTTGAGGTAATTTTCCGTTAACAAAACCATTCGCTCTAAACAGCAAAAGGTAATAATCACTTGATGCCAGGTTTGTACTATCAAGAGGACGCATAAGAACCTCCCAACCAAGCTCCCGCAGCATCGGAGCGAGTTTTTATCGATGTGAATGTGGCCTGACATTGTACTGATGGAACACAATTGCTCTCCTGTTGGCTAAAGTCAGCGGCTTCTGGATGATTGCTTCCTTCAGACGGTATGACAGATGCCCGTACCAAGCCAAGCCAGTGGTCCGAGTTAGGAGTTTGAATGTAAGGGGTAAGCTCATGGTAGCTCCCTGGCAATCGCACCAAACACATAACAAAATCTTCCATAAAGTCCGACCCGTTCGATCCTGGTTTACGGCGGCTCTAGTTATGTAAATGGTTCAAAACGGGTTTTGTGCAATTCTTAGCTCCTGGGCAATCGAACAGTGCTTACAAGACGGTCGGACTTGACGGTCCTTGACAAACAATTTATCGGAGCGGAATCGACGAAACCGAAATTGCAATTTTGAGATCATCAAAATCGGCTCCATTGTTCTTACTTTAATATAATGACCACCTCACTTACTTGTAATATAAATCAAATAATTCTTGATTATTCGCCATCTCATCGATTAAGTTGCTCCAGTCCACAGGTCTGAGTGCTTTCATATTATACGCCGCACGTGTCGTATACAACTTGTACCATATCGGGTAGTCGTAAAGGTTTGCCTCCTTCAAATTCATGATCCAAGACTCGTGATCCACGACCAAACGTGTGGTGGTGTCGTGATCACCATCAACATAGTACACACGATAGCCGGGATTTAGATCATAATAGGGTGATACCGATGGACCAATATATGCTATACTTGTGGGATGACCTGAGAGCGTAAAACCGTTTATTAATAATTTTACTTCTTCGGCATTTGATTTATTTTAAGACTACTCACTAAGGTCATGTGGATCGTAGAACATTTCGAATTCGTCAAAGTGCGTGTGACCATAGAACTGTGCGGTGATTGTGCTCTCGTAACGCGAAATGATGCGATAGAAGTTGCGTGACCAGACCTTCAAGCAATCCGGATGACCTGGCGGTATGTGGCCGATCACGTGTACTTTCTCGTTGGAGAACTCAGCGCTTTGCAGCTCATATATGAACCATTGCAACTCTGTCGCCGGATCTGTGGAGTTTAGCAGTAACCACCTAGAGAATAAACCAATTTAGTACAACAAACCGATACGCTTTAAAATTATAGCTTTGACTCACCAATTTTTATTATTGCAATAATTCATATTGAGCGAAATAATACGGAAGCCTGGCCGCACGAGTACCGAATAGAAAGCGCCACGTCGCACAGTATGCGAGACACTCTGTGGCAGCCAACGACGCCACTGTACATCTAATTCATCATATAACCACGATATAGAGATGTCCACTTGATTCACATACGGCGGCGGAAAACTGTTCACCGGCGCACTCTCATGATTGCCCAACGCCGGAAAAATCGGTATGCCAGGAAACTTTTCCGTCATTTGGCGTACAGTCTCCTTGATGATCTCCAAGTTCTCCTCCTTCGTTTGATTCCAAACGTCATGCGGCGGCAGGTCGCCCGTCCACAGTATATAATCAATATCTTTGTGCGTATCGGCGATATGCTCCAACATATTATCCACCGTACGTTTGGGCGTATCGCACTTGCGGTAGTCACCCCACTTACCGGCCGCATCATTCGGATTCGAGGGACGTCCGCTACTCAGCCGACAACATAACGGCTCATTGCAGTTAGCATTGGAGCCTTCCACATAATGTGGATCGTAATGTGTATCCGAGATGTGTAGCACTTTGAAGAATGGCGCCGCCTCTTTTGGCATACCGACTTCGGCAACCGGTGGTTTAGGCACTGGCGGAAATATCACTTCCCACTCATGGTATGGATTGTAGACATCACCACAAGCATCGCCGATCACAAAACTGCAAATCTCATCCGGGCCGAGATTGACGCGCTGCAGCACATAAATTACTTCACTGCCGAAGAGTGTCGAGACGCCCTCGCACACGCGTGGACTTTGTATGTTGAGGTTGACGCAAAATTCATAAATCAGTTTAATGATCTGCGCCTCGGTTTTACCAGCGCGTATGTAATGCTGCAGCAGTCCAGCGCCCGCCTTACAGGCGGTACACGAGACTTTGGACATTACGCTGTTCTCGATCTCGAACGCCACCTGCTTGAGATTGAACAACTTCAGCGCTTTGTCCACGAACGGTGGGTAGCTGAGCCCATCCGGTGTGGTGTCATACCACAGCATGCGCGCCATTGTGTCGTTGCGTTTGAGTTGACGCAGACGCGCCAAAAACTCTTCATCGCTCTGTGCCGGTTCGGCGTTTGTGCGGTTCGGAAACTTTTTCAGTTCAATGTGCGGCGTTATGCTGCGCGGCGCTGCATGGATTTCCCAATCGTCTTCCGGCACAGTCCAGTTGATCACCTTACGGTTGCTGTTGAAGATGAAAGGAAAGCCTGCAAGCAGAAAAATGTCTATAGTTTTCAAGTTACATAGGCGCTTGGCTATGTGGAATTACCATATGCCGCTGGCAGCAGTAAAATCGCAGCCGTTATAAGCAGGCGCCATCGGAAACTGTGTTGGCGGGTTGTCATTTTGCGCGCACTTCAACTCCAACTGAGCAAACCGCTGCGTGTCACAGCCGTTAATATGTTCCAGCTGCTATTGTCTAAATCTCGTTGTGGGGTTGTCGGTTCAGGTAACTATGCTATACAGCTGCATACGCGCCACCTTTTAAAGTGAAATAAATAGAGTAAATCACAGTTAGTTAGAATTCATAGTTTGTAAATAAAGGGTGATTTTTTAAGAGCTTGATAACTTTTTTAAAAAAAAAACGCATAAAATTTGCAAAATCTCATCGGTTCTTTATTTGAAACGTTAGATTGGTTCATGACATTTACTTTTTGAAGATAATTTCATTTAAATGTTGACCGCGGCTGCGTCTTAGGTGGTCCATTCGGAAAGTCCAATTTTGGGCAACTTTTTCGAGCATTTCGGCCGGAATAGCCCGAATTTCTTCGGAAATGTTGTCTTCCAAAGCTGGAATAGTTGCTGGCTTATTTCTGTAGACTTTAGACTTGACGTAGCCCCACAAAAAATAGTCTAAAGGCGTTAAATCGCATGATCTTGGTGGCCAACTTACGGGTCCATTTCTTGAGATGAATTGTTGTCCGAAGTTTTCCCTCAAAATGGCCATAGAATCGCGAGCTGTGTGGCATGTAGCGCCATCTTGTTGAAACCACATGTCAACCAAGTTCAGTTCTTCCATTTTTGGCAACAAAAAGTTTGTTAGCATCGAACGATAGCGATCGCCATTCACCGTAACGTTGCGTCCAACAGCATCTTTGAAAAAATACGGTCCAATGATTCCACCAGCGTACAAACCACACCAAACAGTGCATTTTTCGGGATGCATGGGCAGTTCTTGAACGGCTTCTGGTTGCTCTTCACCCCAAATGCGGCAATTTTGCTTATTTACGTAGCCATTCAACCAGAAATGAGCCTCATCGCTCATCGGACACGGACGCGAAACACATTTCGAACCGAACACTGATTTTGGTAATAAAATTCAATGATTTGCAAGCGTTGCTCGTTAGTAAGTCTATTCATGATGAAATGTCAAAGCATACTGAGCATCTTTCTCTTTGACACCATGTCTGACATCCCACGTGATCTGTCAAATACTACTGCATGAAAATCCTAACCTCAAAAAAATCACCCGTTATAATCGCTTGCTTTAAATGTATTGATAACGCAATGCAAAAATTAATTCTCGTGAAATATCCCCCGCTCATTCATTCTAATTACAAAAGTTTAATTGGAAACGTTCAGCAAAGGCGCGCAATTAAAGTTCAAAGGAAACTTGCTAAAACAAAAAGTGTTCGACTAAATATACGAGTTATAGAAAACCAATCAAGCACCGAATGGGTGCTGAGCACTGCTTCACTTGAAATTCAGTTGCAGCGATTACTCAAGTGACGATGCTGTCCGGCTATCTTCTGCCCTCAATTCTCGCCGCAAACCCTCTTCCAACAATGCTTGTCTGCATCATCGCGCTGTTACATAAGCCAACTTAACTACTGGACCGCTAAGTTTATGCGCCGTCATCAATTGTCTGTTGACCAGACGCTGGCTGCATCAGATCGAGAGCGTTGATGCGCCTGATAGGCAGTGCTGCCACCACCACAGTTGCTCAAGTGGCTGGAGGTGAGATTTCCGTAAAGTTTCGGTCTGCTTTTCGTACTATTTTTCCTACTGATTGCCGGCTATGGAGTGAATTGCATAATATCGGTTGCAAGTGAAAAGTGCTTAAACGGTAAATGATTATTGAAGAACAGTTGACCTGAATAATATTGTTGGTATTGTAAAATTTTGGGTGGCAAACTGTGCTTGAAGGGGAGTTATATAAGTGCACTTATGTAGTATACTATATTTGTTAGCGATTTTCGAAGCTTATGCTGTAGAACGTTCTTAAGAAGTTGCTGTCAGTGAACCCTTTAGTGTTTGAGGGAATTATCGTACTACATAGTTTACTGAAAGACTTTTTACATATTCAAAGAAATATATGTACAAGGCTGAATAGTTTACATCATTTTAGACAAATATATATGTATAAGGTTAAGTAAAAAGATCTCCAAGTGAAGAAAATACAGCAGCCGTAGCTGAGAGTGAACACCAAGACCATGGAGTGTCGATGCCGCGTCGTTCACAGCAACTTAGACCGATGTATGGAACGACTTGGCGCGTTTTACGTCGAGATCTTAAATTGCTAAAATACAGTTCGTACAAGAACTGAAGCCACCCGACCTTCACAAGCGACATTGCTTCGCTCTGTAGGATCTTGAAAAGTTCCAAGAAGATCCGACGTTTTCGAGCCAAATGTTTTCCAGGGATGATGCCCATCTCGGGCTCAATACGTACCCATTGAGAGAAAAGTTGTCGCATTTGGAACAAAGAGCAACCTGAAGAGATTCAAGAGTTGCTATTTCATCCAGAAATAACAACAGTTTGGTATGGTTTGTGGGACGGTAGAATCATCGGTTCATATTTTTTCAGAAATGATGCCGATGAGAATGTAACCATCAAAGAAAACTGTTATTGCGCCATTATAATCGTCCAATCAATGGCTTTATTGGGAGAACACTTTGATGAGCAGTTAAGTTCAAGTTTTGAGCCAGTCGATTGGCCACCAAGATCATGTGATATCACATCGTTAGACTTTTTCCTGTGGCGCTATGTAAAGTCTAAAGTCTATGCGGACAATCTCGCTTCGATTCAGATCTGGGAGCAAAACATCACGCGTGTCATTCGCCAGTTACCAGTCAAAATGCTCGAACGAGTCATCGAAAATTGGACTCAACGGATGGATCATCTGATACGTAGTCGCGGACAACATTTAAACAAGATAATCTTCAAAAAATAAAAAAAGTGTTTTTACTTTAGAAACGTAGGGAACCTTGAAATGGATCCAAATAAAAATCAGACTATCTAAGTCCAACGTTTCTCGAACTCGGCTTGTAACGGACCACGTTACTGGACACATTCAGAGCTTTGTTAGCAGACGTTTAAAGCATAATCTCAACAGCAACGACGATATATATAAAAAATCTAATCTGGAACCCATGACTGACTATAAAAAATTGCGAAAATTCATGGTACAGAAGTTGACAACAAGCTATCGAGAACCCCACAAAACAAAATCGATGAAGAGGAAATGATTTATTGATGCTCTGTGCTTCAGTATGAAATAAAAAAATTGATGATGATGTAAAAGTGCGATCGGGTTACGCTATACAGCCTTAGAAAGATATGATTTTGCATTAATAGAAACTTCACAGAAAGTTTGCTGTACACTCGCACGTGACTTAGTATTACTTTCGACGAACCAAATTACATAGCCGAAGCCGATTTTAGTCGCCTCAACAAATTTGTGATAAGCTCAAAGAACTTTGTCAATTTGTAAGTGTCTTAAGATCTAGTATACAGACGTTATATAGTAGATACCTCAACGACTGGCGTACTAAGCTGTCCAAGTCAGAATTCTGTTAGGATCAACATCTTAACCTTACCAGACTTATTTTGCGAAAGCAAACCAGGAAAATGAGTTCAAAATCGGAGTAGTGTTTATGATCCTAATATTGTCAGAGCCAATTAGAATTTTAGTTTCGTCGATTCTACAGTGATTATGGATGGCCTTCTAATGAAAATATCGAGACCGTCTATTTCGATTCCCCAGGAGCTAAGCATTTGGTAAAAACCCGTTTGGAACCATTTAAGTAAAGCCGAATACAAATAAAAGCTCGATGTATGAATGCTATTCGAGTTAACGCAAGAAAGACCGAATTTACATCTGAAAACCATTGCTGTATCTCAACACAATTGATTTATGTATTTCTTTAGCGGTTGATTACTGGTGATGAAAAGTGGGTCACGTACGACAAATTCAAGTGAAATCGAACGTGAACGAATCGCGGTGAGCCGGCGCAAACAGTAGTCAAGCCAAGATTGACAGTGGGAAAGGTTTTGCTATATATTTGTTGGGAGTGGCAGGGAGTCATCTAGCATGAGTTGGTCCCCTACATCCCACTTCCTTTTTCTGACTTGTGCTATCAACTACTGGACTTTCTGAAGGTAGTAATAATAGTAAGATGCAGGCAGCTTAGGCCAATAGGAGGGAAACCATAAGTCCATAAGAACAACGCTGGACCACCATATCCGAAGTGAGCCGCAAGATCCCGGAGCTAAGTTGGGATATTCTTATACATCAACACATAGTCCAGAACTGGTACCAAATGATTATTTCCCATTTCTGTCTGTGGCAAATGATTTTGGTGAAGAACTCATTGCAAGAGAAGCTTGCCTAAATCGACTGACTCGGTTTTTTATCAACAGGAACGAGGGTTGCTGTGAGTGTAGTATTTTGAAATTACCTAGACCTACCTCGAAGTTCAAAAATTCTTTAGAAAAGTTAAACAGAATAGCAGCCTGACTAAGCTATTTAATAGATATTAAATATACACTTGTACTGCTAGAAAAGTATGTAATTAAATGGGCATTTCCGCAGCGAACATTTACTAATAATTACTGCGGTTTAGTCAGCTTCAAAGACGTAACCACTGGTGACCTAAACTATCGAAGAAATTTGCATAAATCCCAGTCCTCTCTGCGCTCAGCTCGAATGTGCAGCATTTCAACGTGCGTCTCTTCTAATAAAACGCTTCTTAGCGGGGATTCCAAAAAGAGCGACAAAAATGTGTTCAATCAACAGCAGAAAAATTAAACCGCAATGTTAGCCCACAACAGGTGTTGCATGCATAAACAATCAATTTCGCAATATAAACACTGAACGGTGGCGAAAAGAAGAAGAAGAATGCCGCGTAGCTGTTCAATGCCAGCTGGATGGACGGCTGCTCGCACAACAACACTTGACCAAGATACATACATATGTACACACACACACACGCATTGAACGCGTTCGCTGGCATTTGATAGATGAATCGCCTGTGATGGTTGATTGAATTATATTTTAATGGTTTGCATACTTTTGGATATTTTACCGTTTTCGCTGAGAGGAGAGAAGGCGAAAATGTACGCAAGTGTTGTGTGTCTTTTGTAGTGTATATTTTTGTTGTTGCAAATTGTAATAAAGTTATCTTTATAAGCGAAATAATATTTTTTTGGATTTTTCTCGAATGATAACAAGCAAAAAGCTGCCACCTGTTTGGATGTTTTTAAGTAAAAAAAAAAACAAAATAATTATATTAAAGTAATATTCAGAAATTGAGGAGAGGGAAATATTTTCAGATGTTGCCTAAAAGTTTTTATTTTTTTTTTCACAAATGAACAACTTAATTTGCGATGAATATGATTTAAACTCGATTAACATTTTTGTATATACTACTGTGTCCAAAATTAATTTGAATTTAAACTGCGCGCGTCGAAAGATTTGGAGAATTATTTTTTTTTAGGTTGGTAGTACTGTCAGTCACATTTATGTCAAATTTCATGTCAAAATATTCATTAGTGTTTGAGATAAGTGTCGTTTTGTGAGCTGCTAAAAGTGAGTTCTTCGTTTTTTGCGATGACGAAATTTGTTGAGCAAAGAATTTACATTAAATTTTGTTTACGGAATCAATTTTCTGCTGCGGATACGTTGAGGATGGTGCAGAAAGAGATGAGGCTATGTCTAAAAAAAATGTTTACAAGTGGTATACTGAGTTCCAAGCCGGCCGTGAACGTGTCGAAGACGAAAAGCGTCCAGGGCGACCATCAACCTCGACCGACGAAGCTCACGTTCAGCAAATCAAAGATTTGGTGTTGAAAAACGTCGATTAACAATTAAAGACCTTGCTGATGAAGTTGGCAGAACGAAAGGCACAACCAATACCATTTTGAAGGATGTTTTGGGCCTCAAGCGCGCCAAATCTCGACTAATAGTGAAAACATTGAATTTTTTGGAAAAAAGGCGTCGCTTTAAAGTGTGTGAAACGATGCTTTCCGACTACCAAGGTGTCATGAAATGCATTATAACTGGCGATGAAACTTGGATCTATGCTTACGACCCCGAAACAACCGATCCATCAAGCGAATGTCGTGCCAAAAGCGAGCCGAGACCAAAAAAAATCGCGCCAAAGTCGCTCAAAAATCAAGGTCATGTTGACTGTATTCTTCGAATATCGTGGTGTTGTGCGTTATGAATTCCTTCCAACCGATCAAACAGTCAACAAGGAATATTATTTGAACGTTATGCGTCGTTTGCGTAACGCTATCCGCCTAAAAAGGCCGGAATTGTGGAAAGACAATTCTTGATTTTTGCACCACGATAATGCACCATCCCATACTGCCCTCGTAATTCGTGATCATTTCACCAAAAACTCAACCCATATCTTTCCGCAACCACCGCATTCACTTGATTTGGCGCCGTGCGACTTCTGGCTATTCACCAAGCTCAAAAGACCGCTCCGGGGACATAATTTTTATACGATAGAGGAGATTCAAGCCGCAGCGAAGACGGAACTGAAGGTCATCCCGGAAAATGACTACAACCAGTGTTTCGAAGATTGGAAAATCCGTTGGCATAAGTGCATTGCGTCGGGAGGGGATTACTTTGAAGGGGATGAAATTAATTTGGAAGAATAAACAAAGATTTTTCAAAATAAATACATCGCCACTTTATTTTTTGGGCACAGTAGTATGTGATATAAAGTCAACCTTATATTAAATATGTATTAGATATGTATATGGGAGCTGAAAGACATGTTAATCCTACTTAATAAATTGTTAGCACAAGGATACATTATTATTAGAATGTTAAATGTTCTTTCTATTTTTTAACAACATAACTACAGACTATCAGCAAGAAAGCTCATCTTAGAATGTGCTTAAATGAGTCACACGTTCTCATGCCTTAAGTTGCTTGTCCAGATTACTTGCGAATTCTCTTATGGGCAATTTAAAGTAACCAATACAATTATTAACTGAAAACTGAAGGTAATTGCACCAACTTGAGTCACCAAAATGAGTCACTCGCGCTTATATCTTAAGCTTTCAGAATAGTTGTCTTGCGATTGTTTTATGAATTCAACATTCACGAAGCGAACATTAACACGACTTTGCCTTTTTTATATGCATAAGAGTATTTTACTGAATAAATTTAATTCACTAATTCATTTAGTAAGAGAATGTCAGCTTTTGTTTTAATTAAATTCTTATGGATTGAATGGTAAAGCTAAAAATCCGGAATCCAATAGTAGAAGTTGTTTGTTGGAAAGCTTGAGGAGAATAATCTGGTTACTACTGTTTCTTTATCTTTTTCTCGTTTTTATCGTGTAAGTTTAAAAGACCATTCATATCCTATTTTTATGACAAGATCGTATACCTTTGCATGACAATTCGAATAGCAATTTTAATGCGAGTATGAATTCACTGATTTTGCCTGAAACAATTTCGACGCTTTAAGCATTTCGAGACTCTGCATGAGTATGGTATGTTATTATTACATGAGATATTGCATATTAAAATATTTGCACATGTAATATAAATACATATGTATACTTGCAATACATATATTTATGTACATACTATTTAGTTATATGAAATCTTCGCAGATATGCCTTTACTTGGCATTTATTTCCATTTGAATTTGCATTATATTATAACTAAGAGTGTGTCGCTCTTTCGCCTCAACGAATGGTACTCACATTCGCCCTTGAAAAGTTAACACATACGACTCTTGAACTATTTAATATCTTACTAAAAAAATCCGGTTTGGAAAGGCAGCAGCTTTAGTGCGCTCACTGGCATATAGTACATACATAGGTTTGCTCACTGCAATGGCACATTGCATACTTAAAGATATATTATATATATGTACATCTGTATATATAGATATATTATTATATCATCTTAAACTAAATGAGAATTATTTACTTCTTTGGTTAGTTATTTGGCTGATAATTGATAATACCTACATATAAGTAGTAAGTTGGTAAAACACGCATAATAATAACAACAGCTTCGAAATCTTTATGTTAGAAGGCCTTTTCAATTTGACAGTGTGATTTCGTCAATAAAGTATACGAGGGCTGCTATATATATTTCTGGTCTAATAATGAAAATAGGCATATTTATCAACGAAAATGTTTTTTTTTTTTGGATTTGGCTCGTGTCTTGGAAGACCCACACGGTCGATTGCTGTTTTGTTTCGGGCTTATACGCATAGATCCATGATTCGTCACCTGTGACGATCTTATAAACGTATTTTGAAGCACCGCGATCATATTTTTTCAGCATTTCTTTACACCAATCCACACGAGCCTTTTTTTGAGCGATTGTTAAATTGTGCGGGATCCAACGAGAACAAACCTTTTTTACGGCCAGGTGTTCATGCAATATCGAATGTATGCTGGTGGGAGAAATTCATAGGCATGCCTCTATCTGAAGGTATGTTACATGACGGTCTTGCATTATAAGTTCACGAACGGCATCGATGTTTTCTGGCACAACGGCTGTTTTTGGAGGACCTTCACGGAATTCGTCTTTGAGCGAGCGTCGGCCACGATTGAATTCGTTGTAACAGTTTTTCACAGTGCTATAGAATGGTGCTTCATAGCCATACAAAGATTTTAGTTCATCGATGCACTCTTGTCGTGATAATCCACGTCGAAAGTTGTGAAAAATGATCGCACGAAAATGTTCACGAGTTAATTCCATTTTTTGGCCGAGATGAATTTTTTAATTCCCTGTAAATAAAACAATTCACGATTAAATGACAAAACGTTCTGAGTGATGTTATGCTAAAAAATGTCAAACTTTCCAATGGAAATGTCAGATTGCACCTGGCAACACTTAATGTTGCCTAATCCAGAAATATATATAGCAACCTATGTAATATATATATAATATATATTCAGTTAATTTTGCAAAGATATCTTCCATATTAGCCAAACATAAGTTTGAAAATCTTAAATTTTTCATATGGGAGATAGGGTAATATTGACTCAATTTTATCTATTTTTAGCTTTCCCACATATTATTAACAACAAAAGATGTTCTCTGAGCTCCCTTGGCTCTCACTCCGAGGACACCGTTTTGATTCAATTGAGGATATAAAAGTTTAATCGAAGAAGGTTCTGATGGCCATCACGACGGAGGATGCCCCGGGCGCAACGTCTTGGGGGTAGCAAAACGATCTTCGCTGTTTTTTAACATTCAGAAATTAAGGCGAAAATGGGGTTTTTCTACGGCTTTTAATAAGATGTCTTGTAAATTTACTATCAATTTCCTGAAAAACCGTATTGTGAGAATTTTCGAACTTCAGAATTTGCGTGGCTTCTAGTTCCTAAATTTTATATACTTAATATCGAAGATACTTTGTAAAAATTCACTTTTGTTCGAACCACCTCATTAAACTTGTAGGTAGGTAGATAGAGGGGGGCGGCAGAACATCCTTGGCCCCGGGCGCCCGAAGTTGTAGCAACGCCACTGATGACTGGAAAATTCGTTGGCATAAGTGTATTGCAGCGGTCGAAGGGATTACTTTGAAGGAAATTAAATGAATAAAATTCACCTTTCTATTTGATCACATTAGTATATTGATCAGAGTATGCAAAATTTAAAAATAAAGAGAAAATTTCCCATCTCATTCTGTTCGCTATAAATTTTCCATTTGATGCAGTAATAAATTTGTTAATTAAAATATTTGTAGCTGAGATTACTCACCCAAAAAGGTAAATAAATAAATTGATAAAAATTATTTAATATAGCAAAATAATAAGCATTCCAATTAAGCGCATTTGCTTATATGCAAATCAATAGTTTGGCGTATCTTCGATCGGTAAATTAAAACACCAATTAAAGCCTCACACTAATAGTTAATGGTTTTTGCATACTATACTTATCGATTATGCAGTTTTTACTTGTGTGACAATTAACAATTCATATATAGTATAATATAATTTTTTATACGGTCGATAGTCATGCTATGAACGACACAGCAACGCCACTTTTTCGCACATGCAAGCAACAGAGCGTGGAGTTGTAATTCACTGAACAAAAGTTGTAAAAAAATTCAAGTGATGTTACAGCTTGCCTTTATTCAAGCAATCATCACTTGCAATTTTACATTTTCTATAAAAATTATATTTTTGTAAAATCATTTATATAATATATATACGAGGTTTGACAATTAAGTAATGAGACTGATTTTATTGACGCGCTTGTGGTAAGCTTGTGACCTTGAAATTCCCTTTCTCTTTTTTCGGCACCCCTCCCTTCTCCATTGATATATGCACCATCGCTTTAGCTTGTTTAGTTCGCCTGCTGCGTCAAGTTGAGTAGACATGTGTTTGTAGTGCTCGTCACGAAAATGGAAAAACGAAATCAAAAGCAACGCGTCGCGATAAAATTTTTAAAATTGTAAGAGTGTATGGTGTCAGTGCTCTTAGACCCGGAAACCAAACGCCAAAGCTCACAATGGTTGTCTCCGTGCGCCGCCGCCCGAAAAGAGCTCGCATGAGCAAGTCGAAGGTGAAGACGATGATTATTGCCTTTTTCGATAGCCGTGGAATCGTCCACAAAGAATTCGTTCCACCGCGGAAAACTGTGAACCAAATCTACTATTGCCAAGTACTCGAAAGATTGCGAAAACGAGTCAACAGGGTGCGCCCAGACATAGCTCGTAACTGGCCCGCCCTCAGCGTGTCCCAGTATTTGGCCTCTAAAGGGATCGCCGTGTTGCAACAGCCGTCTTATTCGCCTGACATGTCACCCTGTGACTGTTTTTGTTTCTAAAACATAATCAGTGGTCAAAAGAACCCATTTTGAGTCGATTACGGACATCCAGGCGGCCGTGACGAGGGTGCTCGCGGACATCCCAATCGAAGCATTCCAGAAATGTTACGAAACATGAAAAACGCGCTGGGATCGCTGTATAGCTGCCTAAGGGGACTACTTTGAAGGGGATGGCAGAGTTGTAGAATAATTTTCAAATATACGGTTTTTATGGAATCAGTCTCATTACTTAATTGTCATACCTCGTATGAATATCCGATGTGAGCAATATGTTTAGAAGCTGTAACGCTGCCTTGAGAAATTATTTATCTTGTGGGGCAAATAAAAAATTTTCTCTTTAAAGATTCGATTGTTATCGTTCAGTTCGTATGACAGCTCTATGATAAAGCGTTCCGATGTTGAAAAAAACTCAAACATAAGCAATTTGACTCAGATCGTCATATTGACATGTTAGCATATCTCCTCTCCTTTACATTAATTTTCGATGAACATTTCGGCTACAAAGCGCGTCGTCGCGCTACTTGAGAGATGCTAACTCATTTTCGTAAGCCTTTGATTTAACATACACTCAGAGATTATAATCTAGATGCGTTAAACCACATGATCTTGGCCTCCATTTGACTACAACATTTCTCGAAACTAACTAGTCAGCAAACTTTGCACGCAATGTGTCTATATTTAGAAGTGAAGCTTGAGGCGGCACAACGTCTTGTTGAAAGTAGATACCGTCCGCATCGATTTTATCAAATTCCCGGAAAAAAGTTGGACATCAACGTATTATAACGCTCGCTATTGTTGGCAGCGGCATGCCCTGCCTCATTTCGAAAAAAATAAGGTCCGTCATACCACAATCTGCACCAAAGCGTAAATTTTTTTTGGGATGTAATTGCACTTCCTAACCACGCAAGGATTTGATTCACTCCAATAGCGATAATTTTGTTTGTTGAGGAAGTCGTTAAGCCATAAATGGGCCTAATCTGAGACCTCCAAATCTTCGTTGGCTTCTATCACTTTCAGCGCCTAATTGGCAAAGGTACAATACGTCAAATGGTCTGTCGACCACAGTTCTTGTGCCAACAAAAATTTAGTCGTATACGGATGCAGAGTCAAAAACCAACCAACAGTGCAGAACGACGTTGAACCGACCCTAAAACTCAACATTACCCTAAACGGCAGCGATATTTCTTCCACTACAAACTTTTCTTTGACAAGAAGGTGACACACTATCGTGGAGCTTATAATCATTTTCGACTTATGCAATTATGCGTTGAAAAGCGCGCTCAGAAGGATGGCGACGGTGTCTTGCGCGATCAACTCTTACAGTAGCCACCGGAGAACGTGAATTTGCGTAAAATTCTTGGACAATTTCCAAGTGTCGTACCATGACATGCTGAAATAACAAATCTTTCTGAACACACTGACGAAATTTGACACAAGTCCATTAACAAAAATGGTTAACACGAGCTGTCAGACTCATTATTATCCCTACTGATAGACGCGGTAAATAATTTATAAGATCTCCGATGTTTGATTCTGTTGTTACGAACTTCGTGACAAATTAAAGATATCCCGTTAGAGTAAAAAAACAATATCACCAATCACTCTGAAACACCCTGTATTGCTGCACCCTATCGTGAACCAAATACGCAATATTTTGGTAACTTTCCATCGACTAAATACCGCATAAATATCGGAAAGTTTACGGCTGCGGTGTAAACTGAAAAATCGGCAAAAAACGAAGCGTCATCTTGGCATTCCTGTCGTTGCAACTCGCACACCATAAAACTTTGTCGTTTAAACAGTTAATGCATTTATAACACTGCACTCAATAAATTTTTTGCCGTTTTTTTTTAGTTTTTGCGAAGGCTGGCAGACCTTTGGGATTTGATTGTCGCATTCGAAAACAAGAAAATACGCAGCACCGACGTACTTTGTTGATTATCAATTTCTGAACTCTCTCCATTGCGTCGCTTTTTATCTCCTGCTGTCACACTGATTGTAACGAATAAGTGAAGAAAAGAAATAATCTGCACTTTTTGCCAGATATTTCAACCGAAACTTGACTTTCACAAGTAGAATATCTTTGTAATTGTCTTTTGGGCACTTCTTAAAATAACAGATAAGCGTGTCTTCTTATTTATTAAAAAATAATACACTAGAGTGTAAAATTTTTGCAATTAATACCTTGGACCAACCGTAAGGTCCAAAAAGTACAGCAGTAGAACTCAACTTACGCAAATCTCATTTTAATTACAGCTGCTTTAATCGTGGTTCAACCTCAAAGCTCCTCCGGATCAAGCATCGAACTCAATTAATCCTAAGACAACTTTTCAACTGTATTTTATACTCGATTGAATTTCCTAATTTAACCGTGGACCAACCCCAGAACCCCTGGTGGCCAACCCTTCAACTCAACTAGTTTGAATCTAACTTTACTTACAGCTATGCCATTTTCAATTGTCTTTTTTACTGGGAGAATTTCTTTCTTCTACCATAGACCAACGCCAGAATCTCTAGTGGTCAACCACCGAACTCAATTAATCCTAATCCAACTTTTCACTTATATTCTTCCACTGCGGACCAGCCCTGGGACCGCTAGTGGTCAACCCTTGAACTCAACAAGACTGAATCCAGCTTTAATTACCACTAAGTATGCCATTTTCAACTAACTATTTTGCTCTTATGAATGCCTTTTTTACCGCGAACCAATCAATCAATTAATCCTAGTCTAAGTTTTTACTGTATTTTATTCCTGTGACCATCCCTAGAACCTCTGGTTGCCAACCTTTGAACTCAACAAGCCATAGCTATAGTCTTACTCGGTCGAATTGCGTTCTTTTATTGTGGACCAGTGACTTCAGCCGATCTATCTACCCGCCTCTCTGTATTCACGCGATTAAGTCTCTCAGTTTTTGAAGTATTAATCTAAAATTAGACACACATCTTTTACTCCCCAAGAAGCTTCTCATTTGTCAGAATCGCCGATATCCGACCACCATAAGATATAGTTGCCATACAAACTGAACCATCGGACTGAAGTCCTTACACGGAAAAGTTTGTTATTTGATAAAGATAACTTCACGAAGTTTGGCGTGAGTTATTTTCTGTAACAGTGGTGTAATCTGCGAAGAAATTGCTCTGATCGGTTCACAATAGCATATAGTTGGCATAAAAACTGAACGTTCGGAAGCAAATGCTTGTATAGAAAACTTTTTTATTTGACGAGTAATCTTCACGAAATTTATCATGGATTATTTTCCAAAGTAAATGTACAATCTACGAAGAAATTTTTCAGATCGGACTACTATAGCATATAGCTGCCATACAAACTGAGCCATCGAAATCAAATACTTGCATGGAAAACTTTTTTATTTCGCAAGACATCGTTATGAGATTTGGCACAGATTATTGTCCAAGACAGCGGCACAATCTCCGAGTGTATTGCTCAGATCGGACTACTATAGCATATAGCTGTCATACAAACTGACCGATAAAGTCTTACGACTGTTTTCTTGTATTTCTGCGACTCACTTCTTGTATTTCTGCGACTCACTTCTCTGAGGAAATAACTTGTATCAAAGGAGACCCAAAATACAAATAATTAATTAAAAATTAAAAATTAATTTCAATCAAATTTCTTTAAGCTGAATGTGAAATGCGCTCGCAAAGGCCATTGAAACTGGCATTTAAAGCGAAGCAAAGAAAGATATTCGAATGTTCGCTTGTTCGTACGGGTACACTTTCACCTTCGCTTCAAGCGATGCGTCATTGACAGCATGCTCATAATTTACAATAGCAACGACACTAACAACAGTAACAATACCAACAAGCAAGCGCAAACAAGTAAACAAAATTAACTCTATCGCAGAGTTTGCCGCTTAACTCTTTCTTTTCAGTCAAGCGAATTGAACGATAATGATAAAAAAAAAAATAAAAATAAAAATAAAAACAAAAACAAAAAACGCAACATAAAAGGGTGTGTAATGGGCAAAAATTTGGGGAAATGTGCTAAATGGCGTTAATGGTATACAACAAACGGAATGCCTTAAATACTCGCGCCCTGCGCTACTTAAAAGCGTAAACGCATACAGAGCGTTGCGGCGAGAGAGCGGAAGGCGAAGTAGAAAATGCAGCTTTCATGTTCGTTATTAAGCACACTCGAACAATCTTTTGCCTTGGTTGTGGTTGGCTACTGAATGCACCAAAATTGGTGTGGTGGGTCCAAGCGTGCTGCCGAAGGGGCATTGTTGCTTTTGTGTTGTTGTAAATGATAGCGATATTATGAAATTTACATAAGAAAGTGATTACCGAGCAAAGTTAAGCGGAATGAAAATGAAAGTTGTTGGTAAGAAAATGTGTAAAGAATTTTAGTTGTGCGTAAAAGGAAAGGAAATTTTTTTTTAATTACAATGGAGATGAAGCGACCTTATGCGAGTGAAATGAAGATTAATGTGAGGGTGCGCAACTTTTTGTCGGTATTTGAATAGCATTGTCATTGCCGCATGGTTTTTCGGTGTTTGTTCGGATAATTTATACAGTAGTATCGATTTAGCTGTGTCTTGATATGCCTGAACTAGCCGCTCAGTTTTTGAGATAACTGTCTGAAAATTTGCACTTGTCGTGTTTTCCATACGAAGTTACTAATTTGTCGGAAACGAACTATGTCGAGTGCTGATAAGGAAATCTTTTTTATTTGACGAGATATCTTCACAAAATTTGGCTTGTCTAAGACAGTGATGCAATCTGCCAAGAAATTGTTCAGATGAAATGACTATTGATATAGCTACAATACAAACTGAACGATCAGCATAAAGTTCTTGTTCGGAGCTTTTGTATTTTTGAAGAATAATTTATATATAGAGCTATTCAAATATGCCGGCGAAAACCTGATAAGAAACATGCATCAGCTTTTTTGCAAAATATGGTCGGACGAAACCATGCCCGACGATTGGAATTTAAGCGTGTTCTCCGCAATTCACGAAAAGAAAGATCCCACAATCTGTGCCAACTACCGTGGGATAAGCCTCCTCAACATCGCATAGAAGGTTCTATCGAGCGTATTGTGTAACAGATTGAAGCCAACCGACAACAAATTGATTGAACCTTATCAGTGTGGCATTACGTCTGGAAAATCAGCAACTGTCCAGATATTCACCTTGCGCCAAATATTGGAAAATACCCGTGAAAAGAGGATCGACACATAACCTATTCGTCGATTTCAAAGCTGCTTTTGACAGCACGAAAAGGAGCTGCCTTTAAAACTAATATGGCTGTGTAAACTGACGTTGAGCAGCACCAAAAGCTCCGTCAGGATCGGGAAGAACCTCTCCCTTACGACTCTATAAGTCGCTCATAATTCCCGTCCTACTATATGGTGCAGAGGATTGGACGATGACAACAACCGATGAGTAGACGTTAAGAGTTTTCGAGAGAAAGGTTCTGCGAAAGATTTATGGTCCTTTGCGCTTTGTCCACGGCGAATATCGCATTCGATGGAACGATGAGCTGTACGAGATATAAAAGACTGGCTAGGTCATGTTGTCCGGATGGATGAAAACACTCCAGCTCTGAAAATATTCGACGCAGTACCCGCCGTGGGAAGCAGAGGAAGAGGAAGACCTCCACTCCGTTGGAAGGACCAAGTAGAGAAGGACCTGGCTTCGCTTGGAATATCCAATTGGCGCCACGTAGCGAAGAGAAGAAACGACTGGCGCGCTGTTGTTGACTCGGCTTTAATCGCGTAAGCGGTGTCTACGCCAGTAAAGAAGAAGAAGACTCCCTTTCGTGTGACTTTTTCAACCTACTTCTGGAGAAAATAATTCGAGCTGAATGGAGCAGGTATAATTTTCTACTAGAGCGTACAACCGCTGGCGTACGCCGTTAGTTCTGTTTTCTCCAGGTTGGACAAAAACCCGAAGCAAGTGGGTCTGGTAGAGTACGAGGGCAAGACGAAATATCTCCCGACTTCAAAAAAGCATTAACATCAACAACAAAGTACTTGCCAACAGGTGCTAGTTCAGACTGAGTAGTCCTCTTTCGACGAACAAAGTACAAATTCTTCAAGTCACACTTCCTCCCTGTACTGCGATAATGCGCAGAGACGTGGACGATGAAGTGGCGTTACGAGTTTTCGATAGAAAAGTTCTGAGGAAGATTTATGATCCTTTGCGCATTGGCCATGGCGAATACCACAGTCGATGGAACAATGAACTGAACGAGATATTCGACGATATTGACATAGTTCAGCGACAGCGACTACGCTGACTAAGTCATGTCCGAAGGGATGAAATCTAGGTATATTGAATGTGAGGTCAAGCTGTTGAAGAGCGGTGTTAAAGGATTTCGTTCGACTAATTCTTGTCACAAATAGCAAGATCAAAACGAATTCTTTGTAAGTTGTCGCAAAGCTCAAATTAACGGGCTTGCAACTTGAGTTTAATTGATACAACACATGGAAATCAAACTACCCACACATATTTCTGGTATAAACACTTGTTGTTCCAATGAAAGTGATATTTGCGCGTGTGTACAGAACTTAATTGCAATTAAATTTTATTTTCTCAACGCCACTTTCATTCGCTTTTTCCCTTTAATTGTTTGCCTTGCGATCGCAACGCGATAATCCGGCCCAGCGTTGCTCTGAGCGAATCACAAATTGCACAAATTGCGGATGGCTTTAATTTGAATCTAATTATTGCAATTGCTTGTTGATACCGTTACATATCGATGTTGCTGCCGCTGTTGTCGATACACGATAGTTATACACACACACACACACACGTAGGCACAGACATACATTTCCGTGGCATTGTTTTGTTTTTGTTGGCATTTTGCGCATACTAAGTAGCGCAAGACTGTCAGTGGCGTATTGTCATCAGCGCAAGTTCTCGCTGCAACGGCGCGCGCAAAAACAGCAATAACAATATCACCATTATTATGCGAGCTGCATTTAATCGAATAAGCGTAATTGGCGACAATGCCAAAGGCTCACACACTCGAGCACTCAAACACACACACAAACATGCATAGTTAAGCTGCAATTGATGTACATACATGTATCCATATGTATTATATGCTTATATACATGCATACATATATACTTATATGTAAATAATGGTAGCATCGGCGATAAGCGTATGGCAGCTAGTTTGTGTCTGCAGTCGGCAGGTGTGCTGGCGTGGCTGGTGGGTGTGTGTCGGTGAAATCGATACAATTATAAACAAATAAACGGAAAAAAGTATTTACTAACGAAACGTGAGTAAATCGCTGTTTGTCACTCGAATACTTGGGGGCGACTGCCTAATTAAACAGACACAGCCAGCGAATAACTTCATTGACACTGCGTATCAACAAATGTATGAATATGTAAATGCGCTGAATCAATTGCAAATATGTACGTATGTATAAATATTTAATAGTTGATTTGTGATTTTCTGGCATAAAATTGGTCGCGAAACCTTTAAAGCGAGTACACACCGAACTACTCTCTTTGGGACACTGTTGGGCACTTATTAGTTGATCAATTTAATGGTAACCGGTCTGACACATAGATGGCGCTACTAGAATTAAATCCATATAATTTTTAGTTAGCCCTGGCTTTTAACAGGCGCGTGTATAAATTTGACAGCTGTCGGTTCATTAGTTTGTGAATTATATCTCTTTCAGTGAAGCAACCTTCGCTATTGTGAAAAAGTGGATAAAAAGGAGTTTCGTGTGTTGATTCAAATATAGATTTTTGAAGCGAAAAAATACAGTTAAAGCAAAAACCAGGATAAGTGAGGAGTTTGCGGACACTACTACAGGAAAATCAACTATCCAGGAACGGTATGCTAAGCTTAGATGTGGTGAAATGAGCACCGAAGACGCTGAACGCAGCGGACGACCAAAAGAGATTGTTACCGACGAAAATATCGAAAAGGTCCACAAAATAATTTTGGATCACCGGAAAATGCAGATGTTCTAGATAGCTGGCATTCTAAAGATATCAACTGAACGTGTATATCATATCATTCACGAATATTTGGGCATAAGAAAGCTCTAGGTACTCCGCAACCTCACTTTTGACCAAAAACAACGACGAATTGATGATTCGAAGCAATGTTTGGCGATGTTCAAGCGTAATAAACACGAGTTTTTGCATTGATATTTGACAATGGATGTAACGTGGCTCCATCATTTCATGCCGAAGTGCAATCGACAGTCATCCGAATGAATGACGCACGATGAACCCGTTCCAAGGCAACAGTCGACTAACAAGTTTATGAGATATTTTGGGATACGCAATTTTTATTAACTAACTTGAAAAAGGAAGGACCATCAACAGCGACCATCACAGCGACTATTACATAGCGCTATTGTATAGTTTGAAGTACGATATCGCCAATTCATCGCTGCATTTGAAAAAAAAGCGAGTGCTGTTTCACTCAGACAATGCACTGTGTCACCAGTCAGTGAAAACGATGACAACAATCAATGAATTGGGCTTCGAATCGCGTCGTATGACTAAGCCGTATGACCAAAATCTGGCCCTCAACGACTATTTTCTGCTCTCAGTTTTCAAAAAAAAAATAAAATTCAAGAGAATGCTTGCTTAGAAGAAATTTTCGTTGAACGAAGAGGTGATCACCGAAACAGAGGCCTATTTTAAATCAAAGGACAAATCGTATTCCAAAATTGGTATCGAAAAGTTGGAGAGTCGCTATAATCAGTATATCATTCTAGAAGAGAACTATGTACAATAAAAAAACGAATTTTGCCAAACAAAAAAAAAAAACTTCCCTGTGATAGGCCAAGGACTGTTAAATAGAACTGACAGATAAATATGAATAGGATCTCCGCCGTTTCTTCTGTATATTAAAAACATCGTGACACATTTTATTGACCCTATTCAGGGTATAAACATTTATTAAGGGGGTATTTTACCCTAGAATTTAAAAAAAAATTCGATTTTTTTTTCATATATTTAAAGTTTAGACTCTCAAAAATATGACCTTGGAAGGATTTTTCAAAATTCGACTTATTTTCGGAGATACAGCCGATTTTGTGAGGTGGCGTCCGTGTTCACTAGAATGGTCTTCTAAATTTTAAACGCGTTTTTCTCGAAACTACTTTTTTCCACACAGTACCGGCATTATCTCAAGTTCTATACAATCGATTTACTTGAAATTTCGTGTGAATCTTCTTTATATAATCCTTTATCGTTCCTATCAGCATTGTATCAAAATTTTTGTTTCTAATATTTTAAAAAAATTCAGGAATTTCAAAAAAAAAAAACCGTAAAAAATGATTTTTATTTTCAGGCAGTCGCCATTTTTCAAAAAAACAATTTTTTCGTGTTCCCTGAGGTAGGGACTATAACAGCATCCTTACTGATTAAGAATTTCTTTTGATTTTTTTTTTCAGACCGCCAGCAGAGTCAGGATCAATGTCACCAGAATGCGCCATTTTTTTTACACCTGTCTCTTTCCCCTCTAATTATTTTAATTTTTAATATTTTTTTGTAAAAGTTTTTTTGTAAATTTTTTTCTGTATTCTTAAGATATCAATAAAAAACACCATATGAAAATGGATAGTGAAATTATTTTTGGTTTTTTTTTTTTAATAAAATTCAAAAAACTGCCCAAAATTTCATTTCTAGAGTAGAATACCCCCTTAAATTTGAGCTTCTGAGTGGTTCAATTTGAAATATAATTGAATCGGTTTACAGTATCATATTGTTATCTGCTGACTACGAGTCGACATTTCAAAAGCTGTGCGTTTATACAGTATATATCTATACTATATATAGTTTATATACATATACATATGTAGATTACACTTAAATGAGAAATAAAAATGTCAGCGAAGAACGAAAGCAGCCATTCAATTAGTAAATTAAATGGTGTGCGCCTTAAAAAAACAGTTCAATGGTCAACAGAAATTCAAATCTAAATTAAAATGCTTTGAATGGCAGGGTACATATAGTGTATCCGGTGATTTTACAATTCGAATGAATTATATTAGCAGTAAATAAGAAAATTTATTATATTTTGTTATGAATTTTTATTTGCTAATTTTTTTTTTCTTTTTTTTGTTAGCCGCACTCATTTCAATAACTAGGTCTCACCTTGGTAGTTGTTTAAACTTTTGTTTTTACTGTTTTTTGTCAATTCATACAAGGTGTGTTCCAAAGTAAGCAGGACTTTTTGAATCTAGCGCCCCCTGGTGGCGCCATCTACTACTGCGTTAGAATCTTCTATCTTTATCGATTGTAAAGTGAGAATTTCATGACATTTTATTGATTTCAAGTGAAGTTACTGCTTTTTAAGTGTCAGTATGTTTGTGTAATCAGTGCGAAAATGAGCTTCGAACAAAGAGCCAACAATAAATTTTGTTTTAAAATTGGAAAAACTTTTACCGAAACATTTCAATTGATGAAACAAGTTTATGGTGATGATGGCCTATCTCGCAGCAGAGTACGCGGGTGGTTTCAACGTTTTCAAAGTAGTTGTGAGAACATATGTACATAAATGACGACCAACATGTATGCCAATCAAAATTCGTGATCACCGGAAATTCCATCGAAACTGTGCATGAATTCATCAAAAACCAGCCGAAATCATCATTGAAATTCATGGAAATGGAATTGGTCATCTACAAAACATCGATTTATCGCATTTTTACCGAACATTTGGGCTTGCGAAAGGTGTGTGCACGGTTTGTTCCGCACAAATTGGCTGACGACCAAAAATTGTTCAGAATCTAACATTCGAAGAACAATTATTTGACCAAAAATCACATTTTAACCATTAATCACTCCCCGTATTCACCTGATATGGCACCGTACGACCTCTTCCCTTTCGAAAAAATGCATTTGCCCATGAAAGAAAAGCGTTATGCAGACATAGAGGCCATTCAAAAGGTTTGCACCGGCATACTGGCGGCCATACCGGCCAACGAGCTAAAACAATCGTTCGACATGCTTTTGGACCGTGCAAAAAGCTATATTGAAGCAGAAGGAAACTTGATTAAAATACTTGAACTTGAATAAATTAAATTGATTTTGTCGAAAAAAGCATTTTTTCTGTTTTTTTTTTTAAGTCCTTTTTACTTTGGAACGCTCCTTGTATATCGCAAATATTACTACCTAAACTATAGGTATACTCGTACTTCAATTGATCTGAATGTTTAGTATCTCGGGGTTAGAGAACAAAAACAAACATTAATGATCTAAAATCCCTTTATTGTTTTTCAAAACAGTCTCCATTAAGATCTATAGACGCTTGCATGCGTTGGAATCAATTGTCAAGGCAACTTTGCCCCTCTGATAGAGGTACCTCCGAAACGGGCGTTCTATGGAAATACAAAGAAGTCACCCGGAGCCAAGTCTACACGGTGGATGACTCATGAAATGTTTTTGTTTCAGTTGATGCGAAAGCTCGCATTGCCGTGATGAAGTGTGATCCGTCTTTGGTTTTCTTGATTTCTTGAAGACAACTGGCAAGCAAATGAATGCATGCCACTTAGAATTTGCGGTTCTGCGTTGTTCTAATGATATAGTTGCAACTTGTCCAGTTTTTCAAAAAAAAAAAAAAAAAAAAAAAAACAACGGCAACCATTTGCTTGAAAATGCTTCGTGTGCGAACAACTTTTGTTAGATTCGGCTCATTTTGAATCACCCATACTGTCGACTATTGGTTACTACCAACTGTCGTGTTGTTTATATCCCGAAGAATGAGATGCAACTTACATAAGATTTGCTCGTTGCTACATTTTCTTTCGCGCTGCTCTCTTGTGAAAAAAAATTACAAGCAAAAACAACTCACTAAGTTGGTAATGTCGCTATTTTCAATTATATCGAATTTGGCTTTTAACATTTTTGGTCAGTTTTTCAATTGAAAATGGTTCAACATATTTTCTACACTTTACAGGGTTTGTAACACCCAAAAGGAAGCGTCACCGACTCTATAAAAAATATATGTATGCCTATACTATATTAGCATGACGAGTCAAGTTTAACCATGTACGTCGGCCTGTCTATCCGCCTGTCTATCCACCTGTCTATCCGTCTGTCTATACAAATATGCGCCAACTAGTCGCTTAGTTTTTGAGATATCGATTTGAAATTTTGCTCACGTCCTCTTCTCTTAAAGTAAGTGTTTATTTGTCGTAACCGCCGATATCGGACCATCATAGCGTATAGCTGCCATGCAAATTGACCGATCGAAATCAAGTTATTAAGTCACAAATTAATGGTCCGACAGCTGTGAAATTTATACACATGACTTTTAAAGATTAGAACTCACTAAAAATCACATGGATCTTTAACTTCACAGTGAGAAAATTATCTGAAGATAATACAATATTATCCTTCTCCTTTCTGGGCACTCACTTTTGAACCATGTTCTGACTTTAAGGTGGACAAAGCTCACACCAACAGAACCAGAAAAGTTTGTTCTCACTTTAAGGCGGACGGAGGTCATACCATCGGAACCTGAAAGGTTTGTTCTGACTTTATGGCGGATGGAGGTCATACCATCGGAACCAGAAAGGTTTGTTCTGACCTTAAGGCGGATGGAGGTCATACCATCGGAACCAGAAATGTTTGTTCTGACTTCAAGACGGATGGAGGTCATACCATTGGAACCAGAAGGGTTTGTTCTCATTTTAAGGCGGACGGAGGTCATATCATCGGAACCAGAATGGTTTAGTTTGGATTCATTACAAAATCTTACAAAATTATTCGGACAAATGTTGCTGCAATCTCTTTGAAATGTGTTCGCACAATACCCAGTGGATATTTTGAATCATTTCAATTCTGAATCCACAAAGTACATAGCTGCCTAAGTCTTCTGACCTTTTTATAGTACTGTTTTTCAATAATCTGTAAAAGTTCTCTTTGTCGAAAATAACACGGTTCTCTTTTTTATTCTTGCTTTACACAAGTAACACCTATAGAACAGAAAAATCAGTGATACAAAAAAACCTGTTACTGGTATATAGTACATATGAACAATAAGGTTTCATGTCAAGCTAAAACACTTTACTATAATCAGATTCCAAGTTCGCAATTGAGGCTCATGCGAGTACATACACACTTATGGAAGTGTCGGTGTTGTTATTTTCGTAACTTAAGACTTGAAATAAATTATAGGTATTAGTTCCTAGAAAACGTGAAGCTCGAAGCTAGGAGGTTACTAAAACTTTGTTTGTTGAAAATTTTCTCCATAAAAGTTTTTAAAAAAAAGAAAGGCCAAACTAGCGCTCTTGCCTCAGAGAACCCGAGAAATAAGCAAATGTATGCTTATTTCACGCACAAGTAAGAATTTCCAAATTTTCTCTACAGGGCACAAAAAAGTCGGCTTCATATGAGGAAATTCGCATATACGTAAAACTGTATTTTCTGATAATTGCTACTTTTTACACTTTCTTACATCGCAAATTATTTCACCATTGCGTAATATGCAGGTTAGTGGTTACTTATACAAATACTTGTATATGTATGTATTTATTTATTTATAGTGTGATGCCTCATATTATACCTGTAAATATAATAACTTACCCACGCTGCCATTAATATGCACGACAGTGCATAATACCTACAAGAAACCTATGTTTGAAAAGTATACTTGTACATATATATATGTTTATACATAAGTACATATATGGTATGTTCAAGTATGTTATTTATGCGCGGACTTGTTTACAAAAGTTGTGGAATTTGGGCGTTTCTTCATGAAATTTCAGCATAATGGAACGACCATAAGTAAGGAAACGTTTCTGTTCAAGTCCTCTAATGTTACGATAAGTACAAGGTATAAATCTAGATATTTGAATAAATGGAATATTCAGCGGATGTCTGAACTATTGTTGAGCTACACGAACTGATACAGCATCGTCTCGGTAAACTTCTTAAATTTTATTGGTGGCTTGCGTGGCATTCTTCCCTTTTTTAGACACAAATCTCAAAATATAGCGAATTTCTTTATTATTTTCTCTTCATTTTTGAACAGCTGTAACTTTTTCTCAACTTCCCCGATTTTAATTTTTTGGTTAAATGAAGCTTAAAATTTTAACTTTCCGCCAATATATAGTTTGACACAATCTGATTGGTAGCATTGGAGATGTACGACTGCAACGACATCTATTGACAAAATACGAAAATACTTTTTCGACTATCCAATATATATGTATGTACTATACACTGTTTAGTCATCTTCATTTGATAAATATTTCATATCATAAAAAAAAAGTTTATTCCACCTAAAAAATAATTACAAGCTATATAACATATGTATGTATGTAAATTGTGTACTTATTTACTTTTTGCTGACTGACAGCGCTTCTTATCAGCTGTCATTTAAGCACATACAGTGAGTATACATACTTATCTACATATGTATGTATATTTTCTTGAGCCAACAAAACTTGACGCATATATTTGATGTGGACCACAGATTAAATGTTTACAGATTTACTTGAATAATGAATGGACAAAAGTTCATGTACGAGTATGTAGTGATAATGTGCGGTGATAACAGATCGCGCATGACATTGTTTCAAGCGCTATTTACAACAGTCGTAATAGTTAGAGAGCGCGAGCAGCGAGGCATGTGGTGTATTATGGAAGATCACTGATTTAAATACATATTTGACGCATGCTTGGCTGATCGTTGAAAGAATAATAATAAATGCAATAAATTAATGCATTTTTTGTAATCTAAAAATAGTTTTGAGATTTTTTTTCGCGGACAAGGTAGTATAGAATAATCAACGTGACGAGCTGAGTGGGTTAGTGATGTCGGTATATAGGCCAACTATCCTTAAATTTATGCAGTTTTCGAGATATCGATTTGACATTTTTTCCATCTTCTTTCCTCCTCAAGAAGCTTCACATTGGTTCGAACCGCCGTCATCGGACCATTTTAGGATGTATGTATGGTGCTTGTATGGAAAACTTTTTTATTTGACGATATATCTTCCCGAAATTCGGCAAAAATTATTTTCTAAAGCAGCGCTACAATCACAGTAAGAATTGTTCGGATCGGTTAGCTGTAGCTTATAGCTGCCATACAAACTGAAACACCGGAACTGGATGCTTGTATGAAAAGCCTTATAAGTTGACGATATATCTTCCCGAAATTTGGCAGATATAATTTTCTAAGACAGGACTACAACCTCAGTAGAAATTGTTCGGATCGGTTAACTATAGCTTATAGCTGCCATACAAACTGAACGATCAGAACTGAATACTTGTATGTAGAGCCTTATCAGGTGACGAGATATCTTCCCGAAATTTGGCAGATGTAATTTTCTAAGACAGGGCTACAACCTCAGTAGAAATTGTTTGGATCGGTTGGCTATAGCTTATAGCTGCCATACAAACTTAACGATCGGAACTGAATACTTGTATGAAGAGCATTATAAGTTGACGATATATCTTCTCGAAATTTGGCAGACATAATTTTCTAAAGCAGTGCTACAATCTCAGTAAAAATAGTTCGGATCGGTTAACTATAGCTTATAGCTGCCATACAAACTGAACGATCGGAGCTGAATGCTTGTATGAAGAGCCTTATCAGGTGACGAGATATCTTCCCAAAATTTGGCAGATGTAATTTTCTAAGACAGGGCTACAACCTCAGTAGAAATTGTTTGGATCGGTTCGCTATAGCTTATAGCTGCAATACAAGCCGATCGACCAAAATCAAGTTCTTGTATGGAAAACCTTCTCATTTGACGAGGTATCTTCACGAAGATAGAGTTTTGTCCAAGATACCCCTAAAGTTTCCGAATATATTGTTCAGATGGGAACACTATAGTAAGTAGCTCACATACAAACTGTCGGTCAATATCAAGATATATTTTTATACGCTTTCATGCTATAGAAATTGTAGCTCTCAAGGATATTATACAAGTAGCTTCTGTGCAGCCAAAGTTAATCTCTTTCTTCTTGTTTTCAAAATATTGTATTTTATACATACTCATTTAGTAAAAATTGTATATTATTATATATGATTGATAAACGAGGAATGCATCGCGATCTTAGGTCTATTTTGCCCTTTCTTAAATCACAAGGACTCACCTAGTCCTAGCATATTGATAAAGTCCAAAATACTGCTGAGGGCTTGCGAAGAAGTGTGATCCCTGTATGCGATCCTTATATATACAATATAATTTTTTTTAATTTTAGAAATTTTATAGACCCACTTTATGAGTACCTCGATTTTAAATTTGAAACAAAAAATCGATTTTTCAGATTGCTAGTCAAGCATAGCCCCTTAAAGAGAGCATTATATATTAATATAGACTGTTAAAGGGATCATTTGACTGCGAGCACTGCTTAAGAGAGTTCAGTCTACAATAAAGATAATGAGCTCATGTCATACCTACCATATTGCTGGTACCAGCGCTCGCGTTCAGTACGCAATAGCAGTTTCAATCGCAATCAATGTGACTTACAATTTGGGCCATTAACAATTGAACCACTATGGCAACTAAGGTAAAGAAATAACACACGTCAACACACAAAAGGCCACTGCGGCCAGTGACAATTGAAAATTCCGCACACGTTTCACACAAAATTATTAAAAAAAATTTAATAAAATAAAATGAAAAAATGAATAATAAGCGACTGACGTACTCGTTACAATGCGAGTAAATAACAAGCGTAGAAAACATAATTCAATGCAAAGAAATCGAGGCATGAGATAAAGAGCGAAACGGTAAATGAAAAGCACGAAATGCCGGAGACCATAAACGTTATGTTAAGCAATCGCCGCTTGCTAAGCTGCGCTTGTATTCCGCCACCGACAGCCAGCTGAGCAGACGCCAAAGAATGCGATTTCTTTTTTCTACGAGTATTTACCTGTTTCGCTTGCCTTTCATTATATAGTCAACTATTTTTTTTTTTTTTTGACGACTTAATAATAGCGAATGCAGCAACACAACATAAAGCTGAAAAAGCGCGCGCGCGCGCGATATGGCAACACTGCAGTGCAGCAACACACAGTGCATTGCGACAAACAGCTGTGCAGATTGCACATGCGCGAATTTTCGTTGGGCGGGTGCAACCATAAATAACGGCTTGACACGCAAGGCAGCCGCGATAAAAGTGAAAGAAGCGCGAGCAACAGGACGCACGTTGAAACCGAATATGCGCCGTGGAGTTGGGCGCACACGCGCATCTTCGGAAAAGTACCAAAAGTAGCTGAAGACACGCGCAAGATCAGATCAAAAATATCGCGTTTATGCCACACTATCACAAAATGCAAACAACAAGTTACGAGCGGGTCCACAACGACTACTTTGTATTTCATATGAGCTGCCAGCGGCAGGGGGAAACTTCACATGACATGGCAGTCTGCAACTTGTTTCGAAAACCAACAAGAAAAAAACTCAAAAACTTTACCTTGCATTGAAAGTGCGGCGTTCAATTTGAATTTACAGGAGCAGCCACTGCTGACGACGGCTCCAGCCTGTCACTCGCTTTCGAAAACGTGCTGCAGTCTCGAAACTCACACTAAAGGTCACTTTCTATATTCTTTGCGCGCCTTTCTCCGCCCGCCCTCTGCACTTTTTGCTTTATTTCTTTCGAAAAAACAATTTTTCTTTCAATTTATGCTGCGCTTTGTTGTTGTATTCTAGAGCAAATTTATGCAAAACACATCGGCGAGTTGTCACTTTTAATTTGTGTTTTCTCTTTTTTTGATACGCATGTATTTATTTCCTCATTTCTATTATATTATATATTCGCACGGTAGCAAAAACAAAACACAACAATCGCTATGCGTTCGCACTCGCCAACGTACATACACACACACGCACGCTTGATCGCCACGGCCCGTCTAGTTCCACTGTCGACGAAGAAAGACACGTCCGCTTGCTGCTAAGTACCGCACTCAACTGACCAACTGTTATTTTAGCTTTCTATGCTCTTGCGTCTAACGAGTAGTCGGTTGGAGCGTATGAAGAAATGACTACGGGTTAATGCGAGCTTTACACTCGTTTAGCGTTAGCTTGGAGCGTAGAGCTTCGAATATGTCTTACAGTGAAGCTTGTTGAGTGGGCGGTTTAAGCTTTCAAAGCTAACAGTTACACGATCACTGGGCGCAGCACTTTATGATGAACTCCCATTTGATTGAAAACTTTGTTTGAGCTTTCTAAAGCTTATTTCGAGCTTAATAGTGTGAAGAAAAAGATAAGCGCAGGCCAAACAAAAAAAGCTCATCTTGAAATGAGAAAAATTTTAATGAAAATTTTAAATTGATTTAATCGTAAACGTTGAAGACATCTTTACAAAGTGATCCAGTGAAAAGAAGTTCTTCTTTTTTGCATTAAATTAAAGCATAGATCTGATTTAAGTGAAAGATTGAGGATAATTTCATAATGACACTCGCATGGAAAGCCTCCTCCTTATTGGTTACTGTACAGTTGAATTCACTGACAAGTTTTTCGTTTTCAAAATTATTTGCCATTGACAGCAACAATTAGTAATCACTTAGTACCAGATCCGGACTAGAAGGTGCATGCATAAGGACCTACCAAACTAGATCTTGCAGCTCCTGACGAATCCCAATCGAGGCGTATGGCCTGGTTTTGATCTGATTGACTACTGTTCCTCTCCTATAAGCTAAAGCTGCCGCGTCAGGGAGATTACTTCTTTTAGTTCGTTCAATTGTTTAAGCTACAAGCTCAATTTAAGAGTTTGACTGCCTGTGAGCTGCATCTACATAATAGATTATTCCCTCCTCATCCCACCAAACACATAGCAAAAGCTTCCTGACCGTCCATCCTGCCTTTTCCACTGTAACATCCATTTACCGCATTTCGAACACGACCGTTTACGATTGACGTTGTCGTAATTGATCCAATCCTCAGCACCTGAAACCATCCGCTTTGGAATTGGAGTCGATATCGTTGCGATACATGTTATGTAGCTTTGATTCGCAGATGGAAACTCGGTCCATAAGTTTTTTTTAAATATCTCATGTAGTACTCACACAGTGTCTTTCTTTTCGTCGCTACTCTTATTTAAAGGAATACTCACTGGTCTCTGTCTAGTGGCGACACACGCACGTAGGATTGGGTTGACGAATCGAGAGGACTGCAGGAAATGTCTAGAACCAGGGAAACAATTGAGCATGTCTTATGCACTTGTCCCGTATTGGCAAGACTATGCTGTAAGTATCTGGAGTCCCCACGGAATGATGCACTAGAGGAGGTATCGGTAGTGATGCCACAGAGTCTATTAAAATTCGCGTCAAGCACAGGTATGCTAAACGATGACTACTCCTCTTGGATCTAGCAACTAAACTTCATCTGGTATCGCAAAGAGCCAAACTGATCTAAATGATTCGAAATGGTTTTTTTGCAGAGCTCAACTCCTCTTCTTCTTCTTTACTGGCGTAGACACCGCTTACGCGATTATAGCCGAGTCAACAACAGCGCGCCAGTCGTTCCTTCTTTTTGCTACGTAGCGCCAATTGGATATCCCAAGCGAAGCCAGGTCCTTCTCCACTTGGTCCTTCCAACGGAGTGGAGGTCTTCCTCTTCTTTCCCCGGCGGGTACTGCGTCGAATACTTTCAGAGCTGGAGTGTTTTCGTCCATCCGGACAATATGACCTAGCCAGCGTAGCCACTGTCTTTTAATTCGCTGAACTATGTCAATGTCCTCGTATATCTCGTACAGCTCATCGTTCCATCGAATGCGATATTCGCCGTGGCCAATGCGCAAAGGACCATAAATCTTTCGCAGAACCTTTCTCTCGAAAACTCGTAACGTCAACTCATCGGTCATCGTCCAAGCCTCTGCACCATATAGCAGGACGGGAATTATGAGCGACTTATAGAGTTTGGCTTTTGTTCGACGAGAGAGGACTTTACTTTTCAATTGCCTACTCAGTCCGAAGTAGCACCTGCTGGCAAGAGTAATCCTGCGTTGGATTTCCAGGCTGACATTGTTGGTGGTGTTAATGCTGGTTCCTAAATAGACGAAATTATCTACAACTTCAAAGTTATGACTGTCAACAGTGACGTGAGAGCCAAGTCGCGAGTGCGACGACTGTTTGTTTGATGACAGGAGATATTTCGTCTTGCCCGCATCGCATCGCATTTAGACAACGGAAGTGACAGATTACTGGAGCCATCTATTTGACAAAAATAAGGAATTAAATTTAATATTTTGTTTATGGCTCTGAGCTCAATGGCAAGCGGCCGCACTTAGACAATCAATGCCCAATGCCTACTAAGTTGTTTACTAAGTTGGAGCCGTGAAATATGTCCTATATCATGCGGCGTAAGGCTAGGCGTTCGCATAGTTATCGTTCCAGCGTCTCATCATCTATTCTCATGCTCTGCATTACTCTAAAGCCACTTTTCCGATTTTCTGAAGGCAGGATCTTAAAGTTTGGTGCGCAGTGATCTCTCCTACAACGTTACTTATCTCCATTTGGCTCGAAGGTGGAGCTTTTTCGTCTGTCCACCATCAACACTACACACATTAACTTTATGATATTCCAAAACCTAAGGTGTTCCTCCATTTACTTCTACCTATTTCTATTAAGTCGCTTCGTATTAAAGTATATTATTTATTGACTTCCAAACACGTGGTTATTTAAGCCCGATACCTGTGATATCGATATCTGTAAAAAGTGCAATGCTACCAATGCAGTAAAAAATGCGATTTTGTAAACTTCCATTTTTCATTGGATGTTTCAATTTATAGATTCCCTTCGAACCGCTCACCTAGTTTTGAACTTTCAAGTGGCTTGACTCCTAACTGCCGCCGACACAACTATACCCTTGAGCTAGTGACAGTGCAATTGACTTTAAACACACTTTCCTCGATAGTGCCATTTAAAAGCGCAAGCGAAAGTTAGTTGTGGCAGCATTGATGTACCGTTCCCCATGTGCAAAATGCTTGCTTATGCTTGTACACATTTATGTAAGCAGATACCTGAATACACGCTTAGCATGGCCGTTTTTACTCCATATTCTATATCTCTAAGCTATGCCGGTGACAAATGCTTGCAAAGTTGCACCGAACTTCTCGGTTTGCACTCGAGCGGATTGTGCGAAAACAAGTATATAAACACACCACATTTACATCGAATGTAGCGGAATGAACCCTGCAAAAAATGTGACAAGTTTGGGATTAGTCCGCAATTGGTCGCTAAGCAACAAGTGATTTATGGTATTTTAAATCCTTTTAAATGTAACGAACTGTTCCTTCTTGTTTTAGTCTGCCTTATAAAGAGCTATTGCACGCTGTTGGCCCTAAATATTAGCGAATGGTTGGTAGCGACGTTCGAAACGCTTTTAATAGTGCGAAATCGGCGGACATCATCGAGGCCGCTTACCTCAATTCTGTGGTGCGAAGCTAAGTACCTTAGTAACAGAAAACTGCTGTACCAGACTAGCAAAGGATCACGACAAATAGAAGTTACGTCAGGAGCAGCATAAGGGTCCATTTTATGCCCACGCCTGTGGAATATTAGTTATGACGGAATACTAAAACTGGAAATGCCAGACGAATCATATTTAATCGGCTACGTGGACGACATAGCAGCAGTTATCACAGCCCCAGACACAGAGGAAGCTCATAGAAAACTGAATGAGGTCAAGATTCGGACGCAAAAATGGATTGGCTCACATAACCTAGACAAAAGCTTGTCCTCAGATTAAACTCCTAGGTACAAATCCAGTACGCCGCAGGCAAGACAGCGAAAATCACCTCCTACCTTAGCAGAACCACATAAGAAAAGAGAAAACTCTTAATGTCAACAACCACGAGCATCTTACTATACGGAGTAGAGATTTGGACGGATGTGCTAAAAAATAAATACGTATTGGCCAGCAGTGCAGCGCATCGCAGCGCTCACCGAACTGTGACAGGTGATGCAATATTAGTCATAAGTGGGAATGCTCCCGTTGATCTTTTGGCGCACGAAAGAAAAAAGCTGTGTGAGCAATTGAAAGAATAAAGAAAGACACGATACTCGCATGGCAACGATGATGGGAAAATGAGAGTCGAGGCAAATGTAATTATAAAAGACTTAAACTCATTGACAAGTCGTAAAAGTAGAGAAGTCGACTTCTATACAACATACTTAGTTACTATCCGGACACGGATATTTCTGAAAACAGCTTCACAGAATGGATAAAGTCAAAGAGCCATCATGCGGTCCGGTGGCCGACGGTTCCTTAGAGAAGGGTTTTGACCTACAAGTGGCACATACCGTTGCTGGGACGACACCTCTGACGTTGTGGAAGGCATTTTCCGCCCCCTCAACCCAAAGCCTATAAAAAGATACTGATTGTAAATCTGCTAACCCACTAAAGCTATTGTTCGTACTAATTAATACCTAACTATAACTCAAAAATATATCTAATTCACACAATTGTGTCCAATAGAAAGTATTACGGGGTATATTCTCTATAAAGAGTGCTCGCACAATTTTTGGCAGGGTTCGTACCAAGTTGCTTGTAAGTGTTTTGGGGTTGTTTTTTATACATCCGATCATAAGTGTTGTGCGTGGCTTAACTAAAACTATTTGTACTTGTGACTTATCGAACTTTTGCTCTCTCGAACAAATCCCCTACAGTTTTAGCCAGCTTTATTAAGTTCTACATGCATAAATAAGTAACTCGCACCCTTCACGGTGTTGCGTTATTGGCGATACTGCGCCACTTTGCTGCAATGGCAATCGTTTTGGCAGCTTTGTATTTACAATAACAAAGTGCTTCGAGTAAAGGGATTGGAGCTGCACGAATTTTGCGAGCTAAATGTGCAGTTCGCTTCTTTCTTTGCGATTGTTATCAGTCTTTTTAAAATCGAAGTCAATAATTTAATAAAATCTCATTTAAGAGAGTTTGGGGTGGTTTTCATACCGGAATCTAAGAGAAGTCAACTAACCTACGCGAAAGAGTATAAGCCTAAAACTTCCTTCCTGCTGGTAACATTAGAGAAAATCTTGAACGTACAAATCAAGGCCGCAGCATCACCTGGAATCAAGAGGCGTACACTAAAACAGGTCCGTAAAGACTGTCCTCCATGTACTAGTATGTATTAAAAATTAAAGAAAGATCTGAAATATAAAGAATGCTCTCTTGAAGTGTTCCTGGACATTTCTGAAGAATTTAGTATGATTCTACGGAACCGATTCTGAATAATACCAGGCAACAGCCACGTGAGCTCAAGAAGGATAAAAACAGAAGGGAACGACGATATAATGACCAAGCAAGTCCATCGAGGTATCCCGTAGGATGGAGTGCTACCTCCGTCGCCATGCATATTAATTCTTAAGAAACTGTTACAGGGCTTAGACCGCAAAGTCTTCTCGACTGAACATCGAAACTGAGTCTGGTGTTGGATCTCAAGAAGTCGGATTTTCTTGTTTTCACTCAGAAATAAAAAAACCTTTCCATGTTGGGAATAAATAATAATAACAACCAGCCATACCTTGAATGCATGTAAGCAGATTCCCGGTACAACCTGCTATTGTAAGAAAAGTTTTGCTTTACCGTGCAGTAGTTTGGTGGAGAGGTTTATGGAAATCTACTTACCGGAGGCCAATGAAAAGGGTTTAGAGACTTGGTGCGCTGTGCACAGCGAGAGCTCTAAGAATCACACCAACGACGGCTAATGAACTAGTGTTGGAGCTGCCACCTATAGACCTCTCCATAGAAAACTAAACTAGAAAATCGAGGGGAGATCTACTTGCTACATGACAATTGACATACAGAACCTTCCGGCATAGCTTAGTGGGTAATGGCGCTGTACGTTAACATATTTTCTGTCTGAAATATATGAAACATTTATACGGAGAATGGAGCTTATTTCAAATATAAGTCCACGGTACACCGGCAAGTTACTCCAGAGTTAACGTCTACCTTGACAGCCAACTAAGCCGTAACCTCGTTTCGTTTAACAGCCAAAAGTTTCTTCTGAAGCAAGGTAACAGTTGAGAATGTCGCCAGGAACAAGCAACTTAAATTTTACTGGGTGCCAGGTCAAAAAGACATCGAGGGCAATGAGATAGTGTAGGAGATTGACAATAGTGGTGAACGGTTACCGCCCGAAATTGATAAACGAGTTCATTGCTTATACGACGATGTAGACAGGAGCATGGAAATTAAGGTCAAAATGGAATGAAACAATCCTCCAGGAGAAAAACTACAATAGTCATTTGCTAAGCAGTAGATTTGAAATACCATATATAAACTTCCTACTGGTATTTGATAGAAGAGACCTTAAACAATTACGAAGGAACATGACTGGATTACTCATTGGCCACAGTCTTGTGACGGAATACGCCGCAGAATTGATAGAATCTGATAGATCAAGATGTGATGGACTTACGGTGTGTGATACTGGAAAAGGTATCGTTGGTAAGACCACAGAGTCGATTGACATTTCCTTGACGAAGGCATCCTAAGAGATAAGTTCTTCTCAAGGACTACATAACAGCACTCCGTTTCGTATCGCTAAAGACCAAAACTAGTCAATGCATGGCTCATTAGCCTACTATACTTTTCTTTATCGTTCTGCATTAAATTCCAAAAGACCACAGCTAATGTACTTGTGGATCTGAGATTCGAACACATGAGCTTGTGGTAGTAGTCACGCAGTAAAAGCAATCGTTCGCGCTGTACGTAATTTTTTCGAAGCTTTATCTCATACGAACTGCATTATCTGTTTAATTGTTTGCGTTATCTACAAATATTGCAAATTAATTGTAACAAATTCGTTATCTTTAACAGTTAGCTAGCATGTCTAATTGCTTAACATAATACTAACTGCTGTTAGCAAATTTATTAGTACAGCTTTGTGACAGATAAGAGTTATCTCATAAACACTTAGAGCTTAAAGCATAATAATTTGAATTACAGACTAATAGACATTCGTAAAGAAGAGCCTTCAAATAGCTTCCGCAAACAGCGCGAATTTCCTATTCTGAGACTTCAGCAACAGTGAAGATATAATCATTGAAACCGAAGAGTATTTTGAAGCAGACCAGAAATTGTTCTGCAAGAAATTAAATGGTAAAGTTGGAAATCAATATTTTTCCAAATGAATATGTTCTTCTTTGAAATGAAGAAGTTTGTTTAAATAAAGACGCTTTGAGTAAATTGCTAATTGGAAGCGATCCCTATTCATATCAAAACTGAATGTGGATTAGGATAAGCTAAGGTGCTGATCTTCGCACCGAAGATAACACAGGATCCCACTCTGACAGCTCGTTCTTTGTGATAATTATGGCTCACCAGAGCCTTGTAGATCGACAAAATGTTTCGAGGTTATAAGATATTTCTTGAAACGGCAAGTATTGCAATGCCAATCTCTACGCCAAGTAAGCCGAAGGTAAGTTGTATCGAATTGTTTCAACTTCAGTCAGAATTTTTTCTTTTTCAAAAAGAGTACCGTAAACAGGTCTCTTTGGACTTGCTTGATCATGCGAGTTCCAATCACACATTCATAGAGAGCATTATAATTGCCCAAGAGATTTGGGCTTATGAGATTGACTTGCAAGAAGTCAACAATCATCGGAAAAAACGAGCTGAAACCAAAAAACCACACCAAAGCCGCACAAAAATCAAGGTGATGCTCATTTCTTTTTCGATATTCGTGGTTTGGTGCATCACGAATTTTTTCCAGCAGGACAGACGATTAATAAGAAGTTCTATTTGGCCGTATTATGGCTTTGCGTGAGAACACCTGCCAAAAACCGACGGAATTGTGGAAGAACAATTCAAGTATTCTACACAACGAGAATACACCATAGCATCGAGCCACCATTGTGTCCGAATTTAAAGCCAAAAACGCCTTCGAATACCATCGATCAACCATCATATTCACCAGATTTGGCTCTGTGCGGTTTTTTCTTGTTTCCTAAATGAAATTGCTGCTACGTGGAACCCGTTTTCATTCGACCGAAGAGAGAAAACAAAATTCGCTCCAGTTGAAGGCCATCCCAAAAAAAAGCTTGTGAAAAGTGTTTCGAGGACTGAAAAATATTTGGTGGGGATTACTTTGAAGCCGACAAAATAAATATTGATAAATTATTAAATATTTTGTGTTTTATTTACAATTTCCGGGTACTTTTGCAATGTATGTTACCTTACCGTAAGCTGCTGGACTTGGTCCAGTCAGAACCACCTTCTAAAGCGGTGAGATGAACCTAGCTAAGAACTAGTAGTTCAGAGGACCTCCTGCCTTCACAAGTATCCTGGGTAAGATGGATCTCGTAGCCACACAAATTCTGGTTGTTGACCAGCGCTTGCCAAGCTTACGGATGGTCCATGAATCCAAGAATATAAGAATATAGTAGTACATTATATATCATTATTTATTTCAAATATTTTTTATACAAATATTAGCTCTATGTGCCAAAGTAGTATTAATAATTTAATCCGTTCCACAGGTATATAGCGGCTTATTGCGCCGAATCCACATCTTTGCTATAACAGCTTGCATTGCTACAATCGACACCTTCGTCCCGCTCATTGCCATGCAATTCGCTGTCGTTTTTCACTTTATCACCTAACGGTTGAATTCCAAGCTTGGTAGCACCGCTAATTTGGCGTGCAGCAGGTTTGCAGCACAAACTTCGAGTAAACGCGACCATTTTACGTATACAGAAACAGCCACAACAAGTGGATGTCGACGCTAGCTGGGATCCCAATCCAGCAGAGCTTGCCATTGGATACTTGGCGACATGCTGTTTGCTCTGATGACGCAACCGGAAACTGCAAAAACCGCAGCCGAAAGTTGCCTTAATAATGTGCGCAAATTTTAGGACATCCGTTAGAAAGGTATAAAAGAAGGGGTTCAGCATGGAATTGGTTAAGTTGAGAATGCCGAAAACGTAATGCAAAATTATTGGAAAGCGACCTGCATAAATGCCACCTATGCGCATTATCATCAAAATCCAGGTGGGTGAACGCAGAAAGAGAAAAGCGGTAATTAACAAAATGATAACGGTAAACATGCGTAGATGACGTGTTTCACGATTATTGCTGTTGCTCGTCTTAGTAGGCGCGGAGCTTGTAAGGCTCGTCGGAAAATTTATACTGGTTGCGCTTGGCTGGCTTGGTGGCGGTATTTTCAAGTCGGTCGTGTTTATACCGACTCCATTCGAAATAGTTAGGCAGCTGCTTGCTTGTCCTCTCGAATCGACTGGATACTCCTTTAAGTTCCGCTCGTCATCTTTACATTTTCTCGAACAGAAGCAGATGGCGTGTCTCCACCAACTTTTATGCTGTTTCTTACTGACAGTAGCAGCAGTGTGACGACTTTTCCACAATTGCCTTGCAATCACCGAGTTCATCCATATAAAAGCAATTATTGTGGGAACGAAAATGACGCCGAAAATTGCATAGTAGTACATGGCGATAGATGACTGAAAATATATCAAATGGGAGCAATATTATACAATATAAATAGGATATGATGGAAGGTCTGGAATTCAGCGAAAACAAACTTATAAGTCATGTCAGTTCCCAAGTCAGCCGACTGAAAACTGAAAACACATACCGTGTTTCTGGACTCTACAGTGGTCACACCACCCCCATATCTTGTCTAAAAATTGGCAAAATCGGACCTTAACTGCTCAACCCCCCTGATACGGGATATATAAACCCCAGTATTTATAGATGTATGTGTGTCAAAAATGGATGGAATCGGGTCAGTACTGCCCTTAGCTCCCATATACAACGCTTAATAGATAGACTTTCGAACTTTCAGTTGTCTTTATATAGCCATCGGGCAATGTGAATAATCTAATAACAGTCGATCCCAATGGCTTCTTCTTCTTTATTGGCGTATACACCGTTTACGAGGTTATAGCCGAGTTTACAACAGCACGCCAATCATTCTTCCTTTTCCCTGTTTGGTGCCGATTGGAGATTCCAAGTGTAACTAGGTCCTTCTCCACCTGGTTTTTTCAACGGAAAGAAAAAAGAAAAGAAGGTCTTACTTTGCTTCCCCTGGCGGATACTGTGTCGAATACTCTCAGGGACGGAGTATTTTCATCCAATCGGACGACATGACCTAGCCACCCAGCGTAGCCGCCGTCTCTTAATGCGCTGAACTAAGTCAATGTCTTCGTACAGCGTTTGTCCGGAAAGTAATAGGACAAATTTTTTCCGCCGCGACTGTACTTTGTAGAGAACGTTCCTAGCTAACGAACGATTGGCTGGTCAATAAACTCCGAGCACTTCGAGAGTCTGGAAAATCATTTTCGCGCAACGTGTTTCTCTGAGTGGTGCAAGCCGAAAAGCAGCGTTCGTTAGAGCAGAGGTAAGCGATCAAATTCTGTGTGAAACTCGGTAAATCTGCGACAAAGACGTTTGATTTAATCAAGGAGGCTTACCCAGATATCACGCCTTCAATGCTCGGAAATCGTGCTGGCAGCGCTGCATCAACGCAGAAGGTTTCTATTTTGAAAAATTTTAAGTAATTGTAACGATTAGTTCAATATATTTTTTTAAATCGACTCTGTCCTATTACTTTCCGGATAAACGCTGTATATCTCGTACAGTTCATCGTTTCATAGACTGCGGTATTCGCCGTTGCCAATGCGTAAAGGCCCTAAATCTTCCGCAGAATCCTTCTTTCGAAAAGTCATAACGCCGACCAATCAGCTGTTGTAATCCTCCATGCCTCTGCACCTCATAGGTGCAGATGGTGAAGACAGGATTTGGTCATTGCTCGTCGAGCGCGGACTTTACTTCTCAATTGCATACTCATTCCGATGTAGAACCTGTTGGAAAGAATTATTCTGCTGTGGATTTCAAGGCTTACTTTGTTGTTAGTGTTAATGATGGTCCCAAGATAGACGAGATTATCTACGGCTTCGAAGTTATGACTGTCAACAGTGACATGAGAGCCAAGTCGCAAGTCGACGGCTCTTTGTTTGATGGCAGGAGATATTTTGTCGTAATCTCGTTCCCTACTAGTCTGGAGATAGCAGAGTCTTTGTGTCTAAAACTGATAAAGTCGGATGAAAGCTTGTCATAACCACGCTTTGACTAATATCTATAAGGATAAAGTCAACATTCGTTATATATTGTTGCTGGATTTGATATTTCCCCTGATTTAATCATGGACGTGCTTTGTTAGTCGATTCGTGTTTTGGAAACCCTTGTAAGTATATAAAATATTCGGATACAGCCGAACTTAGCGCTTCTTTACTTGTTTATCATATACTCGACTAACTAATATTGATATAAAAATAATATTGTTTCTATCAGCAGTGAGATAACTTCGGGGAAAATTGAAAGTTGACAGGGCAATCCCAAATACCTTGACAGTTTGGCTATTATCGGTCAATTTCGAAAAATATTGCGTTTTAGTGTCGTCTGTGGCACTAATTAGAGCAGTCAATCGAACTCGCCGACAGAATGACAGTTGTGGGTACATATGTAGCTACCAACATATGTGCTCGTACAGGTGTGCTAGCGTGAGCGCTGGCAATGAGCAACAAAGATAAATGCGAATTTTGGGTGCACGCCAGCGTCAGCAGTTCACACAACCCAACAACAACAACACACACACACACACTTATGGTTCCTTTGGTACACATTCTCGAAAATGGAAACGCTTGTAAAGCAAACACATACATACATACACACCTGATCGGATACGCACATCATCACCAGCTCAGACGTCATCAGCATGGTGTAAGATTGATTGTTGTTGGCGCTCTGTTCTTCCAAAGGGCTTTTTGTTACTGTTTCGACAGAGTTTGCATATAACGTGGGCATAGTTGTGCGAGATCCCGCTGCTGTTGTTGTCGTTGCTACAGTAGCTGAGCCGGTACTGGCAATTGTTGTAGTGTTGTTCGTGTTGGGTACAGGAATCCAGTGCCTCGTTAGTATGTGAACGGGGTATAATTCATAGACACGAGACACCGGCCATGAAGTGCCAATGGCCGCTGCCCATAAGGCGAGCATGCTGAGCACACAGAATATGACACCCGGGTTCCAAAAACTAATTACCGCGCGCATAACGGCAAAATAACGATCCATGGCTATGCCGACAAGCGTTATTGAGCTCACCAAAATCGCGGCAGTGGTGATGGATGGCACCACGTGGCACAAGCTGCGTCCGAGTATCTGAAAAATCGAGTGAATTTAAGTAGCAACACTTTAATTTCTAGCGCAAGTAATTCTTATTATATAAACCATATGGACGTGTGATTCACACCACTAACTTACCCAAACCTGCGAATATTCCTGCAATATTTGACTCAAATAGGCCGTTGTAAGGAAGGTGGTGTTAATCAAATCGCTAATCGCCAGCGATATGAGACAAGCACGAAAGAACGGCCGGAGTGGTCGTCGCATGTTCGCACGCAACGAGCAGATGTTGCCACATAGCGAAATAACCAGTAACAACGACAGAACGGTTGTGAGCGTAATACGTTGGGTGTCGGTCATCGTGATCAGATCCTCCTTGTATATGCCGAGGTATGATCCCAAGACGAATATTTTAGTGCCATTTTCTGCGCTGTTGTTGCTAAAGCCATACTCCACCCCTGCATCCTCGTCACTAGCAAATCCCTGCGCTCCGCTTGCGTTTAGTGTGCTTTTGGCGTGGCGTACGGCGTTTTCAATGAATTTTCGATTTTCAAACAAGTAGGCCATATTTTGTAAGCAGTGAACCAGAAATCGGTCTACTACGAGGCTAAGTCTTCCGGTTTTGTGCGAATTGTCATTTCGTAAATATGGAAAGAGTTAAATAACAAGTTGATAGGAGGATATTACTTAGATTTTTACAGTACTTCACAACCTCTTTGAGGCAAAAACTAAATAAAATTGGACCAGGGATAGAAATTAAGAGTGTTGAGGTTTCCTTTGTCAAGGCAGGATTGCATATATTTTAGTCTAGCAGTTAAAAAACTATGAGAAGTTATATTTTTAAACTTAAAGTTTGTAGCACCCAGAGGGAAACGTCGTAGACCCTATAAAAAAAGGTGTAGGTTGAGATAATGTTCTGAGATGGTGCATATGTTCTTTGTCCTTAAATTACACAGCAGTTGTCAAGCCAATCATATTTTACGATGTTTTGGTATAGTGGAACGCTGTCAGCAAAATCTCACACAGAAAACCCTTGGAGCGAAAAGAACGACATGCTGTTCTATGCTCAATGGGAATGCTAAGAACACCTCCAACGGCTAGAAAAGTTACTCAACCTATCTTCAATCGCTATTGCAGGCGGAAGCGCTTCAGCAAAATCAACTCCAAGATTGGAGGAGTTAAGTGAATGCTTCACAAAAACCTCCGGGCATAGCACCATAGCAGAGAGTTTGTGGATAAAATAGACCACATACTCTCACGTTTTAATTGAGAGAGAAACTTTTAAGTCACACTTAAAGAGCTTCCGGAATACTGAAATATCTTTCAAATGGAATTCTCAAAAAATTATCTGAGAACGCAGGTAACAAGTTAAGGATATCATTATATAATCGATAACCAGGCGACAATGAAAGAAGTACAAGGTTTGTCCAGAAAGTAATAGAACTGAGTCGATTAAAAAAAAAATTATTGAACCAATCGTTAAAATTTATTAAAAACTTTCGAAATAGGCTCCTTCTGCATCGATGGAGCGCTGCCAGTGTGATTTTCTAGTATTGAAGGCGTCAGGGAAGGCGTTCTCCAAAATAGACTTAAGAACCGAGGTGCGATTTCCAAAAATTGAAGGCGTCACGGAAGACATTTTCCGAAATAGCCTTAAAGCCGAGGTGCATGCTGCTTGGATCTCCTCTATCGTCTCAAAATGCTTGTCTTTCATTGGCCTTTTCAGGCAACGAAACAAAAAAGTCCGGAGGGGCCACATCAGGGCTGTAGGCATGCTACAGAAGCGTTGTGATGCCGACCTTGCTTAGGTAGCTATTCACAAGAAAGGAGGTGTGAGTTGAGGCTCAAGTGTTCCGCCACAATGTCATGAACCACAGATTTTGATAAATTTAAAATCTGGGCAATTAAACGAATATTTAGTCGACGGTCTGAGTTCAAAACTTTGCGCATACGAGACACGGACAATGTGTGTCCCTGTTTGTCGAACTTGCAGGTCTCCCAGCACGATCTTCATCAGCGATCTCTTGCTAAAGCAAAATCTGGGTATCCCTGTTTGATCAGATCAAACACCTCTGTCGCAGATTTACCGAGTTTCACACAGAATTTAATCACGTTCCTCTGCTCGAACATACATTTTAAACTGTTTCCGAGACACAAAGGAATTTCAGGAAACTAAATAAAAAAAAAGTGGCATCCGTCTGGCTAACGAGCCAGTACAGATAGTACGGAAGTCTCAAAAACCGATATGCAATGAAATTTCTGAAAAGACTGACATACTGTTCAGGTCGAGATTGAATGCCATAAGGGCATGCAGGATCGCGAAGTTCACCTGCAAAAGCTCAGAAAAAACAGGCATGTTTTGTACTCACACGATCTCGAAAGAACTCCTGGACGGTTCTTGGAAAGGTCAGAACTTACTGGCATCACATATGGGCCGGTTGGGTATAAATAACGACAATACAGCAAAAATTGCAGTGAAGTAGGCATGAGAGAGACGCTGGAACACTTCCAAAGCTTATTTTTGAGTGTTATTTGGAACTGGACTTACATATGTAGCAGATTTACTGTTCAAGGGACTAGATCAAGTGTCAGAATTAGATAGTTTAATAGAGACTTGATCCGTCACACTTCGCAAAAATCATTGACGTCCTGTATGACAAGCCATCTTCACGAAATTTGTCACAGATTAGTTTCAAGACAGCCCAACAATCTTCGAAGAAATTGTTTGTATCAGTTTCTCTAGTATTTACAATACAATTTATTTTTTAGTACTGCGCTTCCTGTCTTAAGGAATCTGATTTGTAAACACAATGATGGAATGATTCGAACGCACCAAAAAAATATTTAAAACCACTTGATTTTCTTCCACCGCTATTTTGGTTCAATAATAACATAAAAATTTTTTTCGAACTTTTTCCCATTATCTGTTATAATCGGGCCTTAAAAACTATCGCTTAACATTCAACAGAAACGAAAATTTAACAAACCAAACATTTTCCGACTCGAGTGTTGATTTTCTCCGTTTAAAAGCACCGTTATGGCCAAGCGGTAGCTGTCAACTGAAATAAACTCGCGGAATATTAATATAAATAGCCTTACAGCTGCTTAGCTATTACATAAATTTATGATGCCGACTCTTTAGAGTCTGTTGTGTCACTTTATCAGTCACTCTCAACACAATTACTGTCAAATGCGGTGCGGAGATTTATCAGTGATTTTTGACATAATCGCGATTTATATAGAAATGTACTTTAATGATTATTTGCTTATCTATTTTCATGCGTATTTTATCAGTCTTCCCGCCCGTAATGTTAATTGTTTATGGAAAAGCGAGTAAACTTGCAAAACCAATTCAAATATAATAAGGTATGCGTTAGGTTGGGTTACAGGTCCTTTGTGATGTCAGATGGAGGTTCATTTTAACATGAGCGTAAGTTTAAGTCATGCAGGACGTCAACGCGAAGTTTAATAGAGACTAGATGTCGGATTCTGATACTTCATCTAATTGATATCTAAACCAAGTACTAGATAAAGTCGGAATAAAGCAGAGGAGGAGTTTCAGCGTACCTCTCTAGCCCTACTCTTCTGCACTTTCTATATTTGTCATCCTTAATAATGGCCATACGTTTCGCAAGCGATGCTTGTAAGCTGTGACCTGTGACTAGACCAATCAATATCCTAGAGTCTTTTCGAACACGTGTGAGTAGAAGTTTGCGTGTTTATCTTCAGAGATTTGTGCATGATATTGACGATCCTGCATTCCACCTTCGTTCTAATCAGTCTGCCAGCTTTTTAGACCACTTCCGTACTTTCCGTTCGCTAGCCAGACGGATGACACTTTGTGGCCTGGAACCTGTTATAAAAGCAACTGCTATATCTACTGCCCTTATACTTGCTCGCTTGGTATTCAAATTCACTCTATCTATCTGATTGCTTTGGCTCATATATTAATATTCTTTATGTCGTTTCCTGCGTTATTCCGATAACTTGGAGGCTCGCCTGAGATCTAGCTTCGTTCAATAAATCCCAGTGACAAATCCAATAGCAATTTTCTATCCGTCCGTGTAGATGTTAAAAGTTCCTAATGGTGGATCACGAGCTCTTGTTCTCGTACAGTATAAATAGTATAAAAATATCGTCGCCTAGAATAGATGACAGTAAATATGGAGCGGCGGTGCTGGAAAGACATTCCACGTCAATTTAATATCAACTTAACTCTCACGAAAAATTGCACTGATTATCCATTCCTTACGGGACTCCATCTTCAAATTTCTACTAACGGTACCTTTGGTCTCTCTGAGTGCATTATACGAAAGAATGACTTATGCGGAAAATACTTACAGGTTAGGTTAAATTCGACGGTTAATCTTTAAGTTGGCGATCGCACTTGGCCCACTATTCAGAGTCCTTTGTCAAGCTAGAAGGAGAACGCCTGTAATCTAATCAGCCGACAAGCGCTTTGGTGCCATAACAAGTCTGTTTTATCTTCGTCCCCACCAGCTCACTGGGATGTCTAAAATTTGAGCTCCGAGATGTTTAAGCCTTGATAGCTCAAAGATGTGACAATCAGAAGGGAAAATTAAGACGCTTCCACCTTGTTCTCCTCCAGACGGTTTCTAAAACTGCGGATGCCAGTTAGGTAGTTACCCATAGTGTAGTGATCAGTCAGAATCTACATACCAAGGGAAAGACTTACCTTGCTGAGGGCGTAGAGCTCATTGGATCTTAGACCAAAACGACCCTGCCACCGCGCAAGAACTAATCGTAGCGAAGTGTTGGCTCTCATGAGGCATAGCATTCAAATTCCTAATAAAATGCATAAAGAAAGCGGACGCGTCATTAATAACATTGGACGGAAGCTAAAGCTTGAAGTTGATGACCGGATAGTAAAGGATCTTGGAAGCTCAAAAGGCACGAGTTAGTGGCATTAATCTGTCGTTTGCTGATGGCTTTTGAGCCAAATAGTCATGTAATGCCTTTCACACATTGTAATCGCTCTTACCATTTTCGCCTCTTTTAACGCCCACCATGAATCGTTTACATCCAATCCATCATACAACATACAGTATTTTACAAATATCTGTCATAAATACCTACAAATGTAATGCCGTTATAATAATTAGTGTAACCGACATCCATCACCCACCCAAAAAGCATTTCCATTTGCGGCAATTTCAGGAATCCGTTACATTTGCATGTTTTGATGCGCTCGGCGAAAATTGGCGAAATTAATCACAAAATGTTTTGCACCGAAATGAGTTGATGGTAATTGGAATTTCGTTTAACTCGACAGCAACAAAAGGCGGCGCTCGTTACTCGTACTGCTGTTGTTGCGGTCGGTTCGATTGCGTCGGTCGTGTAGTGCATCATTGACAGCTAACGGTAACATTTGTTGTCGGTTTGAAACGTGTAATTTCCGAGTTTTGGTTTTTTGGAAAATTTTGACATGTATTCATTGACACAGGTAAAGAATTGCATTTTAATTGGAAACTATATCCGTCGAAAAATGAAAATCAATAATTAAAATGGATTTCACATTCGCACTAACACGTTACTTGTTTGTGTAAATATCAAAATAAAAGCAGTGTTGGTCGGTTGGTAGTGAATTGATGACACAATTCTAGTTGTAATTTCTCAAGAATCATATTTATAACCCTCGAAATGAAAATTGTTCAATTTTGGAGTATTTTCAATGAAGTATATAATATAAATTATGTTTCAAGAATATACTTCTTCTTCATAATTGGCGTTGACACCGCTTACGCGATTATAGCCGAGTCAACAGCAGCGCACCAGTCGTTTCTTCTTTTCGCTACGTGGCGCCAATTGGATGTCCTAAGCGAAGCCAGGTCCTTCTCCACTTGGTCCTTCCAACGGAGTGGAGGTCTTCCTCTTCCTCTGCTTCCCCCGGCGTGTACAGCGTCGAATACTTTCAGAGCTGGAGTGTTTTCGTCCATCCGGGCAACATGACCTAGCCAGCGTAGCCGCTGTCTTTTAATTCGCTGAACTATGTCAATGTCGTCGTATATCTCGTACAGCTCATCGTTCCATCGAATGCGATATTCGCTGTGGCCAATGCGCAAATGACAGGACATATTTCGTCCTGCCCTCGTTCACTGCCAGACCCATTTGCTTTACTTCCTTGTCCAGTCTGGAGAAAGTAGAACTAACGGCGCTGGTGTTGAGGCCGATTATATCAATATCATCGGCATACGCCAGCGGCTGTACACTCTTATAAAAGATTGTACCTGCTCGATTAAGTTCTGCTGTTCCAACTATTTTCTCCAGCAGCAGGTTGAAAAAGTCGCACGATAGGGAGTCGCCTTGTCTGAAACCTCGTTTGGTATCGAACGGCTCGGAGAGGTCCTTCCCGGTCCTGATGGAGCTTTTGGTGCTACTCAACGTCAGTTTACACAGCGGTATTAGTTTTGCGGGGATACCAAATTCAGACATCGCGGCATAAAGGCAGCTCCTTTTCATGCTGTCGAAAGCAGCTTTGAAATCGATAAAGACGTGGTGTGTGTCGATTCTCCTTTCACGGGTCTTTTCCAAGATTTGGCGCATGGTGAATATCTGGTCGGTTGTTAATTTGCCAGGTCTAAAGCCACACTGATAAGGTCCAATCAGTTTGTTGACGGTGGGCTTTAATCTTTCACACAATACGCTCGATATTCTATCTATTCGCGAACTATAAGAGCGACTTGATATCTAATATTGATATTTCATCTAGTACCTTGAGTTGCGAAGCTTCTAGGTATCTATATAAGCTCTAGATATGGTTGGACAGACGCATTTTCTTGCACTTTCTGCATGCATTGTCGGTACTTATGGCCATCCGGCTCGTATATGACATCATTAGGCCAGCAATCGTCTTGCATTATGAGATTATTGCCTTAATTGTCGCTAGGTTATCGACGTATAAGGTATATTTATGATATTTACTGCATTGTTAGCTATCGAAGCTGCTGCCTCACTACGAAGACTTCCGCCTGGAAGCTACTGCAGTATTCCGGAAACTTGAAGGGTTGTTTAACATCCAGCTGGATTAACTCAGCTTCAGCTGGACAATGGTATGGTGAATTCAGTCGAGGTTGTAGATTACTCCAAGTCGAACTTTATGAAGGTTGTCTAAAATCGGTTGTTGTTCCAGAAACTATTGACGCTTTACGCAAACTGATCTTGCAAGATCATCATATGAGCTATTTTGAAATTGAGACAACTATGGACATTAGTGGGCTCAGCATACATTGTATATTACATGGACATTTTACTGTAAAAACCATACTAATAGAACAACGCGGAAGAGTAAGAGTGGCAGACAACCATTTGTTTGCCAGTTGTCTTTCAAGAAATCAAGAAAACCAACCAATGAAGATTTTTTTTTTTTTTTTTGTGAGAACCGAAAACTTCGATTTTTTGAGTCTTCCACCATCTAGTCCTGACTTGGCATTAAATGACTGCTATATATTCCCGTACGTAAAGGGAAACTAAGGATCAATCTGAAGAGGCGGTTAATGCATTCAAAATATATGTTTTGGAGATACATCAATCAGTATGGCAAAAGTACTTCGACAATTGAACAATTGAAAAAACCCGTTATTTGTTCTAGATCTCATATACCGAAATATAATAGAAAACCCTCATAGGTTTTTGCTTTTTTGGATTTGAGATAGTTAAAGCAAATAATCTGCCTCACAGCCAGATATCTTTTACGGAAGTCTTCTTAGAAAAGACCTACGTTATCAAGGGAATAACATTTTTTTATCAAAATGAAGCGACTTCGGTAAAGCTCCCAAGTGCCATCCGCAAATAAAACAACAATTCGTCTTCATTAAATCGTTTTATTTTTATTATTGCATAGAAACGCCCAAGTGCCGCTTGTAATTTATTGATTATTTTAGTTATTTAGCATTGGCGAGAGGACGGGCACAGGAAAATTGCGATAATACGATCAAACTTCAACTGAATTGTTACGTTCCACAAATACGCTATAGACTCTTTACGTTTTTATATGCTTCTGTGAATAATATATTAATAATTTTTTTTGTTTTTATTTTTATTTGTTGTTTGGCAGTTTCAGCATAGAACCGCATGACTTCGGCGGTTGGGTAAATGCTGGTAAATACACAGTTATTCATACGAAAGCTGATTGGATTATGGAAACAAATTTTACTTATGTGTGTATGTATGTGTGTATTTACATATTGCTATGCACTACGCATTTTTATATTTAAGTTTTTTCGGACATATTCGTAAGTGTAAATTTTAGCAAATATATGAATAAGTTATTGTCAATGTGTGCGTCGAGAGGATTTTATTTTAGTTTTATGGCGTACGAATGCATTGCGTTTTTTGTATTTTTTATTATATTTAATTTTTTTTTATTTCAATAATTTTATTTTTATTATTTTTTTTTTTTTATTTGTTGCTAATTAAACTTTGTTTCGGAGTTTTTTCAATTTTTAAGCTAACTTTTTATGTAAAAAAAATATACTTTAAATTTTTGAATTTTAAAATTTTTTTGGACGAAAAATATTAAAAAAACAAAATAATTTTTAATTTTTTTAAAAATATTTTTTTTGTCCATTTTTTTTTTTAATATTTGTTTTTTTCGTATTTTCTTTGAAAATTATTATTTTTCATTTTTTCTTTGAAACTTTTAGCGTTTTAAGCTTTAGTTACTTAATTACGTTTCAGCTAAGTTTAATTACGTAAAAAATGAACTTAAACATTCAGCAGCGCAACATAACACACACAAATATAAAATACGCTTAACAAAGTTACAATATTACAACAACATTATAAAGAGCTAAACTTAACACATCACAATAAGTAGCTAACACTACAAGCTTAGGAAGTATGTAGTATAGCAAAGGCCTGCACTAAAACTATGCTGCTTACCAAGCTAAGGCTTACAAAACAAATTTGAACTTAGGATTGCAAAGTGGTACGGTACGCGGTACCGCAGTGGACTTGCGATTCTCTTTTACTAACTAATAGCTAAAGCTAAACTAGTTGAAATATTACATTATATTTTATATAACTTAGCGGCTATTTCGAGTGGTTACCCAGTGGGAAAATGTAGTATGTATGTAGGCGTACATAAGTATGCAAAATTTTTGTATGGCAGCTATATGATATAGTGGTCCGATCTGAATAATTTCTAAGTAAATTATGGTGTTGCCTTAGAAAATAATCTGTGTCAAATTTGGTCACGATGTCTTGTGAAATAAAAAACTTTTCCATACAAGCAATTGATTTTGGTCGGTCAGTTTGTATGGCAGCTATATGCTATAGTAGTCCGATCTGAATAATTTCTACGGAAATTATGGTGTTGCCTTGGAAAATAAGCTGTGTCAAATTTGAGCAAGGTACCTCTTCAAATGAAAAAGTTTTCTATACAAACAATTGATTTTGGTCGGTCAGTTAGTATGGCAGCTATACGCTATAGTAGTCTGATCGAAATAATTTTTTAGAAAATAATATTTTTGCATTAGCCAATAATCCATACCAAATTTCGTGAAGATATCTTAACAAATAAAAAAGTTTTCCATACAAAACCTTTGTGGTAATCGTCCTATTTGTATGGCAACTATATGCTGTAGTGATCCGATAACAGCGATTCTGAGAAATGACAAGCTCCTTGTGGAGAAATAAACGTGTGCCAAATTTCAGCTCGATATCTCAAAAACTAATGGTTTATTCTCCGTATTCAAAAAGTTCAAATGCAGATCTTATGGCAGGCGCCTGATGGTATGCTATGAGTAAGTGAAAATACAAAATTTCCCGTAAAATAAATGTCTTATTAGAGATAGCACCATCTCATACAATAGATAATAGTCACTGAGTGACATTCTTCAGTAATAATTGTTACCGTTATCTCAACAAATTATATATAAACAGTCACAGTTCTATAAATGTTTCGGCGGCAGTTGTAGCCCTTACGATGATAAGCACAAAAAACCACTAAAAACGCTAATTATTTGTACAATAATATTAATGCAAACACTAGATTTCATATAGTTTCCACACCAAGTATACCACTCGCCTAAATGTAGGCAACGCATACCGTTAACTATCCTGCATATTAATAAATACATTCATGTACATATACATATTTAGCAATATTTCAATGGCGGAGGTTTACGTCTTTTAGCGCTTAGCTTGTTGAACTGGCAATTACCTGCTCTCAGGTATATATTTATAAGTAAACATATACTCACTTATATACTATTTATGCGGGTGTGGGTGTATTTGTATATATTTTACAAGCGAAATTGTGCGATTTTCATTTGGCATACGTTAAAGCTCACTTGCGAGTGAATTCAACCGGCCAGAAGCTGCACATAATTGAATACAAATAGTTGTAGTTGTAGACATTAGCAAATGCATATTGCAATCCTGTCTTAGTTAATTGCACGCCATTGTCGCTCACGTTATGGAGCGGAGGAACCTCGGTGGCCGCGCAATCAGTAGTATGTGGTGGGCTCTCGCGAATCGAGTAGTTCTTTGCTGCAACGACGACCCATCGTGATCCGCAGTGTTTGGTATGGCAGCGGTCTGCCCTCGTTGAGATTCGCCGTTACATAGATGAGGTATGTTTCACCCGGTGTCAGATTGAATATGGTGTGCGTTTCGAGTGGCGAACTGTAATGAATTGTGTATGGAGGATTAGTTAATTTGCGAATTGCTAAAATGTCTGCGGTTTTTAATTACATGAGTATTTAATAATAATAGCTTTAATATTTAGGAAATAATAAAAAACAAGCAGAACCCAAATTTCAGCCACAACGAAATTATTAGGTTGTCAAACATCTCCTTTCCGCTTTTTTGCTCTTTTTTCAATGTTTTATAGTAAAAAGTGTTACTGTGATCGGATTTAGTTCAAATATGTGCCGTTTCGTTTGATAATCTATTTCCATCTTGACGGCAACTTCAGAATACCCCCCTTGCAGAAACCCCCCTCCTTATTTGCAAATAACTCGGACAGCCACTTTTCACAAGCCTCTTTTGAGTTCAACGTTACACCAACAAGGGCGTTCGCCATGGACAGGAACAGGTGGTAATCACTTGGTACTATGTCCGTGCTATATGGTAGATGCGATAAAGCCTCCCATCCAAGCTGCCGTAATTTCAAACGAGTCATCAACGAAGTGTGTAGTCTGGCGTAGTCTTGGTGGAACACTACACCCTTTCTGTTGGCCAATTCTGGACGCTTCTGGTCGATTGCCTGCTTCAAGCGGTCCAGTTGTTGGCAGTAGATGGCAGAATTAAGCGTCTGACCATATGAGAGCAGCCCATAGTGTATACTTCCCTTCCAATCCCACCAAAGACACAGCAAAACCTTCCTGGCTATCAATCCCGGCTTGGCCACTGTTTGGAAAGATTCACCGGCCTTCAACCACGACCGTTTTCGCTTGATATTGTCGTATGGGATCCATTTTTCGTCGCCGGTAGAAGTTCCCGCAAGTGAGAAAAGTTTTCTGAACGCCTTACACTTGGGAGTGGCCAGAAAAGATTCTTTTACGTATGTCTCAAGCGGCTGGCGACTTCCGGTCTTAGAACATATATCCCCTGGGTAACCAAAAAATATCCGTTTGAAGGCGAGCTTAAGTGAGGGTAATGCGCTGGGGTTAGGACCCACTACGTAAAAAATACAGCCAAAGAAAAGTATACAATGAAATTGACTTAGCGAAATAAGAGACATTGATTACGCTAGCTGGGTCATGTCGTCCGAACGGATGAAAACACTACAGCTTTAAAAGGATTCCACGCAGTACCAGCCGCGGGAAGCACAGGAAGAGGAAGACCTCCAGTCCGTTGGAAGGACCAGGTTGAGAAACCTGGGTGTTGTAAACTCGGCTATAACAGCGTCAGCGTTATTCACGCCTATAAATTAGAATAATGATTTTGAACACAATTTTTAGTTTCGTCAAAATTGGGAAGGTCCATTCCGAGTCGTTTGATACCAGACGGTGTTTTAGACGGAGTGATTCCCTCTCATGGGTATTCTTCAATGCAATGCTTACGCGAATCTGAATCGCTGTAGCACTGTCCACTCTAAAAGTTGTGACATTGTGGGCCCTAAAAGCAAGGCTGTCAGCACAGCCTTTTTCAGCCTGAAAAAAGAAGCGAAAAAAGTTGGTCTTGTGGTGAACGAGGACAAGACAAATTACCTGGTTAACATAGAAACGAATCCTCCTGTCTGGGAAACTACGTTACTGTTGGTAGTTAAAATTTTAAAACAGCCAAGGACTTTGCATATCACGAATCCAGCATAAAATCCACTAACAATATAAGCCTAGAGATCAAGGGCAGAATGAATTTCACTAACATGTGATATTTTGGGATCGGTAGGCAATTGATATAAACAAAAATGACGCTTTACAAGCCTCTCAATGATTATTCTCTGATTAGGAAATGTTGTTCATATGGAATGAACTGATGTTTCAGCGAAAAAGCTCTTTCGACTCGAGACACATCCCACGCATCCAACGGAAGTGCATAGCATCCTGTCTCTACATTGAATGTACAAGTGGCGGGACCTCATAAAAGATAGAGACTGGCGAAGTTTTGTGTTCTCGACCCAGATCTACCCACGGTTGTTGTGCTAAAGATGAGGAAGAATCTACTATAGTGGTTCGTTATGAACCATTTTTTTAGAAGACTGTAGCGTTGCCATGGGCAATAATTCTTGCTGAATAACGTGAAAATATCTCGTCAAACACAAAAGCTTTCCAATCAAAGATTTGATGACGAGCGTTCAGTTTTTATGGTATATGCTTTATTGGCACTATGTATATCAGCGATTCCGACATATGACAAAGCTTCTTGTGGAGAAAAAGACAAGTGCAAAATGCCCGATCGATATCTTAAAAACTGAGGTACGCGCATTCTCCATTCATTCCAAAAAGTATGACCCAATGAGGCAAACACCTTTTGGGTTTAAGTGATTCTCTTATTAACAATTTGGGTCTCAAATTATGCAAACTCACTTTCGAAAATTATCTACAAGTGAACATAAAATGTGGAAGAACTCACCTCTTTGAACGTTCGACGCATTTAATGGATTGAAATAGCGGATGTTGCACCACGCGCCTTCCAAAGTCGAGACAGTAGTTCGTGTAATCGATGGAGCTACGATTACGCTGCGGCAAATTGAACACAATTATGCAGTACCTGAACGCCGCAAACACACGTGCAATTAACACAGTCATCGACGGATGTAGGCCGAACAGATACGACCCGACCCACACCAAGGTCCACACACAGCGCACGCAATGCGGATATTGCAGCCACAGGAACACGTATTTCGTAAAGCATTATGGCTTAAACAGGCCACAGCAACCGCAATTCAAATTCATGCAGCACGAAGGGCCATGCGGCCAGTTGCATATCGTAGTCGAGACCGCAGCGTAGATTGAGATGCGCATTCCAATTATGTGGTTTTCATTGTTGATGATGTTGCAAATGTAATAAAGAAACAAATACGGTTCGGTTTAAGTATTAGTTAAAGTATTAGAAGCGAGAAACACGAGTTGGACGGCGGTGCAAAGTATGCATCGAGTCTAGTCTGTAGTATACACACCTTATTGTTCGACTGTCCGGCGAACTGTACCATGCAATGGTGGCTAAGGAGCAGCGTGTGCTCACATCGAAGACTGTAATATCAGCCGGCAGCTCTGGCAGGTGCTGAAAGATGCCGGTTGTCGTGACAGCCAGCTGTTGATGCGCGTTAGAATATCTTAGACATTAGTTCAATGCAAATCTGTGGCTACTTACTCCCACTTTGTGTGCGCGCAGCGTCTCGTCTTCGTTGCTGGGCGTGAAACGCGCTATGTAACGCTGACCCTTGTACACCTCTGATAAGCGTATGTATGTGGGCCTATATATGCCAGTCGCATTCCCCATGAGCGTGCGATTGCGCAGAATTTTTATATCGATTTCGCTGCCGCCGCACGGCACAATGAGATAGCGCAGCTGTAGCGCTGTTGCTGGTAGCATGGTTTCTTTTCCAGGAACCTGCGAATTGAGTAAATTACAAATTTTGTTTGTCAAGTGTTTGATAAAAACTTTTCTTTAAATACAAAATTGATCATAATGAGAAAAGAAATATATTTCGAGATACGAGAGCTCAAATTTGACCGACCAGATCGCTAAAAAGAGACGCTTTTACTGCTTTTGGCAATATATGAACTTAGGAACCTTTACCTCGTCTTTTATAAGTGCAATCAGGTTTTATTATATGGCATTAGAAAGATAAGACTTCGTAGTAAAGAAAATCTTCAGACAGTTTTGTGATTGCCGGACTCAGTACTGCTTCAGTTCGCCTTAAAGCTGGACATCAGCAGAGAGAGAGTTCCCCATATAAATATTACAGTGTTTCTTCGATAAAAGGTAAAACGGAAGGCGTGCGACAGGGAAGGTGAATGGTAATTATGTTCCTGATATCTCAATAGCCAATGACTGGCAATTTTGCTTGAGTCGATTCCTCTCCTGAAATCTTTACGTCAAACCAGCAGCATGCTCTAAAAGGCCAACGGTCGAAAAAATCGAGTTCGCCGTATCCAACTGCTTCGATTTCACCGAAGCCAAACATGGTAGAAAAATCCCTTCAGAACAATTTAAATGTAACGGTTTCATACGACAAAACCTCAAGGTTCTAATTTTCAACTGAAAATCGCTGTTCGTTCAAAGCAAACTCAATCCATTTATGAAGCGGCTGGCTACGGGTCATGAAAACTAGGTCGCTCAGGACAACATCAAGCGAAAATGGTCGTGTTCGAATCATTGTGAGCCGACGCAAACGGGGTTGACACGATCAGGAAGGGTTTGCTATATATTTGGTGGGATTGGCATAGAATCAGCTAGTATGAGGTAGCTCAACAGTCTCGTCTACTTAACCGGAACGGATCCGTATTTTTATTCGACCAAGGACTGTCAACTCGGCAGATTGCTGCCGCTACATCGACAACAACAGCAGCTCTTCTACATGCCAATTCTTAATTCGGACCTCTACTATCAAGCACTGGACCGTCTGCAGGAGTCGATCGTTCAAAAGTGGTCAGCTTTGGCCAATAGAAGAGGAATTGTATTTTATTAGGATAACGTCAGGTCACACACATTAAAATTGGCTCGCCAAAAGCGCCGGCAGCTTGGTTGAAAGGTCTTTATGCATCCACCGCATAGACCGAACTTGGCATCACGTGATTTTTTACTGCTTTTGTCTATGGCGAATTATTTTGCAGCTGGAAAACTCGTCTCAAGAGCAGGTTGTGAAATTCAACTCAACGAATGGATCAGTCGATATATAGTACATAATGATAATGGTATTAGGAATGTTTGGTTCCACAATCAGTGAGATTTCGGAATGAGCTGTAGGAATTAACTCTAGCAAGTCGGAATTGATACAATTTCCAGCTAAAAGCGCACTTCCTCAATTTCATACTCCTCCACTCGGTGGTACTACAATCTTGTTGGCCCCCACGGCAAAATAGCTGGGGGTCGAGATATATATATAGAAACTGATCTATTAAATTAGACTATATTCTCAAAAAGTTGAATTTCAATAGTTTATTAAATGTCGAAATACACTCTAGACTTGAATGAAGAAGAAGTTTGGAAGAGGAGGAAGATACTACCTCAATCTATGCCGTCGGATTTCAAATGAACTGCGGTGTGGGGACGCGTGAAACTTGATATCGCTCTATGCTTCCGTCCACTAAGCTCAGGTAGTATCTTTCAAGAGAAGATCTGTGGAGTTCTACAGTTAGCCAGGCGATACTACTAGCCTTTTCATCGCAGCTGATCGGGGTTGTAAAGCAATGGAGGACAACTCTACTTATTCTTGGTCATAGGAACACTTTTGGAAACGAAAATATAGACGACCTTCAGGAGCCACGCTAAACGAGACCGAGGCATAGATAATGCCGCGACCGCTAGAAACAATCAAGAGGGAACTCAATATACAATTTGAACAAATTGCTCAATATAGATGGAAATCTAAATATAACTACATATAGGTTGCTAACCTGATCCGTATCCAGATGCGACCAAATTATGGCAACACAAAAATTAAGGACTTATTACCTACATAGGGCCACGAAAAGTATTTACAAACTTACAACTAACATAACGGGACAATGGACATTTGAGAAACAAGCCTTAGAAATGGGAATGCCCTGCAACAACACTTGCGGCAGCAGCAAACGCGAATGGAGTAAAGAAGCTGTTCTAGTTATTCTTCGTCTGTTTGAGTCCAGCTCTATCACAAACCAGACATCGCGCTCTTGGAATCCAGGCGGTATGAAACCTTGAATGTCTAGCACCAAAAGGCATATTGGAGATAAGTAGTCTCATAGAGGACACCACATGATTTGAACAGGACAATGAGACGTGATATCCCGATATAAAGGTCAAATGACGCATCTGATCCCCCAGGACCAACCTACTCTTACCTTAAAAATCAATTTGCTTGTATAAATTTTCGTGTGACTCGTACTTACCTTAAAACTGAAGACCTGCACGCCATTTAGCCCCGATATTTTCCGCATGGTTAGCATATTGTCGCTCAGCGCAACCGGATGCGTCCGATTATAATCCACTTGTGTCGAGGCAATGTGAAAGGTGAGATTCTGGCGACGTGTATGCACGCCAAATATATCCAAGTAATATGTGAGATTCGGTAGCACACCGCGCAGCAGCTGTTGTGTGTGAGCGCCCGTACAGATAATGTTGACGTTGCGTACATCTGGCGGCAGTGAAAAATATATAAACGAGTATATGGTATATGAGATAGGTCCACAATGCAATTACAAGCGACCGCAACGTTGTGTGGTAACTCACCAATTTTCTTAGCACGCTCCGGTGGTCTTAACCATATGTGGTCCACCAACGAGCCGGGATAGCAGTTGGCTGGCGCAGCAACAGTTTCATGCGCCATCACACCCGAGAAGTAGTCATTGACGGCGTTGCAGAAATTCAATTGGCGCCGCTGTGTATTCACCACCAGGCAGTAATGCACCGCATGGAAATCAAATTTACTGCAACGCAATGCGAACGCGCCCAGCCGAACGAAGAAAGTCAATCAGTGATCAATGCATATTTTACAGTTAAAACGTTGCCTATGTAAATAAGTATGGTAGCTAGTAGTGTGGTGCACTCACCTCTTGTCCCACTTGACTATCATTTGACGATTGCGCACCAGATTCTGCGTGCGTATGCGTATGTGATGCGTGCGATTGAGCAGCGGCCAGCCGGACTGCGGATGTGCTGCATGCGCCTCGATTTTGATGGAGCCGCGCTGACGGGCCTGCACGAAGATGTCGTAGTGGCCGCGCAACGCACAGGGCAGCACCACCGAGCGTTGATCCGATTTCAGTGAACGCGATAAATTTACTGCCGACGGAAGTCAAAGTGAAGCGTTGAATGCATGATAAACCAGCGAAGACGAGCATTGCCAGGCAAAGATTAATGCAAATGCACACGTCAAAGTGATGAAAATACATGAATGCGAAGTTGCAGTTGCGAATGGTGGAAAATGCAGAGTATATATGCAATGTGTAATGAGAAATTAACGTTAGTGTGGCAGCAAGGCGTGAAAATTAAACGGAAACTAAATTTGTGTGCAAATGAACGCCGTGGCGTATGAGTAACTTAACTTGCTGGCAAACTAACCGAAAGTGCCTGATTGTGCTACTCACTTGTTTGATTGAAGTAAAGCTTGCGCACGACCTGCTGTGAAAAAGTGATGGTTAGCGGCGCGGAGGCGTTGATGTTAAGCAAAAATCTACAAAAAGGAAGAACAAATAATTATAAAAAATATATACATATATATAGTAAAAAATTAAATATAAAGAAATTATATGTGACCTGGTCTACGAAAGGGGAGCTAACGTGCGAAAAAAAAAAATTGAAAAATTGAAAAAAAAAAAAATGATTTATTGGCACCTAAGCCCCCTTTCCGTAGACCAGGTCACATATACTATATTATATGTAATTATATATAAATTATATAAATATATGTATATTGTATATTAGGGTGTTTTTTTTTTTGTTTTTTTTTTTTTTTTGAACTATTAATTTTTTCGATCCCGTCACGAAATTTCCTTGGAAATATTCTCAAAAAAAATTCCCTGAAAAATTTAGCCCTTAATATTAACATTAAGAACTGGACCAAGGCCTGTAAAAATTTTCCATTGAAAATACGCTGCAATCGAAATTTTTTATCTTGAAATTCCTCCAGCTGAGAGGTATTTTATGGCATCGCTTTGACTTTAGACGCATATTTCTCAGAATTGTTCACTCTATAAAAGTGCCAAATGCAATAAAGTCGTAACTCACGCCGGCGAGGTAGTACGGGGCTCTAAACCCAATTTTTCCACGAATTTTGCATTTTTTTGTATATATCTCGTAAATGACAAGAGCTATAGAAAAAATGTGCATGACAAATTTGTAGGAAATTTCATTTGCTATAAAAAAGATCCGAGGACAAAATCGCTATCATAAATACTTCTCGAGTTATTCGGCTTTTTAAGTAAGGCTGTATGGCATTTTCATAGATTTTTTAATACATACATATATCGGATCGATATAGCATATAGCTGACATACAAGCTGATCAATCAAAATCAAGACAAATGGCTTAATAAAGTCTATTTTTTCCATATTAGGTAACCTTAAAGTAAAGTCCAAATACTTGGGACTAATTTTGGAAAGCAAACTGAAGTGAATACTCAATGGTGAGGAGAGAATGCTAAAGACCAGCGGTGCGCTCTATGCATGTAAGAAGATGCTGGGGTCTTCACAGAGCCCATCACCTGGCTTTTTGCTTTGGTTGTTGTTGTCGGGGCGGAAGAAAAATGACATGAAATAATTTCGAGGCATGGTGCAGGTTTGACAGTCCTTGGGCGGCTAAAAATTCCAAGAACCGGGATTACTTAGAACCGTGTTACACCGCGCTGATCAAGCCAAACTTGATTTCAGAAAAATCGTATACAGAAAACCCTTAAAGCGCTGTTCTCTGCATAACGGAAGCGCTAAGGATCTTACCAACGGCAGTTGTAGAAATGTTATACAACCTATCAACAATCGGGAATGCAATGGAAAGCTCTGCAGCAAAATCTGTTGCAATATTGGATCGTTACATCAATTATCCACAAAAAATTTCCGGTTTGGCGCAACAAGCAGGGAATTGCTGGATAAGATAAACATACCCACACCCACTAATTGGGAGAGAAGGATCCAAATCATATTAGAAGTGGGTGGATGGCTCGGGAGCATGCAACATGTCAGCGGTACTTACAACATTTGCACTGACGGATCAAACATGGAATGAAGGGAGAGCCGGAATATATTGCTCGGAGCCAAACCTAAGGAACGCTTCAAGCTTCCGAAATAACGCAGTATCGTCCAAGCGAAAGTCTTGGCGGGCATGGAAGCGGCTGAGAAAGCTAACAACGCAGGAAGCAACTTAAAGAATATATACATCGGTAGCCAGGCGGCAATTAAAACAACAACGATTACAACGTATTATGTCAAAGAATGTCCTAAGAAGCAAGAAAAAAGTAGATGCAGGGCCTGCCGAAAACGGCTACATATTAACTGGGCTGCAGAACACACTAAATTGCCAATTATCTGGCTACCGAACCAGGACAAGAAATACGGAAGTCATTAAATATGATACACTATGAAATTTCTGGAAGCTCTGTTAGACGGATCAGGGGGAGACGGAATGTCTTAATGACATGTAGGATTGCCAAGATCGTCTGCAAAGCAGCGGAAGGAACACAAGTAAGGTTTCTACACAAACGGTCTCGAAAGGACTGCAGAACGTTTGCTGTTACTAATGACTGGTGCCAGCATACAGAAATCCCATCGGCGACGGATAGACAGAAAAAAAAGACAATACATACAGAAAGTGCGTGGAAGTAGGTATGTTAAAAAAGAGTGGAACATCTCCACAACATTCTCTCGAAGCTTATTTCAAACTCGACTTGGAAGTCTAGAAGCTTCGCAGTTCAAGGAACTAGCTGAAGTTCAAAATTAGATATGAAGTCTGTATTAAATTTCGCAAGCCGCCTTAACGTTTTGTATAAGGAATACTGCAGCTTAAATCTGAACCTCCATCTGGCATTAATAAGGACCAGTAGGTATTCGTGGCTAGAAAGAACTAGCAAAGTATTTTCCGCTGGACGCAAACTGTTGATCGGTTGCGTTTTCAGATTTAGTTCTTCATTTTAGTTGCGGTTTATTTACATTTCCTGTGCGAAATCATTGCGAATGTTGAAAAAGGCATACGGTGATTTAATTTTATCAAAAACACAAGCTTACGAGTGGTACAAAGCCTTCAAAAACGGTCAAGCGATCGTTAAAGGCATGCCTCCTTCTGGACTACCTTCGACCTCTTCAACTAATGAAAATATTATTATAAATTAAATGAAGGAGATGGAGATAGAGAGATGGCAAAAAACTCGACATCTCCCACGAGCCTGTTGATTTTGGTGAATATTTTGGGTTAGAAACGCGTTCTTGCTAAACTCTTCTCGATAAAGCTGAATTTTTTCCAAAAGAGTACCGTAAGAGTCCCTTTGGACATACCTGATCGTGCGAATTCCAATCTCACATTCATGGAGAGTATTATAATTGCCGAAGAGACATGGATTTATGAGTTTCACATGCAAACAATCAACAATCATCTGAATGGAGGGAAAAAACGAGCCGAAACCAAAAAAGCAACGCCAAAACCACTCAAAAATCAAGGCGATGTCCGTGGTTTGGTGCAACATGAATTTGTTTCGAAGGGACAGATGGTCAATAAGGAGATCTATTTGGCCGTATTGAGACGTTTGCGTGAAAGCATCCCTCGAAACGGGCGAATTTGTTGAAGAACAATTCATGGATTCTACACAATGAGAATACAACATCGCATCGAGCCACGATTGCTACCGAATTTAAAGCCAAAGACGCAATGAATACCATCGATCAACCACTGTAATCACTAGATTTGGTTCCGAATGAGTTTTTCTTGTTCTTTAAACTGAAATTGTCGCTCCGTGGAACCCGTTTTCAGTCGACCAAAGAGATAAAACAAAAATCGCTGAAGGAGCTGAAGGCCATACAAAAAAGTGCTTACGAAATAGTAAGTGACTGAACTCTTTGTAACCTTATTCCTTCTGTGTGTCTTACTGATACAAAAACTTTAAAGAACAAAACTTCTTTCCAAAATGATTCATAGTCATTAAAAACCATAAACTAACTTCATTCGATAATGAATTTATAACTAAATTACATATTACATTTAATTACATTCTCCAAAAGAGACTCAGAACGTGTCTGTTATAACAAACATACTAACACCTCCCAAGGCAACAACCAAAGAAATTAAATAATATACCGTAAGCGGTCGCACGACATCATTAACTTCGCCACAACATTAATTAACACGCGGTGAGGTGCCACACATTGCTTTTTTTTACATACACATATTGAAAAAAATCACACATACATACATACATATGCATATATGGTGGTATGGGTACATAACCAGCATGTTATGTGCACGTAACTGCTGTTTTGATGTCTCAATTTGCACGCGAGGCTGACAAATATATGCAAGCAATTAGTTTCCCTTTCCCGTCCTACCATATTTGTCTTACTTACAACATGCAACAACACACAATAAAAGGCTAAATTGAAATATTATAATTTCATATGCCGTAATTTGCAACACTGTTGCAAGTTGACAGCGCGTAAAATACTCAATCATGTGCGTCACTGCACTTTTTCGTCGACTCGTGGCACTTCTTACTCGGCGCTGTCCAATTCTGGTACAAGCATTGCCTGCGGCTTGATGAGTTGGTGTCAAAGATTTTGACAGGCTATTGTGGCATAGTGAGCACGCAAATTACAAGACGTAATGGAATCACAAAAAAAAAGCAACAAAAAAAAAAAAAAAAAAAACAACGTTAACCGCCGCTTCACAAATAAAAAGGTTTCTAAACAAGAATGTGATTTTTGGTATGGCAGCTATGTCTTATAGTGATCTGATCTGAACCACACATTCGGAGTTTATAGCATTGCCTGGTAGAATAATTCATGTCAAATTTCGTGAGTATTTTTCGTGAAATAAACCGACCGACCAGTTTGTATGACAGCTACGTACGATATATGCTACAGTAGTCAGACTTAAACTATTTCTTCAGGTTAAGAGCGCTACGTGGTCATCTTAATAGTCGTGTCAAATCACCAATTGAGCGTCTAATGGAAAAATTTCAAACCACAGGCACAGTAAAAAAACTTTCCAGTGGCAGTGGAGGCAAAGAAATGTCCGTAGAGTCGAGAATATTGCTGCCACTAGCGCATCAATTGAGGAAGACCCAAATCAGGCTCTCACACCTCTGTGACGTCGTTGTGGAGAATATTACGAAAAGATTTTGAACTACATCCTTACCCAAAAACAAACTGACGCAAGAAGTGAAGCCGCTTGAACACCAGAATCGTCGTATGTTAGTGAATTGGGCTGAGCAACAAATTGAAAATGATCCGGATTTTCATCGAAAAATAATCTTCAGTGATGAGGCTCATTTCTGGCTGAAAGACTTCGTCAATAAGCAAAATATGGGTTACTGGTTAGAAAACACTCCACACGTACTCCATGAGTCACCATTGCATTCCCAAAAAATTACGGTTTGGTGCAGTTTATGGGCCGGCGGCGTCATTGGCCGTACTTCTTCCGTGGTGATCAAGACCGGCACGTTATTGTGAATGGGAATCGTTACCGCTCATTGATAACCGAATATATTTGACCCGAATGGGATGATATGGACTAGAACAATATGTGGTTCCAACTGATCGGCGTCAGAAGCCACACAACGAATGTCACAAAATGGGTTTATTGAAAACCAAGTTTGGTGAAATGTTCCAGTCAATTGGCTGTCTCGGTCGTGCGAGTTGACGCAGTTAGACTATTTAATGTGAGGCTGCATCAAGTCTATGGCCTATGCCAACAATCCAGCGACGATTGGTGAACTTCGTACAAATATCGAACGTCAAATTGCACTAGTATCGGCCGATTTATGCTTGAAAACTGTCGAAAATTGGTTTCGGCCTCTGGACTACTGCAAGCGTGCCCGTGATGACCATGCAAAAGAAATCGAGTTCCACACATAATGGCATTGAATGTACTTTTCACTTTTCTAGCGCTCTTATTGAGTAGTCCTGCATTTTTGCCCGTCTCAAGCTCTTCAATGAATCGCGTTCAACACATTTTCCTTTAAATAATTCAGTTGTCGTGAGAATTTATGTATTATATAGTTATTTATGTTAATACCGTTGCAGCTTCCTTAAGTGGCATGCAAATTGCATTACCTTCGAGGAAAACTGCATTCCCGTAAACCTTCGACTTTGTAAATTATTTCACAATTTCCCTACTGCTTTTCTATTTCCTTTTGCCCTTACTTTAACTACTTATATTTCATATTATTTCATGAAATCAGAAACTCAATTTATACCTAGTAATGTCTACGGGAAATGACCGTCTAAAATAAAAGAGCAAATACATTTAGCCTAGCGGTTTGTTTGTTTCCCTCTTTCTCACATTTCCTTCACGGCTCTTGAAAGCAACAGCAACAGCAACAGCAACGCAAAAGTATTTCAATTTATTTTGCAAAAGATTTGTTTACATTCACAGATTATTAAATGAGGAAAATGCGATTATGGAATACCAACAGCTTCACCTTGCTTACCGGATAACGGCATTTTGGGTGGCAGCATATACAAATAATGCTCAAATGGTAGGTGAGGGGTTGAACTAACGAACTAGTTGGTGTAGACATGACGAATCGACGCTAAGATAACTGCAGAGCTTTGTGGGCGGCATTAGTAACGTTGTGGCATGCCGCAATTGACCATGCTGTCCTACTAACTATGGCTTACAAGCATACAATTTCGGTTATAAAGTAATTATGGAATAAAACGTTGTACATAGCTTTAAAGGATGTAAAGTAATTTGAATAGAACTCGAATTATAATCAGGCAAACGCTCGTATATGATATGATCCATTTCGTGGTTCCCTAGTTTTCAAAGAAAAAACGCAGAAACTTTACTTTATCTCTTAAGCCCAATTTTTAATTTCAATGTCGAATGACACATGTGATCTTTTACTCCAACGCCCAAATCGAAGCGGAATTGTTCGCATACCCCTTAGACTTTACATATCTCCACAGGAAAAAGTCTAACGGTGTGATATGACAAGATTTTGGTGGCCAATCGACCGTACCAAAACGTGAAATGATCTACTAGCCGAAGTGTTCGCTCAATACAATCCAAGTCGTCGAGATCAAGAGCCTCAAATTCAGGCATCAAATAATTGGTTATCATGGCGTGATAACGGTTGTTGTTGTTGTTGTAGCGGCAGAATTCTGCCGAGTTGACAGTCCTTGGCCGGATAAAAATCCGGGTCCGTTCCGGTTACGTAGACCCGACTGTCGTGATAACGGTCGCCATTGACGGTTACGATCTCATCGTCACCATTTTTGAGGAAATATGGACCGATGATTTTACCGGCCAACAACCCACACCAAATCGATGTTTTTTCTGGATGAAATGGCAGCTCTTGAATCACTTCAGATTGCTCTTCGTCCCAAACGCAACAATTTTGTTTATTTACATACCCATTAAGCCAGAAATGGGTTTCATCGCTGAAACAAATTTGGGAAACGTGAGTTCTTCTTGGAAATTTTCAAAAGCTTATAGGGTGAAGCGATGTCGCTTGGAAAAATCAAGCGGCTTCAGTTCTTGCACAAGCTGTATTTTGTACGCTTTCAACTTAAGATGCGTCAAGTAGATCCACATGCCAGCCCGAGTTGACTCGACTCTTCGGCTGCTATATTTTCTTCACTGTGAGCTAGACGTGGTCAATTCGCTCGAATATTAAGTATTCAATAATGAATGCTTGGTCTCAAGATGGGTGATGGTGTTGCGAATACTATCCTCAGTAGGCCGATTATGTTAACTATAAGTTGGTCGAAGCGCGCAAAACACATTCTATACAGAACGAACGCGAGCTTTCGTAGTAAAGTTGAACATTTGATTTGATCTTTCAATATAAAGTAATTTATACATTTAGTAAGCAACTTTAAGACACAATATCTTATGCATCCAAGATCTCCTGTAGGGTGGACATCCGATATACCTTCTTGTAGCGCAATAAGCAGCAGCGGGATGTGGGCAGCAGGGCGCTTATGCCTGAACGCGGTACTCCGTTTGATATAATACCAACACTCACCTTCCGATTGATGGCATTATTGCTCTTTCGCTTGTTTACTATTTCGCTAGTAGCAATATGCTGCTAGAAGTAGCTGTCATAACAGAACAAATACAATTTAAACTCCATTAAAATTCCACGGAAATTCTATGAATTTCTCTCTCTCTCTTGTCTGTCTTGTCTGAAATTATTTGCAGAAGCGGTGAAGATGTAAAGCAAACATGCTAAGAGATTTGCGCACCGACGAAAGGTAACATTAGAAGAATACCAATAAGTCGAAGAGTTCATTTCATTGGAAGCATTGGAAGTTATGTTAATTTTTAAGGAGAAAATGATTTGGATAAAAATTTCTAAATCACCGATGTCTTGATTAAAGATTGCTATCATTCAAAAAAATATTTGATAGCATTATATCAGAGTTGCATAGAAAAATTCTATATAAATAAGTTACGGAGGCTGCTATACATATTTCTGGCCTAGGCCACACTAAGTGTTGCCAGGTGCAATCTGACATTTCCATTGGAAAGTTTGACATTTTTTAGCATAACATCACTCAGAACGTTTTGTCATTTAATCGTGAATTATTTTATTTACAGGGAAATAAAAAATTCATCTCGGCCAAAAAATGGAATTAACTCGTGAAAATTTTCGTGCGATCATTTTTCACAACTTTCGACGTGGATTATCACGACAAGAGTGCATCGATGAACTAAAATCTTTTTATCGCTATGAAGCACCATCATATAGCACAGTGAAAAACTGTTACAACGAACTCAATCGTGGCCGACGCTCGCTCAAAGACGAATTCCGTGAAGGTCGTCCAAAAACAGCCGTTGTGCCAGAAAACATCGATGCCGTACGTGAACTGATAATGCAAGACCGTCATGTAACATACCTTCAGATAGAGGCATGCCTATGCATTTCTTCCACCAGCATACATTCGATATTGCAAGAACACCTGGCCGTAAAAAAGGTTTGTTTTCGTTGGATCCCGCACAATTTGACAATCGCTCAAAAAAAGCCTCGTGTGGATTGGTGTAAAGAAATGCTGAAAAAATACGATCGCGGTGCTTCAAAAGACGTTTATAAGATCATCACAGGTGACGAATCATGGATCTATGCGGATGAGCCCGAAACAAAACTGCAATCGACCGTGTCGGTCTTCCAAGACGAGCCAAATCCAACGAAAGTTGTTCGTGGAAGAAGCACTTCGAAGCAAATGGTCGCCTGTTTCTTCGTTAAAACTGGTCATGTGACGACTGTTCCGCTTGAGCAACGTAGGACGGTCAATTCTGAGTGGTACACCACCATTTGTTTGCCTGAAGTCTTCGGAGAAATTCGAAAAACGAACAAGAGAAGACGAATCATTGTGCACCATGACATTGCTAGCTTTTAAGGAAATCTCATTAAATTTAACAGTTTCGGAACATACCGAAATCCTCTGTAGATTCGACTGCATCTTTGATAACCTGAACCTGAGCTATATGGTAGTGGCTTTTTTCTGCCAACAAACCAACAAGGAATATGTGGGCTTGGTGAAGTCGCTGTAGAAGTGGCGCAAGAGTTTTGTTACGGTTTTGTCGAAGCTCAGTGGTAAAGTGGAGCTGGGAGTTTTCTATCAGGAGTATTTTGTACAGAGAGCTCTCTTTAAATGTAGCTTCAGGCTACCAGATCACTGCAGCGCATTCAAGCTGAAGTGGCAGCAATTAAGTTAACAGTAATTGCACTGCTTCGAAGCGCAGCTTTATTCCAAGCAGAACCGCAGTACTAGTCTTACGTTAGCTGACAGTATTGCGCCTGACCTCACTAGCACCTACTCAAGTTAATACGAGTATTATATGTTATCGAGACTGATTTGGGAACCTGTACATAATCGGGTAACGTTGGAAACTGCAAAGTGGATGAGCTCATAAGATGTCTTACCACAATCTCATAAGACGGAAAAAGACTCAGCGCGCCGCTGGCCTATTGCCTACTAGTAGCATCGGATCTGTGGAAACCGCGTGAGCTCTCTGAGCGTTGGTTAGCTACCAGTTTCTGTGCTACAGCGATATTCTTCTACCCTAGAGTGGAAAGTAAGGATTACATTGCATAACTTGAACTTAGCAAGGTCCATATTGCCGCAATGATTGGAGTTCGAATGGTGCTATTGGTAGTCATGCAGATAGATCACAGATTGTTTGTGGATGGAAAATGTCAAAGCTGTATGGAGTATGGTTAGGTCGAAACTTTTTGCACCACTGCCCATTTTGTGCTAGACTAAAGTTGAAGCATACATGCCTTCTATAAATCAAACCAATTTATATTAGTCCTCAAGGTTCAAGGAGCTTTGTCGATATGTGAAAGTACTTCTGTTCCAACTTAAGAGTTCAAGGCAGCACAATAAACTAGCGTTTCAGCAAATAAATTTCGTGTCAACTGAGCTAATCAAGAGGATTAAAGGGAACTTAACGCTTAAGATTGCTAAACTATCGACTGAAGGTTTTACAGTTAATAAATTTTAATTACATAAAAGTTATTTCAACTTTAAGCATAACATGTGCCTTTCTCGTATTACCAGTAGTAGAAATCAACAAAAACAACGGCAACACATTGCAAGCACTTGTTAATGCAAGCGCCCATAAAAGGCCCGAATTGGGAGTCACATCAAGTCGTTATTGTTATCGCTGAATCGTCTGTCGGCAACATTAAAACATTTATTGCAAGTAGACACAAAATCGTATAAAGTTGCTGGCTGTATTGCCAACTACTTGCAGCCGGCCGCCATTCACAACACAAGCGAAGTTTCCCGAATTAAGCAGGGCGCTTAAGAAATATTACGACGGCGAAAAGATGAATGTTATGACACCAACACCATTAGCTGAGGCGGCCATTAAACTGGCAGCAGCAACAATTTCAATGTTGCTGCCGGACGCCACTTGTCATTTTGGCGGTCATCACCACCACCAAGTGGCTGTGGCGAATGAGTCATTCCCAACATTGCCACACTCACTAACGGCCCGTGCACAGCAATGCCGAGGCGCAGCGGTGATGTGAGCTGTAGAGTAGCGAGCCAGAACGCCAAAAATGTTTGCCATGTACTCGCACATAAAACCACTTTCGACTGCCGGAAAGAAGTGGCAACAATCTTAGCCAAACATATGCATTATTTTTGTGATGTTTACTAAGTGCGAACGCATACGAAATGCTTAACCATTTCCTCTGCTTTGATGGCTTAGTTAAATTTGATGCTGTGTGCAAGCAGCAAAGCCATTTAGTTGTGCTACCGAGATGATTGGTGGTGCTGGCGGCGGTGGTCCGATTATGTCGCCCACTTGATTTACTCCGCGCTTCGTTTATTTATGCGCCCCAAACGATGCGTGTACGCGTCTGGCCGGCGGACCTCAGGCATTGTCTGAACTCGTGTCTCAGCTGAGTTCCAACTTTCATTGTATGCTGCTCTGTGTGTTCCTATGACAATTGCTCGTAAATTTAACTTTAATTACAACAGTGGCAGAAATTGCGTAGTGAATGGAAAATGTAATAAGTTGACGCGTTTGTTTTATGACTTCCGCGATTGGCAGACATTTTAACTTTTTAACTAGTTGGCAGAAGATACTCGGGTAACTACAAGCAACAAACTTAAAGCAAAACTGACAAATGTTAACATTGTCAGCGGAATTAGAAAATGTATCTATGTTATTGTAGATTCTATTCGAAGAGTTGCAAATAATTTAAGGATTTACATTAAAATGGAGAATGAAATGGAAACCTCCATTAACCATGCTATTGGCTGGTCCCAACATCTTTTGATGTGTACTAAGCACAACCTATTAACCGGCCAGGCTGGTCCTGCCAGTGTACGCCTATGGGAGATTTTACTATAGTATTCGGAAAAATTGTTTAAAAATATTAGGAAACAAATAATCTCGGAAGTAGTCGGAGTACTCATGCCTGGTATTTATAGCATTAAAAATGGCTAAGACTAGAGAAAACTCTACGAACTCATATGATGATGTGATAAAGCGCCAAGCTGAACCAGCTAAACCTAAGTATGTAAATCAGACTACATCCTCCCAAGTTTGGATTTCAATAGACTCTTTCGGGTGAGGTTACCGATCTGTAGGGTAGCTGTTTAGTTGGTAAGTAGGATACTACTTCTATCTATAGTGACGGGTCCTAAATGGGCTGCTGAGTGCGGACAAAACAAAATCGAATGACCTTGATATCTTGCTTTCTATCCGTCTACCAAACGAGGCCAGCAGCTTCCAAGCGGAAACCAGCTAAACAGAATGACAGTGGAGTTCTATTGAATAGCTGCGAGAAGATACAGAAAGCAACCATGAACTATACATGAACATCCAGACGGCATTGCTGGCTTTGTCGACGACAAAGTTTGATTTCAGTGTAGTAAACAATTGCAGAAAGGCTTTAAGCTCACTGGCAGGTCAACACGACTTGTCCATAATTTGGTTTCCGGTCACAAGAAGATTTTCGGCTATGAAAAGGCAGATGAGTTGGCAAAGATAAGATCTTCTTTAGATGAATCCGTAGTCGGGTTAATAACTTGCTCACTGCGAATAGTCAAGAGGGAACAAATAGCTCAAAGCAGACGAAAATCAATATCTAGAAATAGAGCCAAAGACTTATTAAATAACACCATAACAGTATACATAAACAGACTTACACACACTTAACGGGCACTGGCCTTTTGGGGATCACAAACTAACATGAGTCTGTTTTTTAACAATATTTGCCGCAGCTTTAATCTAAAAAGGTAAACGGAAAACGGAAACTCTTTTCCACTTACTCTGTGATTGCTCAGCTCTATCACAAATCCGTCACAAAATACTTGGATCTTATAAGGCGCCAAACATTTAATGGCTGTCCACGATAACCATAAAGGTTGTAAGTTATTTCATTGGTGTCAGCAATCCTAACTTCCTATCCAACTAATGAGGTTAGGATAGTTAAATTAGATAGGTTATCCTCAATATGGCGAGGGCAATACCCACTGAAGGCTATGAGCAGGTCTTTGTAAAGTCAAATAAACGCTGCTGTACATTAAATCTCGCCCAAGCACCTTGAACCTAACAAAAGTCTGCTCAGGTCTTTTACTTAGACTTCAGAGATATTCAAGAAGGATGAATTGAGATGATCTCACTTAGTAGTCTAAGTTACATTGCTCTTCTTTGTGAATCCACAAAATTTACTATAATCAAATATTTTTTTTTCTATTCTCACCAGCTCAGGTTGACTGCAGATATAAGTTCCCATATGCTTAAGCTTTGACCTCGCAAAGACAGAATAATCGTGATGGAAGTGTTAAGATGTTTCCACCTCGTCTTCTTTAAAACAGGTTATACAAGTGGCATTCAGAAATATTCTTAACCTTGCCTCGAGAACACCGATAGGACAGTAAGTAGTTCGAACCCCTTCAACGAGAAAAGAACTATCCTCACTGAGAAAGAGATGCTGACTACACCACTTTGACACAAAAGGATCTTGTGATAGCACAAGAACTAATAATATCACAGGGCTGGCCAGATTCTTGCGAAACTGAACTAGTGGATGGCTCACAAAGAGATCGATAGCTCCGAACGGTTGGTAGTGGTACTAAGGTGTCAGTTTGTCGGCTTTGCAATTCCGCTGTGGCCTGGTAGTATTAGATTAGGTTAGGTTAGATGGCTGATCAAAGATCGCACGTTGACTGGTAGTATTAGCCTTATCACAAAGTGAAACGCTGCCGTTGATATCAATGTTAGACAATCCACTGAACAAAAATCCTCATACGCCAGGCAACCGATAAAAATTTAGTAAGAACTCCAACACTAGATCTCTTACGATTTACCCTGCGTTTGCCGTGTTTAGGTTATGATGTACTGGCCACCTGTCACGCCGTACTTTGAGCTTCTTTGTAATGCCAGATGGAGGTTCAATTTAATTTCAGCTGAAGTATTCGTTACACAGGATAACAACACTTTTTGAGAACTTTAAGAGCGACTTAATATTTAATTTTGATACTTCATCTAGTGCTTTGAACTGCGAAGCTCCTAGATATTTTAGACGAGGTAGAGATAATGCTGGACGGAGATTTGGAGGCGTCCTATAATTCTTTAGAAATTGTGTGGCTAAAAATCATGAGCGTTTTTCTTCTTGATTTTGCATATCTTTAAGGCATTCTAGTACTGTGTCCAAAAATTAAGGTGACATTTGAATTTAAACTGCGCGCGTCGAAGGATTTGGAGACTTATTTTTTTTTTAGGTTGGAAGTACTGTCAGTCACATTTATGCCAAATTTCATGTCAAAATATTAATTAGTGTTTGAGATAGGTGTCGTTTTGCGAGCTGCTAAAAGTGAGTCTTTCGTTTTTTGCGATGTCGAAATTTGTTGAGCAAAGAATTTGCATTAAATTTTGTTTACGGAATCAATTTTCTGCTGCGGATACGTTGAGGATGGTGCAGAAAGCCTTTGGTGATGAGGCTATGTCTAAAAAAAATGTTTACAAGTGGTATTGTGAGTTCCAAGCCGGCCGTGAACGTGTAGAAGACGAAGAGCGTCCAGGGCGACCATCAACCTCAACTGACGAAGCTCACGTTCAACAAATCAAAGGTTTGGTGTTGAAAAACCATCTATTAACAATTAGAGACCTTGCTGATGAAGTTGGCATATCGAAATTCTCAGCCAATTCCATTTTGAAGGATGTTTTGAGCCTCAAGCGCGTCAATACTCGACTGGTACTGAAAACATTGAATTTTTTGAAAAAAAGGCGTCCCGTTAAAGTGTAAGAAACGATGCTTTCCGACTACCAGGGTGTCATGAAATGCATTATAACTGGCGATGAGACTTGAATTTATGCTTACGACCCCGAAACAACCGATCAATCGAGCGAATATCGTGCCAAAAGAGAGCCGAGACCAAAAAAATAGCGTCAAAGTCGCTCAAAAATCAAGGTCATGTTGACTGTTTTCTTCGATTATCGTGGTGTTGTGCATTGTGAATTCCTTCCAACCGGTCAAACTGTCAACAAGGAATATTATTTCAACGTTATGCGTCGTTTGCGTAACGCTATCCGCCTAAAAAGTCGGAATTGTGGAAAGACAATTCTTGATTTTTACTCCACGATAATGCACCATCCCATACTGCCCTCGTAATTCGTGGTCATTTCGCCAAAAACACAACCCATATCGTTCCGCAACCACCGTATACCGATCTGGCGCCGTGCGACTTCTGGCTGTTCACCAAGCTCAAAGGACCGCTCCGGGGACACCGTTTTTATACGATAGAGGAGATTCAAGCCGCAGCGAAGGCGGAACTGAAGGCCATCCCGGAAAGTGACTACAATCAGTGTTTCGAAGATTGGAAAATTCGTTGGCATAAGTGCATTGCATTGGGAGGGGATTACTTTGAAGGGGATGAAATTGATTTCGAAAAATAAATAAAGAATTTTCAAAATAAATATAATGCCACCTTATTTTTTGGGCACTCCCTGATACGTCAACCGTCGTTTCAGAAATTTCATTGTATATGGTTTTTAGTAAAGTATTCTCTGTACTTGTGCGGTAGCCAGACTGAAGGAAGTTTTAGCAATCTCTTCCGTTATTTCATTTCCCTGCAATTTCTTTACGGCTTGAAACCCAGTATAAAGTGGTGATCCTACACGTTCTCACTCCACAGTTAGGAAGACTTAAAAACCAAACATTTAACCTGTCTCAAAGTTGCAGTTTCTTGCAGTAACGCTATGGTCAGGCACCCAAACCAACCGTTGCGTAAAGTAACGGAATGCCACAGTTAGTGAGCCGAGACATGCCTTTAACAGTTTCGAGAGTCCTGCCACCAAGCTAACCGACCAAGTGGATAGGATATTTTAATACATACTTTTTATATAAATAATATTGTATATTTGGAAACACTTCGGTTTGTATGTGAACCTTGTGAATTTTTTTCATTTCAGTTCAACAAGCGCCTAAAGTCAACAATGTCACATGCAAATTTCGCATACATGCAACAGTTGCATGCCACAATGCAATGGTAGCAGACGACGAAATCCTTTTGCCGTAATAAAATCAAATTCTGTGTCATTTTATGACAGTTGCAATTCGCGATGAGAACAGCACAAACCGTGGGAATGCTTGAAAGCGCCGCATTTGTGATTTTACAAGTCCTCAGCGCTTGGCCTTGTCAAGCGCTCATGAACGAACACCAGGAGACAGCCAATAGTGTGATATTTCTACGTCCACAAGCCGAACTGGATCAGAAACCATGGCTTTCGGGTGTACAGTGTCTAGAAGCATACACGAAGATTACTTTTATAAGTCGAGCGCGTCTAACGCGCGCTTATAACGTGCTCATAACGAACAGCTACAACATATCTTCGCCAGGCTTGGAGATACAGAAAGGCATCACGAAACTATTGCATGAGGTTATTAGCCAAAGTAATGAACGGGGTCGTCGTTTCTACCAACTGCGCACTGTATACGACAACAATAAATACGTGAAATTGAGAATCAGCGACAGCGCCGTCATCTCTACTGATTATTACATCATTATTGTGGACAGCGCGGACTTATTGCGGCAGCTCATGAGAGATTACATTAGTAAAATGAACTCATGGAATCCGGGCGCACGTTTCCTTTTACTGTACAATAATTCAACACGACGAGACAGCGAGCACGCGGTGGCAATGGAACTATTCACACTTTTACAAAAACAATATTATGTGCATCAAATCGCACTGCTATATGCCACAGCTGATCTCAACTACTCGTTTTCGGTAATGGACTATTACAACCACGAGAACTGTCGCACGATTCGTGTGTCCAAAATAGGCGAATGCACGAATGGTCTGCCACAGCCGAGCACGGCCGAGGTAAAGAGAAAGTTGCGCAAGTTCGAGCGAGAAATCGATATAAAGAACTGTACGTTTCTAATGTGTGCGGCCATTGCAGCGCCGTTTGTGGAAAAGAACTGTCAAACGGGCATCGAGTTGCGTATTGTAAACTTCATGCGTAATCGTCTTAAATTCAAGGTAAGTTTTATCATTTCTTATTTGTAATTGAGAGTGCAAAGGTATCGATAGAAAAGCTTCTCAGAAAAGGACTTGAGTTTGATGGATCATTTTTTGGAGAGCTATCATGTGCTGTAGCTGTCCGATCTGAATAATTTTCCTAATCCAACTCGAATTTCGTGAAGCTGTCTCGCCAACTAAAAAGTTTTCCATACAAAAACTTGATGTTAATCGATCAGTTTCTATGACAGCTTATCCTAAAGTGGTCCGATCTCGGTTAGCAGTTACGAAAAATAAGCAGCCTCTTGGAGAGAAAAGCACGTTTGCAAAATTTCAGATCGATATCTCAAAAACTGACGTCCACGAGGTAACGAATAAATAAAATACCCGCGAACAGATAGATGAACGTTCGGAGCTCAGCTCCTGTCGCGACCCTGATTAGTTCCGTGAAATATTTCGTTGAAGTTAGCTAGTTTATGCAGTCATATAAGAAAATATAGTTCTTTCTAATTTCACTTGTAGATCAAGCAATCATGTAAGCGAGATACTCGAGGAGTACGCGAGGAAAATGGCACATGGACTGGTCTACTTGGTAAGTTGATCGACCGCAACTGCGATTTTATATTGGGTGGCTTCTATCCAGACAACGAAGTGAATGAAGACTTTTGGGCTTCCACTTGTTACCTCTCAGATAGTTACACTTGGTACGTAAAGCTGGCTGACCGAAGACCACCATGGATAGCACTCAGTCAGATTTTCCAAGACGAAACATGGATGTGCTTCTTGGCATTGCTCTTACTTACTTCGCTATTTTGGTATTTCTTCGTTAATGTATTACCGGAACCGTTAGATCACAAAGATTTGTCGTTAGCTGGTATAAATGCTATGGCGGTCTCCATCTGTGTGTCGGTTGAAGAGCGTCCTGAGTGTTACGCTTCGCGTATTTTCTTTATCGCCTTAACCTTTTATGGTATGAACGTTGTTGGCATCTACACATCCCAACTGATTTCTGTATTCACCGATCCTGGCTTCATGCACCAAATAGACACGCTCAAAGAAGTAATCGAAGCTAATATACCGTTTGGTGGACCGGATGAAAACCAGGACTGGTTCGAAAATGATGAGGATATGTGGATCTTCGAAAAATACAACGATTCCAGTTTATTCATACCGAATTCAGTCAATCTTCGTGCGGTAAAAAACGGCAAGCGTGTGCTATTGGCAAGCCGCATGTATGTGTTGCAAGACCGGCTGGCCGATCAGATTTTCGCATTCCCACATAATGTTTTCTCGACACCACTACAAATCATAACAAAGGCTGGCTTTCCGTTGATACCGGATTTTAATTGGCTGATTGGCGCTATGCGAGATCACGGCATATTCCACAAGATTGAGCAAGACTTTCACTACAACAACACGTACCTGAATAGAATATCACGCATGCGACCGGATTTTAAAAGTAAAATAGAGAAAATGTTAAGTCGTCTTTATTTAGTAATACACCTGAAATCTCCTTCCTTCCAGAGTCCACAATTGTTCTTACCACCGATCACCTGAAAGGACCTTTCTCCATATTAATTATAGGCATTGTGGCTGGCATAATTTTATTTATATGTGAACTCATTTATTACCGGTTAGCTGCAACTTGCTTGAATAAGAATACTGCTACGAAGCAGTCCAACAAAGGCACGAAATTGAAGCGGTCCAAGCGTACAAAGAAGTCTTCGAAAATTAAAACTAGATCTGCGCGTTCTTTGTGGCCATTGAAGATACGTTTTGGGAAGGCAAGGAAAAATATTGCAAGACAGCAAAGAAAAATGAAATCCAATAATATTCGACAAATTGGTGAGCAAACTTACGAAGTGAATGCTGTAAGGGATATTCGATTTACTCCGATCAAGCGAAGATATGTCGACTTGCGTGTCTTTTACTAATTTTTTTTTTTTTTTAATTAAATACAGCTTCAATTATAAAATTATGATAAACAATAGAATTAAATTTAGTTGGAGTTATGTCTGGTAGCTTGCAATAAATATTAAAAAAAACTGAAGATGCTGAATTGATATTTTTATTATATACTGACCCTATTTACTAACTGGACGAAGGAAAACAGACTATACCTAATATTTTTGTCGACGTGGCCAAAAAGAAGACACGTTCTGAAAATAATAATATCATAATTTTAAAATTATTATTTATCCCTCACAATCTATGGCGTCCCCCTCAAAGTTATACTCCTTAGCGCCAATTATCCGGCTAATGGCGCTACTTTCGGTGATCTAACCTCATTTGTAGCGGTAAGTTTTAAAATAAGTTTTAGTGAAGCTAAAAGCGCTTCACTTAACTGAAATCCGCAAGAAAGTAGAAGGAATGTCGAAACCAAAATCAGCTGGGAAGCAGCCAAGTTGCCTTACCTTGTACTCAATCGTGTCAGATGGCGCTACTTTTTAAGGATTTATGCTCCAGAGAGTTTATCTGATCACATTGAGAATTACTTTGAATATGTAAAAAAGAAACAAGTGACTCTTAAAAACAATCTACTGAATTCTCACAAGTTTTCTGAAATTTTTGGTTACTTTTTTAAATTGAGTTGGATTTCGACGGCTTCTATGGAACATAGTTTTATTTGTCAAGGTATCTTCTTGAAATTTAGCAAAGATTATTATGCAAGACATTGCTCGTTTAGAATATGTTTAGCGGTCGCTCCTGACAGGGATCTCACTTGGACAGCTTAGAACGCCGGGGCCTTGTTTTACTTAAAAATTTTTCTAAAACTTGGTTCGCCGAAGGTAAGTCAGCAGAGATTTTTCATTCTCAGTCTTACAAATGGTGGACAAAGGAGTCGAAAGCGCCTGAATATTTCCACCTCACCCTCATCCACACAACTTTGAAAACTTGCGTCCGTCAAGAATTCTAACTTTACCACTTGACTTTAATGTCAAGTAAGAATTCCTTTTATTTTTACAGGATGACCTTTACTATGGGCAAGTAATTCAGAAAATCTTCTCCGTTCTACTCCAGCCAAAAACGATTTTACAGTCTCACAGGAGCGGTTCGTCAACCAGCGCCTGCTGAATGAGGTCCACTGATTGCAAGATGTCAATGGAGATCCAACTCGGTCGCATTTCGATGTAAGCGTGGCAAGAGTGCCTCCTCTGCCCAACACGTCGGATTTGCAGTTGCTAGCGGTTCCGCTGTGACCAAGCTCCCAAACGAGTTTGGTGATAAAGTTGACTAGTGGTCCGGTAGCCTAAAGCTAAGACTGGCGGAGAGCTCCATGTAAAAAACCCCCGTCCAACCCTCCCTCACTCCTTCGACCCGTTGAACATAGCAACAATCTCCGAATAAATGGTTAAGAACTACCATTAGAACATAGAGCTGCTATATAAACTAAAAGAACAAACTCAAACCCAAGTTCTTGTTCAGGTATCCTCATGACATTCACATTTTGTTCAGATCGGGCATAGTTGTCGTCTTATCGGTGGTTAAAGCTGAGCTGAGGTTATTTGCTCTGCTTAGCCTTGGAACTACTGTTTTCAACCCATAAATTCCACAAAATAGGAAATAATCTGCTCACTTCTTAGAAATGAATGAAGTTGAACTGGAAAAGATTCAAATTCGTTCACAAGGAAAGTGGAATTACGCTTACATATTTACAAATCCGAATAGCTTTAAGAGACTCTCCAATTGTTTATGAGCACAATATTTTCTTAAATTGTATATTGATGTCGAGACAAGAAATCTGAAATCTCTACAAATAACAATGCTTATCAAATAGTACATCTACATGTAGAAACTTTCAAATAACCTCAAGAGTGTCAATGCGTAAAATTTATCTCTAACTGCAGCGCATCACTTCCTTACTTCCTCCCCGGTCGGCCAGCAGTGTCTCGTGTCGCGTGCCAAATATGTATTTGCGTTATGAGGAGCTGATTCGTGTGTCCTCGAATATGGCTGGTGCAATATTTGGCAAAATGGCAAAATGTTTTTACTATCGGTGCTATGGAAATGTACAAAAAAGAGGTAATATCAACTCACTGCCGTAAAAGCAATGCGACCAGCGACAAAAGCAGCGCCAAAAGTTTAATTCGAAGCAGGAAATCGTTTGCTCAGTGCAACACTTTCGGCAATCACGCATTACACAAAAAATGTAAAAAAAAACATTTTAGATGTAACTGTGCTTACATGACCCAGAATTTGTAGAGCACTATAATAACCTGGGCAATTATCTGGTGTAGTTATATTTCTATGTCTCGTAATACAATTTCTATTAAAATGTGAGATATACAGGTACATGTGTAAGACATGCAAGACCTTCGAAGAAAAGCACGCATGATTTTTGCACACTACTACTTTATTGGCGCAGACACCGCTCTTATTGCCGAGTTATTGCCGAGTATACAACAGCGCGCCGGTCGTTCTTCCTTTTCGCAGTTTGACGCCAATTCGAGATTCCAAGTACAGCTAGTTCTTTCTCCACCTGATCTTTCGAACGGAGTGGAGGTCTTCGTTTTTCTCTGCCTTCTCAATTCAGCCCTGCAGCTTGAATTATTTTCTCCAGCAGCAAATTGAAGAAGCATAATAGGGAGTCGCCATATCTGAAACCTCGCTTGGTATCGAAAAGCTCGAATATGTCCTTCCCTATCCTGACAGGGCTTTTGGCATAGTTCAACGTCAGTTTACACAACCGTATTAGTTTTACGGGGACTCCAAACTCCGACAGAGCGACATAAAGTCAGCTCCTTTTCTTGCTGACAAAAGCAGCTTTGACATGGCCAAAGAGGTGAAAAATGTCGATCCTGTTTTCCCAGTCGAATGGCGAATATCTTGCCAGTTGTTGATTTTCCAGGCCTAAAGCCCCACTGATAAGGTTCAATTGGTGTGTTGACGGTGGGCTTTAGTCTTTTACAGAAGGGGCTCGATAGATCCTTACATGCGATGTTGGAAAGGATTTTTGCAGGCATGGTCTCAAAATGACTGCCAAATGACAACCTACTGATAACATATGCGCGCCAGATGGACCTTCAAAGCAACGTTACATTCAGAAAGTGCAAGAATAGTCATAATAGAGACGCTGGAACACCTACTCTACTTATATCCGGCCTTCTTTTCACATAAAGCGTTCAAAATTCATCTTCCTTAAGTGGGGTACTGCAGAGCTCATAAGTTTTCAAGTGATCAGTCAGTCGGCTAGATATAAGGGATTATGATACGTTAAATTAGTTCCTTGGTCTACCACTGTTTATAAGCAGTTTATATACAGTCCTTTGTGGTCCAGAAAAAAGAACTCTTGTAGTCAGTTCATATAAGTCGATAAAGCGCCTTGAAGCCAATACAAATCAGCTTCAGCGTTTCTCTTACCATTAGCTTACCGATGTCTGACTGTATGAGATTCGCAGTGTTTAAACCTTGATCTGGCAAAGGCGGGACAGTACTTGTCAGGAATTTTGCAATGTTTCAACCTCGTCTTCTTTCAAAGGGTTGCTATAAGAGACATCCGGTTCTTAATAGCTTGGTAGAAAGAGCAAATGTAATGTATCGCGATTCAGATCCCAGCATCCCGGAATGAAAGCAAAAGCCTAAACAAATTCGAACACCTTTGGACGTGTCATCCGTGTTGAGAACACACAGTATGTCAATTGGTTTCTGTTTTATGGATTTACTAATAAATAAACTTTATGCTATGGAGGGAGATGGATTCTCATAACATAAGTATCTGTACTTCTCTCAGAATAATCTCTGCATTTTGAAATGCTTAACGATCGATGGGCTCCCACCCCGCGTGTACGCCAGCTTCATCCGTCCACTCCACCACTCAGATCAAAGAAGGTCAAGAGATTGGAAATATTTAGTAATCATTCTAAATTGGTCAATATAACTAATCTCTCGGATTTTGTCGAGCTTATGTGAAAGTGTGTCATAAAAATCAATCCTTATTTTTTGTAAGGGCTTATAAATCCCACATACAGTCTTTTGATACAAAAAAATTAATACAACGTGGCGCAAAAATAACCTTCCGAAGTGTTTGGCTCTATTTTTTTTTTTTTTTTTTTATGAAAAACTTTGCTTCTGCTTGTGGACTATTTTTATTTGGTCTATTAAATTTTTTTACATCAAGTCGAGAATATGATATCATATAAATGGCCGCCGCCACAGTTGATTGTCATTTGAGCCCTTTTTATGGCATTTTCCATCACTTTGGCCAGAACTTCCGGCGATAGGTCCTCACATTTTTGATGGATATTGTCCTTAAAAGCTGCAAGAGTCTAAGGCTTGTTTACATAAACCCGCGACTTCAAAAAGCTCCACAAAAAGAAGTCTGGAGCGGTCAAGTCAGGCGATCTTGCCGGCTAGTGCAAATCGCCAAAACGAGAGATTAGGCGCCCGGGAAATACATCCTTCAACATATCGGTTGTGGCACGTGCAGTGTGTGCCGTTGCACCGTTCTATTGGAACCACATGTTTTCCAATCCCTGTAGCGCTCCCCACTCACAGTAACCGTTTGGCCCGCGACGTCTTCGAAGAAAAAGGTCCGATGACTCCTCCAGCGAAAACAACACACCATACAGTGACTTTTAGCGGGTGTAATGGCTCTTCGTGGGTTACACGCGGATTTTCAGTGCCTCAGAAGCGTAAATTTTGCTTATTTACGTACCGGCTAAGATGGAAATGGGCCTCATCACTCATGATTAATTTTGATGAAAAATCATCTTCCTCTTTGTGGTGATTAAGGATGGCTTGAGCGTATGCCAGACGCGATTGGTGGTCAGCAGCTAACACCTGGTGCACCGTCTGGACTTTGTCCGGAACAACTTCATATCTTGTACCAAAATTCGCTGTAAACACCGTCGACTGATATCCATTTGCATGGCACGTCGTCTGGTCGATGACATCCCCGGCCATAGCAGCAATATTCTCTGCAGAACGGCTACTCCGGGATCTGCCATGCCTGGCAGCATCTCGCGTTGTGGCAGTCTCTTCGAGGCGAGCGGCTAAACGTCGCAGTGTTTCACCAGTAGGCGGACGGCCAGGAAATCTGCGACGAAATTCACGTTGTGCCGTGTTCTGGAGCAGTGTAACGTACCATTGTTTATTTACGTGTATTTCGCATGTGTTTACTACACAAACGTCAAATCAGAACTGATCTCTAATTCAATTGCAAAATTTATAGTATCTTCTGATAGGAGGATTACTTTTGCGCCACCCTGTATATGTTTCTATATGAACCAAACCATGAAATTTACAAAGATACATACATACATATGTAAGTATAGAATAAAACCAACTAATCGGTCTCTCCGACACTTCAAAACGAAACCATAATATTTTGTAAACAAATCGTAAAACCTAATTTTACGACTTCATTAGTAGTAAACGCAGTTCGATCGGCAGAGCTCAAGACTGCAATGACACGCTCATTCATACCACTCGTTCAAGTCACTCGAATAGTAAGTTGATCGTCAGCTTGACGTACCCAAGTCCGCACAGAAGCGCTTCGCTGTCCGTACAATTTTATGTTTGTTGTTATTGATCACTTACGATTTAATGACAGAAAATCGTGTCATTTTGCGCGGGAAATTTTCCATCATCTTGAACGTGTTGTACAGTTGTATATACATATCGGTAGTTATATAGTATGTCCGTATGTGCATATGTTTAGGCGATCGACAAGTTCAGCCGTCTGCGTTCCTTCTACGCTGGTTATGCTAAAGCTAAGATAAAGCTGCTGCAGCACCAGTACTAATAACAGTAGAATACGAATGTTTGCAACAGCTGCTTATTTATAATGGTGCTGCAGGAGAACAAAACAAAGGAACAAGAGGCCACGCACAACAAATATTCCTCGTGCCTGAGAACTACGTCGCCGTGGGCAGTAATTTGAAAAGAGGTAAGCACTTGGTATTTCTTAGAACTAGTATAAATTCCAGAAATAATCTAGTGATGCATTTGGAACATTCGAGAGAACTTTTCTCTGTAAGAACTTTGTAGCCGTCAACATAAGCGATGAATATCGAAGAAGATGGCATCGCGAACTGTATGAGCGCAAAGGTGGCATGGATATAGTTAAGTGCATAAATATCGAATGAATGCGCTGATTAGGTCATGTCGTATAGACGATGATGCTTCAGTGAAAAGCTTCTTCGATTTCAGACCCATGGGTGGACCCCAGAAACAAGGGCGTGAAAGCATCAAATACAAAGACTAAGTTCATAGCGACCTATCTGCACCTGCGTAACCTCAGTAAGGATAGAGATAAGTGGCGAAAATTTGTGTTCTCGAACCAGACAAGCCCACGGTAGTAGTGCCCCTCTTCTTCTTTATTGGTGTAGACAACACTTACGGTGTTATAGCCGAGTTTACAACAGCGCATGAGTAGTAGAAATTTACGTTCGTAATAAAACCTTCTTAAAGGCCAGTGGTCGAAATGTATCAATAAAATAATGTAAGCCAAAAAAAAATGTAAGCCAAAAAAAAATCGTTCAGAAGCATACAAGTAAGGCTAGATACAAAAGGAAGCTCCATGTATGAATGTCACTCGCGTAAACTCAAAATAAATTTCATGGAACAATTGTTCATTTCATTTATAAAATGAAGACCAATGTCGAAAAGTGAGTCACTTACAGTAAGATCAATCGATTCGGCGCCCTTCACAATAACTCGTACTGACGTATGGAATGACTTGGCGCAATAGCCGTCGAGATCTTAAATTGAAAGCATGCAAAATACCGCTTGCGCAAGAACTAAAGCCGCTTGATGTTCCCAAGCGCCATCGCTTTGCTCTATAAATTCTTGAAATTTTCAAAGAATATCCGACGTTTTCGAGTCAAATTTTGTTTGGCAATGAGACTCATTTCTAACTCAATGGGTATGTAAGGAAGTAAAATTGCCGCAGTTGGGGCGAAGAACAACCTCCAGCGATTCTGGAGCTACCATTTCTTCCAGAAAAAGCAACGGTTTGGGGAGATTTGGAGAGCAGTGGAATCATCGGCCCATATTTCTACAAAAATGATGCCGCTGTGAACGTAACCGTCAATCGCACCATAATAACCGACCGATATGATGACTGAAAATTAAGCTCTTCATCTCGGCGACATTTGGTTTCAACAAAACGGCAACGCTTCCAACACATCGCATTAATCAGTGTATTTATTGAGCGAACACTGCGGTAAGCAGATAATTTGACGTTTTGAGCTGGTCGGTTCGCCACCAAGATCGTGTGATATAAGACCGTTAGACTTTTTCATGTGGGGATATGTAAAGTCTAAAGTACATACTCTCCGGTTACCAGTCGAAATGTTCGAATGAGTCATCGGAAATGGGACTCAATGGATGCATCATCTGAGACGTAGCCGCGTCCAATATTTGAAACAGAAAATCTTCAAAAAATAAATGCCAAAGAATATTCTTTCGAATGATAATAAACATAACTCATTAAATTTGAAGTTTCTGTGTTTTTTTGTTTTTTGAAAAAATGTAGGGGACTTGGAAATGTATCACCCTTTGCTGCCATACAAACTGAACGCTCGAAATCAGGTGCTTGCTAATGTACCACGAATTTTTTAAACTACTGTTTGCCGCATTATTCCAATGGGGACATACAAATGTATGTTCGAATAAAAAATCGTATACATATGCATGTTGCAACATCGCGTAAAATGTTGTTGTTGCTTTTGTGTTAATGTTGTTGTGTGTAATTTGAGCCGCTACAAATTCGTACACGCGGCAGAATTCTATTTGCATAAAAATCACTACCAGAATTATGTTTCATATTTAACGCTCCAGCAGCAAACATAAGCAGTGCGATATGTACATGTACATACATGTATGTATGTATGTATATATGTGTATGCTGGTGCGTTGGCACATATTTATTTTTTGTTTTGTTTTGACTAATTAAACGTCTGAACTCTTTTGTGCAATATTTATTTATATAATTCCAGGAATCGATTCATTGCTAATGGTTGTTGTTGTTGTTGTGCCGTTGCGCGGCTGTCGGGAGGCGCATAAGGCTTGCGGGCGCCCCAAGGAGCTGGGTTGTTGGAGTGAAACTGTTTAGCCAGGAGAATAGGGCCACCGAGCCAAGCTGCAGCGGCAACTGACGTGCTTTCCACAGTCAAAATAGTCGTATTTACGGTATATATATGTATATGGTAGGTATGCATATATGCACATACAAGTATGTGTGCATATATTATATATTGCATGTATATTTGTACACGTTCTAGCGATTGCGTTTAGCAAAGTGCGAACACAGCAAACGCGGAAATCGCCGTTGGCCACACAAAGTATTTACATGTGATGCACATGTTTCGCCACCTCACCGCCCTCCGCCTGCCGCGCACAAATAGCAAAACATCAAAAGCGCCTGCATTCCGTTTAAATGCGTCGCATTGTATTTTATTTTCGTATCATTAGTTGTGAAATTTATTTTAATACTCTGCATTGTGTGTGTGTGTGCGTGTGTTTGTGTGCAGCACCACCTTATGGGCCAGTTAGTGTGAGCTTTTTTCAAGTCTTTCGTTTTTATACTCACGCAACATGTTGCTGCAGAGTATAATAATTTTGTGCACCTTCATCAGCATCAGGCATCAAAGAGTCGGTCCTCTATGGCGCGATTACGATCACCATTGACGGGTACGTTCCCACCTGCCATCATTTTTAATGAAATACGGAACGATGATACCACTGGCTTACTAACAATATCAAATCGCTGTTTTTTCTGAATGAAATGGTAGCTCTTGAATCTCTTCAGTTTTATTTTTACCTGAAATGCGGCAACTTTTGGTTGTTTATATACCCATTGAGCCAGAATGCCAGATGAGACCTATCGCTGAACAAAATTTGGCTTGAAAACGTTGGATATTCTTGGAACTTTTCAAGAGCCCACAGAGCGAGGTGAAGTCGCTGGGGAAGTTGCAGCAACTTCATTGCTGATAACTCGGTAAACTGGGGCGTGACACCGCCCACATTCAGTTGAAATCTTATTACACAGCAGGCACTCAACTAATTTTGAAAAATTCGGTCGTAGCATTATACTGACATTGGACAAATTCCAAATACAGTCACGCCTACTTGCCATATAACTAAGTTTTAGATTCGTTCAAATGCCTTTATTTTACAGGCGAAAAATCAAAGGCCAGTTAAGTTATCGCAAGAAAACTTTGTACAAATAGTACCCTTGAGATACGAAATCTGACGTGTCAAAATGGTCGAAATTGTGCAATAACTTATCAAGCTTCCTGATATCGAATATGAGGACTTGAAAGCCCAAACCAGACGTTTTGCTATAAAAAAGGACGGAAAGAGGTTAATCTCTAAGATAGAACAATGCAACTTAAAACAAGAAAAAACGTTAACTTAATATACCCTATTCAGGGTATAAAAATGAATTTGTTCTTGAGTCAGAGATCTATATCATCATTGAAATATAGGAAAGATCAATGAAAATCATTTTGAAAGATCATTTGGCCCTAAAAAAGTGACTGCACGATTGATTCCAAAATCATTCAATTTTTTTCGAAAAACAACGTCTCGTTAACGTCTTTGAAACAAAGCTTGCAGACTACCAGCATGTGTTGAAACGTATTATTGCAGGCGATGAGTCTTGGATCTATGCTTACGACCAGGAAATAGACGATCAATCAGTCGAGTATAGAGGCAAAGATGAGCCGAAGCCGAAAAAACACGTCAAAGCCGGTCAAAAATCAAGGTTATCTTGACAGTTTTGTTCGATTATCGAGAAGTGGTGCACTCACTTTTTCTTCCGACCGGCCAAACTGTCAGCAAGGAATACTATTTGAGTGTTATGAGTCGTGTGAGCGAAGCTTTTCGTACTAAGGGGCCGGAATTATGGGCCGATAGCTCTTGGTTTTTACTTCACGAAAATGCAGCGTCGTATACTGCATTGATTATTCGTGAGTTTTTCGCCAGATATCGTGCCTATTCGCCTGATTTAGCTAAGTGTGACTTCTTGCTATTCAGTAAACTCAAACTTCAACCTTTCCGAAGAGCCAATTGAAGATATTAAACGTGAATCGCCTCGCGCATTGAAGGCTATTCCGGAAATTCACTTTAACAACTCTTTCCAGGTTTGGTAAAAACGTTAGGAGAAGTGTGTTCTGACCAAAGGGGAGTATTTTAAGAGGTATGAAATAGATTTTGAATAATAAATTAAGAGTTTTAAAATTCTGACCAACGTCTAATTATATTTTGCCCATAGTAGTAATCCACATATTACTTTTTTTCTACTTTGTTTGAGTTTCCGGCTTTGCCCTTTGTAAATTGCTTGCGTATAAAATACTCGATTGCACGCGAATACAGCGCTTCCTTACTTATTGTTTCAGTTTTCCATTTTTTTATTTTTTTGCAGCCATTTCTGTTGCAATTACGTGGCAATACTAAAATTACGCATCACAGACAGATGGGCGTCGGTGCGCTCCACGCCCCTCCCCACGCGCTATATGAGCGCATTTACCCATGAGCTACTAAAAGACACACACGCACCTATGCACAGCGTCGGTGGATATGTTCATTTTGATATGCTTGCTCGGCTCCATTGTTGTTCTTGCAGTTGGCGCTCCTATTTCGGCCACTCATTAAACCGGCATTTTTATTTGGCGTATTTTTATTATTGGCATCAATTTTATTTCGCATTTTTGCCAGTTTTTTTTTTTTGTTGTTTTTGAAATGTAGAGTGCAAATATTACGAGCATATTCGCATTTGTTGATTGTTGTGATTTCATTCACTACGCATTCGATGTCGCGACTTGTCTCCCTCGGTTGGCTATTGGCCGCCGCACAGTGGTAACGAGCAATCAACTACATGGTAATGCCATTAACGGTATGCTGTAGCCGAGTTTAGTTAAGGGTAAGGTTTCAAGTACCCAGATGCCGAACAAATATTGCTTTGCTCTGGATTCTTGATAAGTTCCAAGAAGATTCAAAATTTTCGAGAAAAATTATGTTCAGCGATGAGGCCCATTCCTGGCTCAAAGGGTATGTAAACAAGCAAAATTGCGACAATTGGAATGAAGAGCAACCTGAAAAGATTCAAGAGCTACCATTTCATGGAGAAAAAACAAAGGTTTGGTGTGGTTTGTGGGTTCATATTTATTCAGAAATGATGACGGCGAGAACGTAACGGTCAATGGCGACCATTATCGAGCCATGATAACCAACTATTTATGCCCGAAATTGAAGCTCGTGATCTCGGACACATTTGGTTTCAACAAGACGGCGCCACTTTCCACACATCGCATCAATTATTGGTTTTATTTTCTCGTCTTGGGACGGGTCGATTGGCACCCAGATCGTCTGATATAACACCGTTAGACTCTTTCATGCGGGGATATGTAAAGTACGAGGTGTGTTCAAAAAGTATCGCGAATCGTAACTGACAGTTTTCTTCGATTGCAGGGGCGTGGTGCATCATGAATTCTTGTCACAGGGAAGAACGGTCAATAAGGAATATTATGCGCGACTTTTTGGCCAAAAACAACACAATAATGATGCCGCAACCACCGTATTCCCCAGATCTGGCCCCCTGTGACTTTTTCTTGTTCCCTAAACTGAAGAGGCCCATGAAAGGACGACGTTACGCTTCTCTTGACGAGATAAAGACGGCATCGAAGGAGGAGCGGAAGAAGATAAAAAAAATGATTTTTTAAAGTGCTTTGAAGATTGAAAAAACCGTTGGCACAAGTGTATAATATCTCATGGGGATTACTTTGAAGGGGACAAAATAGATATTCATGACTAAATAAATAATTTTTGAAAAAAACACAAAATTTGCGATACTTTTTGAACACACCTCGTATAAAGTCTATACAGACGATCTTGCTTCGAATCAGGCCTTGGAGCCAGTTACCAGTCGAAATGCTCGAACGAGTCACCGAAAATTGGAGTCAAGGGATGGACCGTCTGAGACGTATCCGCGACCAACATTTGAAAGAAATAATTTACAAAAAATAAATGCCAAAGAATGTTCTTTCGAATGATAATAAACTTACTCCATTAAATTAGAAGTTTCTGTGTTTTTTTCTTTATAAAAGTAGGGAACCTCGAAATGGATAACTTTATATCGATACCGCTAAATACAAAACCTAAAATCTCAGGATAGATTAGACTTTTAGGCACGTTAGGCACGCATAGACCAGCTTCTGTTCATAGCGAAGTCAGATGGAGTGCCGTTCAGTAGCAATTATCCTGCAGGTTGCCAGCGCTTGACGTGAATTTCCATAGCTTTCAATCATATATCAACAAATTTTCAATATTAAAATATTTTTACAAAAAAAATGTGTTCGAATCGCTCCACTGTGTAGTGTCGAATTGACTAGTTCGATTCGCCAGAATGTCAATGCACACACACATACAGTTATATCGTATAGTATGTTGTGGCGCGCACAGGATTTTATTCGCTAATTATTTCGGTAAGGTTGTAAATTCGTTGTTGTCACGAAAATAGATTTGCGCCTGGTTTTCTTGACACGTTTTTAGTTTGGGCGCCTGAATCGATTCTTTTGGTCTGGTGCACAGTAAAGGCACAAAAATGTTGATTCGTCATGGCATGTTGGCCAAATGGTTCGCACAGCAATTAAATATGTACAATTTTAATATTTTGATGAGCAGCGTCTATGCAATTTGACAATGACTCGCGATTTGTGGGCGGCAAAAATGAAATATTGTTTCAATTAAATCGCCGAAATTTATCATTCTTGTAATTGATGCTATTTTATTATTAATTTTAGTTTTAGTTTTTTTTTTTTTGTTGTTTTTGTTTTTTGACAAATGCTTATAGGCGAGTGAATTAGTGTCTGACACATCAGGGAACGCACTGCCTTGCTCGTTCTCCACTACGGGTATTAATAACAGCTTGTGTGGGGGTGAAATCGACTAACCTTGCGCTAAATTATGCTTGCCTAAATTTAATTTGAATTTTTGGCATAATTTTGTATTTATATTTACATGAAGGTGGCAACTACATATTGGTATTTATAGCGCTGAGAAAATTTTACCGCATAAATAGTTAATTGTTTTGCTACACTTATGGTTTATACATACTTATAATAGTTAGGTCAATTAAAAAGATATGATTCAAAATCCGCAAATTTCTTTAGCTGAGAAGGAAGTATATACGGACTAGATAATGATCGGGATAATAAGATTTTTCATAATAATTTCGCCACTTTGAAGTGTGAATTTCCTCAAAAAAGCGACCCTGTAATTAAATGCTCACGAAATTAACTTAAATTGGTGTGGTAGGCTAATGAGCCATGTATAGACCAGTTTGAGCTCCTTGCGATACCAACTTAGCTTCTGTTGCAAAGTCCATAGGAATAATCCTACTTTAAGATGCCTGCACTGATTCTGTGGCCGTTACCAGATTGTGACCACTGAAAAATTCAATTATGTTCCTGCAATTTCCTCTATCGAATACCTTGAGAAATTTTATTTATTTCTAATCTACTGTTTTAAATATGATTTTGCAAATTTACGCCCAGTTAGCTTCTTTTGATTTTCTTTGCCATGCTCCACTTTTGGCAAGCTCGTCCACTATCTCATTGCCCTCAATGCCTGAGGGCACCCAGTAGAAGTGAAGTCGCTTGGTACTGGCGAGACTTTCCGCTAGTGTACTGCTTTCTAAGACACTTCAGCCTGATAAGCGAAACGCGGTTAAGGTCTCGTTTGCTGTCCATATACATAGTTGTTGACTCTGGAATTGTGTCCTGATTTATTAAAGGCCGGTTTCGCGGTTTTCCCAATAGCTATGACCTCTGTTTGTAATATGTGACCTGGCCTACGGAAAGGGGGCTTAGGTGTCAAAAAATCAATTTTTTTATTTTATTTTATTTTTTTTTCAATTTTTTATTTTATTTTTTTTTTCAATTTTTTTTTTTATTTTTTTATATTTTTTTTTTTTTGACACCTAAGCCCCCTTTTCGTAGACCAGGTCACATATACTGCAGTGATCCGGCAGCTTAAATGTCTATTTTATGCTTAACAACGGACAGCATACGAGAGCACCAATTCCGTTCTCCTTTTACGAGTTATCCGTGAAATATTTTATATGTTGCGTGCAGCTAATATACCTTTGCACCAACCATATTTTTCTATGTTCACTCTAAACCGTTTTTTTTTTTTTTCAATTGAAACTTGGGAACATGTAGTTGGTGCTTGCCAAACCGCCCACCAGTCTTTGCCGGAAATTTCTATGTATTTGTAATTGGTAGCCAATTTAACACCAGTTCAGCAGCCATCGTAGTATAGATATTTAGAGTTCTCGTTGTGCATAGCCAGCAAGCTTCTGAACTCTTTCCATTGGCTTCCGGTAGGTAGCTTTCCGTAAACCTGTCCATCATAATACTGCACGTGTAGTTCTGAGTCCATCCTCAAGAAGGAAGCTACCCATAGCTTCATCTCAATTTTTTCCACCGCTCCTGCGACATCTGTTGCAGCTGGTGATGAACGAAGATGAGCGTTCGATAAGTGCCACGATCAGACGTCGGTTTGCAATTCTATTGACTTTCGCCGCTGCTTTGAACATTGCCGGATTGTCTTGCTGTTTGTTTCACCCCTTATTCCTTTAGATTGGACTTGCCCTCGAGCCGATTACACTTTGTATGGACCTTACCTTCTCTGGAGAGCGTAGAAGCTTTCGTGCATTTTGGAGCTGGCGCGACAGTAGTACTACAATCTACGCAACCTGCCCCTGTTGCACTGGAAATGTGCCCGCTGGCAACACATCCTCTCAAATCGCAGTGCACGCCGATGAAGACAGTCTCGAAATCCAACGCAGAATAACTCTTGCAACAACAGCTCTACAGCTCAACAGCTGCTACTTTGGACTGAATAGGTAATTGAGGAGTACTTGTACGTTCTTTTCTCGACGAACATAGACCAAATTCTACAAGTCACTCATCATCACCGTCCTTCTTTATGGTGCCAAGGCATGGACTTTGACAATATCTGATAAGTCAGCGTTACGAGTTTTCGAGAGAAACGTTGTGCGGAAAAATCATGGTCCTTTGCGCATTGGAAACGGAGAATAATGCACTCGATGGAACGGTAAGCAGTTCTAGATATACGACGACATTGACATACATAGTTCAGTGAACTAAGAGACAGCGGCTACGCTGGCTCGGTGATATCGTCCGAATGGATGAAAATACTCCAGCTCTGAGAGCATTTGATGCAGTACACGCCAGGGAAAGCAGAGGAAGACCTCCACTCCGTTGGAAAGAACAGATGGAATCTCCAATTAGCGCAAACAGCGAAAAGGAAGAACGACTGGCACGCTGTTTTAAACTCGGTTATTATCGCCTAAGCGGTGTCTACGCCAATAAGAAAGAGGAATAAGTGAAAATTAATCGAGCAATACCGTTTCATTGGCATGAAAATGGTCCGAATGGTCCACATTCGACTTTTGCAGAACTTTTTAATACCTTCGGAAAAATTGCACAAAACATTTCTTTAAATACCCTTTATTATAAGAAAATAGTTTTTGTTAAATTGTCATACTACTCAGTTCGGAATACGGACACATATTTAACTCAGGATCCACTTTTATTATCGCACTCGTAAATTCTTTTATGATTAACATTTGACACTTTTTATTATTACACTTTTGCTATTATTGCCCTCCGCTATGACCTTATCGACGTTTCATAAAATCATCGAATTGGAAAAGCAAACACGCAGTAAAAAGATATAATGCATGAAAATAGGAAAATGTTCACACGTACCGGAAAGATCATAAAAGATTATTTGTCGATGGCGCTTCCGATTGTTGGTGTGCCTGTGTGCGTGCGCCTGACAGCATAAAAGCTGCGCCGAAATTTCCGCACACAAGACGAACGAGCTTCGTAAGAGTGAAACACAGACAATGTATATGGCAATAAAAAAAAACACAGAAATAGTAAAGGTGGAGAAGGTCGAGAAGGCGGTTGATGACCCAAGATTACGTGCGCCACTGGCAATAAAACGAATTTGAGGCAAAGAAAAACCATGGTTGGTTTGGAATTTACAACGGTAGGGGCGGGATTTTGAGGTGCCATTGTCGTAAATATTTTGACAGTTGGAAATAATGTCAATGTAATTGCGAGCAAGGCGCTAGACAGTCAAACAACGACACAAACCCGTTAATACTGTTGTCGTCGTGGTGACAGAAATTTGACAGCTAATAACAGGAAGGCGCACAAGCCGGTGTCTTGCGTTTCGAAATGGGTGAGTGTTGGGTAGTGAAATATGTTAAGTGGCGCTTTAAGTTTATTTGGGCACAAAATGTAATATAACTTGAAGTCTACATCTCCTTCTTCTATATTGGCGTAGACACTGCTTAAGCGGTTACAGAGTTTACAACAGCGCTCCAGTCGTCCTTCCGTTTCACTGTTTGGCGTCAATTAGAGATTCCAAGTGTAGCCAGGTCCTTCTCCACCTGGTTTTTCCAACGGAGTAGAGGATTTCCTCTTCCTCTGTTCCTCCGGCGGGTCTGCCTCGAATACTCTCAGAGCTGGAGTGTTTTCATCCCTACGGACGACAGGACCTGCTATATGACGGAAGCAGTGCTGAAGAAGAACAACATTGTCTCCGTTCCCACGACAGACGGGTCTATGTAACCGGAACGGACCCGGATTTTTATCCGACCAAGGACTGTCAACTCGGCAGAATTCTGCCGCTACAACAACAACAACATTGTCAACCCGCCACTCGACCATGACGAAATGGAATCAGCTCTAAACCGAGGGAATACCGGCTGAGCTGTTTAAAACGTCGGTGAGGAGCTGAAACGGCGCATATTCCAGCTGCTAAGCATGACTTAAAATCAACCTTCTTAATATCGCCTACAAGGTTCTTTCGACTGTGTGAAAGACTTAAGGCCATTGTAAATGCACTGATTGGACCTTATCATTTTGGCTTTATACCTGACAAATCCATCAAGGACCAGATCTTACAATTTGCCAAATCAGGTCAAGTGTTTTGACAAACAGATCGACACCCATCCTCTTTTCGTCAATTTCTAAGCTGTTTTTTACCTTATTGGCAGCAGCTGGCATTCGACGCCATGTCAACATTCGGTAACCCTGCAGAATGACGTTGGCTTAACCATCAGCTCGCTGTAAATCGGGAAGAACAAGCATAAATTTCACAAATAATCTAAGCCGCGAAATCAAGTGGACGATAAGTCTTGCCAACAGACGCTACTTTGAGATCGGTAGGCAATTGAGAAGCAGAACACTCTCTCAACGAACAAAAATTACGCTCTATAAGTCTCTCATTATTCTCGTCCTATTATATCCAATTATACTGCTCAGAAACATAGACGATGACGAACCGTGATTTAAAAGCACTTAGAGCTTTCAAGAGAACTGTTCTTCGCAAGTTCTTTGAATCAGGGCAGTGCACTCGCGGTTTCAGTGCCAAAAAAGAAGAAGAAGTAGATTTAAGGTTGTATAACAGAATAAAAAAAATTTATATAATTTGAGAATACGGTACGGTGATCCAACAACGAAACCTCGGACAATATGGAAACAAAAGTCGAAAAGCGGTATTTCCGAGGAAAGAAATTAAGCAGCTCCCACAACAGCCAGTTCTAAAATACCGAAATCGACTGGGAGCGGTATTCTTGAGATATGTATTCAACAAAGGGCTGATATTTAGGCAATCCGGAACTCTGTTTGGATCAGCAAGTCGTAAAAGAAATTTGGAAAGAACACTGAGTAAGTAGAAAAACCAAGGAGTTAAAACTATTATGATACCTAATCGTAAGCAGTTGGAGACTGACTACAGCTTAGCTACACTTTTCTTATTTATATATTTAAAATTTTGGTCTGCTTTCTTGTTGTAGTATTTTTTTCTTTGCTGGTTGTTGACTCACGTCGCTCGGCCATTTTTCAAATTCAATTGCTTTTACAGTCAGCCGCGGCACAGCTGGAAGCACCCGCCAGAATTCGTAACTGTAAATAAGTAGTACCATACTTTCCAGTCCCAATGCAATGCATCCGCATTACGTGCTCACATGTGCGTCTAGAACTTCTATATATGGCATGCATGTTGTTGTATGTGTCAAAACGAAGAATGGCCAAAATAAGCGACAAAGTGCTCGATTTATGTTTCACATTGCAGAAATTATTAGTTTCGGTTTCAGGTTGCGGTAAAAGTTTTTACTACCGAAACTTTTTATTACTACATACTTATTGGGACACTGCGTTGTTTGTACTTATGAGGGCACGCTGGCTAAGTGGGAAATTTAAAGGGAAAAAGTTTATTTTATTGCATAAATATGATGGTCAAAACTCAAGAGAAGCGAAAATTATTGCATGAAAGTAAAAGTTGTCCAAGATTCGATAATATATCTAAACAATGTAACGGTTAAATTGGTCATGTTAAATATGAAAGTAAAGTTCATATACATCAAACCGAGTTTAATTGGTTTCAAAAACAACTGAGAGGAGTCCGATTACGTTGGCTGATTCGACAGCGGAGGGTTCTTGATTGAGATAATGTGAGGTCTTCAAAAAAAAATCTATTATTTTGCTTTAGTAAACTGTATCTCGTGTTTTATAGCGATAACAAGTAAAGTTGGTAAAACTGCCTCGCTGAATCCTCCCCGAGCGCGCCGACTGGCACTTGATACGACGAAATCAGGGTCGAATTGGCAACAGTTCGCCGGTGTTGCAGTAGGAAGGTATCTAACTAAGATCAGATTCTTTATCTGGATGTTCATTTCTCCTCAACAGGACAGCATGTAGATGGGAAGTCTCACTATGGTTGGGGGTAGAGAAGTGCTGGATCAAGGCAAAAATGCTAAATAAAGGCAGTAATACTAATATAAGTAACTAAAATATTAAAAGAGCCGAGCTCCCCTGGTAAAAAGCCGGATGTTCCATTTAAAAACAGTTTTTGCAACGACTTCAAAATAGCCGGCACAAAGGCAGGAACCAAGCTTTAAGACTGGCACTAACTCCAGAGCAGAAGCTATGGCTAGCTTCAGCCAGACAACAGCACCAGCGGCAGACGAAACCAAATCCAGCAACTAAAGTATGGCTACAAAGCAGGAAGAGAGTGAAGAATCCAAAAGTGTTGCTGCCAAGAGTGTTGCTGCTAGTAGTGCCTCTATTAGGGAATGATTTTTAGGTCGATTACCCAGCAAAGCCATGGTATACCAAGGAATGTTGTACTGCTTAACTGCTGAGATGGGAGAACTACAACCATCAACTAATGAGAAGCTTACAAAGTCGATATAGGAGTCCACTGCTGATGTGGACCGGAATCTCATTATAATTGTTCTGTTAGTTGTGGGACAACGCCGAAGGAAAATGATGCCCAAAATTTCTCACTTGAATAGTCAAACGAAATCGGTCATGGTAGCGTAAAGCCGATGTAAGCAGGTAGCCAGACAGTATTGACAATCAGGAAGGTTTTTGGTGATGTTGGCAGGGATCAGCCACCGCCGTTATTTTTGTTGTAGCGGCTAAAAACATTTCTGAAGTAATTTTGAGGATTTTTTGACAGTTCTTGGCTGGATAAAAATCCGGGTGCATTGTGGTTACTTAGAACCGACTGTAGTGGAAACATCCGTTGTTGTTCCCCTATCGTCATAGTCTAAGTTCGGACCTCTAGTGGCAAAAATTGCACCGTCTGAATGAAACAAATGGCCAGCAGCGGCCAGTTTTCTCCCAAAGTAGTGGAATTTTGGTCCATCAGGACAACGCCAGACTACACAAGACGAGAGTAGCGCGACAGAAGCTCCGGCAGCTCGTTTTGTAAAACCCTCATCCATCCCTCTTCTAGTACGGTTTGACACCAAGTGATTACTACCGGTTCCTATTTACGACGAATAATTTTGCTGCTGAAAAAATCGCATCAAGAGAAGCTTGTGAATTTCGATGGTGCCAGTTTTTGGCAGTACGGACGAGAGTTTATATGAATTTGGCCTTTGAAATGACCTCCAAAATTTGTAGAAAGTTATTCCAAGCACAAGACTAGCAATATCCCGAATAAATAACAATAAAATAAATACATATATACAAATATGAAATACATAGCTTTGAAAGTAATTAAAAAATCCCACTTACCGCTTCTTCTGATGGTTATCGAAAGCGATGTTAACCGGCACATCCAATTCCAGATCCTCGATGTCATCGATAGCTTTGGCCATCGATTGAAATTTGCGTGCAGAACAGCCATTCCCAGCGCTGTCGGTGTTAAACACGCGCCTCGTCAAACTATTAGCGAAAATTTGCGTCGCATCGTCCGCGGCTGAGGCGATTGCCGCGCCAACAAAACGCGCTGACAATGCGACTCCGACAAAGAGCAGCAGCAACGGCAAGCGCGCCAATGCAAGCGGTGGCGTGTGAAGAGTTGCTCGGCCTGGCAACAGCATTTTCGACGTGTACGACCTTCGTAATTTCGGTGCGAGAGTTCAAATTAGTTTCAACGCTTCGTTGGCAAGTGTAATTTATGCGCTTTGTGAATTAGTAAAATTGCATTTAGGCGCTGCTCGTACGATGCAAAACCCGAATTGTTTCAAACAGCAACAAATGGAAAGAGAGAAGCTTTCTGCAGGATTAGTCAAGCCAATTGCAAAGCCCAGCATATGCCAACAATTAGACAATCGTGTTTGGCATGTGGGGTTGTAGGCGTGCGTATGCATATATGTGGCTTTGTGTGTGTGTGTGGCAAAGGCAAAGGCCAATCGCTTTTAATTGCCAACAATTGATTGGACAGCTGTCAAATGGTGACATTGTCCAGTTTGTTAACATCTCCCTTTGTCAGAGATGAATTGCAGCTTGTCAGCGAAATCAGAGTGCATTTTTACAATGCCCTTTGTTTCGCCTTGGCGCCTTTTAAAATTAAGCTTTGCAGCTTTCCGCGCCTTTTTTTTTTTTGTTCTAAAAAAGTGTACGACTGTTGCTAATTCCCCGAATTGTTAGATTAACTAATTGGCTTCGCATGCAAATTGGCCTTCCGCATGCGAAATGCGAATTGCGCTCGAAATATTTAATTGGCCCTTCTGCGTTTTAATTGGCACCAATCGAAAAAGCTCGCAAAGGGGCGGGTGGTTTTAGTGCGCGCTCTACAATAATTTGAAGCGAAAACGGCAGCCGGCAGCGTTAGGGGGGGGCGGTACATCAATTGTGGCTTCCACAAATCGCGCAAATTTAGTTTGAAATTCGATTTGAATTAATTAACTCGACTTTGGAGAGCAATCTATTTTCGGTTTCAATGCGAGTGCTTCTTGATTGCTTGCTGCTATTAGAAATTTTTTATTTTCGAATAATAAATAAAGTTTGCGAAATAAAGCGAGCTTTATTTGTATTAGTTGCCATAGAAGCTCATGGTCTGGCAGTGCGAAGTTGCGTCACTGTTCGTTCATCATTAATTTTTGAGGGCATTACATTTTAATTGTACATTTTCTGAAAGTTAGCTACCCACTTTTCTGTCAAAAATGTTTAATTAACTAGGAAATACAAGATTCCGGGGCGGTTATGGGATATCTGTTAAGAAAACTCCCACAAAATGCGAGATTTCAATTCAAACTGAGAATAAATAAAAAGTAAAACGAGTGTGTTCAAAAAGTATCGCGAATTTTGTGTTTTTTAAAAAATTATTTATTTATTCATCAATATCTATTTTGTCATCTTTAAAGTAATCCCCATGAGATATTATACACTTATGCCAACGGTTTTTCCAATCTTCGAAGCACTTCAAAAAATCATTTTTTTTTTATCTTCTTCAGCTCCTCCTTCGATGCCGTCTTTATCTCGTCAAGAGAAGCATAACGTCGTCCTTTCATGGGCCTCTTCAGTTTAGGGAACAAGAAATGTCAAAAATGGTTTGGAAATTAAATGCTGAAAACGCTTAGTACAAATTCATGAGTCTACTCAATCTAGAAACAACTCAATATAATTTTATGCACGAAGAGGAAATTCCTCAATTTTTTTCTAAGAACAGTTTCATACTTCTATAAGTGGTTGAAAGCCTGCTGGGTTTTTGGCAATCTCTATATCGGGCATATTGGAACTACGTGAAAATTTGAGCTTACTCTATTTACTACTGGCATTAAACTAATTTCATAGGCGATATTTCCACGCGGGTTATAATGGGAGTTATACTTTGGGTAAGCATATACAGTTGTAAGACTCCACGCAATTCCTTACCTTACGTCTTCACCCTGGGAACTAGAACAACCCTTGTATAAGATATGATAGCCAACCGGTGTGGAGACTGGGGTCACTGCTAAAAGGAAGGAAGCTTTAACGGGTTCGCTGAAGTCAAATTGCAATATATGTTCACCAGAGGTGCGTCTGCGAACGGGCGTCGGTCTTTAAACAAGATATATGTATATGTGACCTGGTCTACGAAAAGGGAGCTAACGTGCGAAAACTAGTTTTCTGGGAAACAGCTGTTAAAAATAAACAACTCGTTTCGTCAGTTTCTCGTTATCTCATTAATTGTTCTCCGTTCCAGAGGCTTCAAGGACGTCCAGTAAGTGTTGTTTTTGATCGGAATATTATTATAGTTCATCGTGTAAGTTGCTAGTGTGGAACATTTAAAAAAGTAACACTGAAGAAGTGACGTTTACTCTAATACCACGCAGCTGCTGTTGTCTTGTTTTCATTCGTCTCTCTTTCCGGATGTTCTGTTATCACATTTGTGTAAGTGTTTCGCATGAAATGAAACATGAGTGTTGATGAGGAGTTCAGTGCCGTATACGGACTATATTTCCATGAAAATGAAATAGTCCTTTAAGCTTCTGTTAAAACCTATCGATCCTGAAATGTCGAAAGTTATACAACCGGCCGGATTATCTTTGGAACGTCAGTGGTATATCTATCACAATCTTCGCAGCTTAGTTTCGGATATATTTAAAGTAGATATTGTGGCTCTATTGCCGAAAGATTTGCCATCGAAGAAACGGAAGGAAAAAACTAGTGAAGATATTCTCAAACCAGACGAGGAACCAGGTTCATCTTCCTCAGGATCAAGACGTAAAAAGATCTCAAGGAAAACGACAAAAAAGAAAAATACATAAACTACTCAGCATTATTATTTTTGGCCCATAATACGTTTTTCTAGTGTATAATCATGTCTTTATAGCTTATAATTCAATGTATTTTGTTCATTACAAAAAAATTATATTTTCTCGTATTTTTACTCTTCTTTCTCAACATTTTTAGGGAACTTTCAAACAAGTTCTGACTTTTTGGATTCTATCACGTGAAAAAGCATCTCATCTTCCACCCGAATCAACTAAAAAGTGAAAATTGATTTTTTGACACCTAAGCCCCCTTTCCGTAGACCAGGTCACATATAAAGCTTTATAATATTCGACTAACGAGGTTGTGCGCTGTGTTTGGAACTCGCCACGTAGAAACCACTTTCAATAAAGAGGCCCCCCGGAAGTTTGAAAGTCTTTACATCAAGAATATGGGGCCAACAAGTAGTACCCACTCGATTTTATTTATACTTGGAACAAGAAACCTCTCTCATATATTGACCGATATTTACGTTAGAAATTCAGCCTTGACTCTAAGATCTATTAATTCGCTAACCATGAAATTAAAAAGTATTGTTTCGAAGTCGGTACATCTTAAATAAGCTGTACCAAACTCTGAAAGCACTCTTACGCTAAACTAAACTAAATACTAAAACAATTCGAGCTGCAGAGCTGAATAGAGAAGGTACAATTTTCTGCAAGAGTGTACCTGTACAGTTACTGGTCTACGTCGTTGATATTGATAACATTGGCCTCAATAAACGCGTCGTTAGTTCTACTTTCGCTAGTCTACGAGTAGATAAGGAAGCGAAGTGTATGGGTCTGATTGTGAACGAAGGAAAGTCGAAATATTTCCTATCAACAAAAAAACAATCGTCGCACTTGCGACTTTTCTCCCACTGAACTTATTATTGATAGTCATAAGTTCGAAGTCGCAGATAATTTCATCTATCTCGGAACCAGCATTAATACCAACAACAAGCTCTTACCAACAGGTGCTACCACAGACTGAATAGACAATTGAGAAGTAAAGTCCTCTCTCGACGCACAAGGGCTAAATTCGACAGCTCACTCATCATCTCCGTCCTGTTAAATGGTGCAGAGGCATGGACGATGACAACATCTGATGAGTCAGCGTTACGAGTTTTCTAGAAAGCCGTTTGCACATTGACAACGACCAATACCACAGTCGATGGAACGATGAGCCGTACGAGATATACAACGACATTGACATACAAGAACGTACTTTGTAGTTCAGTGAATTAAAATACAGCGGCTACGCTGACTAGGGTATGTTATCCGGTTGGAATAGAACACCCCAGCTTTGAAGGTTTTCCATTCAGTACCAGTCAGTGGAAGCGGAGAAAGAGAAAGACTTTCACTCCACTGGTGGAGAAGGACCTGGCTGCACTTGATATCTCGAATTGCCACCAAATAGTGACTGGCTGGTTTGGTATCTGCTGGATTCGAAAAGTTCAATGTGTGGATTGTGATAGAACTGAGCTCTCACAGAGGAAGGGTGACTGGAACAGCTTCTTCTTCTTCTCTAATTGTTCAAATTGTGTATTGAGCTCCCTCTTGATCGTTCCTAGCGGACACAGATTCAATTATCTTTGCATCACATTCATCTAGAAAGATTCCTAACTTAGACAAATCGTCCGCTTTTTCGTTGCCGTAACCGGGCACACAAATTATGCACAAGTGGAGTTGACCTGTCAGTGAGCTGAAAGTCTTTCCACATTTTTTTAATACGCTTGAATTGATATTTTGCGCCGTTAAGGCTAGTAGTGTCTCCTGGCTTTTTGTAACCTCCTGCGATTGTTCAGTAGAATACTACAAGTCTTCTCTATGCCTATAACTTGCGCTTGGAAGTAGCTAACAGGGTTTCTTCTTCTTTTAATTGATTTTGATACATGAAAATGTGGAGAGATATCAGTATCCTGAGAGTATAGCTCCTTCCCTACACCGCAACCCACTTTGGACCCGTCATTATGCCATTGATTGGCATTCTCCATTCACTTTCATGACTGTATAGTCTCAAAAAATAAGGTGACATTTGAATTTAAACTGCTCGCGTTGAAGGATTTAGAGAATTATTTGTTTTTTTAGGTTGGTAGTACTGTCAGTCACATTTATGTCAAATTTCATGTCAAAATATTCATTAGTGTTTGAGATAGTGTCGTTTTGTGAGCTGTTAAAAGTGAGTTTTTCGTTTTTTGCGATGTCGAAATTTGTTGAGCAAAGAATTTGCATTAAATTTTGTTTACGGAATCAATTTTCTGCTGCGGATACGTTGAGGATGGTGCAGACAGCCTTTGGTGATGAGGCTATGTCTAAAAAACATGTTTACAAGTGGTATAGTGAGTTCCAAGCCGGCCGTGAACGTGTCGAAGACGAAAAGGGTCCAGGGGGACCATCAACCTCAACCGACGAAGCTCACGTTCAACAAATCAAAGATTTGGTGCTGAAAAACCGTCGAATAAGAATTAGAGACCTTGCTGATGAAGTTGGCATACCGAAGGGCTTAGCCAATATCATTTTAAAGGATGTTTTGGGCCTCAAGCGCGTCAAATCTCGACTGGTACCGAAAACAATGACTTTTTGGAAAAAAGGCGTCGCGTTGAAGTGTGTAAAACGATGCTTTTCGACTACCGGGGTGTCATGAAACGCATTACAACTGGCGATGAAGATTGGATCTAGGCTTACGACCCCGAAATAACCGATCAATCGAGCGAATATCATGCCAAAAGAGAGCCGAGACCAAAAAAATCGCGCCAAAGTCGCTCAAAAATCAAGGTCATGTTGACTGTTTTCTTCGATTATCGTGGTGTTGTACATTATGAATTCTTTCCAACCGGTCAAACAATCAACAAGGAATATTTTTTTAACGTTATGCGTCGTTTGCGTAACGCTATCCGCCTAAAAAGGCCGGAATTGTGGAAAGACAATTCTTGGTTTTTACACCACGATAATGTACCATCTTATACTGCCTCGTAATTCGTGATCATTTCGCCAAAAACTCAATCCATATCGTTCCGCAACCACCGTATTCACCTGATCTGGTGCCGTGCGACTTCTGGCTGTTCACCAAGCTCAAAAGACCGCTCCGGGGACACCGTTTTTATACGATAGAGGAGATTCAAGCCGCAGCGAAGACGGAACTGAAGGCCATCCTGGAAAGTGACTACAATCAGTGTTTCGAAGATTGGAAAATCCGTTGGCATAAGTGCATTGCATCGGGAGCGGATTACTTTGAAGGGAATGAAATTGATTTGGAAGAATAAATCAAGAATTTTCAAAATAAATATGTACAATGTCACCTTATTTTTTGGGCACAGTTGTACATATACATACTATATATCGATGTTGCGATTTGTATAAGCATACCTTAATGGATAAACCTTTCATTTTTTGCCAATTTAAGTTATGCATAAACAGAGGTATCAAATTCCAGACCAAACTTTGAAAAATTCTTCGAATTCGCCATACGGAAAAATGCATAACGGCATAAGTAGCGTGTAAGCATCAACAAACAAAACCATTTGAAGTACATTACCGTTATTTGTTCGGCACAATCCATCAACCCTTTGACCCCTAGGAGCTGAACTCATCACTATGGCTCACTATGGCTGACACGAAGCCAACAATTGCGGCATACTTGCATACTTGCAACATCTGCTCTGATTCCTGTGTCATCGTTTATGCTCCTAAGGCGAGCATGTTGATGGCTGCCTGCCCACCAAACCCAACGCCGAAGCCACCTGCCATCCCTCCTGCTCATACACTCGTTCGCCCCAAAAGTGGCAATCCTTTGCGCCTTGGGCCATGTGCGGCCAGTTCACCGCTCAATGCATGCTTGCAATAGATGTAATTTGGTAACCGCACACATGCTTCCAGCTGCACAACTACATACATACATACATACATGCATATGTGTGTGTGTCACATATGTAACCGGCAAACGGGGTTCATGGCTGGCTTCCACCGCGCAAACCAACAATTGAAACGTCGAACATGCATGCGCTAGCAGCACTTGCAACGCTCAGTCACTTTTTAGCCTCACCGTCTCGCGCTGCCCCGGCACCTAGCACAGCTGCCTCAAAGTTGCTGCTCGTTTTTGCGTCAGCGCTGCGAGAAACTTTTTCAAAAAGTCCAATTCGTGAAAAAGTTGTATCCGCTTTTGGCTTTTAGCGTTTCCGCAAGCCAAATACACATTCACACCAACACACACATATGAATACTTCTACTCATATGGTTGTATGAGCATGTTTGCACTGGTGCACGGGTGTGTGTGTGTGTGTGGAGTTGTAATTGATAATGGAAATTACCGAAATTTTTTAATGGTGCATTGCCTTTGCTGATGCGTTAAATTTGGGGTTTTTCTTTTCAAATCGCCGCAAAAAGTTATTTGCCAAATGATTGCTTAAACACAGATATATTCGCATATGTATGTTTGTGCTTGCGCATTAGCGGCTAGATAAGCAAGACCTACAGTAATCTTACTAAGTATGCAGCAGTCGTCAACTGGTTTCATTTGGATGCATATGAAATGAGCTCCAGTCTAAAATGCTGAGATTCTCTCTAAAAAAAACAGTGCTTATTAGATGAGCAAGAAACGAAAACGAGACTCGGTTCAGAAAGTAAACAAGAAGAAGAGTTAGCTTCGCTTTATTGTTGTTGTTGTTGTAACGAATACCTAATCCTCGTTAGGTTGGTAAGGATTAAGGACTAAGTTTTCAACGACGTCATTCAACGATAGACCCAAGAAGCGTGCTGTTTCGACGGGGTTGGACCAAAGGGATAGGGGTGTCAGATGAGTGGGATTAGTGGGCACGCAGGACATATAGTATATTAGATATGTCGGCGTCTATACTGGATAAGTGGAAGTTTCACCTGCTACAGTATCCAGAAGGAAGCTGCGCAAGGGTCTCTCTCGTTTCGCCCGGCAACTCGAGCTCTTCGTCTCCAATGGGTGGTGATTTGACTCCAAGTGCGCCATTCACTGAAAGGGAGTCGTTGAAGGTGTTGATGGCTCCGCTGCGGGTGACGCGGTCAGTGCTTGTCGCAAGTTCCCAGGAGGCGATTGCCAGGAGGCGATTGCGTTCCAAGCAGGTGACTGCAAGTTTAATTTCTGCGAAAGCACCCAACAGCTTGGAGTGGAGTTCAATATGCCCCTTAACTGGAAGATACGGTGATACGGACCTCACTATTGAGGTGTTCGATAGGATACATCAAGAGGCATCCTGTCGTAGTTCAGAATGCAATATTTTGACCAGTCTGAAGTTGTCAAAAAAGTCTTGCGGTACTTTTATTGAATCAATTCGTGTGGCACTCATATATCGAGCTTCTTAGTGACTCCAAGCTTCTTCAAATGGTTTATAACGGTTTGATGACTACTATGCCGGTCTCTTTCGACCAATTCAGCGATTTTATCGCAATTTTCGGCGACAGGTCTTCCGGAGCGTGGCGCATCTTCGACCACCTCTACACCAGAACGAAAACGTTGAAACCATCGTTGGGCGGTGGAAATGGAAACTGTATCTGCATTTTTGCCTTTATCGTAGTAGTACTGTAAAATCTGCCGTATTTTCTCTTTATTTTGCTCCATGTTTGCGACGCTATAACTCACGAACGACTTAAAAGACACGACAATCAATCAAACACGTGTTAGCGCGTAAATGGGCTTTCCGAAAAGGTATAGCATGACCCGATGCGACGAATAAAACTAGAACTACGTGCTTTTAGCGCCAACCTAACCTTAACAACCTAATATATCTCAACAACCGAGCAACTAGTTGGCGTTTGTATAGAGAAGACAGATTGTTTTGGACAGCTCTTCAGGAAAAATAGTGTATAAGTATATAACTAATATATTAGTATAGGTATATCTTTAAAGCAATAATTCAGCCTTGAGCTCATCATCATTCTCTAGCCTTTCCAATACATTAACTGTATATTATTGGTCTTTAACTGCTCAAGAGAAGCTCGTAAGTTGCTGGTCAATATTTGTAGATTTGAATATTAACCACAGAAGTGAGGATATGCGAAAGACTCGAAAATATTATTCAACAGTCTTCCAAGAGTCGAATTGTGCACCTATTAACATAGCTAGTATCTACTTTATGGCGAAAGCCGAAGGCTGCTATTAGACTTAGCCTAGCAAGTTACATAAGACGTTCTGAGCAGAGGCATATTAAAATTATCCACTACTACGATCGAAATTAAGTGGGAAGCGAATGGATCGAAGTTAAGTGTAGTCTTCTGTCTGAACTTTAGTGTCAGGCTACCCGATCACTGCAACCTTTTTTCATTTTGAATCAATCATACGACCTTATCTAACGTAACCTAACCGTCAAATTCAAAGTAAACAATTTGAATATTTGAGAAACAGCTTAAGGACGGCTGCGGCCAACTTTTAACTCGAAATTTACTTAAGGGGGTATTCTACTCTAGAAATTTGAAAAAATCGAAAGAAATTTTTTTTTTTATAATTCGATAGTTTTGACATTCAAAAATATCTCCCTAAAAGGATTTTTCAGAACTCAAATTATTTTCAAAGTTATAGCCATTTTAGTGACGTGGCAACTAGACCGGTTGAGCGAATATCGTACTCGTATAACGTAAAACTTTAAACGCGTTTTTCTCGAAACTACTTTTTTCCACGCGGTACCGGCATTATCTCAAGTTCTATACAACCGATTTACCTGAAATTTTGTGTGAACCTTCTTTATATAAAAATTTATCGTTCCAACCAGCATCGTGTCAAAATTTTTGTTTTTAATATTTTAAAAAAATTCAGGAATTTCAAAAAAAGCGTAAAAAATGATTTTTATTTTCAGGCAGTCGCCATTTTTCAAAAAAAAAAATTTTCGTGTTCCCTGAGGTAGGGAATATAACAGCATCCTTACTGATTAAGAATTTCTTTTGATTTTTTTTTTTCAGACCGCCAGGAGAGTCAGGATCAATGTCACCAGAATGCGCCATTTTTTTACACCTGTCTCTCCTAATTATTTTAATTTTAAATATTTTTTTGTAACATTTTTTCTATTTATTCTTAAAATATCAATAAAAACACTATAAAAAAATGTATGGTAAAAATATTTTTTGGGTTTTTTTTTTTTTAATAAAATTCAGAAAACTGCCCAAATTTTGATTCCTAGACTAGAATACCCCCTTAAGTGAAACATTTTGCGCTTTATCTTCTGCGCTACTAAATACTCTAACCAATTTAAAAAAAAACCAAACTCAAGCCAACTTAAACTGCTGGGTGTATACGAGTACATATGTATGTCTACATGACAACGGTTGCAGTGAAATGCGCTCCACGTAGTTTTGATGCGATTGAAGCAGCATGTTTTTTACTACATACTTTGTCTAGCTTTTCTTCAATTTTTTTTTTATATTCCATTAGATAAGTTGAGAGATTTTTATTGAAAAAGTTTTAAATGCGAATTATTGCATAAAGCTCTGTTTTCCCGGCATTTAGCATGGTGGAGTGGCTGGGGTGCAGGTTTTATGCTGTCTCAATTACACGGATATTTAATGCTTTCACGATTACAACTGACTTTCAATTATACAAGGGTAAATATTTATGGTTGCAAAACTCATAGTTAAAATGTTGGAATTTAAAATTTTTTCGACCGACTCCACTACTCAGTACACGCTTTAATTATTGTAAAAGGAAACCATGGCAAAACTAGTATGGAGAGTGTTTAGCATATAAGTATTTTTAGTTGAATACGAAGGATTCTCGAAAGGTTAAGATAAAAGCTTGACTAAAGCTACTGAAATGTCAAGAAGTAGCAGTGCTGCTTCCCTGAGGAGTTGTACGTGGTTATGCTCGTATATGCCAGTGAAGTTTTCTCCCGAAATGCTCTTTATAGTTTAAAGGAACGCTCTGTTGTTAACTCTGTTAGTTACTTGCTCTAAACTCGATCGTTACTCGGTTAGAACTCACAACGAATCAGAGAAAAATCGTGGATCGAAAATCTGACCGCGTAGGAGTCTAGAAAAACTACTAATGAACTGACTCGACGAAACGTCAAAACTTTAGCACTTTGAAGGCTTCATTTTAATAGTTCTCTTGAAAATAATTAGCGATCTTGAATCAAAACAATACACCAACATCAGAAAAATGTCTCAACTACAATGAAAACTAAGGAAAGCGTTGAGTGCAACAAAATAAGAACTTTTCGATTATCACGGAGCGAAATACTATAGAAAACTCTATTTGAAAGCGTTTCAATTTTTTTATGGTTCAAATGGTTCGATGATGAAAAGTGGATCACTTAAGACAACTTCAAGTGAAAACTGTCGTGGTCGAATCGAAATGAGCCGACTCAAACGGTGGCTAGGTCGGTATTGATGGCCTGCAGGGTTTTCTATGTGTTTGGCGGGATTGGCAGGGAATTATTTATAATGAGTTACTCTCCAAAAACCTAACTCTTAATACGGATTAATAGAGACAATAATTAGACCATTCCAAAGAAGCAAACGCTCAGACATGGCGAGCTCCAGCTACCTAACTCTTAATTCGGATTAATACTGCCAACAATTAGACAGTCCATAAGAAGTAATCATGCAAAGGTAGCGAGCTCCAATTGCTTGACTCTTAATTCGGATTAATACTGACAACAATTAGACCATCCGAGGGAAGTAATTGCCCAGACTTAGCGAGCTTTGGCTAATAGAAATAGAAATTGACTAGCCAAAAGTTCCGGCAGCTTCGTTAGGAGATTTTAAACCAATGAGAGGTGCTTGTATAACCATCTTCTAGCTCAGACGTACCACCAAATGTTTGCTGCCTGTTCTTGTCTATGGTGACTAGTTTTGCTGGTGCAAAACTCGCTGCAAAAGAAGCTTGTGAAAAACGACTATCACAGTTGGTTGCCAATAGGGTCGTGGGTTTCTTGAAAGTGGTTTTATGAAATTACGTACAAAATGCCAAAAAGCTATCAGAAACACAGTACTGTTATGAGCTAAATCAAAGCATTCTAACTAAGCTAAATAAACCCTTAATTTTATGGCGAAAATATGGGTTTCTTTATACTTAATCCTTCTTTAAACCTTTATTCTGATCGCAAGAAACGGTTTATATATATTTATATTTTTTTTCTATCTCAACACAATTTAAATGCTTGCGAACAAGTAAATAATTTTTCAGCACACTTACAGTCAAGTGCTATTAAATTGAAATCCATCATCTTAGACCAGAAATACTATTTAGTCAAGTGCGTTTGGGTAATTAATGAAATGCGCGTTTTCAATGTGAGATAGCCCAAGTGCTGTGAACTGCGTAAAATCCATGCAACAAAAATGCGAAAATTAGCAACAACCCAAAAACAAAAAGCACTAAAAAGCATAAAAATAGACCCGAATTCACCGGTAGACAAGCGACTGCCACTGCGACTATTTTACGCGCCCAATTACTTGCAACGAGACACACACTCGTGTGGCGTTTGTTGCGTACATGTCAATATGTATGTGCTAAAGACTCTTATGTAGATTTGTACATGTGCTAAAAGGGACAAATAAGAAAAAACGTTAACTGCGGCTGCAGCGAAGCTATGATACCCTTTACGAAGAAAATAGTATTTATACAAGAAATTTTGTTCGGTTGGTTTGTATGACAGCTATATGCTATAGTAACGCGATCTGAACGATTTTTTCACAGATTGCAGAGTCGGCTTAGAAAATAATTCATGCTAAATTTAGTCGTGATATCTCCTTAAATGAAAAAGTTTTCCATACGAGCACTTGATTCGAATCGTTCAGTTTGTATGGCAGCTATATGCTATAGTGAACCGATTTTAACAATTTCTCCGTAGATTGTACTTTCATATATTAGAATTATCTATGCGAAATTTCATGAATATATCTCATCAAATAAAAAAGTTTTCCATACTGGGTCTTGATTTTGTCCGTTCGGTTTGTATGGCAGCTATATGCTATAGTGAACCGATATCAGCGATTCTGACAAATGAGAAGCTGCGTGGTAAGAAAAGGACCTGTGCAAAAATTCAGGTCACTATCTCAAAGAAAATGTCTGATTGGCGTATATATAGACAGATGGAGGGTAGATCGACTCAACTTATCACGCTGATCATTTATTTAATACATACATATATACTTATAAAATATTACACATAGAGTCAGTCTCCAATGTTTCCTACAGAATGTTACAAACCTCGGTGCCAACTTAACGCGTCCATTGAGGGTATAACAACTATAACAGACATGAAACCAATGAGAAGTAGTCCTACTAAAGGGACCACACAGTGAACTGACATATTCAAACATTACTATTAAGGGGTCAATAAGATATATTTGTATATGGGATAACTGTTTGTGATTATTTGGACATTTTTTTATCTCTTTATACATATATTTGCCTATATTTTTGTATATATGAAGCTGTTTATGAGCAATTAAAGCATATACACCCTCTCATATTCTACATACATACATACATATGTACATACAAACATAGAGCACATCCACCTGTGGCTGCCGCAACTTACAACTAATTAACCTCAATTACGTTGTCACACATGCAACACTTGCCACAAGTAAATGACAATTGTGGCAATTGGCGGAACGACACATTGCATTTGTGCCCCAACAAACAACAAACGCTTATAGTAAAACAGCAGAAACAACGACAATTAACAACACTGGCCAACAACAATACTAACGATACACTAACGTTACGCTAACGGCACACTAACAGTTATATTACTGTACTCTTTAGTGTCTGGTGATAAACGACAAGCGCTCAACCCACACACACATACACACTCATATGAACAAGGACACTTTGCAGCGAACACCTTCAAACCGAGCAACTGCCGACCCACAACGAATAAATATACATATGTATTTAGGTATGTACATGTGTCCTTACAGCGTTGCGTTTAATGAGCGAGGCTTAGCGACGAAGCCACACACAAAGACCACACATACAGCGCGTTTTAAGTAGTCGCACTAATGAATGGCGATTTTAACGGTTCACCGGTGGCAAGTGCTTGACTCACAGGCGTCTAAAACAACTTGACGAGCAGCTTAATGTAATTTCTCGTACCTCAATGTTTTCGCATTGATTTCGCTGTAGCGCTTTCTTTCTTGCTTTCGGTTGTCAACAATTTTGGCGACCGTGCGTCAAACGTCACTCTTCTGGGTAGGTGACACAGATTCCCCGACACACTGATGACGGCGCGCCCAAATTGTAATACCCGCACAACACACACAAACACCACACAATGGACGCAACACTATTTCACACTTTACCACTTTACCACGTTCTAGGCCTTTTCCGTACGCACAAATTTTAAATAATACACAAAACCGTAAATTAGTTGACTTTTAAGTTCGCGAAACTTCGATTGACAGCTGCTGCCAAGCAATGTGGTCGCATTAGAGCGGAAATCCACGAAACACGTTAAACACACTTCCGATACGACTGCGACTGCCTGCCGCAACTATGAGACTACGAGACAATGCGGCTAAGCGATAGCAGAGCACAATACCGTTTGGTCAATGCGACGAGGCGGCAGCAACAATACGACGTACTCGGTCTGACTCTTCGACTGTATTTGTCGAGTGACGAATGTCGAGTGTGTATAATTCGCGCTAAGGGAAAACGTGCGACCAGTTGCTGTGAGCGGCACGTTGCATCTGTTTGCGTTCGAAATCTTTTTGATTTCTGCTCCTCGACGACAACGACAACGACGATGACTACGACGACACCGACACCGACATCGACATCGACCACGGCAACGACAGCTACAGCGCGCCCCATTGACAGCGGCAGCGTAGCGGCGACAACCACTACGACGTTGATGACGCCGGCAACGAATACAGCCAAAACACGCAAACAAAAACACCAACAAGCGATTAGAGCACGCATCCATCCAGTCAGCAGCTGACGGCGCTAGCAAGTACAGTGGCCTGTGTTCTTCTAATATTGAGAAATGAGTAGAGAGATAAAGAGCGCTTCCACAGCTCGTTGTATGTAAGTATTAAAAGAACTGTTCAATACTTTTTTGGGAACCTGAACGAAAACCGAGAAAGGAAGCGGATGACTTCGTGCACTTGAAGAAAATAAACTGCTAATTGGAGTAAACTTACCTTCTTGTAACCGAAACACACTGTATTTTTTATTTAGGACACTAGTCTAAAAATTTAAAAAAAATTTAATTTTTTCCAAAGCTTACATATTCAAGATAATGTCTACAAAAGTACTTTCCAAAATTCAAACTATTTTCAGAAACATTAAGGGTGATCCATTTCGAGGTTAGCTTTTATTTTTTAAAGAAAAAACACAGAAACTTCAAATTTTATAGGTAATGTTTATTATCAATCGAAAGAACATTCCTTTTCATTTCTTTTTTGGAGATTATCTCTTTCAAATGTTGGCCGCGGCGACGTCTCAAACGGTCCATCCATCCATTTCGACTGGTAACTGGGAATGAGATGCGTGATGTTTCGCTCCAAGGCCTGAATGGACGTAGAGTCGACCGCATAGACTTTAGACTTTTCATATACCCACAGGAAAAAGTCTAACGGAGTGGTCAACCGCCCAAAACGTGTTGTCTCAATAAATCAATTGATTGACGTAACGTGTGAGAAGTGGCGCCGTCTTGTTGAAACCAAATGTCGCCGAGATCACGGTGCGACATACTTTTTGAAGAAATATGGACAATCTGTTGATTTTTCTGGATGAAATGGCAGCTCTTGTATCGTTTCAGATTGCCCTTTGTCCCAAATGTCGAAGTTTTGCTTCTCTACATACCCATTGAGCAAAGAATGAGCTTGATCGCGGACTCGAAAACTTCGGATCTTCTTGGAACTTTTCAAGAGCCCATAGACCGAAGCGATGTCGCTTGGGAAGGTCGAGCGGCTTCACTTCTTGCACAAGCTATATTTTGTATGCTTTCAATTTAAGATCCTGACGTAAAATGGGCAAGTTGTTCCATATACTATCGACTGACCTAGCTTGAACAGGTAGTGCTTTGTTTTACCTAAAACCCGCATAAAATACATATCCTCATAGACGGACAAAGCGATTGAGCTCACCAAATTTACCACAATTTCAAATTTTTTAAGGCACTCAATATCAAACTGATTCACTGGTTAAGTTCTTCAAAGGTATGTCTACCGAGATATTTCAATTTCAGTCTGGGGAAACTAGGCAATAAAGGGGAAAGTGGCAAGATGATTCCAACTCGCTTCCTTCCTCCATATAGCTTTGGCAAAGAGTGGCCACAATATTAAGCGCTTCACTTGTGTACCTTTCAGGCACTGTGAAGCAACAGCTCCTACAATTTAGGTTGACTTTGCTGACAAGTAGTTCGGAGGACTTCATAGGGATCACTTAAGGCCAGAAGTATCTTGCAGTTGCACAAGTTCTGGTGATTGATCACCGCTTGTCGAGCACACAAGAGGTGCATAGGTTCATCGCTAAACCGCAAGAGCATATCGGTAAACCAACTCGTTTCCACTCAGTTGAAATCGGAGTAAGGGTGCTGTCCGTAGCAAGCTCTCAATTGAGGATATAACAGCTGAATCGAAGAAGGTTCTGATGGCCATCACGAGGAAGGATTTGTCCAAGTGCTATGATGACTGGAAAATTCGTTGGCATGCTATAAGTGTATTGCAGCGGGAGGGGATTACTTTGAAGGAAATGAAATGGACAAAATTTCTTTCAATTTGATCATAGTAGTAGGATGCGAGAAATGATTCATCAGTTTATTGATATTATATTATATTTATAAAAAAATTTATTTAATTTTACCATAAGCATATTTTTTTATTGAAATTACATATACTAGGTACCCACATATATAATACTAATGATCGGGAAAAGCATTTAAATGGAACATTGCTATTGACCTAAAAACCATTAATTTTTTTAATTGATGAAGACTGAGGAAAAGTCTCCAGGAACGTAAATTAGAAGATAAAAAAATTTAAAATTTTTTTGAACATTTTTGCCCACTGTACAAGGCAACAACTCAAGGAATAACATTGTCCCCACTTACAGTGGCAGCAAACAACACAAGCACAACATAAGCGCAAATACTCGTACGGAATTGAAACACAAGTAGATCAGACACAAAACAATAGACGAAGTCCCACACAAAGAGGAAACTGAAGACGCGAATCGACAACGGCACACAATGTCGTCAACTTTGGCTGAGCAGCGTCAGCAGCCGAAGTCATTGCTGGCTGTCGCCGTCAACGCTGGCCGCGCGGTCGACGTTGCAGTGTTTGCTGATGTTTTTTGACTTCGCACAAAAGAAAAAAAGTGCCGGAGAAAAGCTAAAATCAAAAGAACAATAACAATAAAAATGGCGAAGAACAACAATCGAGCAAATCGAACGAATTCGGCAAAATACATAAAGCAAATAAAAACGGCATGTATGTATATTTATATAGTTGTATAGTTATACATACGCACATATGTACATATATAATATTACGGCTTCTATGAAGAAAATTGCAAACTATTTTATAATCGGAAAAACTCGAGCGCTGTCACGAAGCGACAGTCACGCGAAGTAGTAAAAACCGAAAAAAGGAGATTGAAAGAAAAAAACCAGCAACAAAGCCAAGCTAAAGGAGGCTAATAATGTTGAGGATATTTCGGCTTTGTGGCCGAAGGCGAAAGTAGAGGTGACATACGTATGTCTGTTTGTACGTATGTATGTATGAAAATATACCGCTAATTTAAATTTCGATAATGTTTTTAATATATTTTTAATTTAACTATCTGGGAAATATTTTATTCAAATCCTCGTTTTTGGATCCCAGCGATATATTTCAAGATTTCTAGTCTGGAAGGCTGAGTTTTGAACAGTCTGTGCTAATTATTGTAGGATCAGCCTTTTTAATATTACATATAAGGTTCTGTCCATAGTCTTGTATGGAACACTTAAAACCATTGTAAATAAACTGATTGGACCAAACCAGTTAACAGTGTGGTTTTAAACCTGGCAAATCCACCATAGATCAGATTTTTACAATATACCAGTACTGGAGAGGACCCTTCACACATCACCTTCTTGTCGATTTCGAATCCGCTTTCGACGGCACTGACAAGACCCGCTTATTTGGCAACATGCCTAAATTTGGTATGCCTGCGAAACTCATAAGACTATGTAGAATGCCGTTAGACAAAACCATCAGATCCAACAAAATAGATAAGAATCTCTACGAGCCGTTCGATATTAGACGAGGTTTTAGACAGACTGATTCCTTCTCATGATCTTCTTCAATGCATTGCTGGAAAAAGTGGTACGAGCCACTAATTTGAACCGGAGAGGCACTGTCTAGTTTGAAAGTACAATGCTATTGGGGTACGCAGATGATTGTATTGAGTTCATAGGCCTCAAAAGCAGCCATTTTCAGCCTGGAAAAGAAGCGAAAGAGGTTAGTGTTGAAGGCAAAGCAAAGTACCTGGCTACACAAAGGATTCCTCGCGTCTGAGAACTACGCCAATGTTGGCAGCTATAAAGTTGGAAAGGCCTTTATAAATCTCGGAAACAGCATAAATTCTACAAATTATTCACGCCTGGAGATTAAGCGCAGAAGGACCCTTGCCAACAGGAGCGACTTTGGACTCTGTAGGCAATTAAGCAGCAAATCCATTTTAATGCGAATAAATTACGCTCTATAAGTTTCTGATTATTACCGTGGATGATGAAGACCCGAGATGCGAGAGCACTTAGAGCATTCAAGAAAACTGAGGAAGATGAAACCACGATCTCTATAAGTTCTATGCCGACATGGACACAGTTAAGTGCTTGAAAATCCAACAAAGGCGCTGGTTAGACAATGTTGTTCGAATGGAAGCTGATGCTCGAGCGAAACGCTCGTTTGATTCCAGACTCATAGGTGAACAACGGCAGCAAAGACGCTCACGTATACAATGGAAGGACGAGGTGCATCGCGACCTGTCTGCACTTGAGATGTACAGATGGCGTGACCTCGCAAAGGATAAAAACAAGTGGCGACATTTTGTGTTCTCGGCTCAGACCGACCTACGGTTGTGGTGCTGAGGAAGAACATTTTTTTATCATTTACTTCATCAAATCTCTAAAGTGCACAAAATAAATTTCAAAAAATTAGTTTTCAAAAATATGACTCCTATAAATCCTTCTCAGAAAACATTTTTGAGTAGCTGAGCCATAGAAATATGAAAACATTTCAACTTTTACAAATTATATTTTTATTTTATTATTATTAATCTTTCGACGAATAATTAATAAAGAAACTGATTCTTTATCTAGAAGTCAAATTAAATTGAGTTTCATAAACGATTACAGAATCCATAAGCATTCCAACATTACTGCAAGCAAAGCGGCAATGCGCGTATGTTCTCACGTCATTAGCAACGGGATCGCCCAAATATAATATTATATGTAATTAGCAACATACTATATGTATACGTCCATTAATACTCGACGACATGAATCATATTCCTCAGCACAAAATCGTACTTGTCCACGAGCAGCGATCTAAAAATTATCACGATCCATCTAGCAAATGTGAAAAGAAATTCAATCCACCAAAAAAGCAGAAAAACTGAATCATCAAAGTCACAACAAATGAACGAAACTTATGAATTGTCTGTCGGTAGGGCTAGAGGGTAAGATGATAGCTTAATTGGAGAACAAACTATGCAGACATATCTACTTTTAAGTCCAAGATATTTTGGTTTGTCAATTATAAAGCCAAAAATAATTAAATGAAACGAACAGATCGACGGACAGAGTTTGCCGATATATTGAGTTTGGGATCAAGTTCTTAGCGAAAACTAAAGATGTTATGTAATTTAAGGATATATGTATGTTGTCCGTTTTCAAAATTTAGCTATTATTTTTTTCCAATATTCGTCTTTTACTTCTTATTGCATCTGTCACGTGAGCTTGATTGAACAATATTTTACTATATGCCATTGAAATGAGAGAAAAACTGTCAATATTTTTACTTCTTCATGAACTTACACACTGCAATTAATAAAATATTTTGATTTTGGAGGAAAAAGGCGAAAAAGGGTAAGTTTACTTAAAATTAAATCTCACGAAATGGATTGGGTAGGTCCAAATTCCAAAATATTGTTATAGTGTCATGACATAAGCGAGAATTAAATCAAACCGCACATCTACTTATTATCTCTCCCAATAACGGTATTCAAATTTAAGTATATCTCCCACAATTATAATGTATTACAATACTGAAGTTTTAGTGACTGGCATAAAGCACTCGAAAAGTTTAAGGTCGATTCCACCGCACTTCAAGCACCTCATATACTATAACATGGTCTTCTGATAGTGCAAAGACATCCTGAAAGAGGATGTACTCTCCTCAGTGCTTTGGATCTTGATAGCTAACGACCGACTTAAAGAGCTCGAGGAACGAGTACAGTCTACGCTGACGACGTTGTTCATATGGTACAAGGAAACATTCTAAGCACCGAACCGAAGGGTATCTCAGCGTGGTACTTAATTGAGCTAATAGAAACAGTTTAGCCGTCAACCTAAGTGGAACCAAAATGGATTTATTTACCATAAGCTATAAGATTTTAAACTTGATTCATCCCTCATTCGGAGGCACACGACGCCTGTTCAAAAAGTGAAGGACTTTTCCTTCATTGAAAATTTTCATTGCGAACAAATATTGAGAAGAGTGTAAGAAGGCCAATAACGTTTTATGATGTATTCGTCTGCTGGAGAGTGCTCCAAAAACCACACTTGCTGAGAAGTTTGAACGTGTTCAAAGAGCGGATTTAAAAGAAATCTCTGGTGGTCTGCGGACGACAGCAAAAGTAGCATTTAATGTCCGTGCATCATTGCCGGCATGTGCTTTGCTGCGAGGTGTGCTTGAGGGCTCATTGAAGCTTGTCATATAAGTGGGTCCGAACATGGCACGCCAAAATTCTCTTCTCCGTCAAGCACATTCCTGAAAGTTACTGTGTTGCACTAGCTTTTTCTCTAGTTATAAGCCAACGAGCGATATTTAGATGGGGAGAAGTTGCTGTAGTAGAGGCGCAGTGATCTTTTTCACGGATAAGTCGAAGCTAGATGGGCGAGTTTTCTGTAAGAAACTCTCCATCAATCTTGGATTTAGTTAACCGGACTACTGCAGTGGTTTTAACGCAGAATTGACTGATATTGAGGTGGCGGTGGATGTACTGCCACAAAGTGCAACCTCTTTCAGACAGGTCTGCATTCACTATGACAGCAAAGTGGCAATACTAGCGGTGAGCTTGCTTACTGTCAGCTCGAAGCTAGTCACGAAGCGTCTGCCTCACTAGACATAGCGCCAAGCTATTCTTCATCAGACTAGTTTGAGTGTCTAGTCATAGCGGCATCGCTAACTTCATATTGAAATGGCACCGAGTTGGATTTCCATTTACATCTTTTGTTCTAACTTTAGACCAATAGATCTCGCGTGCGCTGAGCAGTTTGGCGACCCGCTTTTCTACGACTGCAAGATACGTTTGGCTTAGATTAGAACGCAGGAGATCTTGTGAATTAATTGCCTTTAGTTGAGTTCATCTTGCCTCAACCGTTAGAGCTCGTACTAGGCATTCATGAGGTAGGTCTAAAAATCTTGAAGATTAAATGAAAAGGGTTAATTTAAAACATCCACGCACTTTGTTCTCCATTATTCAGATTTTGCAAGTTTGAGGATGAAACATCTCGCTGAACTAAGTGACAAAGCCGAAACTGGCATTAGCCATCTCAACAAATCTGTGATAGACTCAAAGCGCTATGTCAATTTGTAAGGTTTTTACGAGGTGTTATATAGAAGTTTTAGGTAACACAGCGCACCAGCGTTCTAAGCTGTTAAAGTGAGATCCCTCTTAGCATCGACTTCTTAACCTGGCCTAACCTTGTGAGACGCCTATAACTTATAGTGATTCTATAACAGCGGTTTCGAGAAATAAGCAGCTTCTGCTGACAAACTGCATGGCAAGCTTGCAAGCTTATTTAACCTGTTTAGGGTAGAAAATTTATGTAATAACAGTACAGTCGCATGTGTAGAAGATATTAAATTATAATATCAGAAATTCTCAGGCAAAAATATTGCTATGCAAAAAATTTTATATATATAAATTAAATGTATATGTATAAGTATATAGTTGCATATAGACTACTTTTATCCACATATTTGTATATTTGTGCGCGTATCTAAATATGTTTCTAATCATGTTCGGAGTTTTCTTACTTGCCACCTTCTCATTTTACAGTTCAGCTGAAGCGAGTGCATGTGTATGTATGTCTGTCGGTCAGACACGATTCCGCTGTATTTGCCACCTTCGGAGCGACAGTGTTTGAAATGAATTTTACCTTTTTTGCGGTCAGCCAAGTAAGCCAGTGTTTTTGTTGGCTATCGCTTACTTGGGCGTGCGTTGCATAAGGGATTTCCTGGAATTTCTACGTGCCAATTCAGCAGTTCTTCGCCTTCTTTCCCCAGTTTTATTTGGTGTTCTTTTTTGTATTTTTTTTTTTGGGTGTTCTTTTTTTTGGTGTTCTTTTTTTCGGCGTTTCTTTTTTCCAGCACAATGATTACGTTGCAGGTGAATTCCAAAAGTCGCCGGCACAGACAATCAAACACATGAGATACACATACAAGTCGACATATAGAAGCGCTGCGGACGCTTTAAAGGGCATATTTGAATATATAGTGCATATACATATATAATTAAGTATTTATATTTGTATATATGTATTATATATTTGCATATGTATATATAAATTTGCTTTCGTTGTTGATGATGTTTGCACAATGTTGGACTAAACAAAATATTTTGGTAGGCTTTTCCGGCTCGTCAGTCAGTCCGCCCGTCCATCCGCTGAACGCGCCTCACAGCTCACCGCTCGTTCACTCGTTCACTCGTCGTTGTGTGTTTTGCGAAGTTTGTTGCGGTTTTTCGGCACTTTTTTGCGGCATTTATTACAGCTATCATTAACGCTTTGCTAACCTGTTCATCATCAGCGCGTCAACGGCCGCCGACCGCTGTCGTTTTTCGACTACCCCAATTTGTTGCGTTCTGTTCTGAGTTCTGACACAAATTAAAACTCTACTCTGACTTTGCTAGTGTCAATTGCAATTTTCGCTTTTGCGGCAGCCAAAACGGTGCGCGCTGTCAGCCAACCGTTATGATCGAGATGCATACATGCCTGTGTGTCTGTGCGGGTGTGTTGCGGTTCCTGCTGATGATGCGGTCACGCGTTGATTATGCAATTGCTGCGTGGCAATGTGTGTGTGTGTGTGTGTGTGGTGGAGGAAATGGCGAAATTCGTAGTGAAACCAATCAATCCAAGTGGTTTCCATTTGGTCAAATGTGATTGCATTTGCTGATGACATTTCGAACAATGTCCATTCCACATGTCAGCAAAAGCAAATACGCTCGCTCGCTCATATATTTGCTGGCCGGCACACTTTGCTTAACATATAGTATATTGTATATTTGCAGATATTTATATGTATGTATGTATATGTGGGAGAGTTGCAAAGCCGAATTCATACAACATCAACGTTATTGTAGGCACTTTTTAAATACATACGTCATTTTGAACGAACACAGGCAGTGGCATAATGTTAACGCAATAGCGGCTCATTTAAATAAGTGCACACATACATACATACGAGTAGAGAACATATACACAACACATAAGTACAGTTGAGGGGTATGACCCTGGCATGATAATTTCATTTTTTTTTCATCTCCTTAATAACTTGGCCTACCAGTTAACTTAACTCAACCTGATAACTTGGTAAAAAACTTCACCTTACTCTTCGCTCACATCTCTAAACCTTTTGAAAAATTGATGAGGCTGAAAAAAATAAAAGATTACGTGTGACACATTAAGCAACATAAAGCTTGAAATGCCTTTAACATTCTTTTGACAATACTAATGGGTGATCCAAGTATATTTGATGCCTCAAATTGAAACTCGTGATCTCGGCGACATTTGGTTTCAAGAAGACTGCGCCACTTCTCACACATCGCATCAATCGATGAATTTATTGACTTCGGTGAACAGATAATTTCACGTTTTGGGTCGGTCGTTAGGCCACTAAGATCGTGTGATATCACACGGTTAAACTTTTTCCTGTCGGGATATGTAAAGTCTAGAGTTTATGCGGACAATCCAACTTCGATTCAGCCCTTAGAGCAAAACATCAAGCGAAGTAGCCAGTGTATAACTTTTCTGGTTTCTCGGCGAAAAACTGCGACAAGTAATTTTTACAGGCTTCTCTTGAAGCCAACTTTACTCCATTAAGCGAGTTCTGCACTGACCGAAACAAATGGTAGTCCGATGGTGCGAGGTCAGGGCTATATGGTAAATACATCAAAACTTCGCAGCCAATCTCTCCCAGTTTTTGCCGAGTCATCAAAGATGTGTGTGGTCATTCGTTGTTCTGATGGAAAACGAAACCCTTTCTGTTGATCAGCTCTGTTCTGTATGCCCCGTTTTTTTTCTATTGCTTGCTTCAATCTCATCAGTTGTTGACAGTAAAATGTAGAGTCAATCGTTCGACCAGGTTGGAGCAGCTCATAGTGGATGAGTGGTTGATGCTGAGTGTTTGGTTGGATTGGAAAATATCCCATTAAAAAGAGGTAATGTTGAAAAGTATACCACCAAACACTCAGCATAACCTTTGGAGGCGTCAATCCTTCCTTTGCGACCATTTGTTGAGCTTCACCACGCTTGGACCATGATCCTTTTGATTCACTTTTCGTCTGCTGTAACCATTCGCTTCAGAAATGGTTCAATTTCATTTTGTTTCACAAAGAATCGCAGATGTTAATTCGATCCATTAAATTTTTCACAGACAATTCATGTGGCACCTAAATATCAAGCTTCTTTTTGTAGCCAGCCGTTTGATGATGAATGAATGAAAGTTCCATGGCTGCTTATGTGACGGTCCTGCTCAATCTTTTCCATAATTTCATCGACTTATTCAACGATAGCTCGACCAAAGCGAGGCGCATCTTTCACTTCCGCTTTTGAACAGAACAGAACTTTTTTTAACGAATATACGAAAAGCTTTTTTCGACTACCTAATATTTTAATTTGCAAGAAACCAATTCTAAGCTCTTAGAGATTTCCTTGAGGTTTCCAGAATGACCAATAGGAACAAGATCCGTTCCCACGATAGGCGGGTCTATACAATCAAAACGGATTTGGATTTTTCCTGTGGAATGACTGTAAACTCGACATCATTCCTCGAAATTACTTCAGAAATGTTGTCTGCAACTACAGCAACAACCGAAAGAAATGCTTTAAGGCATCTTTTTGAATAGTGTATGAAAATTTGCCACTGTGATGGGTCGAATGAGTTCTTAAATGTTTCCACTAAACCCTCAATATTGTTACAATAAACCAACTCATTCTTTTGGGCAAAGTAGAAAGTGAACTGCTTCTCAGAATATCTACAGCAGGAGGAAGATATTTTCAGCAAAATTTACAAAGTGAACTGCTTTTCACGATATCCTCACCAGGAGAAAGATATTCCCAGCAAAAGTATGCTTCTGCTTTTTAGCCTTGATTCAGCTACGTTTTTGGGAAGATTGTCTCTGGGTCCATCATCAAATCATTTAGCTCATCCTGGGAAAACAATTTCGGTTTGCTGTCCTTTTTAAACTCAAAACTTGACTTCTCAATGGGTTTCAGTACAGTACCATCTTTATCAGTACTAGAAATGTCTTCCAAAGGTAGCAAGCTCCTTTGGCACTGATAGTTTGGTCCCATGAGAAATGGAATAAATAGCTGACTGCAAATTGGGGTATGAAATTGACAGCTTGTTGTTTTAATTATATCCAGTCACATTGCACGAACAAAAATAACAACAATGGTTACTTCGCTCGCCCAAAACCATAGGACTCGCATATCACCCACATTTAAATAAAATATTTTTACTATTTTTTGTTCTCAAACATTTTTTTGCAATTTTGCTGCTTAAAACGCCAACGTCATACCCTCCAAATTCATCACCGGCTCAAGCGCCGCAATCTACCTTTTGGAGTTACAATTTAATTATGCACCCATTTGGTTTTGGATATGCTACAGCGCCACACACTTTCCCTCTACGAATGCCACGCTCTTCCTCTTCGCATGCGACCGACAAAGCTCGTCGGCGCCAAAATTAAAGAGCGCTCAATATAAAATTCGGCTGCGTAGTTAGTTACCGTTAAGCTGCCGCAATTTAACACCAGCAACTGTAATTATGTGTTTTACTTTGGGATGCAGATTATTGCTGTATACATATAAAAAATCAAAAGTTATAATATTTTTAAAGATTTGCACTTTTTGGACGAAGGAGAGTTTTGAGTATATAATTAGATGCTAAAGAGCATATCATTACCGCATTATATTAAGACCCCGCAGCGGTAAACGCAACAAAGTGGCATGCTTGAAGTCGCATGGTCTGACGCTTCTTCACTGCAGTGAGTGTGGGATATCGAGCAACCGTGAAGGTTCATTTAAAGACATTTAACGAATTTTTTCTTAGCTCACGCGATCAAAAATTAAATAGTTCAAATAGGAATATGAGAAAAACTTAGTTGGTAAGTTGGTGGGTTTGAAAGGGAGGCGCAGGAACGCTAGAGCGCAGGCAGCCGTACTTAGGATGTCATTAGACCTATTGTGCTCCCAAGTGGTAATAAATTAAGCCTTATGTAGCAACCCAGTAGATGTAAAAACATGCCTGAATTTTTCTACCCCAACTGGCTAATATCTCCTAAGTTGGAACATTGGGAGCCGTGGACTATAACATGTCTCCAACGGCTGGACATTCACAAAGATAATATTCTAACGCTCATCTTCCTCTACGCCTGCTCTGACTTTCTGCAAATACTACTTTATCAAATTTCTGAAAGTGGGATCTTAGAGAAATATGAGCTGTGATGACCCCTACAATGCCACGTAGTCAAGGGCATGGTTATAACAGGTTTTATAGGTGAGTTTGTCAGAAAACGGTTTGTTTTTGGCCATAAGCATTGACAAACATTCGGAAGCTGGATCGCGATCGCCAAACCATCGAACCATTTGATCAATTAGTTAAAAGCCTCATAACTACTTGATCAAATGATTCGATGGTTTGGTCCAATTTAGCTCAAATCATAATCACAGGAGTGAGGCAAAGGAGCGATTTCGACCACATACGATGCCAACCAAGCATCCGGAAATCAATCTCATCTTTTTGATTGATTTAACAAATGGTCCGACAGTTTGGTCCATTGTAGGTCATATTATATTCACCAGAAAGAGACGGAGGACCCATTCCAGTTAAATACAAAGCCAACCAGACATCCGAAAATCCAGAATTTTTGAATGTTTGAGCAATGATCTTATGGTTTGGTCCAATGTAGCTCATATTGTATTCACTGGAATCGTTTGGTCAAACAAATATTCACCGAAATGAGACAGAGGACGGATTCCGATCATATACAATGCCAACCAAGTATCCGAAAATCATTCAATGCTGCAATCCAGATATTTTTGATTAATTGAGCAATGAACAACGGGATGTTTGGTTCAATGTAGCCCTCATTATAGTCACATAAATGTGCCAAAGGACTGATTCCGACCCTATACGATGCCAACCACTCAACCGGAAATCATACTGAGCTGCGATCCCAATCTTTTTGCTTGATTGAGTAAATGGTCCTATGTAGGTCATATTATATTCACCGAAATAAGGCGGCCAACCAGGTAATGAGCAATGATCTCATGTTTTGGTCCAATGTAGCTCATATTGTATCCCCATGAATGAGGCAGAGGAACAATCTCTGTTGAGATACTGATCTTTTTAGTCATTTGATCGCACAAATTGTGCGTTGACTTAGTCCAACGATCGCCAGTTATCTACGATTTCGAAAAACAACTAACTAAATCATAGCACTAAAATTGCTTACCTCCAAGACTCCATTGTAACTCATATTCTACACACGGATAGAGATTCCTATCTATAAACGCATACACATACATAAATATATTGTTCTGCAACTCCAATGCTCTGCCCGCCTACCACACTTCCTCGCACTGATCGTTAACTTATCTTCGAGATCTTTTAAGAGCACATACCCTCAGGCACTTTTTGCTCCATATTCCCTGCACAAATCGCAACTCATCAGTAGGTGATGGCACATGTGACTTGGGCAGCGTTAAGGTGTTGTAAAGTGCCCTAGGTCCTGGGATGATAGATTCGCAACCATTTAAGCGTCAATGATGAGTGCTTAACATGCAAGTAAACAAATAATCGCATGGCACTCGTTTGTGTGACCACCGACCACCGACCACCGGCAGTCAGCTACACAACAAACCGATATTAAAAGGAATAAACGACGAAGGCGCACACCACAAAAAATAGCGAACTTGACTTGCTCAACGTCAACGTTGTGTGTTTTGTAATGATCACTCTCACTGATCCGGTGTTTGGCGATGCGCGAGTTACTTCCATTCACATGGTTTTGTTGTCTCCCTGGGGAAGTCTTTGATGAGTGATATTTACAAGTCACCATGTCACAAGACAAAAATATATGTACATATGTAAGTCGCTTGGGTTTGTATGTATGTGTGCGGCAAACTTACATGATTTTATTTTGCTGAACTCATTAATTACAAAGAATGCACAGTGGAATAACTTTGCTCAGAAGGATTTGTGTGTATGTAATATTTTTAAGGGTACTTTTTAAAATGGTCGATATATAGTATTCTCTTTACAGATATAGTCGAAATAAGATCGGTCATAAGATCGCTTTAGGCAGTTATACGTAAATTAAGAGCCTATGTAGTGGGTCTGACGATTCCTTTATGAATTTCATGAATTGTGGTAGAAATTATTGACGTCCTCCCCTTAGGTGATCCAAAATTAATTGTCGTGAACCTCATTGCACATATAGTGAGGTTACGACCTGTTATTTCAGCAATGGAATCCAGATGGGATCAATAAATGGGTAGTAGTAGCGGGCTCCAATGCATCTACGATGAAGACTTTCGTCATAATAAAGTAATAGTTTCCAGGGTTGAAAGGTTGTTGCTCCCTACTACTCGAAAAAGTGGCAACCCCGTTGCCTGGATCAATAATATCTTTGACATAAAAACTACATCAGACAATACCGTTTTCAGACGATCCCCAGAAAGTCTTTTGAGAATCCTCCAAATTCGACCTAATAAGGTATGTTTCCTATGACAGCTCGTCCATATTGGAAATCGAAATAAACTGAAGTTTTACTTTTGATCTCTCACCAAAATACATCTTCCATATAAAGAACATATTATTCATATGCATTTGGGAGGTTTACAAATTCCAAAAGGTCCGCCAGAATTGGGTAGAACTTCTCCGAGTCGTTCCATACCAAACGAGGCCGGGGTTGCAACAGCGCGCAAGTCGTTCGTCCTTTTCGCTATTTGGCGCAAATTGGAGATTCCAAGTGTAGCCAGGTGCTTCTCCACCTGGTCTTTCCAATGGATTGGAGATCTTCACTTTTCGCAAAACCTTTCTCTCGAAAACTGGTAACGCTGACTCATCAGATGTTGCCATCGTTCATGATTCTGGACCATACAGCTGTACCAGAATGACGAGTGACTTGTAGGATTTGGTTTTTGTTCGTCGAGAGAAGACTTTACTTCACAATTGCCTACTCAGTACGAAGTAATATCTGTTCGCAAGAGTTATTCTGCCTTAGATTTCGTAGAAAACATCTTTGGTCACATCTTGCTTGTCTTCCGTCGTGGCGTGGGCGCAAATCAGCGATATGTTGAAGAACTTCGCTTTGATTCGGATTGTAGACATAGATTAATGCCAGAACTCGGCGACGGTGTCTCCCTCACACCATGAATCCCACACCAAATATGCGTTCCAAGAACCAACTCGTCTCAGTCATTGTCCCGGCGGCACCTGCCCAGTAGAGGGACCGGACATTCCAGGTGCATCGGAGTCCTTAACGTTTGCAGTGATCGTCATCACAAGATGGGTCACTCATCCGAGGCTGTTTTGTTATTTTCCTTGGAGGTGTTTCTTTACATAGCCAGTCCCAAGCTCAGCTCCCTGTGGAGGTATGTTTCGCCTACTCAATTTAGCTCGCTTTCAAACGGACGTTTTTTTGCCTACCCGAAGGATACTTGGTCTAAGACCGAAAGTCATGAGCTGCTTGAGCCAAATGTAAAAGTAATCGTTTTTGGCCACTCCCAAGTAAATGGCGCTCAGAGCACTCTCCTCACTTGTGTGAACTTCTACACATGGCTCCATCCTCCAATCGCTTACTCCTTCGCAATTTTGTTGCGCAATTCAGCCAACCGACACCACAGTTGATTTCGTTTCCTTAATTATTGCGATCGTGTCCGGCGATTGTGTACTTGTAGCCAAAGCACCGCCAACAATTATCTACGCTTTGCAGGTTCGTGAAAAAATTGCCCTACAATTGCGCTCTTCCCACACTAACACACACACACACGCAAACACTTATACATATGTAAATACATACAGTATTGAAGAGCTGGCGAGCAGCTGCCGCGTTGCCGTGCCAGCCAACGATTGATCGTTCATTGGTCCGATCATTGATGTAATCGGCTGTCAGGTGGAAGCGATGGATTGAATGATCCTCCATTCCCGCCGGCGAATTGTTCAATCAATCAACGAAGAATGTCAATCATGTATGCCCATTTATGTTGTGACAGCTACTGTGATTCTACATGCTCTTGTTCTTGTTCTGGCATCAGATGTTGGCAGTGGCCGTGGTTGGTGGTGGTGGTGGTTGATGGTGGCGCTGTTGGTGACATGATGACGTGCGATGAAATGCGATGAGGCATGCGTTGAATGTGACCTGCAGCAGCATTATTGCAATTTTATGGATTTTTGTTCGCACAAATAAACATAAATTACTTGGTACTTAAAAGGTTGCACAGTGAAATAACGGCTATTAAGCTTAAGTTTGTTGGATTTTTTTTTTTGTTTTTTTGTTTTGCGTATTTTACACTTAACAATATGCTTTGATGGCAGAAATTTATGAAATTGTCCGATGCGTTCCTCGCGTCCTTCATACATATAATGCGTGTGCTGATTTCCATTCCGTCGATTTCATGACCCACATATCGGTCATTATACTGGTACTGTTACTTTTTCACTTAAATGTATCGAACTTTGTGCCTAAATTGTGTTTTTGTTAGGAGTTCTCCTTCATTAGTTTAATATAAAAAAAATCTCAGATGAAAGTAACTGAGCGAACGTGCCGTATACGATTTAAAAGTGGGGATTTGGAAGACGAGGAACGTCCTGGGCGCACAAAAAAGTTTGAAGATGAGGAATTGGAAGCAAAGCTCTACATAGATTGTTTCCAAACACGAATAAGTTCGTAGGATCTTTGAGAGTCATTCAAGCAGCGGAACGCTTAAAATGTTCAATGGCAGTCGGAGACATACAAAAGCAATGAAATAGGGTTCCATTGGAATTGAAGCCAATAGACGTTGAAAGACGATTTTTCATATCAGAAAGGCTTTCTGAACGTTACAAAAGATCGTTCTTGCATCGAAGGGTAACTGGCCAACAGCCAAATCAATGGCAAAATGAAGTTTTCACCACGCCAAGATAATGCTCTGTCTTTGGTGCAATCAAAAGAGTGTGCTGTATTATGAACTTCCAAAATCGAGTGAAACCATTGATGGAAACGCTCCCTGCAACAACTAATGAATTTGAAGCAAACTTTCGCCGAAAAACGCCCGATATTTTCGACTAGACATGTGACAAAAATATTTCATCATGACAACATTCAGCCTCGTGTTGCAAGACCGCTTCAAAATTATTTCAAAAACAGTGGCTGGGAAGAGTTGCTTCACCCGTTTTATAGTATATACCAAAACCGCCTTCTGACGACCACTTATTCACATCAGAAACTATCAAATGTGTATCGAAGAGATGGAATTCATCAAATTTGCCGAAAGATGGTCAAATGTTATAGCCTCAGATAAGCGGTACTTTGTATCATACACATAATATCATAATTTTATTCGACCTGTATAAACTTTCAAAGAATCTGAATACAGTCATAGCGCAATTATTAAGTCATACGACTCTCCTAGACTTACCTCTCATAATGATTTGTGACTTTTTCCTTGATGTAGAATAGTATCCGAAACGGATCAATAGACTGAGGATCACATAGAGAACTGCTATAGCAATATTTTAGAGCTTCATTTGACTTTTTAGAATACCATTAATATTTACTGGCGACTTTTTGGCCACAGCTCTTTTCTGCTCACGTTTAGGTACTTCAAAAGATGAAAAATTCGACTGGTTAGTTAGCTCACTGACATGTTATTTTTATATTTATACACCTGTCTTTCGAAATTGGTGTAGATCTGACACCAAAACACACGGATACAATTGGGGTATTGCCGTAACACAAATTTTTCAGAAGCAGCCGTAGTTGAGCTTTAATTTCGGACTACCACATCGGAGAATGTTTTGTATGAATTTTGCTCGAAATCCTACAAACGCCTTCTGAAGCATGAATTCATACACTGGGTTTCTGCAATTACTCGAAAGAGTCGATGCAAGGTATCCAATTGACTTCCGGTATTTTTTTATGTTCTTCACCGCTGACTCCTTCTTCAATTAAATGAATCCCTTTTACTCCTTTAAAGAAAAACAATACCTACCATCCTGCTGACTGACTGGCATAACTTTGTAGGCATTCTCCGCTGAACCGTTCGCTTGTCCTACGTAGTGAATACCATCTTATTCAAACATATTAAAGTTACTTACTCTGTTCCAGCAACCAAGCTTCAGGTTGTTTCTTCCATACATAGCGCTTTTTCTTCATTTATTAGCTAAAACTGGTCTTTCTTGCAAGATGTCAGCCATTGAATCTAGCCTCTTTGAGCCTCCGCTGAACCCTGGATGAATCCGCTATTACTCCTGACATTTCACTGAGATCCTTTTTCAAAATCTGGCGAGTATTTAAAGCATTCCATCAGATGAGACCGTATGATGAGCCTATTATAGGCAACTGTCGTCTTTCCAACCTTTTTTCCAGATCTTTTTTCCCGTGCAAAAGAACCCGTCTACCGAAATAAAATCTGTTACAGTGGTCAGGCTGAATCCCATATTGCCTGATGCTGGTCTGAAGCTTTGATTTTACTGCGATAAGCTTACTATTTTCCTATCAAGTGACAACAGCAATATATATGTATGTATGTATATAGTGATATAGTTCAGCGAATTAAGAGACAGCGGCTACTTTGGCTAGGTCATGTCGTCCGGATGGCTGAAAACATTCCATCCCTGAGAGTATTCGACGTAGTAACCGCCGAAGGAAACAGAGGAAGAGGAAGACCTGTACTCTGTTGGAAAGATCAGGTGGAAACGAACCCGGCTACTCTTGAAATCTTCAATTGGCAAAAAGGAATAACATATAGCTGTCATACAAACTGATCGATCAAAATCAACTGGTTCTATGGAAAGCTCTTTTATTTGACAAGATATCTTCAGGAAATTGAAGAGGAGTTTATGAAGCGTATTAGTTTCGAATATAACCTTAAAATCTGTTAGTTTTATCATTCTAATACCTTTGGTTGGTGGCAACTTGAGGTGTACTCGTACAAGTGAGCCCACAAACTTTAATTTCAGTAAACAACGAAAGGCATGAAATGACGTATGTGTACGTTGAATTAGTGTATAATACCATTACGTAGTAGTATTTTCATCAGCGCGTCTATTTTTCGCCAACTCACCTTTAGTACCAATGCCTAAGCACAAAAGTAAATCAAAGCGCCGCACAAACACTGCCAACTAAAATGCAATAAAAGCCAAAAAGGACGCCCAAACCTTTTGGGTGACTAAGCTGATTATAGCTATACAAAGCAATTTTGCCGTAGTTGCTGCTACCAAGCTTCCACTGCCGCTGCCTAAGCTTTCGCGCTGTTGCATGGCAGGCGCTGCGTGGCTGCTGTGTAGAGCTTTCAACAACACTGCTCCCCCCCATAACGGTTCACCTGAAGCCGTCTTTCGGTTTGGCAACGGTTAACGAATGCGTATTATGTATTTGAGCTTCACCTTTGTCTACCGCCAACCGCGCACTCGTCCTGTGGCGCTCGGTGTGTGTGCTTATCAATTTGAATGTGGCATTCGAAATGCACAACAACAGCGCATTAAATTAGCAACAATATGCTTTGTGCAACATTCAGCAAGCGCAACGCATAGCAATTACACACACATACGCACACATACACACACTTGCAAACACTCGCAAACGTAACATAACAAAAGCAGACGAGAGCGCGTTCCCCGTCGCCGTATGGCGACTGCTCGTTATTAAAGGGTGATTTTTTAAGAGCTTGATAACTTTTTTTTAAAAAAAAACGCATAAAATTTGCAAAATCTCATCGGTTCTTTATTTGAAACGTTAGATTGGTTCATGACATTTACTTTTTGAAGATAATTTCATTTAAATGTTGACCGCGGCTGCGTCTTAGGTGGTCCATTCGGAAAGTCCAATTTTGGGCAACTTTTTCGAGCATTTCGGCCGGAATAGCCCGAATTTCTTCGGAAATGTTGTCTTCCAAAGCTGGAATAGTTGCTGGCTTATTTCTGTAGACTTTAGACTTGACGTAGCCCCACAAAAAATAGTCTAAAGGCGTTAAATCGCATGATCTTGGTGGCCAACTTACGGGTCCATTTCTTGAGATGAATTGTTGTCCGAAGTTTTCCCTCAAAATGGCCATAGAATCGCGAGCTGTGTGGCATGTAGCGCCATCTTGTTGAAACCACATGTCAACCAAGTTCAGTTCTTCCATTTTTGGCAACAAAAAGTTTGTTAGCATCGAACGATAGCGATCGCCATTCACCGTAACGTTGCGTCCAACAGCATCTTTGAAAAAATACGGTCCAATGATTCCACCAGCGTACAAACCACACCAAACAGTGCATTTTTCGGGATGCATGGGCAGTTCTTGAACGGCTTCTGGTTGCTCTTCACCCCAAATGCGGCAATTTTGCTTATTTACGTAGCCATTCAACCAGAAATGAGCCTCATCGCTCATCGGACGTAAAGCGCGAAACACATTTCGAACCGAACACTGATTTTGGTAATAAAATTCAATGATTTGCAAGCGTTGCTCGTTAGCAAGTCTATTCATGATGAAATGTCAAAGCATACTGAGCATCTTTCTCTTTGACACCATGTCTGAAATCCCACGTGATCTGTCAAATACTAATGCATGAAAATCCTAACCTCAAAAAAATCACCCGTTATTTGGCAAACGCCGTTGCATTCGCCGTTGTCGGCAACGAAGTGCCACTTCTTTTTTCCACAAATTTTATGTAAAGTTTCGTGCTTTTGTTGTTGGCGTGTGTTTTTTTTGTAAGTCGCTGTCATTACAATTTGTTTTGCCCGCAGTTCGGTGACACCCTGTTTGGCTACCGAATTTGCCAATGTTGTTTTGTCCGCGTTTGCAACTCTTTTGTCAAATAATTTTATCGCACCAGCGTCGCTGCCACACTTTGTTCCCCCTCTTGAGCGGCATGCCACTTTCACTTGGTACTTGCTAACTTCGGCTGGCGCATAACAAAGGATTGGCGCAATCACGTGTCCGTGCGCTAGCAGTTCGAGCTGCGACACTCAGCTCTGCAGAGATTTCACACAAAGAAAATATTTGTGGTGCAGAAGTTTTTCAACGCGCTTAGCATCCACCATCGCCCACTTCGGGCGCAGCGCTTTGCTCTGTACAAAATGTGTCGCCATTTTCCTTTTTCCGAACAACAATGCCGATCGTAATTTGTTTTCGACTTGTGCGACTTAAGTTGCGGCTGATAGTGTAAGTCTTGTCTGATTATAAATACAACACAATAACAAGCTTTAATAAAACCAGCAGCGCTTGTCGGGGTGGCAACTACCCTCATGCTAAGAGCATAGATAAATAAGTACGGGGTGTTTTTAAAGCAATTTTACCCAATTCTGTTGCGATTTGTTTGCAATTATGACGGCATTTGGGACAAAGACCAAATTCTAAAAGTCACACATCAACCCAGTCCTCCCCTACCGCGTAGAGCCACGGAAAATGACAACATCTTATAAGTCAGCGCTACGAGTTTTCGAGAGAAAGGTTCTGGGGAAGATATATAGTTCTTTTCGAAATGGCAGTGACGAATATCGCATTGGATGGAACGATGAGCTGTACGGGATATACGACGACATTGACATTGTTGAACGAATGAAGAGACAGCAGCTGCGCTGGCTAAGTTATGTCGTACGTACGGAAGAAAATATTCCAGCTCTGAAAGTTTCGTCGCAATGCCCACCGGCGAAAGTAGAGGAAGAGGAAGACATCCACTCCGTTGAAGAGACCAGGAGAAAAAGGATCTGGCTACAATTAGAATCTCCAATTGACGCCAAACAGTGAAAAGAAAGGACGACTGGTGCGCTGGTCTATACTCAGCCATAACCGCATAAGCGGTGTCTACTCCAATACAGCAGATTTGTTTAAAGTTTGTTTGTTTTTAGCGATTGTTCTTCTTCTTCTTATTATTAATTGGCGTTGGCACCGCTTACGCGATTATAGCCGAGTCAACAACAGCGCGCCAGTCGTTTCTTCTTTTCGCTACGTGGCGCCAATTGGATATCCCAAGCGAAGCCAGATCCTTCTCCACCAGGTCCTTCCAACGGAGTGGAGGTCTTCCTCTGCTTCCTCCGGCGGGTACAGCGTCGAATACTTTCAGAACTGGAGTGTTTTCGTCCATCCGGGCAACATGATCTAGCCAGCGTAGCCGCTGTCTTTTAATTCGCTGAACTATGTCAATGTCGTCGAACATCTCGTGCAGCTCATCGTTCCATCGAATGCGATATTCGCCGTGGCCAATGCGCAAAAGACCGTAAATCTTTCGCAGAACCTTTCTCTCGAAAATTCTTAAGATCGACTCATCGGTTGTTGTCATCGTCCAAGCCTCTGCACCGTATAGCAGGACGGGAATAATGAGCGACTTATAGAGTTCGGTTTTTGTTCGTCGAGAGAGGACTTTACTTTTCAATTTAGCGATTGTTGCTTGAACTCAATTCACTTTGTCATATCATAATGGACTGACTTACTGCTAAACAACATTTGTCATTCGTCAAATTTATTACCAAAGTTTAGGTTCGATTCGGACGAGACATCGTGCGCAGCGTGTCATATTCAGTCGATATAATTTATCAGTAGAGGAGCTAATTCGTGTAAAAATGGATCGGTTTCGCACCACGTTTCCTTTAGTTGATAATGTACGTCCTTAGAGACATCGTACAGTCTGCACCGAAGATGCTGTTGAGCGGAGTATCGAAGAAACTTCGAATAAAACAATCCGTCATCGCGCGTAACAACCAGTGCTGCGCCTTTCCACTTTATGGAAGCCTTTGAGAAAGGATCTTGGCTTGCGGACTTACAAAATACAACTCGCACAAAAATTGGGGCCGAACGACTATCAAGCGCGTCACACGATCGATGATTGAGTCCAAAACAAAATGGCCACTGATCCTAATACTCACATGAAAACTTTGTTCAATGATGAAGCCCACTTTTGGTTGAATAATAAGTAAAACTGTCGCATTTGGCTACTGCTATGTCTAGTCCTTTGTAAAGGCATAGAAAAGCAGAACTCCTGTGTTTGAACTTATAAATTAGCAAAACACTTAGTAGACAGTACAAATTTGCGCAGGTGATTAATTTCCAATCCCACCAGTTCGGTGGCATGTCTAAAGGTATGCGCTCCCAATTGTTTAAGTCTTAACCTCCCAAACGCGGGACACTAAAGAAGGAAATGTTGAGTTGATTCCACCTCATCTTCTTCCATACAACTTCTGCAGATGACACCTGGTAAGATTCTCAACCTAACAGCATGGACGCCAGTAGGACCTGGACTGGAGAAACGCTAGCCTTGCTAAAGGCGAAAAGATAGATCTCTTGCGATCGACCTTGGGCCGAAAGGATTTTGAGACAGTGCATTTAGTGCAAAGGCCCAGCGCTGACCAAGCTTTCGCGGACCCAGCTATTCAGTAGTAGAACACAAGAGAATACGGGATTACCGATCCGGTCCCATTCTATTGATAGCAATTCTAAAATGTTATTTCTTGCCAGCTCATCAGCTTTGCAGTTTTCCGACGATTTCGCTATGGCCTGACACCAAAAACAGTCTTATCACAAAGACGCTCGATGCTATTGATAGTAAGGTTAGACACTCTTCGACCAACACTGAGCGCACTGTTAAGAAGTTCAAGGGTGGTAACGCCGCTTTGCTATCTGAATGAACGGTCATTTTGTCTTGCGGTATTTTCGCTAGTTAGCGCGGAAAGCGCGTAGTTCTAAGTAGTTTGATTGATTGTCGTTTCTTTAAAGTCGTTCGTGAGTTATAGCGTCGCAACCATGGAGCAAAATAAAGAAAAAAATACGGCATATTTTATAGTACTACTACGACAGAGGCAAAAATGCATCTCAAGCCACCAATAAAATTTGTTATGGACCCGATACAGTTTCAATTTTCACCGCACAACGATGGTTTCAACGTTTTTGTTCTGGTGTAGAGGTGGTCGAAGATGCGCCACGCTCCGGAAGGCCTGTCGTCGAAAATTGCGATAAAATCGCTGAATTGGTCGAAAGAGACCGGCATAGAAGTCATCAAACCGTTATAAACCATTTGAAGAAGCTTGGAGTCACTAAGAAGCTCGATGTATGGGTGCCACACGAATTGATTCAATAAAACTACAGCAAGACTTTTTTGACAACCCATTATTTGATGGTCCATCGATCTAAAGAGAAAGAGATCGGGCCAAAAATATCGGTCTCACAGTATCAAAAAGAGTCGAGGAAAACTCAAATCTTCGAGTTTCTTGCACATCTTTGAATTTTACTCAGTGCGCTACACCCTAATGTACACTCGTATCACAGTTTTGGGTCCACAAAAATTTCGCTTTCATCTTAGCTTGACTTTGATTTCGTTTGTCCATTGCTGAGGTGGCTTCTTCGTTTGTTTGCTTATTTCCTACACACGCATACATACATACTTATACACATGAGTTGACACAAACCCTAAAACATACATATGTATGTATATACACAGAATACATACTTATGTACATATGTTTCAGCATATTTATGTGCAAACTTCCAAAAATTTTTTTGCTCTACCGTTATTGTTATTTATGACTACGTTTTTGTTATTGTTGCATACGCAGTTGTTGGTTGTTGTTATTTATGCCGCTGTTGCCGCAGATGATGATGTTGTGTTAACTGTTCGACGCACCATAACTGTAGCGCTGTGGTCATTGTACTCTAAATGGGCGTAAACATAGGACCTGCGCAAGAAGTCTAGATGGCATGAAAGGTGCTGCAGGAGTACATACATACATACATATGTGTGTGTGGGGGGAGAGGGCGCAGTCTATTGCTTAATGGGTTACGGAATTCATTGGTGGCCTTTGGCGTTTACGTTGGGCTTCATCGCTGAATTTGCGCTTTTTGTGCCTGCCGGCTATTTTAACCTTTTCGGCTGTCAGGTCTTAACTTTCGTTTCGTTACCGTTCCTCGACGCATTGTGGCGCTTGTTTTTGCCGCGTCTTCATATTGTATGCCGTTTTCTGGTTGTTTATTTCTACTTGTGCTGCCGCTTGTCAATGATGCCGATGATGAACTACTTTTTACACTCGCACCGCTCGTCGCCACTGATGATTTCGCAATTTCGGTTTCGGTGCGTTCGATTCCTTTTGTTTTCGTTTAGTGGCGTCAGCTTCAGCATTTAAACTTGAGCTTCTGGGTGGCGCTACGCATCACACTTTAGCATGCTGTGTACAACAACAACGATGACGACGACCTGATATATGTAGACTTATTTCCAATTAAGTAAGCGAAAAAAGATTGAAAACAAATTAAAATACAATCTAAAATATAACAGCATATACATACATATACATACATGTATAAATACATATACACGAGTATTTTGGCACTCCTCCACCGACTACAGTGGAACCAAAGTCTAAAATGCGGCTTTAGCCAGCATGAAGGTTTTAGTCAAAACATACATAGGTACATACATACATATGTGAGTAACCAATCATTAGTTCGAATAGAGCAGTGGTAAGCTTTTTGATTTCGGCTGTGACAGATGTGACGTCATAATTTTAGAAGAAAAATTAGAAAAATATTCGAAATGTATGGATTTGTAATTGAAAACAAGAACGAGGATATAATATACTTCACTAATACAAAATATTCTAAAAAAGCTTCTTCTTCTTCTTTACTGGCGTAGACAGCGCTAACGCGGTTAAAACCGAGTTTACAACAGCGCGCCAGTCATTCTGGGATTCCAAGTATAGCCATGTTCTACTCCACCTAGTATTCCAACGGAGTTGAGGTCTTCCGCCTGTGCTTCCCCCGGCGAGTACTAAGTTGAATACTTTCAGATCTGGAGTGTTTTCGTTTATTCGGACGGATCATTCGGATGTCGTGATATATTTCGTACAACTCATCGTTCCATCGAAAGCGATATTCGTGTCCAATGCCAAAAGAAACATACATCTCTCGCAGAACCTTTCTCGTAACGGCGTTTCATCAGATGTTATCAGCATCTCCGCCTCTGCACCATATAGCCGTTCTGCTGATGATGAGTGACTTGTAGAATTTGGTCTTTGTTCGTCGAGACAGGACTTCACTTCCATACTAAGTCCGAAATAGTACCCGCTGGCAAGAGTTATTCCGCTTTGATTTCGAGTTGTTGCTGGTAATAATGGTTCCCAGATAGACGAAATTATCTACTACGAAGTTATGACTGTCAACAGTGACGTGGGAGCCTAGTCGCGAGTGCGACGACTTTTTGTTTGATTGCAGGAGGTTGCCATCGTTCACTACCAGACCAATTTTTTTCATTTCCTTAACCATTCTGAAGAATGCAGAACTTTCGACGCTATTGTTGAGGCCAATGATATCAAAATCATCGGTGTACGCTAGTAGCTGTACACTCTTATAGAATATGTTACCTTCTCTATTTAGTTCTGCAACTCGTTTCCCCACTTGTATATTGAAGAGTCACACGAAAGGGAGTCGCCTTGTCTGAAACCTCGTTTGTAATCGAACGGCTCGGAGAGGTCCTTCCTGATCCTGACAGAGCTTTTGGTATTGCTGAACGCCAATTTTGCAGCCGTATTAGTTTTGTGGAGATATCTGGGGAATCGGATAGTCGCCGCATTTTTTCGTAGAATTTTCGAGCATTACCCCAGTCGGCCAGTCTGTCAAGCTCTTCATACTCTCACATTTCGCCCTCTCTCTTTTTTGTCTGTAAATGGGTATCCCATTCCGCACGTATTGTGGTCACGTTGCGAGGTAGGCAGTTTGTTTTCACTCCGCTGCGACTCGGCTCTCCTCATCGTACCAAGTGCTCTTTGGCTTTTTCCGAAAACCATTGGTTTCGTTTGCAGCTGTACGTAAGGAGCTTAAAATGCCGTGCCACAGTTCCCTTATACCGATTTGCTGACGAGTACTCTCAGAGAGCGGACGCATATCTAAAACACTGGAGACGTGTCTGCCGTCTATCACAATCTGATCGATATGGTTGGTGACTTTTCGATCCGTAGACAGCTAGGTAACTTGATGAATTTTCGAATGCTGGAGTCTAGTACTACTGATAACAATATTTCGGGCGCGGCGAAGTCGATCAGCCACAACCCATTTGGGGATGTTTCATCGTAGAGGTTGAATTTACCGACGGTTGTGCCAAAGATAACTTCTTTGTGCAACCTGGCGTGAAAGTCGCCAAGCACGATTTTGATTATGGCTAGACGTTCGTTCACCGAGATGAATGCCAGAACTCGGCGATGGAGTATTTGTCCCACCAGGAATCCCACACCGAATTTGTGCTCCTTTATAAAGCCACTGTAGTAACTCGTTTCAGTCCTTGTCTCGTTCATCGCACTTCTTGGACGGCGGAGATGTCAGCCTTTATTTTTGCGAGAACTACACATGACTCTATCTTCCACATCACCCTTTATTGAGCTAAGTAAAACTTGAAGCCATTGATATTGGTCTGTTTTCTGTTCTGTTTTTTTGGGCGATATTATCAAAGATTTTCAAATGAATCTATCGCACTTCGGTTATCACAAGCCAATCACATAATACCTGGATTATGACAGTTAAATAACAAATAAATCCTGTTTTCTAATATAAGAAATTTGATTCCGACATAAACTCGACACTTATCTTCACTTGGTGAATACGAAAGAAGATTACAATGCTTTCAGGAGAGATTTATCCTCTGTCGTGTATAGGCCGGCTTACATCATCACGAATGCAAATTAGCAGGTGTGAGGAGTTGTGTTCGATTTTTCGGTTGACTTAACAGCAGCACATCCCTTGGAGCTTAAAATGCAAGCTTAAAAAATTATACACCTCATGATTTCTTTGTGCATATTCTTCAGCAGATTTTCCACACACACAGCCTTCTGTTTGGCAAATACGACGATGATTTACATACATACATACATACATATAACGGTATGCGGCACAGCGCTCGTTGAGTCAAAACAACATCACCCACGTTCTCTTGTGTGAAGCGACAGCTCACCGGCTAAACTCATTTGTATGAGACTTTAATAAAGCTCAGACTAAGTTCGTTTAGCAGGAGGCCGGTTGTCGTTCATTATAGACATCATTTAAGCCATTATGTGTTCTAATAACAGACAAGTGGCAATTGGCATAGAACGAAAGCGGCAAGGATGCTATGCTCATGGTACAGATTTGCATGAGTCTTTATGTCTAAGTGTGTGTGCTTACATTTATATGCAGGCATTCATTCTTTAGTTGTCATATGTAAATAGTAAAGATCACAGTTGAGTCCTTGGAGCTTTTTTAATTGAAATGTAACGTTAGATTTGTCTATGTATTTGACAGGAAAGATGAAGCATGTGGCAAGGTGGGAAGCAAGGACAGCGTCAGATTGTTGCAAATCACTTTTTCACATAAATCTCAACTAGCACATAAGGAATATAAAGGGTACTTTTTTAGACATGCGGTTTTGGGAAATAAATGGTGACGACACACACCCGTAGGACGGGACTGGCAGATCGAAAAGACAACAGGAAATGTCTAGAGCAGTTCACCACGGAAACTATGAAGCATCTCTTATGCACTTGTATCGCATTGGCAAGACTACGATATAAGCATCTGGGGTCCACACGGTGTGATATACTGGAAGAGGTATCGAAGTCTTTTAAAATTTGCGTCCAGCGCAGGAATCCTAAAGGATGACTACTGCTCTTGGACCTAGCAACTTAACTCCATTCGGTATCGCAAAGCACCAAAACTGGTCTATGCATGGCTTACCGGCCTACCAGATTAACCTAACCTAACCTATACTTTACAAATTATTTCGCAATCCGAGGCGGGTGACTTGAATAAATTCCAGCCGAGAAGCCTTCTTTTTTCGAACAATTTTTGCACCAGTTGGGACCGTAAGTCAGCAACAACGCCTCGAGTATTTCATTCCAAAGGTTTAGTTGTCTCGGACTTTTCTCCATAGACAAGCGGCCTCACATAACTCCATAAAAAATAGTCTTAAGGCGTTGAATCGCACAATCTTAAAGTCCATGACGCGAGACATGTCAACAATAACTCGTCGAGTATTTCATTCCAAAGGTTCAGTTGTCTCGGACTTTTCTCCATAGACAAGTGGCCTCACATAACTCCACAAAACATAGTCCAGAGGTGTTGAATCGCACAATCTTCAAGCCCATGACGTCAGATTATGCACTCGCCAGAAGTGTCCTTCAATGAATTCATTGTTTCGTTGGATCTATGGTTTGTAGCGCCGTTTTGTTGGAACCATAGCTGGTTCACATCAACATCGTCCAATTCAGACATGAAAAAGTCATTAATCAAGGTTCTATAGCGTTCCCCGCTGACTGTAACATTTAGTCGTCTTCACTTCCGCAAAAAAACATGGACCAATGATTCTGTCTGACTATAAAGCACATCAGTCGTGACTGTTTGAGAATACAGTAGCGTCTCCACAATCGCTTGTGGATTATCATTACTCCAAATGTGCCGATTTTGTCTCCTAAAGTATCCATTCAATCAAAAGTGATCTTCACCGCTGTACAAAATTTTCTTGTGGAAATCGGATCTTTTTTTGGAGTCATTCACCGAACGTGCACTTGATTGTCGTACGGCTTTATTTCCAGCGCGAGTTGGATTTTGCTAGTCCGCAGACCTCCAGCTGTTCAGCGTGAAAGATGGACTCATTCGGGTTTTCTTCGATACCCGGCTTCACAGGAGCAATGGCGACTTCGGTGCGCACTATGCAGTAGCTCTGTGGACACGTATTTCCACTAAAGTACACGTGGTGCGAAACCGATGCATGGTTGCTTGAATTACCGACTCTTTTTTGTGATTATGTCGACCGAACCGAATCGTTATGTTTGTACTAAATTTGCACGTTTTTCAAAAACTCTTGCGGAGTAAGTCTGTTCATTTTGAAATATCAAAACAAACTAAGTATAAGTTAAGTAACCAAAAATTCCAACTCTAAAAAAGACACCCTTTATATACAATATATACTAAAGGCTCCAAATAAATATAATGCGTACTTAATGCAATTACTTTGTGTGTGCGAGCGTGCGTGAATGAGATTGTGTGAAATTAAATTCACTTGCAGCAACAATTTCATTAGCCTGCCTAGTTGGCCTTAGGAGAGAATGAAGAATTCACTAGATTGCAACAATGGCCGCAGTGATGCATGCATGAGCGAGCAATTGTTGCCATACCTTTGAGAATTTTGACATTTTCCATTATTGCCACACTACCGTACCATTTAATAAAGTTCAATAAAATTAAAAAAATAAAATGACGACGATTCTCTTTTAAACTTCTTCTTCTTCTTAATTGGCGTTGGCACCGCTTACGCGATTATAGCCGAGTCAACAACAGCGCGCCAGTCGTTCCTTCTTTTCGCTACGTGGCGCCAATTGGATATCCCAAGCGAAGCCAGGTCCTTCTCCACTTGGTCCTTCCAACGGAGTGGAGGTCTTCCTCTTCATCTGCTTCCTCCGGCGGGTACAGCGTCGAACACTTTCAGAGCTGGAGTGTTTTCGTCCATCCGGGCAACATGACCGTTCAGTCTTTAATATTATCCTTGACGGAAAACCAAATATTGAGAAGAGACATAGCCGAATCCATTTCATGCCTCAATCAATGTGTCGTAGGCTCAAAGCGCTTTGTCGATTTGTTAGGGTCTTATGAGCTATAATAGTACCATAGAAGTTTTGAAGTTACCACCGCATACCGGCGTTCCAAGCTATCCAAGTGAGATCGCTGTAAGTTTCGAGCTCATAATCTAACCTAACATCCATTAATCCTGCAATTACAATTTATATGGCAATTGTTTGGAAATCTTCCAGTGGAATTTTGGTGAAAACATTAGTCAAAAATAACGACAACTCAGCAAGAACTTCGATTCTGAGCGGAATCGAAAAAAATATATTCTCGGAGCATAAAAAACGTGTAAGCCGTATACTACTGTGCCCAAAAAAGGTGACATTGTATTTATTTTGAAAATTCTTTATTTATTCCTCCAAATCAATTTCATCCCCTTCAAAGTAATCCCCTCCCGATGCAATGCACTTATGCCAACGGATTTTCCAATCTACGAAACACTGGTTGTAGTCACTTTCCGGGATGGCCTTCAGTTCCGTCTTCGCTGGTGCTTGAATCTCCTCGATCGTATAAAAAAGATGTCCCGGGAGTGGTCTTTTGAGCTTGGTGAACAGCCAGAGGTCACTCGGCGCCAGATCAGGTAAATACGGTGGTTGCGGAACGATATGGGTTGTGTTTTTAGCGAAATGATCACGAATTACGAGGGCAGTATGGGATGGTGCATTATCGTGGTGTAAAAACCAAGAATTGTCTTTCCACAATTCCGGCCTTTTTAGGCGAATAACGTTACACAAACGACGCATAACGTTCAAATAATATTCCTTGTTGACTGTTTGACCGCTTGGAAGGAATTCATAATGCACAACACCACGATAATCGAGGAAAACAGTCAACATGAACTTGATTTTTAAGCGACTTTGGCGCAATTTTTTGGTCTCGGCTCTCTTTTGGTACGATATTCGCTCGATTGATCGGTTGTTGTGGGGTCGTAAGCATAGATCCAAGTCTCACCACCAGTTATAATGCATTTCATGACACCCTGGTAGTCGGAAAGCATCGTTTCACACACTTCAATGCGACGCCTTTTTTCCAAAAAATTCAATGTTTTCAGTACCAGTTATTTGACGCGCTTGAGGCCCAAAACATTCTTCAAAATGGTATTGGCTGAGGCTTTCGATATGCCAACTTCATCAGCAAGGTCTCTAATTGTTAATTGACGGTGTTTCAACACCAAATCTTTGATTTGTTGAACGTGAGCTTCGTCGGTTGAGGTTGATGGTCGCCCTGGACGCTCTTCGTCTTCGACGCGTTCACGACCGGCTTGGAACTCACTATACCACTTGTAAACATTTTTTTTTAGACATAGCCTCATCACCAAAGGCTTTCTGCACCATCCTCAACGTATCCGCGGCAGAAAATTGATTCCGTAAACAAAATTTAATGCAAATTCTTTGCTCAAGAAATTTCGACATTGCAAAAAACGAAAAACTCACTTTTAGCAGCTCACACAACGACATGTATCTCAAACATTAATGAATATTTTGACATGAAATTTGACATAAATGTGACTGACAGTACAACCAACCTAAAAAAAAAATAATTCTCTAAATCCTTCGACGCGCGCAGATTAAATTCAAATGTCACCTTAATTTTTGGACACAGTAGTACATTTCAAATTTAATGGGGTATGTTTATTATCATTCGAAAGAATATTCTTTGGTATTTATTTTCTGCAGATTATTTTTTTCAAATGTTGGCTGCAGTTACGTCTCGAATTGTCCAACCGTTGAGTCCACTTTTCGATGTCTCATTCGAGCATTTCGACTGGTAATTGCCGAATGACACGGATGATGTTTGTTCCAAGACCTGAATCGAAGCCAGATTGTCCTCATAGACTTTAGACTTTACATATCCTCACAGGAAAAAATGTCACGGTCGGATATCACACAATTTTGGTGGCCAATTCACCGACGGTCAACAAATCACACCAAACATTGTTTTTACTGGATGAAATGGAAGCTCTGGAATCTCTTCAGGTAGCTCTTCGTCCCAAATGCGGCAATTTTGCTTGCCTACATACACATTGAGTCAGAAATAGACCTCATCGCTGAACAAAATTTGGTTCGAAAACGTCGCATCTTCTTGGAAGTTTCTAAGAGCCCATAGAGCAGAGCGATATCGCTTGAGAAGGTCGAACAGTTCAGTTCTTACACAAGTTGTATTTTTTATCTTTCAATTTAAGATCTCGATATAAAATCAGCCAAGTCGTTCCATACGCCGGTCCGCAAACTCGAATGGACTCTCCACGGTCTTCGTGTGCTCTTTCTCACGTCTGTTTAAGTCTCTTTACCTTTTAATGTTTAAGATTATACGAAGTTGGATATAGGGTCCTGGTCTAGGGTCTAAGGCACAATGCTAATTGGACCACTCAATTTTATACTTATACCCTGAATAAGGTATATTCTTGTTTGTAATACGCAAAAGGAAACGTTGGAGACCCTATAAAGTACATATAGTATAAATGATCAACTTGACGAGCTGAGTCGATTTGGACATGTCCAGTTATATTTACGAAAACTCCTATTTGTCTCTCAGTACTTGCGATATCGATCTCTAATATTGCACTCGTTTTCTTCGCGTCAAAAAGCCGCTCAATTGTTTAATCCATCAATATAGAACAGTTATAGCACATAGCTGCTATATAAGCTGAGCAATCAAACTCAAGTTCCTGAAGTATGGAAAACTTATTTATTAGACAAAATATCTATACAAACTATGGCAAAGTTTATTATCCAAAGCACCGAGATAATATGCGGAAATATCCTTCAGATCGGGCGACTATAACATAAAGTTGCCAAACAAACTGTTTTTTATATGGATTCGGTTGAACAATGTGTAGTAAGGCTTACACAAATTTGTTGAGCTCACCTTTAAAACAGTAAAAATGCAGAGCTAAATAAACCCAAATAATAAGCATCCTCTAACAGGGAGCCTCAAAAGTCCTGCTTATTACGTGCTCAACATATTTCTGCAGCATTTTTTTATTTTATCAAGAATTTGTTGTTGCACTTATTTACATTTCGTTACGTTTGTAGTTTTCGTTCTCTGCTCAGTTAGCCAACATATTTTGTTTGATACTTGTAAACTGTATTGTAGTTAGCAATGTCTCCGTCCTTAGCTGCAACGTGCTGTGCGTTTTATCCTCTTCAAATAACTCGCTGCGACCATTTCTGTGGCTTTTGTTGTTGTTTTTTTTACGGCTCCCAAGTGCCGCACAAGCAGTTACAACTAACGTTTGTGTTTGTTGTTGCAACTTTTGTTGCATAGTTTCTGGAATGTATTGTGTCTTGAATTTGCATAACCAAAAAACGGGATCTCACAACACAAATGTGGCGACAACAGCAGCTTGTTAACCGCTTAAAAAACAACAAGACACCAAAAGTAGTTGACTTTAAAAGGATTGTTATCAACAATTTAATAAAATGTTAACTCAAGTGATCAAAGCGACAAAGAATAACGGTATTATCATTTTGTCGAAACAAAAAAATTGGCATCAAATGACCTCTATCGAAAGTCAAGTCAATAAACCAAAATGACCGTAGAGTAATAATACATATCTTATTGTGGGGTCTCGCTTTTTGTGGATTGGGCAAACCACACTTCAATTTCAATCGTCAGGAATGCTATCGTCCGACATTATCTTACAAAGAAGCTGATACATGCCACCACTTAGTTCTTCGCCACCTTATTTGAGTAACTCGGCGGAATCCATCAGCTCCAGCCGTGTGTTGTTCTTCAGACGGGTAATTGCTATTCGAGCTTCTTCATGGCCGGGAATTTTGTAAATATTGTCCAAAATTGTATAGGAATCCATAAATTGCTATACTACAAAGACTTAATAAATGAACTTACCTATAATGTCATATAAAGCCTTGAATATGTTCTTAACAAGTAAGGAAGGGCTAAGTTCGGGTGTCACCGAACATTTTATACTCTCGCATGATAAAGTGATAATCGAGATTTCATTATCCGTCATTTACATATTTTTTTTATTTTGCTATAAAATTAATTAGATTAGTAGTTCCTGAGATATGGTTTTTGGTCCATAAGTGGGCGACGCCACTCTCATTTTCAATTTTTAAAAAAAGCCTGGGTGCAGCTTCCTTCTGCCATTTCTTCCGTAAAATTTAGTGTTTCTGACGTTTATTGCTAGTCGGTTAACGCACTTTTAGTGATTTTCAACATAACCTTTGTATGGGAGATGGGCTTGGTTATTATCCGATTTTGAACTGTATATGGAAATGCCTGAAGGAAATGACTCTATAGAGTTTGGTTGACATAGCTATAGTAGTTTCCGAGATACAAAAAACTTAGTAGGGGGCGGGGCCACGCCCAAATATGCGCCTCTCTAATGCGATCCTTTGTGCCAAATTTCACTTTAATATCTTTATTTATTGCTTAGTTATGACACTTTATAGGTTTTTGGTTTTCGCCATTTTGTGGGCGGGGCAGTGGGCCGATTTTACCCATCTTCGAACTTAACCTTCTTCTGGAGCCAAGAAATACGTGTACCAAGTTTTATCATGATATCTCAATTTTTACTCAAGTTACAGACAGACATCCGGATTTTAACTCTGCTCGTCACCCTGATCACTTTGGTATATATAACCCTATATCTGACTCTTTTAGTTTTAGGACTTACAAACAACCGTTATGTGAACAAAACTCTAATACTCTCCTTAGCAACTTTGTTGCGAGAGTATAAAAATACATATGCTGAACTCTTGTCTGGATTTCTTTCCAAGGCGCGAAACTCTCGTCGAGAGTTTTCATCATGACATTTGTTTTTTTCCCCTTGCGGTAAATGTAACCGTAACCGTAAAAGTTCCACCGAACTACTTGCACTTTATATTGCCTTTCTCACAGCTATTGTAGAGCTTCTGACTGGACAGTACCCAACAGGTAGACAGACGGTACTACTAAATACTTTATCGGACACTCGTTGCCAAAGCAGTATGAAGAAAGGCGAGATGGAATGACCTTGTTACTTTCCCCTTTAGTTATTATCCAGCTTTTGCCAGACTGAGTTTGAAATATCTCTGTCCACACACCTTTGAAGGACCTAGCGAAGTGGCTTAGATTGATAATAGCCGCCTTAATAAATTTGTGGTATTCACAAAATGCCACGTCGATTTATGTGGTGGTACACTTGAAGTAATTGCTAGGTAGCACAAAGGACGAAATCCACCGATTTGGAACCAACCCTACCGCCCAAGCTAACATAACTCATTGCAGTAGATAGGAGCATTTGTGGTTTAAATAATTTTTAAAAATGGACGTGGATCTGCCTTCTAATAGGTTACATATCATATCTCACAAAACACCACATTGAAAGGAAGCTCTTCTAGCGCTCCTTCATACAGTGGGAAAATTGTTCCAGAGACATTAAATTTCATATGCGAGATGGTACGGAAAGATTTCATGGGAGTCGATGCAAAAAGTAGACAATAGGCGTGGCATCGCCCATCTGTGAAATCCTTTATCTCAGGAACTACTTGAACAATTTCAACCAAATTTGATGAAAAAGTTATTTTGACTTTTCACATATGTTATGTCCTCCCCAACTATAAAAAATGTTTATTCCATATAAGTTATGGGTATAAAATCTTAAGAAAATAGTGCTCCTGAGGTATATAAGCTTGCGTTCAAAAGTAGTCAAAATCAGGCCATAACTCTTCAAGTCTTCAAATACCTAACATGTGGGCCTCAGTGCTTATGAAGGATTTCCTCCTGAAAATATCGGTATAACCCTGAGGTATATTATAGAAATTTAGAGAGAGTACTTTCCTGAATTTAGTGCGCCTTTGAGTCCAAACAGGCTAAAATCAAGAAAATACTTGTCCTCGTGTACCTAATATAAAGATTTTCGAATTCATCATCATATAAAATTGCTTTACAAAATTTAAAGTGCGTCTCTCCCTTACGACATTGTAACCTAGTGCCAATCCTCGTTTGGCTCACCGCTGATTCGCAGATGATGAAATTTTTAGTGATGTGTCCAGCTTTCCAGAGTGTGGCGCATATTTGACATTAAAATTCATGGACCTCTGAATGCATTTTTGCATCAGAAGCACCGATCTGATAGGTCGGGTTGTTTTTGTGTGGCGGGGGTAGAGGACAGGTTGCATGTAATTGCAGCATGCCCGTACTTAGACATTTGGGATCTAAGTGGTATTGGGATTGGCTGGACTGTTGGACGTTTAGCTGTAAGCGATGAGATCTTCACTAGTCCGAATGCCGAACAGTTAGGATCATTTGCTTCTTGGGTAAATAATGAGTACGCGTAATCTGCGTATGGTGTCCAACCCTCGGTCATCATTCCAGAGTAGTATGGAAGCTCAACTGGTAGTAGTTTCGGCTATGAGGTCTGACCGAAGACTTCATTCTGGTGCCACGCGGGACCTTTGAAGTTCGCTTTAACCTACTTATGCGGACTGACCCACCGGGGAGGTTCGTGGTGGTTGTGATTAAACCCCGAAAGCGGAAAGAACTGACGCTTTGTATGTTGAATGTGGAGTACGGCAGAGGTTTTAGATGGGCCTCGAAACCCTATCAAGGTGTTTGGTGTGTTCATTCCACACTGTCTGGCATTTTCAGGGCTCTCATCAACGCATTGATTTGAGCTTTTGAGCGCTACCCACGTTAAACGCACCGGACGTTGTATAAACGCAAACTAGTCTGGCATACAAACTGAACAATCGGAATTCATCTTTGTACTCGTATGAACAACTTTTTCAATTGACGAGACAGAGACTAGTCTCCAAAGCAATAGAGCAAACTACGAAGAAATTGCTCAGATCGGTTCACTAGAGCATATAGCTGCCATACAAATTAACCGATCAAAATCAAGTTCCTGTGATGATTATTTTACATTTATGATGGATATTGTGGCGTCGGTTCAGCCAACCTTAACATTCTTTCTTTTGTAACCTAAAAACGAAAAAAAATCAGCTGTGAAAAATCCTATGCATAATATTTAGCTGCGACTCAAAAACGATGTCGCACGCAAAAAATTCAACAGCAAGAGATAAATGTCATACAGGCAAAATATGCAAGGAAAAACAGCAAAATTTTTTGAAGAACTGATTCCCAACGAAATGAAGAGCTCTAGTTGCTATTTTATATACCCTGCATTCATATATATGTAAGTACATACATACATTAATATTCGTGAACACTGACAGTTGGTGGCCCTCTAGCGATTGCATAGGCAAATTCCCACGCGTGCGGATATGCGCTTTCTTTTCGTCACCAAATTGCCTGCCATGCCGCCGCCGCCGCAATGCTGTGACCAAAGTTGTGCTGGCCCACTTGCCGCTGGGTAATTTCCCCAAGCGCGTTCTCTATGTGTGTGTGTGCATGGGTGTGGGCGTAGTAGTTCGTCAAGTGCTTCGCCTCCATCTTTTCTTGCTTGTTTGCACATTTTGGTGCGCCAGTTGGCGAGTTGCAAGCTTCAAGCTGCAAGGGTTAAGTTGCAATTTGTGTGCGCGTTGCAACACTTTGGCAGCAGCAACGCGGGATAACCGTCGGCGCTTTTGCAATTAAGGTTAACATTCCCGCTGTAAACCCTACTGCGACGCTATGTCGCACTGTGGCTGTGTGGCTCTATGGCGTGCAACCTAAACACCAACAAAAGCGCGAGAGCAAAGGCAAAAAATATGAATATGCTCGCTGCAATGGCAACTTTTGGCAGAGACAGCACATTTTGCCCGCTTTTCTTTGGCACTTTTTGTTGAACACGCGGCACACGGCGCACACAGGCGCGCTACGTATCGGTGGCTGGCTGCAAACACTAAATGCATTTTAATTAGTTTAGCAACAATTTTCCACTTTTTAGTAGACTTTTGTAGGCGCTTTTTGTCCAAAAAAAACTATTGCAATTTTTATTGTAATCAACATTTACACCACCGGCGTACACCATTTGAAATTTTAATCGTTTTCGAGTGTTCTTTGATGGACTGCTCGGGGCGTCACAATATTTTTCACACTGCCACACACAGGCGCACACATTGCATATAGAAAGTTCTTGTTTTACCACGAATCGAGTTGGGCATTTATTGAACTGGATGTGCCCTTAATTGATTTTGTTAACAGCGAGTTTTTCATGTAGTCACTTTGGTAATCATAGAAATATATGAAACTAGCAGCCCGACCCGGCATCGCACGGGGTAGACAATTACTTATTTTTTGGAAATTTGGATATAAAACACTTTTTTTCACACAAAATTTAATTTGTATTAAAAAAATCCCACAGTTATATTTGTATGTAAGTCTATTTATGTTCAATTTCTTTGATGGCTTAAGTGGCGAGCACTTTTGAAAGATTAAAAAATAAAAATAATAATAATCAAAAAATTAAAAAAACAGTAATAAATAATGAATTCAGTCGTTTTACATGTACAAATATATATAAGTAAATAATAAATTATTAAATAAATGTATAAAATAATAATAATAACAATATTCTTTAAAAATTAGCGTATAAAAATATTATAAGTAAAAGTAATAATTACGAAAAAAATATAAAAAAAATTAATAAAAATTATAATAATCAAAAAATTAAAATAATACTAAAAAATAATGAATTCAGTCGTTTTACATATATTTTTGCCACTACACGTGCTCAATTCTGCTAAATAGCAGCAACAATGTCGAATTCCTTACATGGATTCCATCGGCTCTGTTAGCCGCCAAATCGAACATCATACAGAATTCAATTTGCACCTTCTCTATACTTTACATTCTCTGGCCCGACGCGCTTTTCAGAATGCATCGCAAACAACGGCCACGGCGCTATCCTCCGGTTTTTTTACTTTTTGAATTTTTTAATTCGTAATATATTTTGAATGGAAAGTTCAATTTAAAAACTATTTTATAGGTAGTTAAATGGTCTGGACCATAAAATAATTTATTTGGATAAGGATTAATATAAACACATAAATAGCATGGTTTGAATTTGGTTAACATTTTCATTAATGTTTAAAAAGAAAAAAGTTGCTGTAGTGACATAACTACAATAGTTGGGCATATGCTACCGCGAAGTTTTTTGTAGACATTATGATGTTCTTCAATATTGTTGCACATTATTTTGTTCTATCGCTAATAGTTCCGGCAGCGCATTCGACGAAAAACATTTTAAGACTCATTTTTCTACTCCTTCGGTTACATTGTTCAAATTTTACCAAGGATCCCTAATTTTTTTCAAAATGAAATGTAGCCTATGTCAAATTGGAGGAATGTAGCATTCTATTGGTGGAAGAATTTTTTAAATCGGCCCAGTACTTTTTGAGCCTATTCATTACAAACATACAAAAATGGGTACAAATCTTTCCTCTTTATAATATTAGTACGGATGTGGTACTCTTTCCTCATTTCTGCAACATGTTGCTACAGAGTATGATAGTTTTGTTCAGCTAACAGTTGTTTGTTCTAACTAAAACGCTTGAAGATAGGTATAGCATTATGTGGGCGAAAAATAGTAAGACTTGTTAATTTAAAATTTGCGCGAAAACTCATTCGTTGAAATATTTTTTTCTAGGTTGGTATGACTGTCTGTGACAGCTGTGCCAAATGTCACACCGAACTATTAATTACTGTACACAAAATTTCTATTGGCATTCGATAGATGAGACTGAGGAAATCTGATGGGAATACTAACTGGTCACTGTCTATTAGCGACACACGCCCGCAGGATGAGAAGAGAGAAGAGCACCAGGAAAACATTGGAGCATCCCTTGTGCAATTTTCGTGTATTGGCAAGACTACGGGTTCCTCACGGTATGATACACTGGAGAAGGTATTGATAGTGAGGCCGCAGAGTCCGTTAAAATTCGCGTCTCTTCTTAGACTTAGCAACTGAACTCAATCTGGTATCGCAAAGTTTTTGCGTGGCTTATTGTCTTTCTCTAGTAAAATCGGCGATTCGGCGATCGCCGAAACAGACGATCAATCGGCCGAATATTTTGGCAAAGGTGAGCCGAAAATCAATATTCTGTTGACAGGTTTTTCCGATTATCTATGTGTCGTACACTCAAAATTCCTCCAGCCCGGCTAAACTGTCAACAAGGCATATTATTTGAGTGTTATGCGTTATTTGCGCGAAGACATTCGTAAAAAGTGACCAGAACTATGAGTCAACAACTCTTGGATTTTACACCACGACAATGTACCGTCGCATATTACAATGAATTGTGAGTTTGTTTTGTCAAATTTTCAACCAATATTGTGCTACAACCACCGTATTCACCTGACTTAGCCCAGTGTGACTTCTGGCTATTCAGCAAACTCACATAACTGTATGGGTAACTCATATAACAGTTATATTTACTCAAAATGTGATACACGGTTTGTACAAAAAATATCGCGAATTTTGATTGGACGTGCTTCGGTTTGTCTTCGATTATAGCTTATTACAAAAAGTGGATCAAAAAATCTGTATAAAAATTTGTATGAAAACAAAATAAAATGCACGGATGCATTTGACTGTGTCATACGATGAAGCCAACTACGATGACGATCCTGCCTAACACCCGAGCATATCCAGAAAAGAAGTTTTGCTAACAGTGTTCCTCGATGCAGGGGCTTCGTGTATCATGAGTTTTTATCAAAGGGTCGCACGGTCAATAAAGTATATTATCTTCAATTTGGATTTGTGGAAAAATTTTTGATCACGTATCGTTTCTTCTGATTTTTTTTGTTCCCAACACTGAAGAAAGCCATGAAAGGACGACGCTACGCTACGAAAAGGAGGATGAGCTAAACAAGATCACTAAAAATTGCTCGCAACACGCCAGTCATGGATTTTTGCCATCGTTTTGTCTGACTTGTTACACGATGCAATGCCTTAGCTAAAAAGCACTTATTTTAAAGGCGGCGGTTTTCGGCGATTTCGTCTTTTAAACGGTGCTACGCAATAGTCGCTGTTGATGGTCGTTCCTTTTTCAAGGTAGTCAATAGAAATGATTCCATGCACTCCACGCTTTGGAGTGGATTCATGGTTATTACACTTTAACATATCCAAATACTGCTACGAATCATCAATTCATTGTTATTTTTGGTGAAAAGTGAGCTCGCGCGGCATCTATTTTGCACAGAGCTTTCTCATACCCAAATATTCGTGAGTGATAACTTTAGAATCGCTCCAACAACTCCACTTTACGGTCAGTCCAAATTATTTTGTGAGCATTTTGGATGTTTTCGTCGGTAACAACCTTTTTTCGGCGTCCGCTGCATTTCATGGGGCTGCGTCCGGAAACTCGTCGTCAAGCCAAATTTTTGACTCAGCTCTATTTTTTTTTTTATTTTTTTCAAAACGAAATATTTTATCAACACGTTGCTTATATCCATTCTTTTCACAATAACAAAAGTTGCTTCACTCAAAATTTAATTCACAAAATAGCGATCCAACAGCTGTCAAATTTCTACACGTTTCTTTTGAATATACCCCGGACCTATTAATATAGTTCAGTGCCAAAAATATGAAAAATTGATATACTCTGTGCCCAAAAAATAAGGTGACATTGTATTTATTTTGAATGGCCTTCAGTTCCGTCTTCGCTGCAGCTTGAATCTCCTCTATCGTATAAAAATGGTGTCCCCGGAGCGGTCTTTTGAGCTAGGTGAACAGCCAGAAGTCGCACGGCGCCAGATCAGGTGAATACGGTGGTTGCGGAACGATATGGGTTGAGTTTTTGGCGAAATGATCATGAATTACGAGGGCAGTATGGGATGGTACATTGTCGTGGTGTAAAAACCAAGAATTTTCTTTCCACAATTCCGCCCTTTTTAGGCGGATAGCGTTATGCAAATGATGCATTGGAAGGAATTCATAATGCACAACACCACGACAATCGAAGAAAACAGTCAACATGACCTTGAATTTTGAGCGACTTTGGCGCGATTTTTTTGGTCTCGGCTCTCTTTTGGCACGATATTCGCTCGATTGATCGGTTGTTTCGGTGTCGCAAGCATAGATTCAAGTCTCATCGCTAGTTGTAATGCATTTCATGACACCCTTATAGTCGGAAAGCATCGTTTCACACACTTCAACGCGACGCCTTTTTTCCAAAAAATTCAATGTTTTCGGTACTAGTCGAGATTTAACGCGCTTGAGGCCGAAAACATCCTTCAAAATGGTATTGGCTGAGCCTTTCGATATGCCAACTTCATCAGTAAGGTCTCTAATTGTTAATCGATGGTTTTTCAACACCAAATCTTTAATTTGTTGAACGTGAGCTTCGTCGGTTGAGGTTGATGGTCGCCCTGGACGCTCTTCGTCTTCGACACGTTCACGGCCGGCTTGGAACTCACTATACTACTTATAAACATTTTTTTTTACATAGCGTCATCACCAAAGGCTTTCTGCACCATCCTCAACGTATCCGCAGCAGAAAATTGATTCCGCAAACAAAATTTAATGCAAATTCTTTGCTCAACAAATTTCGACATTGCAAAAACCGAAAAACTCACTTTTAGCAGCTCACAAAACGACACGTATCTCAAACACTTATGAATATTTTGACATGAAATTTGACATAAATGTGACTGACAGTACTACCAACCTAAAAAAAATAATTCTCCAAATCCTTCGACGCGCGCAGTTTAAATTCAAATGTCACCTTTTTGGGCACAGAAGTACGTGTTACTGCCATACAATCCTTGAAACACGTTTCATAAGCACTATTTACGATAGCCTTCAGCTCCTTTAACGAATTTTGTTTTATCCTTTCAATTGACTGAAAACGGCTTCCATTCTGCTGATTGTTGACTCGTTTGCATGTCAAACTCTTAAAACAATCTCTCATTGGCAGTTATAATGCTCTCCATGAATGTAGGATTTGGAATCGCTTCATCAGGCATGTCCAAAGAGACCTGTTCACGGTTCTCTTTTTAAAAAGAATTCAACATTATTGGGACGAATCGAGCAAGAACATGTTTCATACTCAAAATATCTACCAAAATCATTCGAACGGACTAGCGAGATCTCTAAATAATAAAAAGAGCACTAAAAGCGACCACCTCTTACAAATATCGAACGGGAGATCTCCCAGCTTGACCTGGAACAACATATGTACGTATTTATGTATAATCAAACACATTCGCATAGGTATTATACAAGCAGGTGAACTATGTGAAATCACCACATTTGTGTAATGACTAGCCGTTTACATTCCACATCAACATGATCCATGTAGTCCACCGCTCATTAGCGCTTACAAAAGTTACGCATGCTGGAATAGGATTAGTGCAACGACCGTAAGGACGATGACCAAAGCTGTGCAAACATTTCTACGTACTCGATTATATGCTGTTAACTGACTGACTGACCAAAAAGTTTGTCTGCTGACCGAATATCTTCTGAAACTCCACAACGTCCGACTATCGGACCAATTGACATTGAGGCCAGAGGAGCTACTCACACAACAGCATTAGAGCTCAGCTTTGTATTGAAAAGCAACAAACAAATGGGGAGGCAAACGAATGAAAACACAAACAGACGAATAACTAAACAAACGAGCAGACAGATAAAAACAAAAAACAAAAAAAAAAAAAAAACAGTGCAAAAAGCCGATGAGATGAGAGGAAATTTGTTAAGTGTATACAAATCTAAATGGCGAACTCACGTGTGTAGTGATAATAGTTCAAAGTCTTCTTTTCAAATTTAGCATTATGTTTCAAATTTTGGATGGGGCGCAGCTCACATTTAGTAACAACTAATAAACTGCTCCACCGATTTCTTTCAATCTTAATAGAAACGAGTCGAGACTACGCCGTTCTCTTATGCTCTATCTTTGGGTCATGAACCTACCAAGAACTTAAGAGATGATCTAAACTACTTGCTCTTGGCAAAGATTGATCCCGCCGCAAGTCAGATGTTCTGACTAAACAAAAATCTTATGTATTTAATTGTTTCAGCAAGAGGACTGGAATCATCTACTTGTAGGTAATTTCATATCAACTGTCCATATTTTGCCAGACTGTGGTTGAAACACTTTGGTACCTGGTTAAGTGACTGGGATTGATAGTAAACATCTTTACAAATTTATGTTAAGCTTGAAACACTTCCTTGATCTATGGTCCTCTGTTTAACCATATCTAAGAATTTTGGGGATCCCAAAGTAACACATTAAGGGCTGAAGGATTCTACCTCTAAACCATATAACCTCATCGAACGTAATTTATCTTACACACATTAAGTTGACGTCGCATTTTTCTTAATTTGTTTTACGTTCATTTTCTAGTAGTCCCAAACTGGATACCCTCTCCATGTTATGTGTTCGTGCTTTCCATGTACATATGCGTAATAAAAATTTGGAATAGCAACAATTTGCTGCCCATCACTGACGATTAAGCTCACTACAATCCTAAGCCAACATAGAAGTCCGCAAATAAACAAGCTAACAAGTGGAGATGCAGTCAAATAGTCTGACAAAAAATGTGGATATTCACAAATATTGCTGTGTAAATGATGACGGAAGAGTATTAAACAAACCGGTGAGCACAGTGAAGCTTTCAGAAGAGCTGGAAGGAGTAATATTTAATCTGTCATATTCATCTGAACTTCGTGGACTTAACGACTTTAAAGGTCAAAATAAATTCTCTATATTGCAACGGACTTTCAATCTTTCGGTTCATTAGTGTGAAGCTTAAACAGTTTATTTCTCTAATATAACTCGCTCATTTTAGTGATACATATTTTCTTCCAGCATGCTTACTCATTTCATCTTTACGCTCAAACCATTAGGAGCTCTCAATGAAACTACTTATATCCGTTGCTTCAAAGTATTCTGTATCTGGTTTTTGTTCGAGCTGGGTATTCATAGAGAAAATACAAAGTGGTTTCCGCATTATCTTCTAGGTTACAGCAGCGGAAAATATTATAATATGGTGGACCCATTTTTAGTGCATGCTTTTTTAAAGGCCAGTGCCACGTTGTAGTAGCTGTATGTCTGTATATACTGTTTCTGGACCTATTTAATAAGTCCTTGGTTCTATTCCTCTCATAGCTGCTTTGTTATATTAAAATTTGCTATTGATTTCCATTGCACTAAGCTCTGTATTCGAAGCGCCTATAACGCTATATTTTAATCGCGGCGGGCAAGATATTAGCTTTGTCCAGGATTCGTCCAAAGAGGCTCTCCTAGCTTTGTCAAATCGTCTGCCTTTATGTTAGCAAGAATATTCCTGTGGCCTGGAACCCAAAATGTGGATAAGTGTAGTGAACCTTCCAGTGAAGGTTAAATGGCTTAAAGCCATCCTGCAATTGTTGACCACACTAGAATTGCTTTCTGTATCGTCCCGCAGTTAAGGGGATATTCTAGTCTAGAAATTAAAAAAAAATTGATTTTTTTTTTATATTTTCAAAGTTTAACTATTCAAGAATATGTGTACAAGAGGATTTTTCAATATTCAAATTATTTTCGGAGATACAGGCATTTTTCTGACCCGGCATCCAAACTGGTTCGGCCGGAACGCGAAACTTTAAACGCGTTTTTCTCAAAACTGACTTTTTCGGAACGATGCCCACGATTTCTCAGGTTCTACTGGACCGATTTACTTGAAATTTTTATAGAGTCTTCTTTATAGGCTTGTCTATGGTTGGAACTAACCCCATCCCAAAATTTTTATTTTTATTATTTTTAAAAATTTCGAAATATTCAGAAAAAGTGATAAAAAAAAAATTTTTTTTCAGGCAGTCGCCATTTTGTGAAAAAAATGTTTCCCCCTTTTCCGTAGTTCCGACCATTGCGACATTATTCTAGATTAATAATCTTTTTTTTGGCTTCAGATAACTAGGAGGGTTGAAATCATGGGCATGGTCACGTGGAAATTTTTAGAGACCCCCACTTCGTCAGCTCATAATTTTTGAAATTTTTAACTTTTTTAGTTTTGGTTTTTTTTTCTGTACTCTTCAAAAATTAATAAATAACCAATAAAAAAATGGATAGTAAAAATATTAATTGCCTTTTTCTTACGACACTGTAAAAATTACGTGAAATTCATGCTTCTAGACTAGAATACCTAGAATAGAAACTTCACAGAGATTCAATTCCTAGTACTCCCGCTGGTTGAGTTTCGTAGTCTGACACAAAGAGATACTACGATATAATTGGAGCGTAGTCCGTTTTAGATATGTCAGTATTAATAGGCACTACCCTCTTCGTCTCCATTCACGTTTAAAGAGATTCCTTACACGAAAGTGACTATTGAAGTCTGACCTTGGGAGTATAGAGCCTGATTTACTTAAGTATAATTGGTTCAGGATATCGCAATGTTCATAATATTTCCTGTTCCAACTTCCTAATTCCGTTGTTCTTCAGAACTTGCTGCTTACAAGACCGGTCCATTTATAAAGCCGATGACTACGAGTACTTATGATGAAAAGTATGTTCATTACGCCTATGTCAAGCAAAAACGTTCCAGATAGAATCGTGTTGTACCGCCTCAAAGTATATTCAAGTCAGAATTGACGGTAAAGATGGTTTTTTATGGAATTCAAGTCAGAATTGACGGTAAAGATGGTTTTTTATGGAATTGGGTGAAAGAGAGGACTTGTGTTCCTGAGGACAACAGAAGTTCCGAGGACTTAGGTGATTACTCCCTGTTCCTGTCTATGGCGTATGCTTTTACTGCTGAAAACTTCGCCTTAAGAGCAGCTTGTAATATATAATATTACACAAGTCCACAAAAACAAATCGTTGAGGGGTTCCTTTACCCAAACGTGTTCCATCACATGTTTTTGAGGTCGCTAAACAGGAATCTGGAGTACGTTTTGCCCCTTTGCATCATTATTTTTGATCTCAACCCCAAAGAAAAGGTGAATTTTGAGTGTCAAACTCAACTTTTTAAATATTGACGAATTTGCTTGAAACTAGTTATTAGGAGAGTTTCGGGGCGATGATTACGAATCGGCGGGCAACGGAGTTCATCTGTGATTCGCTCCTCAAGGTGAGTATTTTTCTTCTTCTTTACTGGCGTAGACATTGCCGAATTTACAACCAGTTTCGCCAGAGTTTCTTCCTTTTCGCTGTTTTGCGCCAATTAGAGATTCCAAGTGTAGCCTGGTCCTTCTCCACCTGGTCTTTCCAACAGAATGGAGGTCTCCCTCTTCCTTTCAGATCAACAAACTCAAATTTAATTTCAAAGTGCTATAAAAAGTAACCTTCCACACTTATTGGCTGTTTGTCAGACAAGACAACTCAATTATATGCGCTTTGGGCTTACGACAACAGACACTTATGCGAACAAATGCACACTCATACACATGCACACTGCTCAACTCACATTAGCCTAATCTCGGAAGGGTACTTCTGTTTGTACACATTCATTTTCTAAGTTTTTATATCAAAAGTTTTATTATTCGAAACTATGTCGGCGCATGTCCCGGCATGATTGGCACTTATCATAGCCAACGAGCCGCACATACACTCAAATATACTCACTTACAAAAGAGTACGCAATAAAACAATAAATTACTTTATAATCCGGCACAGAGATCTAAGCATTGGGCTTTTAAAACAAACCAAATCCGGCACTAAATGGTCGCCAGATACCCGAGCAAACAAATATATAGAACAAACACCCCCAAGCGAAGAGCTGCACCCCCCAAAACACAGCCGAAGAGGGCAATGAACAGTAAAAGTGGCCAAAGTGGCGGAGAAGAGAGCGCACAAAATCCAAACCGGCCGATAGACAAACAGTCACGAATATAGCAGCGCCAGCACATCGCCACCCCGGCACCCACATGATGTACGTCTCACGTTTTGGCCGTGGCTCGCATAACGGTCGCACAGTGGTGAACGGACGAGGCCCAGACACTTAATGCGCCTCATGTGGCACGCAATCACCAGAATATCCGGCACACACGCACATTCACAGCTGCTAAAAGAGCAGCACACCAACTGGGCAATAAATGAAAAGCATTCAATGTCAACTATAACCCACCCCCCCGACTCACATGCATACATACACATAACTGCGAATATATAATATACTATATAGTATAGGCAGCGGGATAATCAAATCAAAAGTTATGGCAAACAATGCCGAAGTGGCGGTATTCGCAAATATGTGTGATGTCATGTATGTGAGTATGTATGTGTATGGCAAAGCACCCTGGATGCAGACATATATATACTTAAAAACTATATACATACGTATATATCTACGAATATATACATACATATGTATATATATCTACATATGTATATAAGCATCTTCCAAATTATTAAGATTTTCGGCAGCACTTTCATCGTCCTCATAAAAAGCTAACGAAGCATCTAGTAATGTGAGGCCGAAATTCTCATCTACTCACACACATACCGGCAGTCCGTAAGCAGTAACGTCACTTTTTTATTGCCAAACTAGCAAAACGGTGTATACTATGATAGTGGGTGCCAAAGCGTCTTTATCAGTTAAGTCAAATGATATCATCACACAGGTTGGACAAATCTAGCCGGACTATCAAATGTGGCACAACTTCATATCCGTAAGAACATTAAGTAATCCTCAGGGATTTTGTAGCCATTCTAACGGTATTTAATGTTTAGATACCGTAACACACATTTCTAGGAATACATACATATTACTGTGCCCAAAAAATACGGTGACATTTGAATTTAAACTGCGCGCGTCGAAGGATTTAGAGAATTATTTTTTTTTTTAGGTTGGTAGTACTGTCAGTCACATTTATGTCAATATTCATTAGTGTTTGAGATACGTGTCGATGAGCTGCTAAAAGTGAGTTTTTCGTTTTTTGCGATGTCGAAATTTGTTGAGCAAAGAATTTGCATTAAATTTTGTTTACGGAATCAATTTTCTGCTGTGGATACGTTGAGAATGGTGCAGAAAGCCTTTGGTGATAAGGCTATGTCTAAAAAAAAATGTTTACAAGTGGTATAGTGAGTTCCAAGCCGGCCGTGAACGTGTCGAAGACGAAGAGCGTCCAGGGCGACCATCAACCTCAACCGACGAAGCTCACGCTCAATAAATCAAAGATTTGGTGTTGAAAAACCGTCGATTAACAATTAGAGACCTTGCTGATGAAGTTGGCATATCGAAAGGCTCAGCCAATACCATTTTGAAGGATGTTTTGGGCCTCAAGCGTGTCACTGTCATGACTGGTACCAATACATTGAATTTTTTGGAAAAAAGGCGTCACGTTGAAGTGTGTGAAACGATGCTTTCTTACTACCAGAGTGTCATGAAACGCATTGTAACTGGCGATGAGACTTGGATCTATGCTTACGACCCCGAAACAACCGATCAGTCGAGCGAATATCGTGCCAAAAGAGAGCCGAGACCAAAAAATCGCGCCAAAGTCACTCAAAAATCAAGGTCATGTTGACTGTTTTCTTCGATTATCGTGGTGTTGTGCATTATGAATTCCTTCCAACCGGTCAAACAGTCAACAATTAATTTTATTTGAGCGTTATGCGTCGTTTGCGTAACGCTATCCGCCTAAAAAGGCCGGAATTGTGGAAAGACAATTCTTGGTTTTTACACCACGATAATGCACCATCCCATACTGCCCTCGTAATTCGTGATCATTTCGCCAAAAACTCAGCCCAATCGTTCCGCACCCACCGTATTCAGCTGATCTGGCGCCGTGCGACTTCTGGCTGTTCACCAAGCTCAAAAGACCGCTCCAGGGACAGCGTTTTTATACGATAGAAGAGATTCAAACCGCAGCGAAGACGGAACTGAAGGCCATCCCGGAAAGTGACTACAACCAGTGTTTCGAAGATTGGAAAATCCGTTGGCATAAGTGCATCGCATCGGGAGGGGATTACTTTGAAGGGGATGAAATTGATTTGGAAGAATAAATAAAGAATTTTCAAAATAAATACAACGTCACCTTATTTTTTGGACACATAGTATGTATATCTAAAACTAAATACACATATGTATGTATATCTTAAAACGTACGTTCCTACATACCCAGCACAAAATTTTGCTAGACCAGGATGAGTTCATAATTGGAACATCTGCAAGTATACATTTTGCGTAAGTAGGTTGCTTTGTATATTTCGGAATTTGGCAATCTTATTATTGGATTCCTTGATGTTGTCGTTGGAGCGGCAGAATTCTGACTAGTTGACAGGCCCTGACCGTGTAAAATCTCCGGGTCCATTCCGGTTATGTTGACCCGACTGTCGTGGGAACGGCAATCCTCTTCGTGGCGGGTCGCAAAACCAGCCCAGAACCTCACTAGGCGCGTAGTATAAAACTTTACACACATTTACATAGCGAGCTGCTTGTTTCTTCTGGTGAGCAGAGGCGAGCATGTCGGAGCGGTTTCGCTTCTTTGACTTGTAACTCCAGGCTTCACAACGGTTGGCTACCGCATCTTAAGCAAGCGTCACTCACGTTTCCAGGGTGCACGGCAAGGACGTAAGAGTAAGAATTGGGTAAAGTCCTACAACTGTAATTACTTACCCAGGAGCACAACTATACCCCGTTACACCCTATCAGCCTTGAAATCCAACACAGAATCACTCTTGCCAACAGGTGGTACTTTGGACTGAGTAGGCAATTGAAAAATAAAGTCCTCTTCCGACGAACAAAGACCAAACTCTACAAGTCCCTCATCATTCCCGTCCTGTTTTATGGCGCGGAGGCTTGGACAATGATATCATCTGATGAGTCGGGCTTAGGAGTGTTTGCGAGAAAAATTTTGCGGAAAATTTGGTGTTCTTTGCGCATTGGCAACGGCGAGTAACGCAGTCGATGGAACGAACGAACGATGTAAGAAATGTACGGCGACATTGACATAGTTCTGCGAAAAAGAAACAGCGGATAAAAGAGAACCGCCAATGAAAGCAGAGGAGAACTCCTCTCCGTTGGAGAGATAAGGTGGAGAAGAACCCGCAACTTGGCAACACAACAGAAAAAAAGAGGTGTAGGTCAAAAAGTATAGTAATGCTTAAGTCCGTGGAAGAAATACAAGCAATGACGATGGAGTAATTGAGTTTGGTAGAAACCGAAAATATAAAGTATGTTCATATTTCCGGTTGACTTTATATCGTTCATATCGGTCACTCTGTAAGATGTCTTAGAAATATTCGGTCCACGTATAATCTTGTATAATACCGTTTGGAGCCGAAATTATGTAAAATGGGAGTTGTTTCTTGAAACATGTGAGTTTCAATAACAACTAAATCGCATATATGTAATTTAATGCTGTGGCCTAAAACTTCCTTTGGTTTGGGCCCATTCACTCAACGTTCGACGCGCTTGATGATCGTTCGACTTGATATTTTGCATAAGTTGAGTTTTGTAAGTTCCCAAGCCAATGTCCTTTCTCAAAATCTTCCATGAAATGGATGGGAACAGCTAAAATTGTATCGCGCGATGACGGATGGTCCCAATCAGGTCATCTTCGATACCCTAACCACACTTTTTCTTTATACTAAAGATTGTGAAAAGTACCCGGAAATTGTAAATTCAATCAATATTTATTTTCCAGCCTTCAAAGTAATCCCCACCAGACGTAATACGAGGGCTGCTATATATATTTCTGGTCTAATAATGAAAATAGGAATATTTATCAGCGAAAATGGTTTTATTATTTTTCAAAATATTCTCCATCAAGATTTATACACTTTTGCATGCGCTCAAACCAATTTTCGAAGCACTTTTTCCACTCCGTTTGAGACACCTCCAAAACATAGTTTTTGAATGCTTCAACAGCATCTTCTGTCGACTAAAATTGTTGACCACGCATTATTTTCTTGATGTGTGGGAATAAAAAGAAATCATTGGGTGCCAAGTCAGGGCTGTACGGCGGATGACCCATCAATTCGACGTTTTGGCCGGTCAAAAAGGCGCTGGTTTGAGCCGATGTGTGAGAGCTCGCATTGTCATGGTGCACAATGATTCGTCTTCTCTTGTTCGTTTTTCGAATTTCTCCGAAGACTTCAGGCAAACAAATGGTAGTGTATCACTCAGAATAGACCGTCCTACGTTGCTCAAGCGGAACAGTCGCCACATGGCCAGTTTTGCCGAAGAAACAGGCGACCATTTGCTTCGAAGTGCTTCTTCCACGAACAACTTTCGTTGGATTTGGCTCGTCTTGGAAGACCCACACGGTCGATTGCTGTTTTGTTTCGGGCTCATACGCATAGCTCCATGATTCGTCGCCTGTGACGATCTTATAAACGTCTTTTGAAGCACCGCGATCGTATTTTTTCAGCATTTCTTTACACCAATCCACACGAGCCTTGTTTTGAGCGATTGTCAAATTTTGCGGGATCCAACGAGAACAAACCTTTTTTACGGCCAGGTGTTCATGCAATATCGAATGTATGCTGGTGGAAGAAATGCATAGGCATGCCTCTATCTGAAGGTATGTCACATGACGGTCTTGCGTTATCAGTTCACGTACGGCATCAATGTTTTCTGGCACAACGGCTGTTTTCGGACGACCTTCACGGAATTCGTCTTTGAGCGAGCGTCGGCCACGATTGAATTCGTTGTAACAGTTTTTCACAGTGCTATAGGATGGTGCTTCATAGCCATATAAAGATTTTAGTTCATCGATGCCCTCTTGTCGTGATAATCCACGTCGAAAGTCGCACGAAAATGCTCACGAGTTAATTCCATTTTTTGGCCGAGATGATTTTTTTAATTCCCTGTAAATAAAACAATTCACGATTAAATGACAAAACGTTCTGAGTGATGTTATGCTAAAAAATGTCAAACTTTCCAATGGAAATGTCAGATTGCATCTGGCAACACTTAGTGTTGCCTAGTCCAGAAATATATATAGCAACCTATGTATATCATTTACTCAGGAATTTAATTACAATTTCCGCGTACTTTATCATAGCGAACACACAAAATATTTAATTTTCACCTTCCTTGGTTGTGTTGGGAGGTTGTCTAAAGTGTTTTCATTACTGCAAATTTCGAACGATTACAGGGAATTAAAATACTCCCAACTCAACAAGAAGATAAATTCAAATATTTGTGTAAAATAATTTTGATTTTCTTTTGTTTATTTTAAATCAAAATCATGGTTCTCCTACACTACTCGCCACTTTAGCCGACCTATCAATTGTTATTTGCGAAGTTAAAGGTGCTCGAGCGAAAGGTTATTAATGTCATTTTGGGTGAATAAAATTTATTGCGGCATTCACAAAAACAAAACAAGAAACAAAAATGAAGCAATAGCTACAACAAACAAACAGCCGAGCTAAATGCTAGCAGCCGAAGGGAACAGCCCACCCACCGCATTACTACACATACTACACATTACTATCGACTGCTTTGGCGTACAAATTGCGACACTCCAGCGTCGGCACTTAGTATACCCGCGTAGTAGTATACACCAACCTCTTTGCGGTTCATTCATAAAAATTGTCGCAAACGTATACTTTTCACAAGCACTGTCCTCGGCGTCGGCGCACTGATGCTTGTGCGCTCGTCGGCCGCGCTCTCCAGCCGACTTGTAAGGAACGAGTAAAAAACAGAGCTTTTCAACACAATCCTTTGCACTTCGTGTCGCTTCGGCACGCCAACAAGGCTATTACTGCTTAATGGCTGAGCGTGGCGTAGTGCTGCCGTTAGTTGGTCGACAAATGTGCTCGCTAACGGTATAAACCACACGTACAGTTGGACATTTTACGCTGTCGCGGTCGGGTGCGTCTTTTGCTGCGGTCGGCGGTGCTTTTGTGCAGTCGCTTTATATGGTGTGCGCGCAAAAACGGCGGGAAAATCGTAAATTATTCAAATAATAGCATTTCTACAGTCGCGGAAAGTGCGGTTCAATAAGTGCGCGAAGGAATTGTGTTGCAGAATTGCAGTTTGTTAAGCGATAATAGAGTATCGTGCTTGAAAAAGGTTAACTAAACGCGTGTGCTTTGCTTTCTTTGATTAAGAGTTTTTGGCAATTTTTCCATTTCCTCTTGAAAAGCTTGAAAAAATAAATATAAAAATATTCGCTGGCGCCAGCGACGCTTGCTTAAAAAATATGTATATATAAATTTTAAATTGAAACCGATATTCGTCTACATTACTCGTTGTTTATTTAGGCACATACATATATACATATATGCCCTTGTACGTATGTAAATATATTCGAGGTTATATGTATCTATTAGCTTCCGGAGCGGAAGCCACGCTGCGCATCTTCTAGCTTTTCATATAGCCCTCCATATATGTATGCTATATACATAAACATACCGTTATTATGTTGTTGCTTACGGTTGTATTTGTTGTTATGGCAACAAGGCCAACATTGAAGAAGTAAATGTGTGGAATTCATATACACATTCGCCTATACAAATGGGCTTGTACTTTAAGTATATCTTCGTTTGTTAGGACTTTTTGGGCTTGTGCCTGGCCAACGCAACAATTTCGACTTCAAACAGTTTCTGATTAATATTGTATATACTACTATGAGGAAAAAATAGTACGACTTTGTTCATAATATTAAAAATTCTGATTTATACTTCAAAAATTATCGTCCCACTGAAAGTAAGCCTTGGCCAACGTTTTTTCCACTCCTCGAAACAGTCCTTAATGCCAATTTCCGGAATAGCCTCCAATCCACAAAGCGATTCTCTTTTAATAACTTCAATTAACTCAAAACGGTTTCCCCGGAGCGTTCGTTTGGGTTTACTGGACAGCCAGAAATCACACAGAGCTAAATCAGTTGAATATAGTGGTTGCGGCAAGATATTGGTTAAAAATTTGACAAAAAACTCACAAAAAATCATTGCAATATGTAACGGTGCATTATCGTGGTACAGAAACCAAGAGTTGTTGTCCCATAAACCCGATCTCTTTTTGCGAATAGCTTCGCGCAAATGACTCATAACACTCAAACAGTATTCCTTGTTGACAGTTTGGTCGGTCCACCGAGTTCGGAGTGCACCACACCTCGATAAACCACTGTAAACATAACCTTGATTTTTGACCTGCTTTGAAGTGGAGTTTTCGGCTTCGGCTCACTTTTGCCACAATATTCTTTCGATTGATCATCGATTTCCGGGTCGCAAGCATAAATCCAATGCTCATCGCTGGTAATAATAAGTTTCATAACATCCTAGTAATCGAAAAGCATTAATTATAATAATTATCACCGAAGAGCTTTTGCAACATTTTGAAGGTTTCGACACCATACATTTCTTCCGCGCACAAAATTTAATGGATTTCATTTCAAAAAAACTTTTCAAGTTTCTAATCGACCTTCTTTCGATTGTCATCCACTTTTATGTTGGCGTTTATTATTATTTCCTCAACCTGCCACTGGAGCATAAGGCCTCAAAAAAACATTTTCATCTCGTCCTGTTTTTTTTTACTATCATCTTTAGTTCGCTAAAAAGCCTTGAATCTTTCCAGTATGGTGGTCGGTTACAAGCCAAGTTTCACATCCATAAAATAGTACCGAGACAGGCGTCTGCGTCCATTGTTATATAAATTTTGTCTAAAATATTTGTTGGTCGTTGTTTATAGTTCTCGCGAATTAATGACAAAGTACTATGTCAACTAGTAGTAGAACTTTTGTTTCGGAACGTATCCACTCTAATAACAGTGCGACAATATTTGCACTCAGGTCGCTAACCCTGGGTTCAAAAGGAGTTAAGGAAAGCCTAACGTCGTTATTACCGGCACCTCTTCATTTTGTGATAAAATTAGTTCTATCAAACCATTGCAGAAGCGCAGATAATTGCAAAGCCGTGGATCTGGCAAGGCACTTTAGCATCGCTATCAAGCGTTTGGAGCTCAACTCTCTTCGTGCGTTATTCTACTGGATAGTTAGGATTCGAAGGAGCTCAGCCAGCGCTGAGCTATCATTACTTCTTGTGCCTGCAAGCGCCTTTTGTCTAAAAATGGATCGCAAGAGATCTAGCTCCTGCGCTCCTTGTCCACAGTAAGGTTAAAGCGCCTCTAACTGCGCACTGAAGGTTGAAATTATTACCAGATACCACTTGTAGAAGCTACACCGAAGATGATGCGGTAGAAATATCTCAAACACTTTCTTCTTGATTGTCTCGCCTTTGTGAGACTGTCTGACCATTAATGTTCCTATTATTTTGGTGTAGAAAGTGTACTAAAGATTAGTCTCTACAATTACTATTAAGGGTTGAGCTGGCTGGTCGGTTACCTACGAATAGAGTTCCCGAGGCTTCTAACGAGTCACTACCGATGAATGTGGTATGGCATTGTTCCGTTGGAATACAATTTCGTTTCTACTAGCCAAAGCTGGCCGCTTCTGGGTGGCTGCTTTCATCATATTGACCATTCACAATTTGGTCGTACAGAGACAGCTCATAGTAGATGATTGCTTGCTTATTCAACCGAAAACTCTGAGGACTTCGTTTCATAATTATCCTCAACATTTTGCCCTCGTACTACATTACCATTTAATGTGGCTTTCATACAGATAAATCACAAGTCCATCTTAATAATACAACCACTTTAATATCTCATAAGGACACTTGAATTATGGACTTCAAGTATTCGTCACTAATTAAAAAATACTTAATACTAACTGACAATTGACGACGAAAGCTTGACACGTACATTGCAGCAACCCTTATCAGCACCGACACATTGCCATTATAAATGACTCCCCAAAGAACTGGACCATAAAATTAAGCTTCTCTTGTTTTGCGGAAACGTCATTAAGCAAAATTTGTTAATGTCTTTTGAAGTGATTAAATTGTGGCGCAAACTGTAAACAGCCAAGGGAAAACAGCCAAGGAAACACTAACAAAACAGGAAGCTGCGCAATTAAGAACTTTAGCAAAAAATAACAAAAACACACAAGAATGTCAACAAATATTTCATAATTAAGAAACTCACTGGAATGCATAATAATATTCAAATTCCGCTAACAAAAAAGTTGACAAGCTGCAAATTGAGTGATAAGTAAGCGTGAGAGCCGATGGTGGCAACCCGCAAACAAACAGGATACACACGCGCCATATAGTAGATCAGAGTATGTTGAGTGTCTACAAAAACAACTATTTGTTCGGCAGTAAGTAGCTGCAAGGAAAACAAGTGAGACGCACATAAATTCGGGAAGCGAGTGTTTGGGAAGAGACCAACACACACCACAGCTTGGGACTTGCCACAAGTTGCTATACTTGGCAACGACGTAGCCACCAGAATAGCTACGAAACGTGTATGTAACTTATAACAGTATTCCCGTTATAAACTTACGCACGTATGCACTGACGGGTAGTACGGCAACAACCCACAACGCTTGACCTCGACTCACTTGAAAGTAAGCAGCAAACAAGCTGCTCATTGAGTTTTGGCTCCCAGAATTTAATGAACATTTAGAGACGGCGGAACGCAGACGTGGCAAACCGGGCGACTTGCAACAACAGCAGCAACCAAGTGGGGTTACAAAATCAACAGCCGCTTGGCTGAGTGTGTTTGGCTGGTAGCCGCAAAGCATATATTTTAAAAAATTAAACAGCAACTTGAAGGGAAAAGCAGCGCGGCCACTTAGACACTTTGTTGCAACTAAACACAGTAGAAATTCCCGTCAGTTTACCCACTGCAACTACACACACGATCGCCTTGTTCCGGGTCATGGAAATGGATGTTAATCTGCGTAAAGCCAGCGCCATTGAACTAATGACCATATCGGCGGGCTCGTACAGCAACAACAATAAATTCAACAATAACAACACCGCACCATCATTTGCCTTGCGTCCGGTCGCTCCAGGCACTCCGCCACCTCATCGCATCGGCTGTTGTGGCATACTCGGCCGGTTGCTTTGCACCGGCACAGCCAAAACAGCCAGCAGCAGCAGCGACTATAACAACTTGAATAGTCTGCTACCTTCCAACGGCGGCAATCATCAAGCGTTGCATGTGAATGTGCCGGCTACACCGAGTGCCGCGGCTGTCGTGTCGGCCGTATGCAGCTCGGGTCATACGCGCCGTCCGCAGTCGCGGCGCACGCCGCAGGAAATCTACTTCGAGAGCCGTGGCAAGTCGTGCAAGAAGCTACTAAAGTTTAACGGCTACTCAAACAAGGTAAGTACCAAAACGAAAAACTGTTGTTTTTGTATATTAAGTTGCAGTGATACTTGATATTTACCGTTCGGTGGCAGCATCCGGTTTCTTTAAAATTTCTCTAAATTTTTAGAAAATTTTTGACTAATTTGACTTCACTATTTTCGAAATGAATTTTTTTAGGACTGTATCCCGCAAAGTTCTTAATTAGGTGGCAATGCTTATCAATACAACTTTTCATTTTATTCATTAGAAATTGATAGCTAGGTGGCAGCACTGATCAAAAAAATATTTTACCCACCATTTTATTCAATAAAAGTTTTTAATCAGGTGGCAACACTTATCAATAAAAATTTTAATTTTATTCAGTAAAATTTGGCAATTAGGTAGCAACGCTTATCAACAAATATTTTCATTTTATACATTGAAAATTGTTAATTAGGTGGCAGCATTTATCAAAAAATATTTTGCTTCTCATTGTGTTCAACAAAATTTGATAATTAGATAGCAACATTCTTCAATATTTTCATTAAAATATTATCTTAGTGGCAACTCTTAGCAATAAACATATAAATATTTTAATTTTCATTTTATTCATTTATAATTGTTAATTAGGTGGCAACTTTTATCAATAACTAATCTATTTTTCATTTTTTTCAATGAAAATGTTGTGTAAGTGGCAACATTCATCAATAATTATTTTACTTTCGATTTTATTCATTAAAAATTGATAATTAGTGGCAACGCTTAGTAATAAATTTTTTCATTTTCATTTTGTGCATTCAAAATTTTAATTAAGTGGCAACTCTTATCAATAAATATTTTACTTCTCATTTAAACCTTTAAAATTTGATAATTAGGTGGCAACGCTTATTGATAAATTTGTTATTTTCATTTCATTCATTCAAAATTGTTAATTAAGTGGCAACTCTGTCTAATTAATAATTTCGTTTTCATTTTATTCAATGAAAGTGGCTTATTTGGTGGCAACACTTGTCAATAAACATTTTAAGCATTTTAATTTTTATTGATGTCGGGACTAATGAACCCCTCGTTCAAAACTGCCAGTTTAATCAAAACTTGGTAGCTCTAATGTTAGGCAAAGCCAAGCAGTTCAGGACATCCCGCAAAATTTTCATTCTTAGCCCACATAATCCTGATAGGACAGTTACCACATAAAACTCCTAGAGCTACTGAAAAGTGAACTGCGTTCAAAAAGCTCTCTAGACACTTACGATTTACTCTGTTCTAGTTCCTATTAGCTGACCAGCATTTATCGAGCTGAGCTGCGGTTCAACCATCCATTAGTAAAACGAACACAGTAAACGGAGCTCGTACTCATTTCCATACTGTAGCTCCTGACACAGAAGTACCTAACCTAGCAATCGTATCAGTCTTACAGTGCCCTTCGATTCCGCTTTGGTCAGGTACCCAAATCCGTCTAATTATAAAAACACTTTATGAAAGCCAAGAAACTGTAGTTGAAAGATAGTGCCTTACAGATACTCCATTATTAATCCTCTTCGCAAGCCTTTAGTCCCGGAAAATTTACAATCGAATGTATTTTCTTTGCCTTTAGCTTCATCAAGTGGCCGCTGTCTTCAAATGTTTTCCCACCGATCACTCTTTTGAGAACTAAGAACGAGAAAAGACACTGCGGGACAGTTCCAAAAACATGCTGGATGTAGAAGCAATTCAATGCCCGATTCAAGCGGTTTTAACATCACTTTCATTCCTTTGTAACACTATGCATTGTCTTAATGAAAGAGCATTATCTGTTTCGTTCAATAGATTTATTTTCCGTGATTTTGTTATTCAAGCGTCCTAACGGAACAGCGATAAAAGAGTCACTGCTGATGGCCTCCACATAGCCATTGCGTATTTTCACTCTATGGATTCGTTGGATGACTATTGCTTAGTGAGGTTATGGAGACAAATTTTATTCATTAAAAAATATGTATCTATGGTATACTGTTCTCGGGTTCCTTATGATTAAACGGCTAAAAATGCTGTTCCTATCGTTACTCTGTTGGTAGCTTGGTTCTCGCTTAGCCAAGAAACCAAATTTTCTCTCACATTTTTAAAATGTCAGATATCTCGATTTACTTCAATTTTGAGAGATTGACTATCATAAAACCCTAAACAGTGTATATTTCAGTTTGCGACTTAGTTTTTGAAACCCCGCAAGAAACGTCTGGGAACCATGACGAGCTAAGTCGAGTTAGCTAAGTCCTTTTGTCAATATATACGCGAACTAACCGCTCAGTTTTTAAGATATGGATCTGAAAATCTTGGCACGCGATTTTTTCTTCAAGCGGCTGCTTATTTCTAGGAACGGTTGATATTGGATCACTATAAGATATAGCTACCATACAAACTGTGCGATCGGAATCAAGTGCTTGTATGGAGAACTTTTTCATTTTGGGAGATATCTTCAAGAAATTTGGTATGAGTTACTGACGAAGACAATTGGTTAATTTCCGAAGAAATTGTACAGATCGAGTAACTATAGCATATAGCTACCATACAAACTGTGCGATCGGAATCAAGTGCTTGTATGGAGAACCTTTTCATTTTGTGAGATATCTTCACCAAATTTTACATGCTTTATTATCTAAGACAATGTTGCAATTTCCTAAGAAATTTTTTATACCGGATCACTAAAGCATATACATAGCTATCATACAAACTGAACGATCAGAATGAAGTCCTTGTATGGAGAACTTTTTTATTTTATAAACTATGTTCTTGAAATTCAGCAGAGATTATTGTTTTAGCTAGCGCTATAATCTGCGAATATATTGTTCAGATCGAACCACTATAACATATAGCTGTCATACAAACTAACCGATCAAAGTATATTTATATACCCTTTTATGCAATAAGAAACGCACCTTTGAAGAATATTATAACTTCAGTGTAGCCAAAGTTAATGCTTTTACTTATTTCTTGAATAATAATGTATGTGCAACCACTTGAAATATACAGTCAGTTCTCAAAATATAATTACGAAAGTAATTGAACTTAATTGTACTGCATAGCACGTGCAACAAACGCTCATATGTATAGCTTAGATACATACTTGCAATATATTACATTATTTTGACACAGTTGTGATACCCTAAATGCTTTTGTACATGACGTTGCTATATATTTGTCGCATAATGGCAAACTAGGCTGCTCATATAGGCCCCTGTATTGACGTACTACATGGCGTATGAGTGATCAAAAAGCCACCAATACCGCGTACTTGCATATATAACGGCATAAATATGCCTAACTGCAGCAGCGGTTCGTCAATATGCTTGCCGCTATTGTTATGCGAGCATATGGATGCCCATAAATCATCTTCTTAGCCATTGAGCTGCTGTACGCGCGGTTCTGCTCGACACCGTTAAAAGCATGTTCGTGCGCTGTTGTCACGTTGCCATGTTGTTGCAACATCAAGTAGTGGCAACAAATGTCACAATCACATGCTAGGTAGGTGCAGTTTACACTATCTTACTTTACTCTCTCTCTCCAACGCACACACACTCTAGAAAACCCAATTTTATGCATGGCGACTCCACTACACATGCCGTTAGGCCCCTTGCACAGGCCAACCGCAGCTTATAAATTCGTAATTCCTGTCTTTACTACATCCGGTAGCATATTAAAATTCGTAAAACTATTTGGTTCGTGTTGAAATGGTCTAGTCTTGCATTTGCCTCGGATCAGTCTGCCTTACTACTGCTGCTGCTGGGTGGTGACACTCTGCCATCGCACGTATGCGCTCATAATCATATACATACATATGTACATGCTTGCATTTGAATACCTAAGTAGCAAGTGCGCTGCAGTGTGGTAGTTTGCCTTTGTTATTCCAGTAAGCCAAGTTGATGCACTTTCTGTGCAGTTGACTCAACTTGATTCCTTTATATTGAATATCTTTCTATTCAGGGATTTACAAGTGAGTGCGCTCCCTCGGCGACACACGCAACGCTTTCGCTTTACGGTAATAAATTCTTATTTTACAGTCACATTTTGCATAAAAGTAAAATTAAAATATTACATGGTAAATATATTACACTGAATAAGAGATGAGTTGGTAAAGACTTGAAAGCATTGATACCAGCAAAGAAGGAGTTGCAGAACCAACCACTCAAGGATTAAAATAAATCTATTGTGGTCATGTAATTCGTACCAAATTGAACTTATATTATTTAAGTTCTTTAAAATACCGAGAAGCAAAGTCCTCTCTCGACAAACAAAAACCAAACTCTATAAGTCACTCATAATTCCCGTCCTGCTATATGGTGCAGAGGCTTGGACGATGTCAACAACGGATGAGTCGACTTTGCGAGTTTTCGAGAGAAAGGTTCTGCGAAAGATTTATGGTCCTTTGCGCGTTGGCCACGGCGAATATCGCATTCGATGGAACGATGAGCTGTACGAGATATACGACGACATTGACATAGTTCAGCGAATTAAAAGACAGCGGCTACGCTGGCTAGGTCATGTTGTCCGGATGGATGAAAACACTCCAGCTCTGAAAGTATTCGACGCAGTACCCGCCGCGGGAAGCAGAGGAAGAGGAAGACCTCCACTCCGTTGGAAGGACCAAGTGGAGAAAGACCTGGTTTCGCTTGGAATATCCAATTGGCGCCACGTAGCGAAGAGAAGAAACGACTGGCGCGCTGTTGTTGACTCGGCTATAATCGCGTAAGCGGTGTCTACGCCAGTAAAGAAGAAGAAGAAGAAAATACCGAGTGGATTTATCAAATCCGTAGCGATACTCGTCAAAATATTTGAATCTGAAATTCTCAAAGCCAGACGCTCTCCGATAAGAACTAATAATGATAACAAAATATTTGTCTCCAAGAATTCGAAGGAATTTTGGCAAGTAGTTCTGCCACCTCGTAAGCAGCTGAGAAAACCTAAATATACGCATTTACTTAAAAAATGCGGTTAGTTGCGGCAAGATGAACCAACTTAGTAGATCTCCCGTACTCTACCTCTAAGCCAGAAGAAACTCGCAGTGGCACAAAAACTGAACATCGACCAACGCCTGTTAAGTTCTCGCGCGAATCATAGATTCAGTGCTAGAGCCCAAGAGAACAACGGGCATACAGTTCGTATACACTCTGTGCCTAAAACATAAGGTTGGACATTGTATTTATTTTGAAAATTCTTTACTTATTCTTCCAAATCAATTTCATCCCCTTCAAAGTAATCCCCTCCCGATACAATGCACTTATGCCAACGGATTTTCCAATCTTCGAAACACTGGTTGTAGTCACTTTCCGGGATGGCCTTTAGTTCTGTCTTCGCTGCGGCTTGAATCTCCTCTATCGTATAAAAACGGTGTCCCCGGAGCGGTCTTTTGAGCTTGGTGAACAGCCAGAAGTCGTACGGCGCCAGATCAGGTGAATACGGTGGTTGCGGAACGATATGGGTTGAGTTTTTGGCGAAATGATCACGAATTACGAGGGCAGTATGGGATGGTGCATTATGGTGGTGTGAAACCAAGAATTGTCTTTCCACAATTCCGACTTTTTCAAGTGGATAGCGTTACGCAAACGACGCATAACGTTCAAATAATATTCCTTGTTGACTGTTTGCCCGGTTGGAAGGAATTCATAATGCACAACACCACGATAATCGAAGAAAAAAGTCAACATGACCTTGATTTTTGAGCGACTTTGGCGCGATTTTTTTGGTCTCGGCTCTCTTTTGGCACGATATTCGCTCGAATGATCGGTTGCTTCGGGGTCGTAAGCATAGATCCAAGTCTCATCGCCAGTTATAATGCATTTCATGACACTCTGGTAGTCGGAAAGCATCGTTTCACACACTTCAACGCGACGCCTTTTTTCCAAAAAATTCAATGTTTTCGGTACCAGTCGAGATTTGATGCGCTTGAGGCCCAAAACATCCTTCAAAATGGTATTGGCTGAGCCTTTCGATATGCCAACTTCATCAGCAAGGTCTCTAATTGTTAATCGACGGTTTTTCAACACCAAATCTTTGATTTGTTGAACGTGAGCTTCGTCGGTTGAGGCTGATGGTCGCCCTGAACGCTCTTCGTCTTCGACACGTTCACGGCCGACTTGGAACTCAGTACACCACTTGTAAACATTTTTTTAGACATAGCCTCAACACCAAAGGCTTTCTGCACCATCCCCAACGTATCCGCAGCAGAAAATTGATTTCGTAAACAAAATTTAATGCAAATTCTTTGCTCAACAAATTTCGACATCGCAAAAAACGAAAAACTCACTTTTAGCAATTCACAAAACGACACGTATTTCAAATACTAAAGAATATTTTGACATGAAATTTGACATAAATGTGATTGACAGTACTACCAACCTAAAAAAAAAATAATTCTCCAAATCCTTCGACGCGCGCAGTTTAAATTCAAATGTCACCTTTTTGAGCACAGTAGTATGTCGATGTACTTGTGAAGAGGATATATCGTCTCCAACAAGCTCATCGGCAAAGAAAAGCTCAGTACATCTAATGTGCTTTACTCTAAATCAGACAGATCCCGCAATAGTAAAAAAGCTGGTCATCGACGAAAACCTGTTAAGTTCATGCGAGGTCAATAGATTCAGTGATGGGTCTATACGCAATCTTCGATAGGTATTCAACTATCGAAGCTGCAAAGGCTCTCTTATGTCTGCGCTACAGGAGTAAAACGCAGTTGCCCAACCGCAGCACTTAAAGTGATGCTGGAACTCACACCACTGCATCTATTTATCAAACAGATAGCGAAACATAACATGCTGCTAGTGAGAGCAAAGGGTTTCGGCTAAGAAAAGATAATATCGTCTTAACAAATGAAAGCCCTTGAGGCAGACACACACTGGCCCTTTTCCAAGGGACGGCCGTACGAAGAGGGTTAACTTTTCAAAGAAGTTCAGAATTACACTCGGCAGTAAGGCGGCACTATCCAGTTGTACACTGATCGCTCGAAAATGCCGGAAGACATTGGAGCAGGCATTGCGGGACCATATACCAAACGATCCATACAATGTGACGTTTACCGAGCATCTTTCAAGCAGAAGTCTTTGCTATAAGTCAGTGTGCAGAAATCAGTCTCCACCTCCACTATATAGGGGTAGCCGGCAATGAGCTGGCCGAGCAAGAATGCACCATGTCAAGCTAATTTTGAGAGGGTTGAACCTTGCAAGAAAATTATCGTCCTCCCCCGAGACAAATACCGTCTCCTTGTCGCGCTCTGTACAGGGATTGGAAACACTTGTGTAACATGGGCATAGTCTCTTGCGCAAACTGCCGGTTCTGCGACATGAAACAGGAAATTCCAAAACATCTGATTTTGGATTGCCCAACAATTTGCATAAGCAGACTCAAGTCCCTATTTTCCATCTACAAAGGCAAGGATCACATCACCTCAGTGGCTTCCAGTAGGCTTCTGGAATTGTTTAGGGTGCTGGGCATTTGTGACCATATGTGATATAAGGGACCATAGGTCGCTGTGTAAAGTCTCAATTTTACTATCTGTCCATCTAGTTCGAAAGCGGACAACGAGTATTAAGTTCATTCTCATTTCGTTGCGCTTGGAACAAGGTTTCCCCTCGAGCGAGCCAATCAACTTTGTTTCCTGTAGCTTGATGCTTTGTTAGTGAACACAGATGCTTTGTTAGTGAGCACAGATAATACTTGACTAACTTTGAACGTTAGTATTACCGCTCTCCTGTGGACATAAATGTTCACCACCCCGTACTTCGATGCAGTGCATCTACCACTACCCTAATGACAGCCCTATCTAATACATACTATACTCATCCGGCAGTCTAAAATTAGGCTTGACGAATAGCTTCTTACAGAAAATTTCCTCTCCAACCTGAGTTCCGAGGTTCGATCATGCGTGAAAAAGCTTACAACGTCACTTCTCTGGTGACTTCGCTCCGTCCACATATCCCTCGTCGTTATGTGAGCTGAGAAAAAGTCATAAGGAATAGAAAATATCTCGGATATTAAACTTCTAGACATCCAGGTGAAGTATCAGTAATAGAAATAAAGCACCTTAACAGATTTGGGATAGATTTAGGGTGCTTTGTCGATGTCTAATATGAATATATAAAAGTTTTCAAGTTTTGGCTTCATAGAGGACTCTATATAAGTCTAAGTATGATCCTCCGCCATAAGGAGGGAGCAGCTATCCAACCGAACTAAATCTCTGCGTCGCAGTGGACCAAATAACCTATAAATTTATTAGTGATAGCGTGTTCCAAATATGAAATAATATTAATATGAAAAATGCCTCATACTTCGGAAGCGATATACTGCTAATGACGGTCTTCCAACCAGACATTCTAACTTAGGCATTACTTTAGCTTTTCGCAAACTTTTTGGGGGATTATTTAGCTGGTCTTAAGCTTCTCCGCTGCCGTTCTCTTACCCTGAGTTCTTGGATCGCTATTGCGTCCGTATCTTTCATTTTTGTCCTTATCAGCTTTGATTGCAGCACGTGACTTATAACGTTGTCGGGCATCATACTTTGGTTTAATATTCGTTCGATGGTAGTTCTCTTCACTACATATTTCGAGCGGAAGAAAAAGATATGCTCTTAGTTTTCATCGGCACTGCTGCAGAATGAGCATTTTGTGTCATTATCGTTTGGCAAATCTGTGAAGGTACTCTCTGAAACAGCCATGACCCGACAAGTATTGCGTCAGATAAAAGCCTGTCTCCCCGTGTTGTCTCTCAATCCAAGCTGGTACGTTCTTAATGAGCCTATGCGTCGATCTCCCTTTTTCTCGCTCGTCGGTCGTTAGATGCCTATTCATAACTTCAGATTATTGATCGACTCTACTAAGCCCTAAGATCATTAAAAGATCGTAAGACCAGATATGATACTGATCGCTTCATGTGAGACTGTGTGTAAACGCACAGGCCATTCGAATGGCGCATAACCTGGGCTCTGCCTTTGCCTTATTGATATTTATTTTTTTCTTTTTGGCATATTGCTATCCCACATTCTTGTAGTACAACTTTTATTTTGCTTCCCAGTATACAATTTTCTTCCTCTGCATTAATTTTTTACTTTTGATAAAACTTTTTGCGACCAGCATTATTTTGAGGTTTGAAAACATTAAAAAAGATGCTGGAGCCATATACTCTGATCCCTTTTATTCAACAATTTTCAATGACTTGTGACTCACTGCAATGTCTCGTTGATGCTATGCTTTCTCTTTTTCTACTTAAAATGATATTCTGGCGCAGTTTACGGCAAGTGCTGCTATTTTTCTACACATCACTGTTAGTAGACATATCAAGGTATAAATGCCAGTATTTTTGCACAAATAACCTTGCGAATTGATGTGCTTAACAGTAGGACGGACAAATCAAAGTGCTGCTAATTAAACGTTCAAGCATTGGACACCCCACAGCAGGTGTACCGCAAAAGATGCCCGGAGACTCGCCCCGGGCGCCTGTGTCGCATATAACATAACCACACAGTGCACAAATCACAAAATACCTACGGAGGAAAATGCACAAGACGAAATGAGAATAAAATGCCAACTGAAATGAAAAACCAAACTGCAAATGAAGAATGAAAACAGAAAACAGAAAACAAGCAAAAGAAAAAAACAAAGAAATAAAGAAGTGTATTGAAATTTTCGTTGCATTGTGGGCGATTGAAAAATGAAAACTCCCGTTGCACATGAATGACCGGGAAGCGGAAGTACCAAGTACCTACGAGTACATACTGATAGTTCAAATAGAAATAAATGAAAAACTCATTCACCATATCAAGTGGCATCATCAATTTTAGTCCATTTTGTGTACAGCAGAAATTTGCTGAGTGCGCGCCACAGTTAGCCATTGACTAGCTCCAGAGTTGACTAGCAGCGCCAGCATGGACTAGAGTGCCAAAGTGCCAGTGTAATTCTGACTACAACGTCCTGCAACCCATTTCTACGGCGAACAAAAGCATCAAATGGCGAAAAACAGGAAATACGAAAAATATAAAATAAACGCCGTGAATGCTTCGAAAAAAAAAACATAAGAGAAAAAAGAAAAAAAAATTAAGTAAAGCGAAAAACATAGCACACTCCAGGCCAGCAGTGATGTATGCAAAAAGCCATCAATGATGCATCAGCACAAATGCCCGACTAGTGGCCCAAAGCCATGCGGCAGGCAGGCCGGCAGACTGTCAATTCAATGCAAGGATGAGCAGGGTATGATGGCAGAAGCTGCCGAGCAACAGAGAAGCACAGCAACACGGCAACACTGACACGCGAGCACACATATGTACGACTGACTGGCCACACAAATAAGTGACATGCGACGTGTTGTTGCCGCCTCACTTGCTTATGCTTATGTGTATGTGTGGGCATTTACATCAAACTGTCTGGACGTTGCAGCTAATGCTTTTTGGCTGTTGATGGCGCGCCAAGTGACCGAGCAGTCAAATAACGGTGCAACACGAGCAAGCTGGAACATTGCACTAGCCTCTTGTCTTCGCCCTCTTCGATAAACCATTGACGCCGCGCTCTATAAATGGTACCTAAGAGGTTCTTGCAACCATTTGAGCTTTGCGCCGCCATTAGCTGCGGTTGAAATAGTTTTACTGCAACAAAAAAGGCACAAGAATTGTTGAAAATATTCCTCTTATGGAAAAGAAACACTATGAAGTCATCGGCGTATATTTGTAAGAAAACAAAATTTATCGATAATTTTTAAAATAATGGTTTTGGCGTTTCCAACAGCAACATATCGAAAAAAAAAACAAATTGTTCGAAACTGAGACATCGATACATTTATCAATAATGCTTTGCCACTTTCAATTTCTAATGTTAACATATCGATAGAAAATGAATTATTAGACAAAAAGAGTCAAATAAGAATCTATCGAAACTCCTAAATATTTTAAACTACCAAATTATCGATAATTTCAAAAGGATTTCCATGCATTTTTAATGTCAAAATAAAAATTTAACGAACCCGTGCAGGTTATCGATAATTATTTTTAAACTATCGAAAGTTATCGATAATTTCTAAAACGATTTTTTCGCAATTTTAATGTAAGCATAGCGAAAAACAACAAAATTTTCAAATTTTTGAGAGAATCCAATGCTTTTTTTCAAGCAATAAAGGTTAAAATATCATGTAAATGAAATATTAGACAGAAAAAGGTTAAATAAAAATGTATCGAATCTTTCCAGGACATCGGTATATACTTTAAACAATCAATATCAAGATTTATCGAAAATTTCAAAACAATACCTTTGCATTTTTTATGTCGAAATAAATTATCGCTACTTTCAGCTTCTAATGTGAACACATCGAAAAAATTTAAATATTAGGCTAAACGAGACTAAATATAATTTATCGAAACTGTTATCGATACACATTTTTTAATTACCAGAAATTGTCGATAAATTCTAAAACGACTGTTTACATTACATACCGCATTAAATCAAAATTTTCGAATCTGTGGAAGATTTCGTTACATATTCTTAAACAATGAAGATTTATCGATAACACAGCTATTATTTTGAATTTTTAGTGTGAACATATCGAAAAAACTTAAAATGTTTGACAGCAAAAAAAAAACTTATGTATGTATATATATAACATACATATTTTCAAACAATCTGGATTAATCGAAAATTTCTCCGTCTTCAAATTTTTAATGCAAAAATATGAAAAAAACTTAAAATATTAGACGAAAAAGCTACTAGAAAATTCATCGAAACTGTGTAAGACATCGAAAAATATTTTTCCACTACTAAAAATTATCGATAATTTATAAAACGATTATTTTACTTAACTAATAAAAAGTGTTGAAATAAATCATAATTATCGAAACTATAATTCGCTGACACATTTTTTTCAATCTAGATTTATCGATAAATTTTATAATCACAAGTTTGAATTTAATAATAATAGCATATTGAAAAAAATTAAAATATTAAAAAAAAGCTAAGTTTAAATTTATCGAAACTTTGAAAAGCGACGACACTAAACTATTAAAAATTATCGATAATTTCTAAAACGAAAGTTTAACATTTATAATGTAAACTAAGGTATTAAATCAAAATTTTTGAATCGATACATTTTTCGATAATTTCCGCTTTGAATTTCTAATGTGAACTTATCGAAGAGAATAAGATATTTGACAATAAAGGCTAAATTATAGCAATCAGTTTATAATTTTTTGTTTGGCTTACTAACGTCGGATTTGTTTTATCGAAATTGTCGAAGTCATCGATATACATTTTTAAGTAATCGAGAATTATCGATAATTACCAAAAAGATTGATTTTCATTTCTAATATAAAATTTTGAAAACAAACATGAAAATATTGGTAATCACATAGGTTAAGTCGAATTGGAGGAGCCAGCTGCATGCGCATCTTAGTTACAGTTTAAATCTCAAAAAATATACATTTCTTATCGTCGTAAATTGTTATAGTTGCAACTGCATGAATTATTGTTTACAATATATAGCCTTATGCAACTTAATTAACAATATTTGAATAACGAAACCACAACCACAGAGTTGTATTTACTTGTGATTTAATTAAAAATATTGCATTTAAAGAATTTTCAAATTACGCGCCGAGTACATGACGGTTTACAACTTTATGGAATAGTATATTGCCTTATTTTTCAATGATTTATTTTTAATTCTTAGCAACAAATATCAGACCAATTACATTGCATAGTATGTACATATGTGCACTAGAAAAGCAGAATATACAGGACTAAGTGATATGTGAACACTACCGCAAACCGAAACTAGCCTGAAGAGTCCTATTTGAAACCGACCACCCCATTTATTGAGAAACCAACACATCAACAAATGAATATATGCAAAAAGCAAAAACGAAAAAATGAATGAAAAATGAAATAGAACAGTCAACACAAAAAGTCGGACAACACAGACAGAAAGACTGATGATGGTGGGTATTTAGGTATTGAGGTCATAAACTGTGTGGGCGATTGGAGTGTGTCCACATTGGACACACAAGTCCATTCAAACGGCAATATGATCCCTGATTTAAAATCGAATGCCTTGCCAGCGTTATGCGATGAGGCGAGCAGGCACACAGGTGAAAGGAGCGGAATAAATGTTGCATACTCGAATGCTGCGTGCGTCAGTGTGCGCCTCACGAAATGAGAGAGACTGGCATCAAATGTGTAATGACAAATTGTTACATGACACAGAGGGAAAGCTGTCGAGCTGTCGTCGTCGTGACATCTGGCAGCGGTTAGTATTAGTGGTGTGTAGGTAACGATGCTCAAAACTGGTTTTGAATACATTTAAAGTGGGTAGTTTAAAGAAGCTTTACATAAATGTACTTATATAGGGTGATTTTTTAAGAGCTTGATAACTTTTTTAAAAAAAAAAACGCATAAAATTTGCAAAATCTCATCGGTTCTTTATTTGAAACGTTAGATTGGTTCATGACATTTACTTTTTGAAGATAATTTCATTTAAATGTTGACCGCGGCTGCGTCTTAGGTGGTCCATTCGGAAAGTCCAATTTTGGGCAACTTTTTCGAGCATTTCGGCCGGAATAGCCCGAATTTCTTCGGAAATGTTGTCTTCCAAAGCTGGAATAGTTGCTGGCTTATTTCTGTAGACTTTAGACTTGACGTAGCCCCACAAAAAATAGTCTAAAGGCGTTAAATCGCATGATCTTGGTGGCCAACTTACGGGTCCATTTCTTGAGATGAATTGTTGTCCGAAGTTTTCCCTCAAAATGGCCATAGAATCGCGAGCTGTGTGGCATGTAGCGCCATCTTGTTGAAACCACATGTCAACCAAGTTCAGTTCTTCCATTTTTGGCAACAAAAAGTTTGTTAGCATCGAACGATAGCGATCGCCATTCACCGTAACGTTGCGTCCAACAGCATCTTTGAAAAATACGGTCCAATGATTCCACCAGCGTACAAACCACACCAAACAGTGCATTTTTCGGGATGCATGGGCAGTTCTTGAACGGCTTCTGGTTGCTCTTCACCCAAAATGCGGCAATTTTGCTTATTTACGTAGCCATTCAACCAGAAATGAGCCTCATCGCTCATCGGACACGGACGCGAAACACATTTCGAACCGAACACTGATTTTGGTAATAAAATTCAATGATTTGCAAGCGTTGCTCGTTAGTAAGTCTATTCATGATGAAATGTCAAAGCATACTGAGCATCTTTCTCTTTGACACCATGTCTGACATCCCACGTGATCTGTCAAATACTACTGCATGAAAATCCTAACCTCAAAAAAATCACCCGTTAGCATAAATACTACTTGACGTACTCAAGACAATGTAAAGAGGATGATATACATTACTATATAGATATAGATATAGATATAGATATAGATATAGATATAGATATAGATATAGATATAGATATAGATATAGATATAGATATAGATATAGATATAGATATAGATATAGATATAGATATAGATATAGATATAGATATAGATATAGATATAGATATAGATATAGATATAGATATAGATATAGATATAGATATAGATATAGATATAGATATAGATATAGATATAGATATAGATATAGATATAGATATAGATATAGATATAGATATAGATATAGATGTAGATATAGATATAGATAGAGATAGAGATATAGATAGAGATAGAGATAGAGATAGAGATAGAGATAGAGATAGAGATAGAGATAGAGATAGAGATAGAGATAGAGATAGAGATAGAGATAGAGATAGAGACAGAGATAGAGATAGAGATAAAGATAGAGATAGAGATAGAGATAGAGATAGAGATAGAGATAGAGATAGAGATAGAGATAGAGATAGAGATAGAGATAGAGATAGAGATAGAGATAGAGATAGAGATAGAGATAGAGATAGAGATAGAGATAGAGATAGAGATAGATATATATAGAGAGAGAGAGAGAGATAGAGATAGAGATAGAGATAGAGATAGAGATAGAGATAGAGATAGAGATAGAGATAGAGATAGAGATAGAGATAGAGATAGAGATAGATAGAGAAAGAGAAAGAGATAAAAAATAAAGATAAAGATAGAATATAGCAGAAATAAATTGAAGTTTGCACTACCAATGTTTATTGTGTCCTCCGCTCTGTTAAAACGAATCACATAGGCCCCTGTAATATTAGAGTATTCTGCTTGATGCTATTGAGGCGATGTAATCCCTATAGATACAAGAGCCTTGATACTACGTCTCGAAAACGACAGAAGGCACAAGTGCAGGGTCGGAAGACCGCGTACCAAAATTTTCCATATGGAACGTTATCCGAACATTTTGCAAAGAGAAATCTTTAATACAAGTCGTTGTGTAGAGAAAAACGTCCTACGCAACTATCGCAATGAAATTATCACCATACCCAGCGAAATTTGTCTAGCCACACTTGATAGAACTGCATAGATCGTCGAAATGCTCTAACAGTTCGAAACAAAGTGCAGTGTGGTTGGTCCTCATACTATAAAGGAGCTACTCCGCAAGGAGGAGATCATGAGCATTAAAAAATATAAACAACAACTCACAGACTTCCACCAGGCAAAGTGTGTGGGTACAACCTTACTAGATTTACAAGTGTAATTAACTGCCCGAGAAACACCTGATAATCCTTGGCTCACAGTCCCAGGCATTTAAAGCCAGGCTATTGCACGTCATCCTGCTTCCTCCGATCAGTGAAATGCAAAGTAAAACACAGCTATTTGACCTCATAAGCCTTCTCTTACTCTCTGCTGCCGAGAGATCTGCTCCTTATGCTCGGTGAGACATTCTTTGGTTAATAGGATGATACTCATTTTCTATGGGTTTATTTTCAGTCGAACCATACTGTACCAAACCTTTGCCAGGACATCGCAGAGATCGCTAATATAATATAACAATGGCGTCCGAGAATGCTAGATAATATATCCCATAGTAGGTTAATAGCTCAAGAAGTTCAGCCATTGGGCTCAGTAGGCATCCTCTTGTCGTGCCGCAACGATTCTTAATATCCCCTACAGTGATCTCACGTTTTCGAGTCAAGTTTTGTTCAGCAACGAACCCCATTACAGGATCAATGGGTATGTAAACAAGCGACAATGATACATTTGGGGCGAAGAGCAACATGAAGATATTCAAGAGCTGACATTTTATCCAGAAAAAACAACGGTTTGGTGGGGTTTATGGGCCAGTGGAATCATCACTCCGTATTTATTGAAATATTTTGCCGGTAAGAAGGTAACCGTAAACGGCGACCACTTCCCACATATGGCATCAAATATTGGATATATTGAGAGAACACTTGGTTGAGTAGATAATTTCAAATTTTGGGCCGATTGACTTGCCACAAAAATCGTGTGATTTCATTCCGTTAGATGTTTTCCTGTGGGGATATGTAAAGTCTATGCGGTCAAACCGAGGAAAATCAGCGAAAATTAGACTTAACGGCTGGATTATCTGAGGAGGATTCACGACTAACATTTTAAGGTGGTATTCTAGTCTAGAAGCATGAATTTCAGCTAATTTTAAAGTGCCGTAAAAAAAGGCAATTAAAATTTTTACTACCAATTTTTTTACTAGTTATTTATTAAATTTTGAAGAGTGCAGAAAAAAATTAAAAACTAAAAAAAGTAAAAAATTTCAAAAATTATGAGTTGACGAAGGGGGGGGGGTCTCCAAAAATTTCCACGTGACCATGCCCATGATGTCAACCCTCCTAGTTATCTGAAGCCAAAAAAAAATATTATTAATCTAGAATATTGTCGCAATGGTCGGAACTACGGAAAAGTGGGAAACATTTTTTTTCACAAAATGGTGACTGCCTAAAAAAAAGTTTTTTTTGAGCACTTATTCTGACTATTTCGAATTTTTTAAAAATAATAAAAATACAAGTTTTGGGATGGGGCTAGTTCCAACCATAGACAAGCCTATAAAGAAGACTCTATAAAAATTTTAAGTAAATCGGTCCAGTAGAATCTGAGAAATCGTGGGCACCGTTCCGAAAAAGTCAGTTTTGAGAAAAACGCGTTTAAAATTTCGCGTTCCGGCCGAACCAATTTGGACGCCGGGTCAGAAAAATGCCTATATCTCCGAAAATAATTTGAATTTTGAGAAATCCTCTTGTACACATATTCTTGAATAGTTAAGCTTTGAAAATATAAAAAAAAGTTCGACTTTTTTAAATCTCTAGACTAGAATACCCCCTTAAAGTGATAATCATTAATCAAAATAGTTAAAAATTTGCGCACAAATTAAAAATTACTGTAAATTTGCATGAAGCTGTTTTTTTTTTTTTTTTTTTTTTTTTTTTTTGTAGAATCTAATTTACTTGCAGATTGCTCAACGACTACATAAAATGTCTTCAAATTACTGCGAAACCGCCGCTTTCACTTAAATCAACTTCATTGCCAAGGCAGCCAGCGCTTTTTCCACCGCTTCAGCGTTTTTGCTTGCAATTTCCTTCGATGAACTTCAAGCGCCAATTTAATCTCTCGCACATAAATTTGCAAATCCTTTCTCCAGCGCTTTACAGCGTTTCTTCTACTGCTTATCTACGGCGATTTGCTAATGCGTGCCTCCCCACTCCCGCTCAACATGTGCCGCCATTCGCTGCATGTACACATGTTTGTAGATGCCTGCGTATGTATGTACATACATATATGTATGTTTGTATGCGCCACGAAGCTCATGTTGCGCCCGCTTTAAAGTAATAAATTCCAATTTTATTTAGTCAGTGAAGCAGCAAAGCACCCTTGTCATCATTGTCGGAAGTCGCCTAACGCCGCTGCCGCCGCAACTAAGTCGACGGCAATGGAGGCGGCTGCAACTGCGGCTTATTCATCAGATAATGTCGGCGCTCCTCATCTTTAGCATCCTGCTCATTCGACTTATTTTATTGCCATGTTCAGCGTATTTTCTTCAAACTTCGTTTATCAGCGTCAGCGTCGGCGTCTTCCTTGCGTACCAAAATTTTCCGCACACTGATTTTATCTACGTACATTCGTGCGCGTCAGCTTTAGCTTCAGCATTTTTGTGCACATAACTGTTTATGCTTTGTGGCGTTGGTGTTTGTTTGTGTGTGTGTGCGGGCACAAATGTGGTGGTCGTGCGCATTTGTTGCTGCCAGCGTTCTTGTTGTTGTTTGCTTTGAAAAATATGCTATTAAAAATAAAATCCACTTGAATTGACTTTTCGTTGCGCTCTGTTTAACTCATCGGCATCATTTTAGCTCTTTTCTTTCAACAAAAATGTGCGCTTATGTACGTGTGTCGATGTGGCACAGACATGTGTACCCCGTGGCGTATACGTGACATGACAATTTGATGAATAAAATTTTATTTTATTTTTCGTTTAGTGCCATATGTATTTTGGCATTTTTTTGGACTTTACTGACCTTAATTTTTAATATTAAAGTAATAATAAATAAATTACTATAGGAGAGAATAATAAAAAAAAATTTCATTTTCGATGAATTGTTCAAATAAACAAGTTTTGCATACAAGAACTTGGTTTTGAGCGGTCAGTTTATATGACAGCTATATGCTATAGCATTCTGATCTGAACAATTTGCTTAAAAATTGTATAAATACCCGAAATAATAACCTGTACCAAATTTCCTGAAGATATCTTGTCAAATAAAATTTTTTTTCATACAACAACTTGACTATGATCGGTCAGTTTATACGACAGCTATATGCTATAGCATTCTGATCTGATTAATTTGTTAAAAATTTTATAACTACTCGAAATAATTATCTGTACAAAATTTCGTGAAGTTATCTTGTCAAATGAAAAAGTTTTCCATACAAGAACTTGGTTTTGATCGGTCAGTTTATATGACAGCTATATGCTATAGCATTCTGATCTGAACAATTTGCTTAAGAATTGTATACCGACTCGAAATAATTATCATTACAAAATTTCGTAAAGTTATCTTGTCAAATGAAAAAGTTTTCCATACAAGAACTTAATTTTTATTGGTCAGTTTGCATGGCAGCTATATGCTATAACTACTCGAAATAATTATCATTACAAAATTTCGTAAAGTTAGCTTGTCAAATGAAAAAGTTTTCCATACAAGAACTTAATTTTTATTGGTCAGTTTGTATGACAGCTATATGCTATAGTGTTCCGATTTGAACAGTTTGCTTGGAGATTGTAGTACTACCTAAAGTAATAATCTATGCCAAATTTCGTAAAGATGGCTTGTCAAATAAAAACATTTTCCATACAAGAACTTAATTTTTATTGGTCAGTTTGTATGACAGCTATATGCTATAGTGTTCCGATTTGAACAATTAACTTGGAGATTATAGCACTATCTGAAATAGTTATCTATACAAAATTTCGTAAAGTTCGCTTGTCAAATAAAACAGGTTTTCATACAAGAACTTAATTTTTATTGGTCAGTTTGTATGACAGCTATATGCTGTAGTGCTCCGATATAGGCGATTCCAACAAACGAGCAGCATTTTGGGAGAAAAGGAAAGTTTGCAAATTTTCAGATCGATATCTCAAAAACTTAGGAACTTACTCGTACATATACAGACGTATGGACAGTCAGACGTTTATGGATAAATCAGCTCAGGTCCCCGCGCTGAGCAACTGCTACGTCCGTAGAGCTTACTAAAAAATATTTTTTTTTTCCTCAAGCAATTATTTAATAAAAATAAAAATTAAAAATAATTTTCTGTTTGTCAATGTTCTTGCTATTAACTTTTTAGCTTTTTCGAAACAAATTTATCAATGCGCGCATATTCGAGCCTAATTTCCGCCAACTTCATACTTCACCACCTTTTTACTCATACACTGCTATTACACTCACTCCAAATTGAAATTTATTTTAGCTTTACAAATTCCTTGGAGCCCTCAAGCACAATAACAAAGAGAATTGCACTCAAGTCTTTTATCCATGAAAGCTTCATTGCCTTCTTCGACGCTACTTTTCGCCCAAACCCAACACAAACAAAAATCCACATCCGCCACTTGTGTGTGCGCAGACTTGCCTCGTCCGCTTCCCTGGCGTGTGTACACAATGTACACTTGTCGACCAAGCGACGTTGAGACACAAAGCCCTTCTTAAAAGTTTCGTATAGTGGACGCAGATAAATGAGTCAAGTTGCTGCTCGATGCTGCTTTCTTTTCTTCTTCTGCTTCTGCTTCGTCTTCTCCTTTTACCTACTAACTTTTTAGCACTCATTGTTTTCTTGCAATGGCAAATTTGTTTAGCTTCGCTTTGTCATTGCATTGTCGGATATACCGTTAGATTTCATATTGCCACAACCCAATATTTGCTTTGTGCCCTGCTCGTGTTATTGCTCGTACTCGTACGACTAAAATTGCGGCTGTGTTTAAGTAAAGACACTATAAAAAACTAAAACAAAAACAAAAGTTTGCAGCGAGAAAACGCTGAAATCACAGCCAAAGCAATCGCATAAAAAATGTGCAAACGAAAAGTGAAAAAATAAAATCATAAAACGCTTCCGAAGCTGACCCTGGCCGAACTGAAGCAGTATGACACGAAATATCTACAGCTCAGCGACACAATGACGGCAGCTTTCAACACTCAAGGCGTATGCACAGGTTATAACTGCAGACGTCTGCTTTGTCGTGTCCTTCGTACTTGCTGCCCTTTTTTCCGTTGGAATGATGAACAGAATGTTGATGCTGCCGAAAAGTGCCAAAGCCCGAAGACGCGCCGCCTCGTTGCTCCTATTTACAAATATACACCAAAACAGCATAACAATTACAACAATAATAGCAACAATATGAAGGTATTCAAAGGCGTACGAAGTGAAGAATTTGCAGGTTAGGTGGGATGTCAGAAAGTTTTTCGCTTTAAAGTAAACGAAAAGTGCCAAAAGGTCTGACATTACCAAAGTCTGCTAAAGCTGTTAAATTAAGTATTTTGAACAAATTTATTATTAACTCAGATTTTGTCGGAATCAGATAACGGTATAATGGTTTATCCTAGTTTAACAGTCCCTAAGTTCGGGCACTATGAACTTCTTATACATAAAATAATCGTCCAAAAATCCAAATGGGATATAATCAGCACTGTGCCGGTTGGTTGATCGTTAAGTGAGACGCATTATTATCACCGAGGAGTAATCAGGTTTGGTTAGGTTAAGAGATCGATGCTAGATAGATAGTAAAATTGAGGCTTTGCACAGCGACCTACGGTCTATTGTAAAAAGGTCCAGCATCCTGAACAATTCCAGGAGCCTGCTGGGCGCGACTGATGTGATGTAATCCCTCTCCACGTAGATGAAACCTAGGACCTTGAGTCTGATTCAGCAAATTGCTGGACAATCTAGAATCAGGTGTTCTGGAGTTTCCTGTTTCATGTCGCAGAACCGGGAGTTTGCGCAAGAAACTACTCCCATGACAGACAAGTGCTTCCTGAGCCTGCAGTGCCCTATATAGAGCGCGACAAGAAAGCGAAATTTGTCTCGAGGGAGATTGATAATTTCCTTATATCTTTGCAAAGTTTTACCCTCCCAGAAGTAGCGCATTTCTTATGACTGCTGCAAATGCTTTTCTCTATCTCTATCCTCCGGGCGTAGCAGCTCTTTAAAAGTGTGGGACTGCAATGCGTGGTTCTGGCCTCATCATCTTGGAAGCTGCCGCAGAGCGGACTAGTTCATCATCCAGCCCATGGCCGCTTACCCCTTAACGTCCCGGCACCCAGATTAAGTGTATCCGGTTGCACATTGGTAAGCGGTTCAGCTTTCCTATACACTCCTCCACTAAAAGCGGGTTAACCTCATACGCTGAGATTGCCTTTAGTGCCACTTGACTATCGACTAGCGATACGCTGATTGCGAAAGTTCCGGTGGAGATTGATTTCTGCACACTGCCTTATAGCAAAGACTTCTGCTTGAAAGATCCCCGAAAACGTCCTACATATAAGTATGGATAGTTTGATATGCGGTGCCAAACATTCCCATGTTTTTGAGCCGTCAGTGTACAACTTGGATAGTGTTGTCCCTCAGCAGTGTGCCGAGCGTGGAGTCATTCCACTCCGCCTTATTGTCGAGACTAACTCTAAAATTCCTTGTAAAGTTAATCCTTTTCGTAACGCGTACTCTTAGAAGAAAGGCCAGTAATGTGTCTTTCCTTAGGGCCTCCATATGTTAAGACGACTTCAATGAGAAAGTAAGAGCAAATAGCTCAATAGATCTCAAGTACTCAACTCTAGGCTAAAAGGATTTCCTAGTCGCCCAAAGCTAATCATTCGTCAACACCTGTTTAGTTCACGCGAGGTCCATAAATTTGATGTTAGAACGCAAGATGCTAATGGAGATTCCTATATGCAAGGATGCTCAGCGATTACACTATGACCGAGCACCCAAACGAGTCTGATGATAAAATTGCTACATTCCATTACATCCAACAACCAACTCTCCTAGCTTTGACCCATCCGTGAAAAAGCACACTGCGCCTCTTCCTCAATGACTCCTCCTCATCCACACATCCGTCGAAGGTATGCAGAGAAAAAGCCGCCACGTTTAGCCTCTGCGACGCAGTCATGCAAGTTTTCAGGAATGCTGTTGAATGAAGAGAAAATTTCAGTGTGTCCCTGTTCATGACGTTTCATTTGAACAGCTTCACTGAGGCTTAGAGCGCACTTCGCTGAAATTCACTGCTGTAAAATGGCATTAGGTGCCGCCAACAGACGAATACACCATAGAACATTATACGCTTAACTTGACAAAACATCACATTTCGGGAAAATCTCCATATTTTCTATAACCAATTAAGCTCTACTTTGAAACTCAGTGAATTAGATAAAAGCTGTTTCTTTTGAACTTTTAAGTTGAAAAATTGAAAGCCTTGAAATACATACCGTCTCAACCGGCTGTAGGCTGGGTATTTGCAAAGCTAATTTTCCAGCGCCTCTTCATCATTCATGCGAGCTCTGCATTCTGCCAATTCCATTTTACTAAATTTCTGAAGGTATGATCTTAGATACAGAAACCGTTACAATTTTACCTACATCGCTCTTTCTTAAAATTGAAAGATCTTTGGTTTGTCTACCGTCGACACTACCCCACAGTCCTTTTGAAGTAGACTCTGTTTGGCTAGTTCTCCAAAACTTGAGGCGTTTCTTTAATTATATTACTTCAAGCAACTACTAACCACAGAAATACTACCTTCTATAAGGACTGACGTTGAGCAACACGAAAAGCTCCGTCAGAATCGGGAAGGACCTCTCCGAGCCGTTCGATACCAAACGAGGTTTCAGACAAGGCGATTCCCTATCGTGCGACTTTTTCAACCTGCTTCTGGAGAAAATAGTTCGAGCTGCAGAACTCAACAGAGAAGGTACTATCTTCTATAAGAGTGTACAACTGCTGGCGTATGCCGATGATATTGGCCTCAACACCTGCGCCGTTAGTTCTGCTTTCTCCAGACTGGACAAGGAAGCAAATGAAATGGGTCTGGCAGTGAACGAGGGCAAGACGAAATATCTCCTGTCATCAAACAAACAGTTGTCGCACTCGCGACTTGGCACTCACGTCACTGTTGACAGTCATAACTTTGAAGTTGTAGATAATTTCGTCTATCTTGGAACTAGCGTAAACACCACCAACAATGTCAGGCTAGAAATCCAACGCAGGATAACTCTTGCCAACAGGTGCTACTTTGGACTAAGTAGGCAATTGAGAAGCAAAGTCCTCTCTCGACAAACAAAAACCAAACTCTATAAGTCACTCATAATTCCCGTCCTGCTATATGGTGCAGAGGCTTGGACGATGTCAACAACGGATGAGTAGACTTTGCGAGTTTTCGAGAGAAAGGTTCTGCGAAAGATTTATGGTCCTTTGCGCGTTGGCCATGGCGTATATCGCATTCGATGGAACGATGAGCTGTACGAGATATATGACGACATTGACATAGTTCAGCGAATTAAAAGACAGCGGCTACGCTGACTAAGTCCTGTTGTCCGGATGGATGAAAACACTCCAGCTCTGAAAGTATTCGACGCAGTACCCGCCGCGGGAAGCAGAGGAAGAGGAAGACCTCCACTCCGTTGGAAGGACCAAGTGGAGAAGGACCTGGCTTCGCTTGGAATATCCAATTGGCGCCACGTAGCGAAGAGAAGAAACGACTGGCGCGCTGTTGTTGACTCGGCTATAATCGCGTAAGCGGTGTCTACGCCAGTAAAGAAGAAGAAAGAAGATAAGGACTAAATACTAAATATTGTGTGATGTTAAGTACCTCTTCAATTGTGAAAACTTAAACTTTGAAGCTTGAAACTTTGAAACTTTTTGAACTGAAGGCGTAAAGTTCACTAGACACTATAAAAGGACCTAGCGACTGCAAAGTTATTATTACCAGGCCAAAGCTTACTGAGATCAGCAGGTAAATCTTCCGGTACTGAACCGTAAGAACGCAGCGAAACTCTCGCTTTTTCCTATTCTGCGGCTAACAAGACTAAAGTACTTGATCTATCAAGCTCATCAGTCTCGCAAGTGTTACAGTTAGCAGCCACTTCCGGAAGACGCTACAATGATTAAGCCGAAAATCTGTAATTAGTGAAGAAACGAAGTCTTCACCGCCCACCCAGTGATTCAGCCAGTAAACGGTTTTACAGTAGCTTTTTCCGAGTAAAGCTGGAGCTATGTATTGTGAATAGCTTTTGCCAGTGAATAGCTCGATCACTCACCCACCTTAACTCACATAAACAGCGAGTTGAGTGAAAGGAAAATCAATATGCCTTTTCAACGTGCGCCAGCATGAAGGTAAAGCGATTAGGTGGCAAGCATCAAATAAACAACAATGCAGAATATAATAAAATTCCTAAGCAACAAATTAAATGTGGCAGGCGAAATGCAAAGCACTTGACAGCAATGCACATAGCTTGCAACTTGCAACTTGCTACGCTTTGCGCTGACGCCGAGACTGTTGCATTGCCATTGTGGCGCACAGCTGCCACACAGCAGCCGAACTGAGAAAAGGATAAAATTGCGGTAAACGAGCTGTTGCCATATTGCGTAGTTGCATCATTGCCTGTGGCAGCTCGGCGGCGCTCCGTATGTGGTGGAATAAATATTTTCGTTTCTGCTTTTATAGAAATTCACTACAGCTTGTCACAACTGCCACAGGAGGCACCTGTGGTGCTCGAGCGCCGTACGCAGTACGTTAGGTAGCCGGAAACCGGAAACGAGAGGGAAAGCAGCTAAAAATGCAAATGCAAAATATGTTGCATGAAATTTAAGTGGCACGCACTAACTTACGTGCCAGTTATACAGTTGACGGTCGTTGCTTAAAGATGTGCCCCAAATGTGTACGAATATATACATATGTATGTACATACATATGTGCGGCGAAGACATGCCATATGCTGTTGCCTTCGTACGCACGCAAATCATGTGGCAATAAATTACATCAAAAAATGCAAAATTAACAAAATTTCCACATGCGTTCGGGGGGAAATTACATAACGAAAGACATTTGCCAAGGTTTGGGTACAAATATACTATGTTTGTAGAACTTCGTCGCAAATATGTCTTCACATATACTATATGTAGAGATTTACTCCTGGCGCGTCAGCTGAAATTGATTGAAAAAAATCGCATTTTTAGAATTTTTAAATTTTAGTACGAGGGCTGCTATATATATTTCTGGCCTAATAATGAAAATAGGCATATTTTCCAACGAAAATATATTTTTTTTTTGTTGGATTTAGCTCGTCTTGGAAGACCCACACGGTCGATTGCTGTTTTGTTTCGGGCTCATACGCATAGATCGATGATTCGTCACCTGTGACGATCTTATAAACGTCTTTTGAAGCACCGCGATCGTATTTTTTCAGCATTTCTTTACACCAATCCACACGAGCCTTTTTTGAGCGATTGTCAAATTGTGCGGGATCCAACGAGAACAAACCTCTTTTACGGCCAGGTGTTCATGCAATATCGAATGTCTGCTGGTGGGAGAAATGCATAGGCATGCCTCCATCTGAAGGTATGTTACATGATGGTCTTGCATTATCAGTTCACGTACGGCATCGATGTTTTCTGGCACAACGGCTGTTTTTGGACGACCTTCACGGAATTCGTCTTTGAGCGAGCGTCGGCCACGATTGAATTCGTTGTAACAGTTTTTCACAGTGCTATAGGATGGTGCTTCATAGCCATACAAAGATTTTAGTTCATCGATGCACTCTTGTCATGATAATCCACGTTGAAAGTTGTGAAAAATGATCGCACGAAAATGTTCACGAGTTAATTCCATTTTTTGGCTGAGATGAATTTTTTAGGTCCCTGTAAATAAAACAATTCACGATTAAATGACAAAACGTTCTGAGTGATGTTATGCTAAAAAGTGTCAAACTTTCCAATGGAAATGTCAGATTACACCTGGCAACACTTAGTGTTGCCTAGTCCAGAAATATATATAGCAACCTACGTACTCGCTGATTCAACAGTTAGTGATGATCGATTTTGATATATTCAAATCGGGAAAAATTTAACTTAGACATTTGAAGAAGAAACTGTGTTTCCACATTAGTGATTGTGTTTATGCGTCATATAAAAGATGATCCATTTCAAGGTCCTCCACTTTTTTAAAGCAAAAACACAGAAAATTCAAGGTTAATGCGGAAGAGTTATTATCTTTCGAAACAACATTCTTTGGCATTTATTTTTGAAGATTATCACTTTCAAATGTGTACGTTACAGATGATCCATCCATTGAGTCCTGTTTTCGATGATTGGTTCTAGCATTTCGACCGGTAATGGGCGAATGACTCTCGTGAGGCTTTGCTTCCACTTTGCATATTCCTACAGGAAAAAGTGTTACGGTGTGATATCACACGATCTTGGCGGCCAATCAACTGGACCAAAACGTATAATTTCACATGTCACCGACTTGTTCTCTTAATCCATTGATTGATGCGTTGTGTGGGAAATGGCACCGTCTTCTTGAAACCAAATGTCGCCGAAATCATGAGCTTCAATTTGAAGCATCAAATAATCGGATATCATGACGAGATAAAGGTCAGCTCTTCTTGGAACTTTCCAAAAACCCATAGAGCGAGGCAATGTCGCTTGGGAAGGTCGAGCGGCTTCAATTCTTGCACAAACTGTATTTTGTACGCTGTTAATTTAACACTTTCAATGAAACAAGGAATTTGAGTTTCTTATGACCTCAATACAAGGAGAGGCACGAAAAAGAGATTCTGCTGCATGACAACACTCGCTTTCACGTAGCCAAGCACGTTGATAGCTTCCTGAAAACGATTTAATGGGAAGTCCTATTCCACCCGCCATATTCCCCAGAGAGCGAACCGTCCGATTATTATCGGTTCCGTTCGATGGCGCATGTTATGGCTCAGAAGCAGTTCCACTCACAAGACGACAGCGACAGCTTTTTGGCTTGGTTCTTGGATGGTATCTTAGATGAGTAGTTTTACCGTAATGGTATTCGAGCTTTGCCAGAAAGATGGAAAATAGTTGTGACTAGCGTTGGGCCATAATTCGAATACTTCGTTTCAAGAATTTCCTTACAATAAAATTGCATTTTTTATTAAAAAAAAAAACAGCAAAAACTTGCGCACTTAATAGGTTGCCATTCTAGAAATGGCAACATAAGAGGTTCTTCTGAGTTGAATTTTTCAATAAAAAAATTATTCGACATAGATTGGTGTTTAGGCAAGTAATCACTTGGTACCACGACCCGACTAGTAGTTGAAAACAAAAGAACTTTCCAACCAAGCTCGCAGAGCTTCTGATGAGTCACTGTCGAGATGTGTTGCCTGGCGTTGTCTGATGACGCAAAATTCCCCACGTTTGGGTCAAAGTTGGCGACTTCTGGTCGTTTGCTTCCTTCAAACGGTCTTATCGTTCACGATACAGCTGCGAATTAAGACTTTGGCTGTAGCGGAGTAGCTCATAGTAAAGAATGCCAACCCTACACATGGTCAATCGTCAAACCTAGTTTAGCCAGCGTTTGCGCTGGTTCACTGCGATTCGACCACAACTGATATTTTCGGCAATTGACCTTCTTAAGCTTGGAGCAGCTTTAACATCAATATTATCGGACTTATATACCTGTAGTGGATGGGGACGCAGGGTTATGCATCTATACGGATGTGTCCATACTACATAATCGACTGGGAGGTGGTGTCTTTTCAGCTAAGTTAGATACCAAAATCGCCTTCGGTCTACCAGCCCACGGTGTCTTCCAAGTTAGGATCACAAAAATTAAAGAAAGTCATCTTGCTTGGACAAAAAAGAAATTGTTTATAAATGCAGATTGCCAAGTGCCTTTAAAATCACTAAAGTCTCTTAGGGTTTCGTCAAAGGTAATGAAGGAATGCTTTAATCGCTTAGTGGATTTAACATCATATTTCACTATAAGCCTGTAATTGGTTCCAGAATATACTCGTACTGGTTACTGTGAAACAGATGTACTAGCCGGAGCAGGCACCTCACCGCAATTAGACTTCGGGAAAGAAGGAATTCTTATGTCTCTAACTACTTGTAGATATTTAATCATCAAACATGTTATAAATAGTTGAGTCTCGATGGAATCAATATCTGACTCGCTCAACAAGCAGACGCACATGGCTTGAATAGAATATGAGCCGCACATACTGACTGTTAAAATTCAAAAGGAATGAAAAAGAACTCTTGTCATAGGTTGCTAACAGGTCACAGGATTAGGATTAGAATTAATTATTAGAAATGCCAGGAATGACATATAATGAGTATTATGGGAGACTATAAAACATCTTCTATGGGAAGTTTTGTATAGGAAAAGAAACGCAACTATCGATTGAGGCATTCCTGACGAAGTATCGAAAGTTGCACAGATACAACTTATTGTGCTGATGAACTTCATCAGAATTATGGGGTGGCTAAAAGAAGAGTCAATGGAGGCAAGAGTGCTTTAGTCCCGGTGGTTTCACATTGAAAATTAAATAATCTCAGTGATAAAAATAACTTTGCGAATCCAAATTAGAGGTCTCAACTGATCTGTGAAAGGCCGGAAAGGCTTCGTCGATATACTTGCATGAGAGTTTCTAGAAGAACTTTTGGCTTTACGAATATTTGGCGCTTTATCTGCTTAAGTGTGGTTCCCACAATCTGCACGGCTTGGATCAACTGTGATACCTAAACTAAAAGACATTTAAGATTATTCCTTTAATTTTCTAGATTAACACACTTTTTAGTTCAATACACTCCCCATTTTATTTTCTAAAAATTTATATTTAGCACGTTTCCTTTTTAATTACAACGTTGAATTTACATTTAACACAAAAGACGAGACATTACCGAACGATTTGCACATCAACACCCACACGATTACTAACATATCCGACAACCCTTCCTGTAACGTATTTGAGCTGCCGTTACATTCTCATCAGCGTCGACACATTTCATCCAGCGTTCTACGTTTCCACAACTGCATCTGCTTGACGGCCAATGAGAGTTCCATCAGATTGACGCGATGTTCATTATCTGTCAGCGACTTACGCAGATGACGCATCACGCGATTCATGCGACGATCACGTGCCGTATACACATAGCCAGCGTTGCGTGCGGCCTCAATATAACAGTACTTATCATTAAGCGGCATACGCGACCATACCTCGCCGGCTTCCGTGGCCGTCAACCACGCCGGCGATCGGCGATTACAGACGCGCCGATATTCGCTTAGAAAATGCATGAATGCATTTCGGCTGTACGAAGCTTTGGCGGCAGTCGACGATGTCGCTGTCTGTTTGGGCGCATTCACGCAACAGGTCTTAACCATTTCACACTTCGATTGTTGACAAGAGTCTAACTGTCGATACTTGATACAACAATACTAATTGTATCGCTAAGAATTTTTAATTTGGTAATTGTAAATACAAATATTTTTTTATTTGACTTATATTTTCATTACTTTTATATAGAAAATATTTATTGACAAGTGATTGAAGTTGAAAGCCAAACAATTTGTGTTTTCTACTCTTATTTTCCTTAAGTTTTAGCCAAGTAGGGATGTTTGAAAGATTTTCTTTATACAAAAACTTGAAGGACTTAGCAAACTTAAAAAGAAATATGTACCTTGGTGCTAGTTCCGGACTACACGTATATGGTGGATCCATCAGGTCATCTCAACCAAGCTACCGGAGCTTCTGTCGTTTCAATATCGATGTGTGTAGCCTGGTGTCGTTCTTATGGAAATAGTTCTTCTCTTATTTGCCAAAGATCGCCATTTCCTTCAGACGATACAATTGTTGACAGTCGAGGTCCAAATTAAGACTTTCGCCGTAAGGCAGCAGTTAAAGTACCAGATTCCCTCTCAATCCCACCATATGGATAGAAAACCCTTCCAGATCATTAATTTTGGTTTAACCGCCGTTTGAACTGACTTGACGAGATTCGACCACCACTGTTTTCACTAGAAGTTGTCTTAAGTAATCCACATGTCAACACCAGAAACCAACCACTTCATAAATGGATCGATTTTTTCATTATCCAGTAGTGATTCGCAGTGGAAAATTCGGTTCATAAGTATTTTTTCGGGTTAACTCAAGCCTTATATAAATGATTCCGCACGGTTTTTGTTCAGCGATGTCCTGGAAATTCAATGAAATCTGGCGCACCGTCGATCCCACTATCATCTCTATACCCTGCATGGCGCCATAGCCTGGCTTCATCTCTCATGTAGATGAAAGGCAGAGAGAAACAAATTATTGGCTTTGTTCGAGAAGGTCTTAACCATTTCTAGGTAGGTGAGCTGTACATACCTTTAGTGCAGTTTCATTTGTATAGATTTCTTCCTGTTTTTACAATGTTTATTGTGAGATCAGACACGTATGAGGCTTGGCGACAGACCAGTCATCTCCACCAACTAGTTTTTCAACAACGCATCAGGTCGAGGAATTGTATTATAGCAGTTTCTGCAAGTAAGAAAAGTAATGGTTGACTTAGTTATGAAAAAAGATTGAAGATAGAAGTGAAATTTAAAGGATTTCTTCGATGGAAACATAGGTAATGTTATGTTACCTATAACCTATGTAGATATACAGAAGACATTTCGACTTGCCTAGAACATGGTTTCAATGATACCGATATTATACCTTGTGATATTTAATTTTTGACGAGACGCCTTGTTGGGTTTTCGAGAATTCCGGTTTCTAAGTCATTTTAGTGTAATTGGTTTTGGTCGGAACTCCGAGTTTTAAATTGTTTTTTAACGTCATATTACTTTGAAGATAATAATTAGATTGTAGAGACTTCTTCCCAGCTCGCCTTTTTTGCAGAAATTGTTGTGACCTGCACTAAGCTTTCTTTCGAATGCGAAACGATCCCAATATTGTTAGATGTAGAAAAAGGTCTTCCAAACGGTTTTTTTTACAATTCCACCATTGCTAGCAGTATCGTTCTGAAGATATCATCTTAGAAAAACTTGTGAAGTCGAAGAAAAGAAGAACTATAAGAGCGCTACGTCCAATTTATGGTCGTCATAATCGGTCTGTCAGGCCAATAATTGAATTTTAATGGCAAAATTGGAAACCACAGGCACAGTACAAAATGTTCCCGTAGCAGTGAGACAAAGAAGCTCACGTGGTGTCGAGAATATTGCTGACGCTAGCGCATCAATTGAGGAAGACCCAAATTAGTCTCCCACATGTGGTTCTCAAGCTTTGGGCATCTCTGTGACGTCGTTGTAGCGAATTTTGCGAAAAGATCTTGGCCTACATCTTTATAAGATCAAATTGAAGCAAGAACTGAAGCCACTTGACCACCAGAATCGTCGTATGTTCATGAATTGAGCTAAGCAACAACTTGAAAATGATCCGGATTTTCTTTGAAAAATCATCGTCAGCGATGAGGCTCATTCCGCGCTGAATGGCTTCGTCAAAGAGTAAAATATGCGTTATTGGACAGGCAGCAATCCACACGTACTCCATGTCACCACTGCATCCCGTAAAAACTACGGTTTGGTGCGATTTATGGGCCGGCGGCGTCGTACTTCTTCCGTGATGATCAAGACTTGCGCGTTACTGTGAATGGGAAACGCTACCGCTTTATGATAAGCGAATATTTTGGGCCCGAACTGGATGATATGTACTTGGACAATATGTGGTTCCAACCGGACAGCCCCACAAGCCACACAGCGAATGTCACAATCGATTGATTGAAAACCAAATTTGTTAAACGTTTTATCTCACGAAATGTCCCAGTCAATTGGTCGCCTCGGTCGTGCGATTTGACGCCGTTGGACTATTTTCTGTGGAGCTTCGCCAAGTCTATGGTCTATGCCAATAAGCCAGCGACGATTGATGAACTTCGTACGAATATCGAACGTGAAATTGCAGCAGTACCGGCCGATTTATGCTTGAAAACTGGCGAAAATTGGGTTCAGCGTCGGGGCTTCTGCAAGCGTGCCCTTGCTGGTAATGCAAAAGAAATCGAGCTCCATATATAATGGCATCGAATGTAGCGCCTAACATTTCTGCGCATATATTTGCAATTTTATTACATAAACAAATTCAAATTCCGGTCATATCCACTCTGCCAGAACTCTAAACTTTACGCCATTTTATGCATTCTTGTCATGAGTCTTACGAGTGTTGCATATGCGTTTGAAAAATGCCAACGTTTAAGTGTAAAATAATTATATTGTTATAATGCTGTGAGAAAAAAATCAATTTCACTTAAGGCAAATGCGTTAAAAGGCATACCGTTATGCGTGTGTGGGCATTAGGAACGAAGACGCGAGACGCATACAAATTATAAAATTACAATACATTACATGTAATAACGGGACGCGACAACACATGGTCGCATATATAGATAAGTAACTGTTTATACGTGTTGTTATTGTTGTTGCGTTGGATGGGTGGAAAATTGGGTGGTTGTTGATGGACACATTCGATGTCATAAATTCCGCCGTCACTGTCTTTTGACTTTGATGGCGCCGCACAAGATGCTTACAAATGACTATAACTATAACGGTACTTCCACATGCAACATGTGTATGTGTGCGTGTGTGTGTACTTCAAAGGAAAAGCGTAAAAAATGTACACGTAACTAGAAGGAAATTCCATATTTTATATACACGTACGCGCGCGCTCGCAACCACACTCAGCTACACACACACACATTTAGCTTTCGAACAACAAATATGGGGCAAATTCAATATTACAAGGAGCGCATATACCACACACAACGCTAAATTTCACTTACATCTGACACACTGGTCGAGACGTGCAGCTTCGCGAAGAAAATAGCAACAGTGGCAGCGCTGGCAAACGGCAAAGCAACAACGCGACAACGCGGTGGCATCGTTATGACGACACGTACACGCATCCATCAAACCATCGTCAATGTGTGTCAGTCTCGGTTAGTCCGAAGAAGGCTGTGTGAACGACGCTACTCACTGCAATCAGCTGCTGTTGCCTGATGGACGCCCCTGAGCGCGTAGAAGCAGCGTCATGTACCGTTGTTGGCCGCCTGGCTGACGTCGAATGTCAACGTGTCAATTGCGCACATTAGGCGATGCCAGCGGATCATAAACTTGCAACAAATATAAGGTACATACATACATATGTACATTGAACTCAGCTAGGTAGTCATGTGATCACATTGCAGATGGAGTACTTACTAGACTGGTTAAATTTATTGCTTAAATTTTACCTAAGAAACTCGAAGAAGCGCTGGATATGGTATGTTTATAATTTTTCCGTTAGACAAACTTTAGGATTTTATGGGTGACACACGGAGCAAATATTATCAAATCTAAGACCTAAACCTAATCGTTGGGTGATATACTATGATTCCACACAAGACTTTGTAGGACGAAGACTCAGTGTATGCAGGTCACTTGTCCAATTGCGCTTATCCATTTTTGAAGAAACATTAACTCCCAGTTTGATAAACTCTCAAAACCTATAATTTGTTCCAGAGTTTCCGTTTTTGTACAGCATTTCTTGAATAAAAATCGATATTTCAAACTTTAGGGAGCTTTTCCTAAAAGGGAAGATTAAAAACAATACGAGAAGTTTTGTATATTTAAAATAGTTTAAGGTCTAGTAAACTGAAATACTACCGTGTCCAAAAAATAAGTGGCATTTGAATTTAAACTGCGCGCGTCGAAGGATTTAAAGAATTTTATTTTATTTTTTTTTTTAGTTTGGTAGTACTGTCAGTCACATTTATGTCAAATTTCATGTCAAAATTTTCGTTTTTTGCGATGTCGAAATTTGTTGAGCAATGAATTTACATTAAATTTTTTTTACGGAATCAATTTTCTGCTGCGGATACGTTGATGATGGTGCAGAAAGCCTTTGGTGATGAGGCTATGTCTAAAAAAAATGTTTACAAGTGGTATAGTGAGTTCCAAGCCGGCCGTGAACGTGTCGAAGACGAAGAGCGTCCAGGGCGACCATCAACCTCAACCGACGAAGCTCACGTTCAACGAATGAAAGATTTGATGTTGAAAAACCGTCGATTAACAATTGGAGACCTTGCTGATGAAGTTGGCATATCGAAAGGCTGAGCAAATACCATTTTGAAGGATGTTTTGAGCCTCAAGCGCGTCAAATCTCGACTGGTACCGAAAACATTGAATTTTTGGGAAAAAAGGCGTCGCATTGAAGTGTGTGAAACGATGCTTTCTGACTACTAGAGTATCATGAAACGAATTATAACTGGCGATGAAACTTGGATCTATGCTTACGACACCGAAACAACCGATCAATCGAGCCAATATCGTGCCAAAAGAGAACCGACACCAAAAAAATCCCGCCAAAGTCACTCAAAAATCAAGGTCATGTTGACTGTTTTCTTCGATTATCGTGGTGTTGTGCATTATGAATTCCTTCCAACCGGTCAAACAGTCAACAAGGAATATTATTTTGCGTCGTTTGCGTAACGCTATCCGTCTAAAAAGGCCGGAATTGTGGAAAGCCAATTCTTGGTTTTTACACCACGATAATGCACCATCCCATACTGCCCTCATAATTCGTGATCATTTCGCCAAAAACTCAACCCATATCGTTCCGCAACCACCGTATTCACCTGATCTGGCGCCGTGCGACTTCTGGCTGTTCACCAAGCTCAAAAGACCGCTCCGGGGACACCGTTTTTATACGATAGATGAGATTCAAGCCGCAGCGAAGACGGAACTGAAGGCCATCCTGGAAAGTGACTACAACCAGTGTTTCGAAGACTGGAAAATCCGTTGGCATAAGTGCATTGCATCGGGAGGGGATTACTTTGAAGGGGATGCAATTGATTTGAAAGAATAAATAAAGAATTTTCAAAATAAATACAATGTCACCTTATTTTTTGGGCACAGTAGTACATTAGTTTCCAATAGATAGCTGTAGAAATCGGTAGCTAGCTTTGAATAAGTGCTGTTAGGTTGGCTAAAAAGGAAGACACAAGAGCGCCAGACCTCAGACGGCCGGACTTAGGTCATCATTAGGCCCATTGTGCTCCCAAAAGGTACCCATATTAACCCTTCAACAGCAACTTAGTGGATTTCGTAAAAAAACTGATTCTCACCCCAGCTGCCCAAAGTCTCTTAAGTAGGAGCAATGGTGGAATACACCTCACCTAAGGCTGGGCATTCACATAGAAGATATCCTAGCAATATCCCCTACACATGCTCTGCATTCCTCGGAGTCTACTTTTTCCATTTTCGAGAGGTAGGATCTTAAAGATAGGTGCCCTGTGATGATCCCTACATTATTACGCAGTTTCTTTTTGTGTAATAGTAAAAGATTTTTGGTTTCTCCGCTGTCATCAACACCCCAAGTTGCTAGTGTTTCAGGGTCTAAGGTGTTCCTCTAGGGTCCATTACTACAATCAAACTAGGAGCTGAATGACCTGGGGCAGCTTAGAGGAATTGTGTCTGCAGCTGTCCCCTAGGGTCGAGCTCTACTGTCCCTTCATTTTCTTTTACTTCACTTGTATGTGTATTCGCTGAATTTCGAGGATAATCCACAGAGTCTGCTTCAGGTAGTTTTCATTACGCCTGTAATGCCAGCAAGCAGTCCCGTTGCATCTATTCCAGGAGTATAATACGGATTTTTTATGATAATATCATTCACCATACTCCTACTATCGGATGTCCCTTGTGTAAAGCCTATGGGCCGTATAAGGACCTAAAGCCCCACTTTGGTGCTGGAGTTCCAGAGTTCGAGAATTAAAAAAACCGCTGCTCTCAATGTGTTCTCATCAGCATCGTTTTTTATTTAGGATGACTCGGAGTTATTTAACAAAGCTCTATAGTACAAAAGTTGTTCTCCTTCAGAAAGGAAGATTGAATTGCGAAGTTTTTGTCCTTCTATTGAAAAGGAAGATTTATTTTCTCCTAAATATTCTATATTTTATAAGTTTCCAGCTCGCGGAACACTTTTCATCAGCATTTTTTATGCTGGGTTTTGACTTCAACTTCTTCAGCGAACTTTGTTTTATCTCTTCGATCGACTGAAAACAGATTCCACGGAGCGGCGATTTCAGTTAGGGAAACAAGAAAAAATTACACGAAACCAAATTTGGTGCTTGATCGATGGTACTCACTGCGTTTTTGGCTTTAAATTCGGTCACAATCATGACTCGATGCGATGGTGTATTATCAGCGTGTAAAATCTATGAATTGTTCTTCCACAAATCCGGTCGTTTTCGACAGATGTTCACACGCAAATGCCGCAATACGGCCATATAGAACTTCTTATTGGCCGTCTGTCCCTCCGAAACAAACTCATGATGCACCAAACCACGAATATCGAAAAAAACAATGAACATCACCTAGACTTTCAAGCGGCTTTGGTGTGGTATTTTTGGTTTCAGCTCGTTTTTTTCCCCTTCATTGCGATGATTGTTGACTCGTTTGCACATCAAACTCATAACCGCATGTCTCGTCGGCAGTTACAATGCTCTCCATGAATGTGGGTTCGAAATTCGCACCATCAAGCATGTCCAAAGAAACCTGTTTGCGGTATTCTTTTTGGAGAAAAAAATCAGCTTTATTGAGACGAGTCGATCAAGAACGCATTTTATACTCAAAATATCCACAAAAATCGTTCGAACGGACCCGTGAGAGATGTTGGGCTCTCTTTTCATCTCTCTAATACTTGTCTAACGATTTTCAAGCACAACATCCTTCACTTTTTTAATATTTTCCATCAGTTCAATCGCGCTCATATTTCAAAATACATTTTTTTTTTTTTTTTTTTTTTTTGAAATATCATTTACCCGTGAATTTTGATTACAATTTCCGGATGCTTTTTTGTCACACTGTGTACTTTACTCATGGTCAAATTGATTTAGTAATTGCAGAAATATAGCATTTTAACTTAAGCTGGAACCAGGAACCTGAAACGCCTGTATTCCAGTAGATGACGCTACGCCTAGTCCACAAAAAGTTTTTAACCGCTGATGGCTATCTCTATGTAGTTACTCTGATAAATGTTAATTTTAAAAGTTCTCTTAAAACCGAAAAAATACTTAAATTTTTCCAAGTCTGTTCAAAACAACATTCGCGCCACACCCAAGTAATTACCGCGTCGCTATTCCTCTCATGGCACACAATGGGTGGCAAATGCGGCAGTCATTTCGATGCAAATCTCATATTCATGGCGTCATAAAAATTCTAATATGGCACACGCTTGCGCCAAGGCAACTACGACTTGCGTACTTCGGCAAATTCAATTAAATGCTTCGAGTAATCTTAGCATAAGGCATTTTGTTGCCTATTACTTGCAGGCGCCTAAATGTAGGCTACATATATATATACATAGAACAAGGGCATTAAGTGAAGAAAGCACAGCAAAGTCCTTTTGTGACTTTCATATTTTGATAGCTGCTAAATGAAGCTTTCTCCAACGTACGAGTATTGCTAAGTGCGTGCGTGTGTCTGTAGCCAGGCTCTTAGAGAGCTATGTAAACAAAGTACTTGTACAAGTAACCCGCTAAGGCACATAAAATGCAGCTGAAAAGAAATTTTTTGTTAAATTCACTTGTTTTTATGTGCTTGTTTTATGTGCGCCTAGACTTTAATTTGACTCTTCTGTGTTTTATAACTAAATCTTGTGTGCCTTATCAGTAGCTTTCTCGTAAAAGTTTGCTATATACCTACATATGTACATAAGAAGCCATATATTTCTATAAACGTTTTATTCCCGCCATTTTCATTATCAATTTCCTGGCATTCGTCAATATTAAATTCCGTTTTCGTACGCCACATTTTCATTTTTCTCATCTTCCTTTGCATTTCATTCGTCTCGACTGAATTAACTTGGTTTTGATTTGTCTAAATCTACGCTTCAAGTAAAAATCTCGCAGCATTCACGTCTTAAGCCGCAGCTGCCACTATTTCTAGACCATTTTTAGACCTCTCTATAAACAGCACGCCATCAAAGCCACGCCACGACCGCTTCCGTACTTCCGCTCATCCATTTCGTCAATTTCTTGTGCTCTTGCTTTCCTTTCCACCTCCGCCGCTTCCGTTAGCATCTGCTTTGATTTCGTCAGCCGCCCACACGCTTGCCATATTTTCATTTCGGACCCATCTTTTCCTATTTCACTGTTAACATTCCGCAGGCATTTCGCACATAAAAACTCATTCGCCGAATGCGAAACGAACGACAACAAGACCTCCTCCGCCTCCGGCAGCAGCAGCATCAATAGCCGCAACACAAATACGAATCAATGACAATTGGCATGTGCGCACACATGAGTCGCACATGCCGCCCGCTCGCCAACGAGTAGCACCATTTTTTCGCCGAACAAACATTCAATAGTTGCCGTTAGCCGTTAGCGGTGGAGCATTACAAAAAGAGTGCAACAAAAATTGGCGCAATTGGAAAAATTGGCAGCTCGTGAAATTGGCGCGAAAAATTCGAAACATGTAGAAAGGCATTAAAAATAATTGCAACGCTGGGATTGCCGCAATGCGAATTAGAGTTGTGGAACTATCGTCCCAGAGATGTGAATGGCAAACGGAGTCGAGTACGCACGAACTTGGCAAAACTATTGAACTACTTGATGCAGTGGGTGCAATAGCAGCGGGTATGGGAAGAGAGCCGTTTTGATGCACGGATCCAAAGTTCCATTGTAAACAATGTGCTCAGCTTGAATGTACTTGTGAAGGGTGATCCATTTCGAGGTTCTCTACTTTTTAAAGAAGAAACATAGAAACTTCAATTTTGATGGATAATGTTTATTACCTTTCGAAAGCACATTCTTTGGCATTTATTTTTTGAAGAGTAACACTTCCAAATGTTGGCCGTGGCTACGTCTCTGATGGTCCATCTGTTGAGTACAATTTTCGATAACTCGTTCGAACATTTCGACTGGTAACTGGCGAATGACATGCTTGATGTTTTGCCCCAAGGCTTGAATCGAAGCGGGATTGTCTGTAAAGTCTAACAGTTTGACACCATACGATCTTGGTGACCAATCGATCAGCCCAAAATTAACTGCTCGCCGAAATGTTCTCTCAAAAAATCTATTGATTGATGCGTTATGTGGAAAGTGGCGCCGTCCTATTGAAACCCAATGTTGCCGAGATCATGAACTTCAATTTCAGTATATCGTGGTGCGATAAGGGTCGCCATTGACGGTTACATTCTCGACGGCATCATTTTTAAATCATCAAATCGTTGGTTTTTCTGGATGAAACGGCAGCTTTTGAATCTCTTCCGATTACTCTTCGTCCCATATGCTGCTGCAATATATAGCAGATCCAACGACTTATTAAATAGGTCAAGAAAAAGTATCTACAGAGTAACAGTTACCACAACAGGGCACTGGTCATTTTGCGTCCAAAATGGGTTTACCCTACAACGTCATCTGCCGAGGCTGCGGAGTAGCAGGGAACAAGGAAACAATTTTCCACTTTCTCTGCGAATGCCCAGCTCTAGCACAGATCCGGCACAAAACATTTGGAATCTATCAAGCATCAAACCTTGAATGGATTTATACTAAAAGCATATCAGACATAAGTAGTTTTATCGAAACCTCAAAATGGCTTGAGAGAGAAGGTGAAACGTAATGGCAGATACAGGAAGTTCTACGAATAGTGTATTAAAATGGCACATCAAGTGCTAATTGAGCCCGATAGACAACAGGGCTGCACTCCTACCTACCTACCTACCTATTGTAGATCAGGGATGATGAGTAACTTGTATACTTTGGTCTTGGTTCATCTAGAAAGGTCTTTACATCTCAATTGCCTCCTCAATCTGAAGTAACACCTGTTAGCAAGAGTTATTCTGTGTTGGATTTCAAGGATGACGTCGTGTTGATGTTAATCCAGGTCACAAGATAGACGAAATTATCTACGACTTCGAAGACTATTTTTCTTCTTCTCTACTGGCGTAGAAACCGCTTACGAGATTATAGCCGAGTTAAAAACAGCGCATCAATCGTTTCTTCTTTTCGCAAGGTGGTGCCAATTGGAGACTCCAAGCAAAGCCAGGTCTTTCTCAACCTGGTCTTTCCAACGGAATGGAGGTCTTCCTCTTCCTCTGCTTCCCTCGGCGGCTATTGTGTCGAATACTTTCAGAGCTTGAGTATTTTCGGCGACATGATCTAGTAATGACAAAGTCGACAAAACCCGTTACTAATGGAACGGTCTTAAACTACTCCAAATACACTACTACCAAATCACCACTAGCGATTGTAGGTATAGTACATAGAAGTGACGGCTCCGCATGAGGCTTGGGTGTCCAAACACTCCCCAAAATCCGAGATTTCTATTGAAATTCAAAAGAAATTACCAAGTAGCATCTATATTAAAAATATGTTAGAAAAAAATCTCCTCCCCTCAAAAATAAATTCTGAATCCGCTACTGGTGTATCCATACTATAGGTACTACATTAGTACAAACACATATACATATATAGTATATGTATATATTTTATATATTAAATGTATATAGGGTATGTATTTCGAAATGAGTTAAAAATCCGCACTTCACTGCGTTCCGACTGCATTGCGATGTGCTGGAATGTGTTGCCAATATTGCATTTCTACATTCCATTGGGATTACATTGCTCGCATTTGATTGAGTGGAAGTGTATAAATCGGAATCGCAGTTAATTTCAGTTGAAAATATCCGTTCTTTCATTATTGCGCTCACTCGTTTGGCATTTGCTTTTACTTTTGTTTGTTTTTTTTTGTTTTTCTTTCATTCATTTGAGTATTGGCCAATACAAAAAATGGAGTTTCTCTAGAAAATAAAGACATAAATGTATGTTGTTTAATAGTGGCGGATACAAAAAATAGAATCACCGCATCCTACATATGAACATATATGTCTTTAGTTCGTTTTCTTATAGAGTTTTTCAATAGAGCACTAGAAGAATAGACCGATAGGGACAGCAAACGAAACCATATTTTTCCCGCGCTTTTGACATTTCCCTTCAGTAAGGTTTACCATTTCATCACGGAAAGATATACGATCCACAAATGAGTCGAAGTGATTAAAACTTTCTACTGAAATTCGGAGTTAGTGGTCTCAACTTTAAAAGTTAAAATGGAATAAATCATACATGGATCCTACTTCCTGAAAAAGTACCTAGTATGTTCTCGTAAAAAATAAAAAAATTATATTTCCACATTTTCGATACTAGTCGGTTGACTGTCCGCAGTCGATGGAACGATGAGCTGTACGAGATATATAACGAGGTCGTGCCGTCCGAATGTATAAACACACTCTAGCTCTGAAAGTACTCGACGTAATACCCACCGCAGGAAGCGGAGGAATAGAAAGACATCCACTTCATTAGAAATACCAGGTGGGGAAGGAGTCTCCAACTGACGCCAAACAGCGCAAAGGAAGAACGACTGATGCGCTTTTGTAAACTCGACTACAACCGCGTAAGTGATGTCCATGCCAATAAAGAAGAAGAAGAAGTCGATTGTCTGTTCCTAGACGACCAAATTGAATGATTCCTCATAATTATCAGGTCGCTATAGTTTTCCGTCGATTGTGGGCATGCAGTATTGGTAAACTATATTCCAAAAAAATCGCTTTTTTCTGATGGAAAGCTTGGCACGATATCTCAGCTGCAAGATTGATGGCGTTAGGTGAATTTACAACATACTTTCGAACATAGCTCGATAGACCAGTAATCTTTGGGTAAAATAGGACACATACCCTCACACCTTATATAGAATAAAAGGTTTCAAGTCACACTAAAGGCGGGAAGATGGCACAGGTACATGCGACCCGCCAGCGGAACTCGCAGCAACTACACGGACGGATCAAAAATTGCTGTTGGAGTCGGTACCGGGTTCGATTGCGCGAAGCTAGACCTCAGAATACTCGCTATAATGCTGGAATACCGCAGTATCTTACAGGCAGAAGTCTTTGTGGTCAGAAATGCCGTTGAGATAGCTAACAATGCAAAAATATAAGAATATCACTATGGTATTTATGGTATATAAGTCTACAGCAAACTGCCAAGACAATACAGAACGAAGTTTCCGAAAGTTCTAACAGACAGATCGAAGTGAGATGGAATGCCTTAACGGTATGCAGGATCGCCAAGATCATGTGCAGGGATGCGAAAGGAAAACTCAGAAGCTCTCTACTCACACGATCTCGAAAAGGCTGTAGGACAGTTGTTGGCCTCGTCACAGATCGCAACTTACTGGCATCACATCCGAGCCGATGACCGATGACACATGTGGAAAGTCTAAGGAAGTAGGCATGAGAAAAACGCTGAAGTATCTGCTTATGTCCGGCCTTATCTAGAACACGGCTTAAATATCTAGGACTGCTTCGTAGTTCAAGTGACTGGATATGTATCAGAGTTAGGTATAAAGTCTCTGTTGAACTTCGCGGAAAGCTTTGACGTCCCAAACAACGAAAACTTCAGCTCGTATTAATAATGTACATCCATCTGCCATTACAAATGACCAGTAGGTCCATGTATGGCGTGACAGCAAGCCAGTATAAGTTAAGCTAACACAATATTTTCGATTATTTATTATTGTTTAAAGGGTTCTTAAGCCCTTTCCAAAAATTGGCGAACCACTGAAGGGTTAATTTGTCTGACGCAGAGGTCAGATATTACTCATCTACTTCGGTAAAATATATTTTTATAAACATTTATAAATTATTTTAATACTCAACCTGACGTGAGAAGCTTCTTTCTCTGCATCCAGTTACGGTTGAAAGTACTCGCATGGTAAAAATTCATCCGTATGGCTACGAAAACCAAACCAACAGTAAAAAGGCACATAAGGATCCAAACACACAAGAGGCAGTATAGCAGACATATATAGTACAGAGTAGTTGTAGATACTAGATTGTGCTGAAGTACCTCAGTGCAACTATATACAAATTCTCCTACCCGACATATGTATATGCTTTTGAATATCCTACTGGGTCCTACTTTGAGTGTTGCGGCGTCGGTCTCTGCGCTCACTTTAATATGCTAATTTGTAATCGCTATTCCGGCACACCGCGCTACACAGTTAGAATCAATACTTCCAACTGCGTAAAGAGCTAAATAAGCCACGTCGTCTTACTTTCACAATAGCGTTGAGTTTTTCTTTACCCACATATGGCCTCTTACCTATGTACCCATCTAGCCTCTGGCAGGGTTATGTTATCTTAAAACGCTGCTTTGGAATATGTGCTATGAATCCCATATGTTTACAAGTATGTAGTTTGTGGGCTCGATACCGTTATACTGACTGTTGCTATTTTGTTGTGTTTTTTATGTGCATTGCTTTGGTCTTCTTCGCTCGGCTTCGTATTCATATTTGGGATTCATTTCGTGCGCTTCGCATATACATACATACGTTGTTGTTATCGAGTAAATTGGGCGCGTGGAAATTTTGCCAAATATTTCTTTTTTGTTCGTTAAACGCAACAAATGCATTGAACGTGCAGCGCATACGAAGAGATCGGCTTCATTCACCCACGAAGGTTCACTTAGGTACTTTGCATAAACATATACTCGTAGATATGTGGAAGGAGCTGTCTCTGCGCTCATTCACGTTCATTACGCTTTACTGAAATTTCCTTCGAATTTTCTGATTTGATATGTACATAACTGTACTGTCAACATGTGTGAGCATTCCCTAATCATTTATACTAATAGCTGTCTTAAATTGCAGAAAGTAGAATTTTAAAAGGTGTTTGAAAACCAGAAGTAAGCGTCGACGAAGCTAGAGATATGCATAGACTTGGGTAGGTTAAGTTAAACCCAGAAAACAGAAATTTTCGGCATATTCTTTATAAAGTGTATTAGTTTATTTTTCCTCTTCTTTAATGTTCGGAAGAAAGCTCTAGCAGTTTGAAACTATTTTCCAGTTTTCAAAACTTCCTGTTATATCTGCAAGAGAGGTAAATGTGGGGCAAAACTATTGCATAAGGAGTCAATAAGGAATACATCGTCGAAAACTTTCCATCAACTCTAATTCCAGGCCACAGGGCCACTAAATTTTCAAATTAAAATATCTGCATTGAAGCGCCAGCTGAATAATGACTCTAAAAAATGACAGACGCACTGTGTTGCGGCTAGTGGAAAAGTAACTTTTCTCCGATTATTTTTTTCAGTGTTTTTAATGATGCAATTTTGTCACAGACATTCCAAGTAAACAGAAAACACATAAAGCTTATTTTTATGTTGGCCCGTTGATTTTTAATTGATTTTAGAAGTCAAATATACAAAATTTTCACGAAAAGAGGCTGTATTCAAATTGATCTCATTTGATTTTGGTGATAGATATTTTGATTCGGGAAAAAAATCCGTCTTTGGACAAGTATCTTCTGTAAAACAAAGGAATGTTGTTTGAGACATTTTCATATGCACCTTTTTTAGAGCGGAAACCCGACTAAAGGTCCACTTTTCCTTTAAATTTGGGTTAGGTTAGCAATATCTAAAAAGTCCCAGAGAGTCCCAGTTCCAAACCACTACAGAAATTTTACGTAATTTGTTTTCAACGAACTGTGAAAAAATCATCTGCCCATACCTGCCCTCCTGGGAGTTATAGCGATTTAAGTATATCACTCTCAGTATTTATTCCATAGAAGTAGAACGGAAATTCTCGGAATCACTTATTGAATAATTTAATCATATTGGTTTTCGGGTGACAGTTTAGGCAATGTGAATTTCCAAAAAATTCCGGTTTCGCAACACTTTGAGGCGGTATGAGAAGACACTCTTGTCTCAATATATGGACTTGGTAACGGAGCCTCGTTTCCACTAGATTATCGCAACCCATGAACATTCATGCGGAGGGGTTAAAATCTTGATTAAACCATAGACTTTTTTTAAAGGAAGTGAGGTCGAACCATCTCGACACTCCCTCTAATCTCTTTCATAATTGGGAGGCGAGAAAAAAAGTTGAAACGTTTTGAATCGTTTAGATTTCCAGACGAAGAAACTATAGGCGCAATCAGTCGCACTTTGTCTACTCATAAGGATGCCCAGCTATCATCTGAAATCTCGGGCATTACAAGATGATTTTTGTCTCGAGAGCCAGCCTCAATACAAGCCCAACTTACGGATATGTGAGCCAATGCAATGAATTTACGAGTATAATGGGTTTCGAAAGTAGAAATGCCAAACAAACTTCTCAGAGAGTTTTATAATTGCTTGGTCCAATATTATTTGATCGTCGAAGATGGCTACGAGCAAAAATAAAATGTCTCACATACCAGTGAAGCGGTACAAATGGTAGCCAAGCCAGGACTGACGGCAAGAAAGTTTTTTCTATGTGTTTGGTAAGTTCAGCAAAGAATTATCTGCAGTGAGCTGCACTTATATGGCAAAACTCTTCATTTGGACCCATACTGTCAACCATTGGACCGTCTGACGGAAGCAAATACCCAGAAGCGCCCAATTTTGGCCACTCACGTTCGGTCAAAAAAACGTCGCTTCACACACAGCCATATAGACCCGCCAAAAGCACCGGGAGCTTGAATGGGAGATGCTTGTACCACGCATCCAATAGTCCGGCTCTGGCACCAAGTGTTATAGTACCTCTTCATGTCTAAGGCAAAGTATTTCACTGATGAAAACTTCTCCTCAAGCAAAATCTGAGGAAATCGACTGTCCTAGTTTTTTTACCAATAGGTACAAGTAGTGTTAACTGTTTCCACGACACTTGGGTCTACGTAACCGAAACTAATCCATATTTGCTATCCGGCCAAGGGCTGTCTTCGTGGTAGAATTCTCCCGCTACTACAATAAGAGGGAGTGTTATCATCACTCTTTCAATTATGCCTGTTCTCACCTTCAAGAAATGTCTACAACCAAGCAGCCTTATCAAAATTGCACTCAAGTCTAATACAGTTGTCGCCTAAAGTGCTTGTACAGAGTTTGCGCCATCACTTGTGATCAAGTTCAAATTATCAACTCTCCACGCATAACTAATCAAGTCCACTTAAATATAACATACACACGACACATGGAGAGGGAAAGTGTCACATTCCCACATGCCAACAAGCACCTGCATACAAGCGTGCCTACATCTCACAACCTACATGAGTAGCATAATGTATGGGAGACCACACGCGTGCACAGCAGTCGTCGATACAAGTTTACAGTAGAAATGGCCCTTCGCCTTTTTACCACGTCTCGGTATTTAAACAGCCCAGGGAATTGCCGCTGCTGTGGCCTGGCGTGGATTGGCTGGCCGACTCGATGGTCTAAATACAGTCAACTTGCCGCAAGTGCTCGACTCGGCACAGTTTACATGTCACCAGCATTGCGCATAAATCAAGCCGATGAAACTGAAATTGAAACGAGCATTGCCTACACAGTCTCCGTAGTTTTTCCACTTTGGTCTTATGTAAACACACAGTTGTACCTACCATATATATGTACATACGAGTATGTACGAGTACAAACCGAACATCAATCAGGCGGAAAATGGTGGGGAAGTGCGGATGAGTTGCATGTACTCGTATTTAAAATTGTTATTTAATACGACGCCGTTGTTTATGTGTTCACTGTTGCATGCCACAACATGAACTCAGCAGTTAAATAAACAACGAAATTTCGTACGTTTGCTTGCCGTTCGCCAAGGGGAAGTCAAGGAAATGTACTCAGCCTCCGTTGGGATTTCATGCTAATGTGCGCTTGTTGAGCGCATACTCCTTTCTCACATCGTCAGTACAAGAGAGTTTCATGTTTTTTTTTGGAGTCGGAAATTCAGACAATGTAAAAAAGTATTTTCTAAAGCTTTATTAACTGTATTTTGTTTTTAAATGGTTTCCTACGTCATGCGAGGGAGTCGTTTCCAAATTACAAAATGATTGAACGTTGCTTAGTTATACTACAGACATACCGAGAACGGTGATTAGAGCACGGTGTTCGGGGTGATACTTCTTAAGATATGCCCAAATGTATACTTCGCGTAGAAAGAAGCTATAAACTAGTACTCACGTTTACTTGACTCGGTACGCAGAATAAGTGTTGTGGTTCTTGGCTATATCGGAGCGGCATTCCAAGTGAGATCCGAGATATGACCAGGCTCTTAACCTAGCCTAACCTAGAAGCACGTAAGAAACCGCTAGCCGCTTGCTCCAATAATCCAAGTCTTTGCAAAATAAACACCATTCAATAACTCGTTTGGAAGATTTTAGTTTTCTTCCACGGACCGCACCAATAACTTTTCTTAGATTATTGAAACATGGAAGAGGGTAGATCGAGTAATTGGATCTGGGATAAATAGCCTCTAATGACCTATACAAATGGTGATTTCGTCTGGATACAACAGAGTCTTAATTGTCACTCAACTATCTACTAGAAAACTAATGGACTACCTGTCTAAAGCCATTAGGCTTAAGGAATTCGCTGTTGGGACCTTCTTTGATATAGAAGGAGCTTTCAATAACATCCTGCCAGAAGCAATCGTTTCTGCTCTTGACGGCCTTGGGATTGAATCAAACGTCAAACATCTAATTTTCAGTCTTCTGTGCCACAGAGTGATTAAAACGTGCTCGACAAAGTGTGAGTAGAGAAAACCCACAAGGTGGAGTTCTCTCTCCACTTCTATTGATTCTGTTAACGAAATGCCTATGCAAACGATGTAGCACTTATAGTCAAGGGAAAGTCCTTAGTACCTTTACAATTTGAGGCAGAGGTATGTCAGAGTCGTAATAAATTGGGCATCGTAAAAATTCTCTCGTCCAACACACATAAAACCGATATGGTTTTAAATATTTACTAGAAGACACAAGATCCCGATGACACAGCTACCGCGAATGGAAGATATACGACATCTAGGGCTCCTTTTGGATAGGAAGCTTTCATGAAAGTCGGATATCGAAAAGAGAGCAAAAAATCTGTAGAGGAGCCATTGGCAAAAGGTGTGGTCTCTCACAGTAAGTGGTCCTCTGGCTCTACGACACCTTAGTCAAATCTATTATGTTTTAAGTAGTCTTTATGTGGCGAAGGGCTCTAGAAAAGATCACATTTCCAAAGGAACTCGAGAGCGTTCAACAAGCGGCGCACGTCAGCATGTGTGATATACTAAGGTCCACTCCAACTATGGCACTTAACGCCATCCTACACATATTGCTTGTGGAGATCCCCGAAAGGTGTGTGAAGGTCGCCATTAGATTCAGAGAATCTGGGTTCCTAAAATAATACGGTTCTGAACACTCGAAAATCCTCACTCTATTCGATTTCACACCGGATCACTTGGATTATGGAATCGCCAAACCGAACTCTTCCACTCCTTCTTTACCCTTATTCCGGTGAGGGAGTTGTGGGTGGGAAGAAGACGTTGGAGGAGAGGGGGGAGCTTCACGGGTTGGTCAAAATAAAGATGAAGCTTGTTGGTGGGGTCTACTATTAGGAGCTCTCTATCAACTCCAGTTTCAATCTCCCTGATTATTGAAGTATCTTCCAGACGGAGGTTGCAGCCATTAAGGTAGAGTAGATTTACTGCTCCGAAATGCAGCCTTCTTCAGAGAAATGAACATCAAGTCAGATAACCGAAAGACGATACTAACCTTAAACTCAATAACGGTGCGGTAATGGCTGGTCAAAGAGTGCCTACCTTCGCTGTCAGTAGCATCGAGTGTCTTTGTGATAAGACTTTATAATGTATATCTCATGATCAGCGTGACGAGCTGAGTCAATTTTTCCAAGCTCGTCCATCTATCTCTATATGTATGTGACTTAGTCACTCAATTTTTGAGATATCGTTATGAAACTTTGCACACATTCTTTTCCCACCAAGTGATTGCTCATTTGTCGGAGGGGTCGAGATCGGATCACTCTAGCATATAGCTGCCCTACAAACTGAACGATCAGATCAAGGTTTTTGTATGGAAAACTTTTTTATTTGACAAGATATCATCACAAAATTTGGCAGGCACTATTATCCAAGATAAAGCTACGAAAACTTGAAAAAATTTTTCAGATCGGATCACTAAAGCATAAAGCTGCCATACAAACTGAACGATCAGATTTAGGTTTTTGTATGGAAAACTTTTTTATTTGACAAGATATCATCACAAAATTTGGCAGGCACTATTATCCAAGATAAAGCTACGAATACTTGAAAAATTTTTCAGATCGGATCACTAAAGCATATAGCTGCCATACAAACAAAATAAATAATTTTCAAAACAACTCTTAAGCTGTCGAATTAAAATGTTTCTGCTTCTGCATTCGTTGCGTAGCTAGCATTGCAGCACAATAGATATTTATATGACACTACAAAATTTAACAGAACAAAAAAATTTGTTCTCTTTTGAGGAGCATTAATGATTTGTTGAGCGCTAAGAACTCAACTCACACCCTGTCCTAGAACTAATGTCAAACTGTGCATGCCTTCAGTTCACAGAATGCCGTTATTCAACTTTTACGCTTTCGAAATGCAATTTTAAATTAAAAACGTCATTTACACACACACAACCGCACACGCACACTCGCACATGCCTATGTTCGGGCGCAGAGTGCAAGCGCAAGGCTCAAAGTTTCGCTGCCGTAGCCTACACTTTTAACACTTTCTGTCAATTTAACAGCAAACACCAAAGCAATTGCACGCCGTCGTGGACGACTATTTACAGCAACGCCGCCCTCCGTCGCCATCTCCCTCGCCTCGTCGACGCGATTGCTTGGCGCGCGTATTTAGCAACAGTTTCTCGCTTGACATTTCCAACTTTTTTCCAGCCACTTGTGCATTTCCTCAGTTACCGTGTTTTATGTTGCTGTGTACTGTTATTTTTGTTTTTGTTGTTGTGTTGTGTTGTTGTGTTGTTGCCTTGGCTCGACAACTAGCGCTGTCAAAAGTTTAGTGCGTTTGTCGTACTTTTCACGACTTTTGTTGTTGTTTGTTGTTATTGCTGTTGCTGTTGCTCTAACCTTAATCGTTGTTGTTATTATTGTTGCTGTCAGTGTTAGAGCAACATATCGCAATCTGCTGTTGCCTGTCTAACATGTCAAATTTGTACGCGCTCCGCATATCTTTTACATGTCAAACTAAACTTTTCAAACAACAACAGCAACAACACGACCAACAGCAAAAGTAACAACGTAAATACGGCAAAGGATCAGCGACAGCAGCATATTATACTTAGTTTGTTGGAAAAGCTTATTTATACTGCTGTAAATGTGTATGTATGTATGTATGTGTGAGAATGTGTGTAATTTATATGTAGCTGGCTGGGTGTGTTGGTAACTGCATGCGTGTGAGTGGCAGGGAAACGCGTAATTTTATCCCCACCCGCAGACTTTCTCGTTTTCCGCTCGCTTTGTGAAAGAGTTAAGTTGATACTTCTCTCTCCTCGTACTCTTGAGCGAGCAAACGTTTCGGCAAGCGGTGGCGCAACGGTCTGAATAAGCAATGTTGCCATTATATTCTGCCCAAATAATATTTTTAATGCAATAAAAATAATAATTAATGGTTCTACATATACGAGTCTTCAGTAGTGTCCTTCAATTCAGTGCGATGAAGGTCTAAAGAGGTGTATTTTTTCTCTTCTTTAAAAAAAATCGGAAATACTATCTATAAGTATTTTATTAACATAACACCAGGAGAAGGCGAACCCGATTCCCCAATCAATGACGTTGGAGCAGACGTTCCATTGCCCACCATTAAGAAGTTCGTATCGCAATTTCCCGTCTGGAGAACAACAAAACGGCGTAGGGCGATGGATTGCCGGTCGACCTATTCAAATACGGCGGAAAAGAACTAATAAGGAGCTTGCATTAGCTTTGTGAGAATAAGAATGGTTGGACGAAACATGCCCGACGATTGGTATTTAAGTGTGCTTTGCCCAATCCACAAAAAGGAAACCTCCAGAATCTAGATAAGCTTCGTCAACATCACTCGAGCTGCAGAGCTTAATCGAGCAGGTACAATTGTCTACAAGAGTGTACAGCTGCTGGAGTACGCCGATGACATCGATATCATTGGACATAACAACCACGCAGTTAGTTCTGCTTTCTCCAAGTTGAACAAAGCAGCGAAGCAACTGGGTCTGTTAGTGAACGAAGACAAGGTGAAATATCTCCTATAATTAAACAAATCTATCTATCTTGGAACCAGCATTAACACCAACAACGACGTCACACTCGAAATCCAATTCAGAACTACTCTTGCTAACAGGTGCTACTTTGGACTGAGTAAGCAATTGAGAAGTAAAGTCCTCTCTCGACGAATAAAGACCAAATTCTACAAGTCACTCATCATCAACGTCTTGCTATATGGTGCATTGACGATGACAACCTCTGATGAGTCCGCGTTACGAGTTTTCGAGAGTTGGTGCAGGAGCATATTAAGCGCATCATTTGAACATGACTCAGACGCCTCAGTAATCCTTGCATCGGCTCTCCTTTGAATACCATTTAATTTTCTGATGTTATGTTATTTTTTTAACGCTGGTGAAACCAGTGCTCCATATGTAAGAATTTGCCTAATGGCAGCCGAATACATCCGCATGACTATATTTGGTTTCGGGCTCCAACTTCTGCTTAGTATCCTCTGTGAGCCTTGTTATGATATAATAATTCTGCTATTAAACATTCCTTCTATGTCAAGATAGGCAGCCATTGTATATGACTGGAAGTGTAATGACTTCTATTACATTTACTAACTCGTTTCCAACCAGTTTCTGTTGATCAGCCCTTTAGGTATGAATTTGTTCAATCGAAAAGTTATTCGCTATGATTGATCTGTTGTGTATATCCATTGACCTTTTTAAGACGCTCATCATGAATGAATTAGTGATAAGTCTTTAGGATTATCGTGTGCGCTTCTGTCTAGTTTTGATTGGAACACCACCTTGACTCTTTTCCAACTTCTTGTAATATATGTTAGCCGGATACCATCCATATAGAACCTGTTAAGCCCTAGAACCATTGGTTCCTTTAGCTTCTGCAGCATTATGAGAGTAATCCCATCTGAACCCGCCACTTTAAATGGCAAGAGTTAGTAAGTTCCCATATTAAGTTTATAATATTGCAAAAACCAATAAAAGTTAGATTTCGTTTTCTTACAAAGTCTTCGCAATTTTCCTCTCTATTACCTCTTAACTACGGTTGAACTTCTTTGCTCTTCAAAAACTATAAAAATTCTTACAACGTCGCCGAGATTTGTCTCACTTGGCTACAATGAAATTGATCTTTCCTTCTTCTGCAATCAAAAATCATATTCCCATGGAATTCATTAATCCCAAATTACTAATTACATACGGAAGAGAAAATTCCTTTCGGGTAAAGCCTTCAACTCTGACTAATGAATAAATATTTTCCGAAAAGTTATCTCTGCGACGGTAAGTATGTAGGTAGAGTGGCTGTCTGACGACGCATCTAGGCCTTAGGGAAGTCCGTCATAAGTAAAATCCTTCACTCTATTGTCTCCTTTCTGAACCACACCGATCTTCTGTTGAAGTTCATCAGTACTAAAAGTTTTATCAGTGCAACTTCCGAAACGTTGTCAAGAAACCCTCGACCGATAGTTGCAATTCCCACGACTGCCGGTTCTACGTACCGGAATTGACTCGGATTTTATCCGACCAAGGGCAGTTCTTTCGGCGATCTAACCCTGTTTGGAAAGAAAAAAATTGTTTTCCTTTACAAAGCTCTTCTTTTATCTCCGAAAAACCTCAATAATCATGTGGCCTTCTTAGTCTACTGGCATGTCTGCCAATTAGACAGTGACCTGTTAACGCTCCTGATAGAGTTCTTATGTCGTTCTCTTTGAATCTTAGTAGTCGGCATTTCAGGCACATATTCCATTCATGCCACATACATATGTCTGCTTATTAAAAAATTTAGGGACTGTCTCCACCGTCTTCAAATATCTACAAGTAGCCAGAGTCATATAGAGTTTCTCTTTTCCGCGATATAATTGAAAGGTGGTACCTGTTTTGGCTAGTTCATCACCAGGAATATCACTATGTGTTGGGATCCGTTGCAGGTTTATCGGCAAATAGGACGTTAGAACCAATAGAGCTGAAGACATTCTTTCACTATCCTTTTATTATCTACTAAATTTAAGGTCATAAGATAGAAATCGTGGCTATGAGGATGCAACCTTTAACAAGTATGACGCATAAAGCATTTATAAAAATTAGCCAAATTAGTGAGGAATATAATCATCATTCCTTCTAGTGGCAACACTGTGTACAACATATGTTATGTTGCAGCAGCAAGTTGACATAATGTTTCTAGTTTTTATACATAACTACATAGTTCTACGAGGCATTGCATGACTGTCAGCTCTTGCAATTTTTTGTTTTTTCGCTGACTTTTCTTTATTTTACTTCTCTCATTAAATTTTAACGAAATGCAACCCGCCGCTAAGCATTCCATTACAGAAGTTGTGCGCAAGTTTTCTGCTGCGAAAGTTAGTAGTTGTTCCTTTTGAACGACATTGTCATCTTCATCATGAACAGCAGGCGAGTTAGCTGCGCTTGAGGAGTACGAGAGACGACGACGTCGACGATGTTGACGATGTTGACGACGAGAACGACGAGAATGTGTGCCTATCTAACTAGCAACTTCTTTGTTTGTCATCCACTTACCGTGGTGATGTCGTATGTCAGACATACTCATGTTAGTGTACGAGTATATTTCCAAGAATTAGTTTTAGCATTTCTTTTGTTGGCTCTAGAATGCGGCTCAAAATAAAATATTTGAAGCTGTCCTGTCGCCATATTTGAAGGCAATTTACTTTTGAGGGGACTTCTCGCATATATGTATATGTATGTATATACAAAGTGTGTGAAGTCTGAAGTGGTGTCCGAAACAACATTGTAAACAAAAAGTACTGAAAGGAAGTCCTCTTTGTTAACTACTAACCGCGGAGTTAGGTTATACAGTTAACTATTTAAACCGTTCGTTTCGAAATATACTATACTTCTGAAGGAATATCAATGAAAAAACTTTTCACAAACTTCGCTTTAGCCGAACTTTTGTTCGCCATTGTCAAGAAACAGGTAATAACCTCCTAGTGCCAGACTCGGACCATTCGGTGGAAACTCTGCTCCATGCCAGCGGAGCTTCTGGCTTGTAAATATCGATGTATATGGCCTGGCGTTGTTCTGATGAGCATGATTTCCCCGCTATTAGTCAAAGCAGACTGCTTCAGGCCGGATCATTCCTTCAGATCATTTCTTCAGATCTTTAAATTGTTGGCAGAAAAGGTCCGCATTAAAAATTTGGTGCTAGGGGAGCAGTATATAGCAGTCCCTTCCGATTCCACCAAACACATACAAGAGAAATATTCAAGACCGTCAATGCCGATAGTCAGTTCTTGCTTGACGTTGGCTTAACTATCTCAGTGTGTCCGAGTAACCATCCGCTTCATAAATGTCTAAATTTGGTTACGGTTAAACAGTGATTCTCGGTGAAAATTTGGTCCATGAGGTTTATTTGGTTTAAGTCAATGGCATCAAGTTTATTTTTGTATCCAAACTCGTTTAAATAAATTGAAACGGACCATTGAAAAATACTAGGTCTACAGCATTTCATGATATTTCATTTAAGATTTAATTCAAAAACAAAATACTCCCTCTGCTGCAATTTACATTAATCCCTTAACGTAATCATAATTGGAAAAAATAAAATTGGAAACTCCATTGTGGACTAGTTACTTTGATTAAAACGACCAGCTCAAGTAACGAAGTAGAAACCACTCTAAACAAAAGGGAACACACATACAATATCTGCAAGAGAGTCAAGCCAAATTACAACTAAAGGGAAGTGCAACTGCATCGGAAGTTCTTTACAGAAGAACGTGATGTCGAATAGCTAAAAGAAAATGGATAATGCAATGTGCAAAATATTAAAAACAATAGAGAGGATAAAATGATAAATTCCTTCTTTACCTTCACACATAATACAAATACTCGGAAGTATTAAATTACCAGATTACATCAAAAGGACGAAGGAGTAAAAGAGCTCAGATAAGCCCGTAAAGATAATCATGATTAAGATGTGATTTCACGGCTTAGGTGGTTACTTAAGGCGCTATTTAACGCATAGGCACGTTCGCAAAATTGCTACACATATTTCTATTCAAACATTTTATGGAAAATATGATGCAAGCGATGAGTAAAAGTGAAGTTTCTCTAGTGGAACAAGACAAAGAAATTATGTTCAAAAGGAAGAGATAAAATTTGTTCTGTTGTGCAAAGCATGGTTTGGAGAAAATTCGCTCCCTGATGCGGCTGAAAATTTTTTAATATTAATAGATTTACTATTTGTCGTTTTTATCTCTCTATGTCTCTCCTTCACTCTCTTTGCTCCTCTCTCTCTCTTTTTCCCTTCGAAAACAACACACCATTTCGTTGGTCAAGTTGTGTTCGTGCGTTTTGTATCCCTTCCTGCCTTTATCCAGTTTCGACCAATAATGTCGAAAAGTTCATCTAACTCTGATAACCCATTTTTACTTCGGTACTTATGTTTTTCTGCTTTAGCGTTTCGAGCTACATGTTTTTGAGGTTAGCACGACCCACAAAGAGCGTCTCATCTTCTTCTACTTTCATTTTCAGTTTGAATTCTCGCCTTGGAGAGTAATGTTCATTGCACCAGCTTCGGTCGGTAGCCAGAGTCCAATTGTCTGTTTGACTTTTTACATTTTTGATTTAGGCATAGGAAAAACGGTTTCTTCCGTGCGGTTTGGACTGCTCTTTTTCTTCTTCATGTTGATCTCCACACCGTTGGAAAGACCAGGTGGAGAATAACCTGAGTTCATTTGGAATATCCAATTGGCGTATAGCAAAAAGAAGAAACGAGCGATGTTGGTAACTCGGCTCGGTGTCTACGCTAGTAAAAGAAGAAAAAAGGGTCTTAGAATAATGGAATGTGTTATCTTAGTATAATTAGATGGATATATTCTTCAAACCATCCTTTTTCTTCAGCTACCCAATACATTTAGTGGCATCTGTCTTGCTTCCCTTCCTCTGGTCCCCGCTTTAGTCCGATCTCCACTCCATCATACAGTACACATGAGTTTTGACATGAAGCCTTATAGGAATTCAGGGCACTGGTCAGTATTTAAATCAGCTGAACCTGTGCCGCCAACCTCCTGTCGACGTAGCATCGAATGTACTTTAGGACCTATCAAGATCTTAACAGAATGGAAGCGCCCGTGACATTACACTGAAAGCAATTTCTGCAAAATGTCAGATTTGCGTACTGAGGTAACAGAATGCCACAGTCGTCAGCGCAAGCCCAACTTCTCCAAAACGTGTGACTATGAGTACTTCGTTGCCTGATTTCGGAACTTATCAACAGAGCTGTGCTCTTTGGTCGAGGGTTGTTTATTTATTTTCACCAACGTCTTGCAGGCCGTTCACTATCCGCCATTCGTGACCACGGCTGAGCTTATGAGTTGAGAATAGTTTGTCTAACGGCTTCCGTTGAAGCGCGCTTAACGCTTTTTTCGACTTCCTCTCGAGGCAGCTCCACAGGAATTGTTGATTTTTATTTTGAGGCAGAATCTTGTCACCTCGTCACCGGCATTCCATAGGATGTTTCAAATCATTTAAGCCGAATCCTGCTCCCCTATTGCTCTTGATGGGGGATTGCTTATTGGGTATTCGCTGTTAACCTAAGAACTTAGGTTATCAACAGTTCACCAAGCTGTAGCTCTTTCTGGGGTGAGCTTAGCCTAGAATAAAGTTCATAATATGAAGCTGTTAGATCCTTCATATCTGTATTCTTACTATATACCATTAAAGTGGTAGAAAAGTTCATAAAGCTTGATGTCGATCATTCAGTTTGTATGGCGCTATATGGTTCAAAACGATCAGATCGATATCTCGAAAACTGTGGGACCTACAAACAGGCAGTTCGACAGACGAACCTAACTAAATCGTTTAAGCAAGGCTGTTCGTTTATATATGTATTTATTTTTTATATTCTCTGACATTTCCTTTGGGTGTCACAAATTTCGTGAAAATTTTAATATACAATGTTCAGGGTTCGAGCAGCTAATTTAATCATCGGGTTTCGGTGGACACTTGACACTTTATTGCCACTAAATTTATTTGCCTACAACCACATTTTAGTACTATTCTCTTCCGAACCCTTGATTAAAAATAAAACATAGTAAATCTTTATTATAGTTCGCATACTTGATGTGGCACCAACAATTCCTGCCACCTACGAGTACGTATACTCTTGGCCTCACACATCAGCATGCTCTTGAATTATTCAAAATCTCTGTCGTTGAAAAGTTTCGGTGCAAAATGGCTGCCGTGGGTAAACTTTAGCGCGCGCCATGCGCGCCCACAATCGATTCATTCGCATAGCCTCAAGTTGCAACACACGCCAATCGCGTAGTGAAATTGGTTGTGGTGCACCGAATGTGGTAGGAAGCTGTTGGCATTTTGAACGTTTACACTCTTTTGTGACTTTTCCCGGTGGTGACAAGTGCGTGGCATCGCGAATTGAAAAGTCGTGCACCCTGAATTTCAATGAACCGCCTATGAAAAATTAAACTGTCATGAAGAGTGAAAAAGTTTAAAATCTCACCTGCATGCCGCCAACATTTCTTTTCGTAATTGCGCTAAATAAGTAAATGTATCGGCATGTATTCGTATACGAATCCCAGATATTCTGGACATGCAAATATATCGCGTAGACTAATGTTATCGACAATAACTCGAGCTGCAGAGCTGAATAGAGAAGGTACAATCTGCTATAAGAGCGTGCAGCTGCTGACGTACGCCGATGATATTGATATTATTGGCCTCAACAACCGCGCCGGTAGTTCTGCTTTCTCCAGACTAGGTAAGGAAGCGAAGCAAATGGGTCTGCTAGTGAATGAGGGCCAGACGAAATATCCCCTTTGCTCCCACGTCACTGTTGACAATCATACCTTCGAAGTCGAAGATAATTTCATCTATCTTTGAACCAGAATTTACAACAACCGCAACGTCAGTCTCGAAATCCAACGCAGAATAACTCTTGTCAACAGTTGCTAATTTGAACTGAGTAGGCAATTGAGAAGTAAAACTCTTTCTCGACGCACAAAGACCAAACTCTACAAGTTACTCATCATTCCCGTCCGCCATATAGTGAAGCGTCGTGGGCGATGACTACAACTGACAAATCGACGTTACGAGTTTCCGAGAGAAAGGTTCTGCGTAAGATTTGTGGTCCTTTGCGCATGGACCGCGACGAACACCGCACTCGATGGAACGATAAGCTGTTTGAAATATACGACGACATTGACATAGTTCAGCGAATCTAAAGACAGCTGCTACGCTGGCTAGGTCATGTCGCCCGAATGGATTAAAACACTGCATCTCAGAAAGTTTTCGACGCAGTACCCGCTAGCTGAAGCAGAGGAAGAACTCCTCTCTGTTGGATGAAAAGACCAGGTGGAGAATGACCTGGGTTCATTTTGAATATCCAATTGGCGTCACATAGCAAAAAGGAGAAAAGAGCGAAGTTGTTAACTCGGCACGGTGTCTACGCCAGTAAAGAAGAAGAAGAAAGGGTCTTAGAATAATGGAATGTGCTATCTTAGTATAATTAGGTGGATATACTGTGCCCAAAAAATATTTGAATTTAAACTGCGCGCGTCGAAGGATTTGAAGAATTATTTTTTTTTAGGTTGGTAGTACTGTCAGTCACATTTATGTCAAATTTCATGTCAAAATACTCATTAGTGTTTGAGATACGTGTCGTTTTGTGAGCTGTTAAAAGTGAGTTTTTCGTTTTTTGCGATGTCGAAATTTGTTGAGCAAAGAATTTGCATTAAATTTTGTTTACGGAATCAATTTTCTGCTGCGGATACGTTGAGGATGGTGCAGAAAGCCTTTGGTGATGAGGCTATGTCTAAAACAAATGTTTACAAGTGGTATAGTGAGTTCCAAGCCGGGCGTGAACGTGTCGAAGACGAAGAGCGTCCAGGGCGACCATCAACCTCAACCGACGAAGCTCACGTTCAACAAATCAAAGATTTGGTGTTGAAAAACCGTCGATTAACAATTAGAGACCTTGCTGATGATGTTGGCATATCGAAAGGCTCAGCCAATACCATTTTGAAGGATGTTTTGGGCCTCAAGCGCGTCAAATCTCGACTCGTACCAAAAACATTGAATTTTTTGGAAAAAGGCATCGCGTTGAACTGTATGAAACGATGCCTTCCGACTACCAGGGTGTCATGAAATGCATTATAACTGGCGATGAGACTTGGATCTATACTTACGACCCCGAAACAACCGATCAATCGAGCGAATATCGTGCCAAAAGAGAGCCGAGACCAAAAAAATAGCGCCAAAGTCGCTCAAAAATCAAGGTCAAGTTGACTGTTTTCTTCGATTATCGTGGTGTTGTGCATTATGAATTCCTTCCAACCGGTCAAACAGTCAACAAGGAATATTAATTGAACGTTATGCGTCATGTGCGTAACGCTATCCGCCTAAAAAGGCCGGAATTGTGGAAAGAAAATTCTTGGTTTTAACACCACGATAATATAGCATCCCATACTGCCCTCGTAATTCGTGATCATTTCGCCAAAAACTCAACCCATATCGTTTGACAGCCACCGTAGTCACCTTATCTGGCGCCGTGCGACTTCTGGCTGTTCACCAAGCTCAAAAGACCGCTCCGGGGACACCGTTTTTATAGAGGAGATTCAATCCGCAGCGATGATGGAACTGAAGGCCATCCCGGAAAGTGACTACAACCAGTGTTTCGAGGATTGGAAAATCCGTTGGCATAAATGCATTGCAACGGGAGGGGATTACTTTGAAGGGAATGAAATTGATTTGGAAGAATAAATAAAGAATTTTCAAAATAAATACAATGTCACCTTATTTTTTGGCCACAGAGTATTCTTCAAACCATCCTTTTTCTTCAGATACTCAGTACATTTAATGGTATCTGTATTGCTTGCCTTCCTCTGGTCTTGACGAATTGCGGGCGTATAAAATGTTAGATCGCACGCAATTTAGCTTTTCCAAACGGTAAATTCCTTGTTTCCTTTGTGTGTTTTGCACTGCAAAAAGGTAAGCAAAAAAAATTGGGAAAATAAAATTCTGTTCTACATCTTTGTCTTTTGTTTAGAATTATTCACTAGAATTTTGATGCTGAAATAATGAATGAGAATGTAAAAAATCGCTGAGCGTACGCTGCTCCTCGCTTCGTTAGCGTTTCATAAATTATTTGCCACTTCTAGCCAAATGGTCCAGCGCGCTCTTCATTTCTAGGCAATTTAGTTAATTAAGCAGCCAACATTCAAAAGAAATCCGCCGAGATTGCTGACAATTGCCACTCGCCACCTCAGTGTACCCTTGCCACGAGCAACTTGATTTGCAAATAATCAAACGAAAAATTAACACAATTAACAAAAAAGCCAAACTTAATGAATAATTTGAAACTCAAGTAGTCTCCACTTTCAACAGACATATTGCCTTTCCGAAAATATTTCACATTTATTTCGCCCATTAGTAACGGTGCACACCACTTTCTACGCTTCCATGAGGGTGTTCTTTCAACATTAATTAATTAAGTATGTTTCGTGCAAAAGTTACTGGCAACATGCTCACTATCTGAACCTGTATTTATTTTCGTCTGACCCCAACCCTTTCAACGCTTACAGCTGTACATATAGCATATAGTACCGTAGTATACACAAACGCACCTTTTCCGATTCGCTCATTTGAACTCTTGTTTACAAGTGGAAAACTTTTCAAGCCAAGAAGACAAATGAGCACGAACGCGAACTCTACCTTCGTAAGCAAACGCGCACGCGACTTTTCATGGTTCACGTCCAACGTGTTCCGGCGCCACAGCTTCACGTTGCCATGCATTTGGCGGGGTGGTGGGTGCGATCAAAGTGAAAGACCGTCTCAACACTGCTACTTCGTTGTCAATTATAGTGATTTTTCTTAGCTTCCACCTTCCAGTGAGATAGAGTGAAATTAAAACCCACGAATATGCGCTCATTGGCGCGAAGCCTGAGTTGCTCTATACTTACTGTGCCTGAGTTTTAATTTACTTTCCTTCAGATTTAAATTTCATCATGCGCAACTGAAGGAGATAAGTGGTAGTTGAAGTGGAAATTCTTAGGTGTTGAAATGTTAACAGCTGGAGAGTGTAATGATTCTACTTTTTCACTCTTTCAAACTAAGTACATACACAAATATATTGTATGCAGTTAGATAGCAATTCTTCTGGAGTTGTAAGAGCGTAGTTAATAAGAGAGTGCTAATGTGTCGTTACTTCTATAGAAATATTGTAACATGCACTCGCTTGAGTGCTGATGAAACTCTCGAAATCGAACAAAAGTTGTCATATAGGCCACACTTTTCTTTAAGGCTAGAGTGGGTTCAAAAACGGACTCCAGTTTCAGCGCGAAAGTCCCAACTTAGCTAAGTGATTTTTTTTTAATTCTAATTATGAATTAAGTGTTTATATATTTCCATCTAGTCTTCTTCCCTACAGCTTCTGCAGCCGGCGTCCGGTAAGATTCTCAACCTTACATTATGGACACTAATAAGGCAAGGTCTGGTGAGAACTTCCACAACTACAAGAAGATTCTAGCTTTACTGAAGCCAAAGACGTCAATGGATTTCTTACGATCGATCTCTAGTCATGTATCCAGTAGTAGAACTCACGAGAAGAGGCAAGCACCGATTTTGGCTTCCATGTCTATCATCATTTCAACTAATAGCAAGGCTGGAGTACCTTTCCTTGGCAGCTCATCAGCTTTTCAGTTACCTGCAATTCCTCTGTAACCTGAAACCTGTCTTATCACAAAGTGACTTGTTGCCATTGATAACAAGGTTAGGTGTTCCTTAACCACTCTTACCGCACGGTTATGCAGGTTAGTTTTGCAGCCCTGTTATCAGATTGGATATTCTCTTCTCTAAATGAGGATACACTTCGGAGATCTAAAACTGAAGTTGCCAGGAGATCTAAAATTGAAGTTATTGGAGAGTGTCTAACAATATACCCCTCCAACAACCTTTCATCCAAGCTTTGACTCATTGAGAAGCTCATTGCTCTCCTCCTACGGCTTCTACCCACCCATAACTCCCTCGCAGGTATGTGTTGGTAGAGAAAAAGCCGCCAGAGTTTGGTTTGGTGAGTTCGTGATCCAAAAGATCCGATATAAAGTAAAAATGTGTGAGCGTGATTTTCGAATGTCCAGACATCTGTTCATTTAAAACCCCAGATTCTCTGAGTCTGATAACAAATTTTCACAGCCTTATCTACAGGCAATGTATTCAAAATGACATTAAGTGCCATAGCTGGAGTGGATCTTAGTGCATCACATATACAGATAAGTGTCTATCGTTGAACGCTCCCGATCTTCTTGCAAATGAGTTGTTTTCTAGATCCCTCCACTACACAAAGGCCTTATAGAACATAACATGCTTGAATATAGTGTGGTAGAGCCAGAGAACCACTTTTGATGAGAGATCCCACCTTTTGCCAATGACTCCGCAGTATAAGGCAATTAATACCCTCTGTACTCTCTCCTCGATTTCAGGCTTCCATGAAAGATTTCTATCTAGCACGGCCAATACTTTCCATCCGCGACAGTAATCTTGTATATTTTAGTAAATAGAACCTTCGTCCTTATAAGCAAAAAACTGGAAAAGATGAATTTTACACCCTTCTCTTTTAAGTGCATTTTTCATCAGCAAAATTCTTCGTCTTAAACAGACAAAAGTAGTAACCACTTTGTGGTAGGAAGTCCAAACTATGAGGTGGATGTCGAAAAACCTCGCAAACTCCCGGTACTTCTATCGAGTCGCTGTCGTTGTGGACCACAATTAATCTTCTATTTGCCCAAACTGGCCGCTCGTAGAAGATTGCTTTCTTCAAACGGTCCAATTGTTCGCGAGCTACGCTCGGACTCGATTCCAAAATTAACGGAACTAAAATTGCGTGATATTATCTGTTACATTACTCAAACAACACCGTGTCAAGCAATCATAAAACTACCACAGAATTATTATTAGTACAAAATCTTACTCATTTTCGGTATTTGGGGCTTTGAGGAGGTATAGTCTCATTTCGAAACCTGTCATTGGAACTCAACTCGCGATCATATTTCGAAAAATATTACACTATATCTTTACCGTTTAGTCCTAGGAATTACAAACAACCGTTATGTGACATTAAACTCTGTGCAACACGTTGCTTGATCATAAAAATATTTATCTACATCTACACTATACTTTAGCTCCAACCAAAGTTGCATGTGGGACACATTGGTTGCAGCATTTGTGGCAAGTGCTTTAATACTTTAAAGTGGAATATTGCCATTTTTATGTAATAAAGCTTACGCCACGTCAGAAAGCTACAGCACAAACAAAAAAAAATTCGAAAAGAGCACAAATTTTAATTTGCCGCCATTCGCGCGCTGCACTTCCGGACAGCCAGGCAGCGTATTTTAAAAACAATTTTTTCTGCAAACGGCAATTTATTTTGCTGTGTTGTATACTTTCGTGCGCTCATCTATGTAAGCTACCAAGTCAAAAAAAAAAAAAAACAATAATAACAACAACAACAACAATAAAAAAGCGTGGCACACGAGCGGGTTGCGCAGTGGCACAAAGAGGGAAGCGCATAAAAACCCAAATTGCACTGGCACTCGAAGTGTTTTCCGACTGAAACGAATTAAATTTGCAGCAGCGGGTCATTATGGCGGAAATGTTGATCCAAGCAAAAGAACTCCTCAGGCAAACACGCGGCCAAAAGGAAGTAGGAACAGCGAAATCAGCAGCCATGAAATATATATTATTACAGTAACTGCCTGCATATGTTAACCTATACCCTGAACAGGGTATATGAAAATTGCTGCGAAGTACTAGTCGTTAATTTCTTGAGATATTCAGCTGAAATTTTGTACACCTACTTTTCTTACCAAGGAGCAGCACATTTTTCGGTACCGTCGAAATCGGACTATTATTGCACTAAGCTGCCATACAAACTGAACGATCGGAACCTGGAGGTTGTATGAAGAACTTTTTCATTTGATGAGATAACTTCACGAAATTTTGAATGAAATTTTTTTTTTGAGACGAAGATACAATCTCCGAAAAAATTATTCAGATCCGACAACTACAGCATATAGCTGTCATACAAACTGTGCGATCGGAACCTGGAGGTTGTATGAAAAACTTTTTCATTTGACGAGATATCTTCATGAAATTTTGCACACCAATTTTCTCAAGCCAAACTTATAATCTCCGCAAAAATTATTCAGATCGGACAACTATAACATATAGCTGCCATACAAACTAACCAATCAAAAGAAAGTACTTGTAAGAAAGCTTTTATATCCGTGAAGGGTATTATAGCGTTGCTGCAGCTGAAGTTACCGTTTTTCATGTTCTTCTTTCTTGTTGCATATTGTGTTTTGTATTGGTGTACAATAAATATGTGCTTGCGAACGTGGAACGTGCCACAGTGGCCACTTGCAGCACGCGAAATTGTTGTAAATACGAGTGTGGCGGCAATAAGTTGTTGTTTGGCTGCAAAAGTTCCGGCAACGGTAAAATAAGCGTTTGTCGCTATTTTCGTTACAACAGTGGCATTGCACAAACACACACTCGCACACACGTGATATACATATGTGTATGTGTGCATATTTTCCTTTTTTCGGTTGCTCGAATGTCACCATCATTTTTTAATCGACATTAAAAATATTGCAACAGCATTTACATATTTTCAGCGAGCAGGACATGTGCTCCCTTGATTCTCTCACCACGCACACACATATACCGCGCATTTTCACCGTCAGCGCGAATGGCGCGGCCACCGCTCATCGCACTCGCTATAACGGCTTGAATGGGTGGGGTGAACAGTGCAATTATTATGCAATTGTACTTTTTGTTGCCAATTGTTGTTGTTGCTTTTTGTTGTTATTGCGACATTCCAAATGAGCGCCCGGTTAGTAGGGCAGAAATTAAGCAAAGCATCCGAGTACAGTCTATTAAATGGATTAAAGCCGGATCATTCGTTCACTCATGCGCTGCAAGGGAGCGCGGGCGGAACGTGCAGAGGTAAGGAAAATGGCGCAAAAGAGTTTAAAAATAATAAATGGAAAACAGTCAGCGCTGTTATCCACTTATAATCTTTGTTTATTCCGTGATTTAATGCAGTCAGCTGAAATTAAATGACCAAAGAGGTTTATTTAAAAGCCCGCAAAACCGGCGGCCACAGCACTTCGTTTAATGCTTATACTTTGAAAATGGAAAGTGATAGTAAACTAGGATTTACTGGCTTATGAAAATGGTTGGTATTATTGTCGGCGAACTGTCGGGTATTCTATTTAATTATGGTCGTGAGAAAGCAAAAAATCTATGATCAACAGACGGTTCGTCAGGAAATATTTGCTCTAAACTTAGTTATGCAATTCTACAACCCTAAGTTTCAGTTATAGAAATGTGGTAACTATATCCGATAGCATGATTCGTAACACTGCTTATCGGAGACAACTGGGACCACCTTTTGTCAACTTACCGTTTTATCTAGAATATTTTTCAAACTAATGACTTTAGCAGACTGTATGAGGCACAGACTGTGCGCTCAATCTTTTCTCAATCATCGAAATATTTCATGATTTGACTGGTTTGGGTGTCTGGCTACAATGGTATTGCAGGGAACCATCAGGCTGATGAACCGTAGAATAGGTACGGGTTGGAGCACCTTTGGGTTCTTGTGGTTCACTACTGGACTGTTGGACCTCAGACCAAATCAGCAAGCACTGGTCGACTTCCAGCAACTGTGCAGTATCCAAGTCCTTCTGGTCCGTGATAATTGGTACTTTTTTTCTCAGCATCTTTGAGCGTGTAAGCCCGGAAATGGAACTATGTTTCAGTCTTATCTCCATCGTAGAGTTACTTTATGATTAGACTGATATGGGTGCCCGGCTACAGCCGTATTGCAGAAAACCGTCAGCCTGTTGAGCGCTTCAGGCTCAATAACTGCGGAATGGTATTGGGTTAGAGCTCCTTTGGCTTCTTGTAGTTGGCTACGAGATTGTTGAAGCTCAAATCAAATCAGCAAGCGCAGGTCGACTATTGTGGTATTGTGGGGAACCGTCAGGCTGATGAGTTTGATCTCAATAACCGTGGAATGGTGGTTCACTACTGGACTGTTGGACCTCAAACAAAATCAGCAAGCACTGGTCGACTGCCATCAGCTGTGCAGTATCCAAGTCCTCTTGGCCAGTGGTAAATCGTACTTTTTTCTCTCAGAATCCTTGAACGTTTTAGCCCGGAAATGGAACCATGTTTCAGTCTTATCTCCGTTGTCGAGTTACTTTATGATTAGGCTGGTTTGGGTGTTCGACTACAGCGGTATTGCAGAAAACTGTCAGGCTGTCGAGCGCTTCAGGCTCAATAACCGCGGAATGGAAATGGGTTAGAGCTCCTTTGGCTTCCTGTGGTTCACTACGGGATTGTTGAAGCACAGATCAAATCAGCAAGTCATTCTGGACCGGGGTACATTTTAAGAGATTTGTTTTTTTTTTTTTTTATCTCAGCGTCTTTAAGAATTTCAACCCAGAGATGGAACTAAAAGAAGCTCCCACAGCTGTTTTTTGAGGTTCTTAAGCAACCACTTTATGGTCTGTGAAGTGCATACTACGAGTTTTTGTCTACGCCGAATGGTTTTGATGATCTAAGCTTCGCTTAAAAAGAAGCTTATGAAGTCAACCAGGTTTTTTGCCAATACGGTTGAGCCTTTCTATGCCAGGGACATAAGGAAATTACCTTAAAAATGGCAAGACCTGCAGAATACTAGTAAGAACAAAGCATTCCTTTTCATAATAGAATGTGAAAATAGTTGAAGAAGTGTTGTTATAGAGATATTCTTAAAAAAAAGTCTTCCGAAACCAGTTTTTTTCAAAACAACAGGTATGACTTTAATTGTTCTAGGTCAAATCAATTACATCGCATATAAAGTTCTATGGAGCGTATTGTCTGAGCGAATCAAGCTCACCGCCAAGAAACTGATTGGACCTTATCAGTGTGAGTTCAAGCCTGGAAAGTCAACAACTCACCCGATTTTACCATGGGAGAAGACTCGTGAAAAGAGGATCGACAAACACCACACCTTCGTAGATTTTAAAGCTTCTTTTGATAGCACTAAAATGAGCTGCCTCTATACCGCTATGTCTCAATTTTGTATCCCCGCAAAACTAATACGGATGTGTCTTCTGACGCTGAGCAATACCAAAACCTGGATCGAGATCGGCAAGAATCCTTCCGAGCCATTCGATACCAAACGAGGTTTCAGACGAGGGTAAGACGAAATATCTCCTGTCATCAAACAAACAGTCGTCGCATTCTCGACTTGGCTCCCACGTTAGATAGATAGATTATTAATTGAGGCATGCACTGCGACCATGGGTCTATTGTGCCCTCACCTAACTCACAGGGACTCGCTTAGCCCCAGTATATTGATGAAGTCCAATATTCTACTGCGTGCTAGCGAGGCAGTGTGATCCCTATCCGGAAACATGGATCCGAGGGCCTTTGACCTGCGCCTACAGACTGCGTTACAGTCGAATAGCAGGTGCTCCGGGGTTTCAGGCTCACTGTCACAGAACCGGCAGTTAGCGCAAGATGAGAGGCCCATTTTCGATAAGTGCCTTTTAAGCTTGCAGTGGCCGGTGTAAAATGCGACTAGGAGCCTGAGTTTGTTCCTTGGGAGGTTGATTATAGTCTCGAACCTCTTCTGATTATACCCCCCAACTAACAGTTTGGCATGGCGCATCCCGTGCGCACGCTGCCAATGTGCCTCCCTGCACGCCCTTTCTTCTTTACGAAGCAGTTCCTTCACCGTATGAGGACCCACTCCAGTGAATGGTTCGGGCCCCACCATAGCAGTGGTGGCTGCGGAGCGGGCAAGCTCGTCAGCCAGTTCATTGCCGGCTATACCCCTGTGACCAGGCACCCAAATCAGGTGTACCTGGTTCCTCTCGGCTAGTTTGTCAAGCCTTGTTCTGCACTCTTGCACTAATAGCGATTTGATCTCGTGAGATGAGATCGCTTTTAGTGCCGCCTGACTATCGCTGAGTATAGCAATTCGCTCGTTGCGATAGTCGCGGTAGAGGTTTATCTCGATACACCGACTAATGGCTAGAACTTCGGCTTGGAAAATGCTCGGAAAGGTTCCCATCGGAATGGAGAGCTTGGTACGCGGACCCGCGATACCCGCACCTATTCCTTCCGATGTCTTCGAGCCATCGGTGTACCACCTCAAAGTGCTATCCCTTAGCATCTGCTCAAGAGTGGGGTCGCTCCACTCACTCTTGCTACCGAGGGTAACCTTAAACTTCCTTGTTAAGTGGGTCGTTTTGCTGATGCCATCCCTCGGGAGGAGCGCAATAGGAATATCGCCACTTATTTTCTCCATCCTCTGGCACGAAATTATCTTGCCTTTGCCACCACCCTCTGCTGTTATCTGCAGAAGTGAGTACTTGGCTACTTGACCTATTATTATATGGAGCGGTGTCAGTTCCATTAGGACTTCCAGAGCCGCCGTGGGGCAGGTCCGCATGGCTCCCGTCATGCATACGCATGCTAGCCGCTGTAATTTGGACAGTTGGGTCCCCACGGAAGCCTGTGTCGCCACAGAGGCCCAGGACATCGCCCCGTATGTAATAATAGGTCGGACAATCATGGTGTATAACCACCTAATGATCCTTGGCTTACAGCCCCAGGATCTACCCGCCAGCCGTTTGCATACCATCAGTGCTCTTGTTGCCTTGGCTACCGTTTGATGCACGTGCTGCTTCCATCGCAGGGTAGAATCCAGAGTGAGACCTAGGTACTTAACCTTGTTTGTCATTTCAATCTCTCTGCCCCCAAGTGTGAGGTTCCTCAGGCCGGGTAGGGACCTGCGCCTTGTAAATGGGACTATGGTTGTCTTCGAGGGGTTGATGTTTAATTCAACTCCCCTGCACCACCCCTTCGCCAGGTTTAGACCACGTTGTACTAGGTCGCAGAGAGTATCCTCAAATTTACCTCTTGCTAATATCACTATGTCGTCCGCATACCCTTGGTAGCGGATCCCGTTGTCGGTTAGCAATTCAAGCAGTTCATCCACGACAAGGCTCCACAGTAGTGGTGATAGTACACCTCCCTGTGGGCATCCTCTTGTCACCCCCAGACGAATTGTTGTATCGCCTACTATGGTCTCGGCTATTCTGGTGCGCAGCACGGCATCAATCCATCTGCGCACCGGTGCAGCCACCTTCCTTCTCTCCAGTGCCCTGGCTACACTCCTGTGAGACGTGTTGTCAAAGGCACCTTCGATATCTAGAAAGACGCATATCATCACCTCCCCTTCCTCCAGTGTGCTCTCGATCTCCGAGGTCAACTGGTACAGAGCCGTACTGGTTGATCTTCCCGCTCTGTAAGCATGCTGAGCAGCATGCAGGGGTACAGTTTTCAGCGCCGTCAACCTTATATTGTTGTCGATGATCTTTTCCGAAGTTTTCAGCAGGAAGGAGGTTAGACTGATCGGCCTGTGAGATTTGGCCAAGGAGTAGTCCCTCCTACCTGCTTTTGGTATGAAGATCACCTCTGCAGTCCTCCATGGATCCGGGATGTACGCCAGTGCGAGACTCTCCCTTAGCAGCCGAACAAGGTGAGGTAGCAACAGCTGCTCGCCCTGTTGCAAAAACGCCGGGAAAATACCATCCACCCCCGGAGACTTGAATTTTTCGAAAGAGGTCAAAGCCCACCGGATCGAGTCCGCAGTAATTAGCTGTTTAGCGGTTTCCCAATCCAAGCGTGTCGGCCTCCGTTCGCTCACAGGTAGACTTTGGTCCACCGGGATGGTCTCCGGGAAGTGAGCACGCAGAAGTTCTGACGCCCTTTCCTCCACACTGGTCGTAAACGTCCCGTCACTCCTTTTAATGGCCAGTTCCGTGCTGGACCTTCCACTGGCCAGAGCTTTGTGCAACCGCGCCGCTTCTGGTGTGGAGGAGACCTTTTCACAGAAGCTTCTGAAACTGTTTTGTTTTGCTGACCTAATCTCCCAGACCCCTGTACGCTTCGCCTTGTTAAATAGGCTGCGTACCTTCTTCCTGAGGTCTGCGAGCTTTCTTGTCCACCAGGGACAGTTGCATCTGTCTGTGGGCGCTATTTGGGGACAGCTATCATTGTAGGCTGTAGTGATTGCCACATTAAGTGCCAACACCCTGCTCTCTATCCCCAGGCTCGTGACGCTATCATCGATCTGACCATGCCTTTGTAACCCGTCCTTTAATTTATCCCTGAAAACACCCCAGTTTGTTCTGCGAGGGTTGCGTCTCGGAGGAAGTTGCCTAACCTCTACCTTCAGTGCGAACCTTATTATCCTGTGGTCTGACAGGGAGGGTTCCGTTGAAACCCTCCACCCTGAGACCCATCCGTTAGCGTGCTCGCTGCTGAAGGTGATGTCCAGCACCTCCCTCCTGCTTATGGTTATAAAAGTGGGTTCACAACCCACATTTTCGATTGCTAAATTACTACCTAATATATACTCTAATAAAGACTCACCCCTTGCGTTGCAGTCCCACGTTACTGTTCACAGTCTTAACTTTGAAGTCGTAGATAATTTCGTCTATCTAGGAACCAGCATTAACACCAACAACAACGTCAGCGTCGAAATCCAACGCAGAATAACTCTTGCCAACAGGTGCTACTTCGGACTGAGTAGGCAATTGAGAAGTAAAGTCTTCTCTCAACGAACAAAGACCAATATCTACAAGTCACTCTTTATCCCTGTCCTACTATATGGAGCAGAAGCATGGACGTTGACAACATCTGATGCATCGGCGTTACGAGTTTACAAAAGAAAGGTTCTGGGGAAGATTTATGGTCATTTGAGCATTGGCAACGACGTACCGCAGTCGACGAAGTCTTGAGCCGTACGAGATATTCGACGACATTGACATAGTTCAGTGAATTAAGTGACAGACGAGAGTATTCGACACAGTATCCGCCTTGGGAAGCAGAGCATTCCGTTGAAAATGCAGAGAAGGACCCGGCTATACTTGGAATCTCCAATTGGCCCTAAACAGCGAAAAGGAAAAAAGACTGGCGCACTGTTGTAAACTGGGCTATAACCGCGTAAGCTGTGTCTACGCCAATGAAAAAGAATAAGAAGGTCGGGTTAATAAAGGCCGGTTACTTAAAGCAATCTTCTGCCTTCTGGTAACTGAACTCTTTATTATACTCGTACCCATGTTGATTGGGATACACCAATATTGCCACACATTCTTTACAATGCAATCCAAATTCCCTGGAATAATAAATCCCATAAGAACTTGAACTACAATTTCTGTCTTGTATTACGAGCTCTTTGAGTAAATTTATTAATACTTTTTCATCATTTACACAGTATCCAGGTCGCTCAGACACACATAACAACAGCAATTTTACTAATATTTTCGCCAATAAGTATGCTTTATAAATCTATTTATATAAAAATAACGTGTCACGTTGTTTGTCCGCGATGGACTCTTAAACTACTGAACTGATTTTAGTAAAATTTAACACACTGTGTCTAGTTCGAACCAACTTAGAACAAAGGACAGTAAAATCAATTAAAAAAATACAATAAAAGCTCTATTAAATAGGCGCTCTCTTAAGCGGACATCTCCATTAATCATGCACATTGACCGGTCTCATAATATGTTGATGTTTATTAAGGGGTTAGGGGTAGTTAGAATTTTCAAAAAATTAAATTTTTGCATTTTCGTTAAGTGTAATATCTTAAAAATATTCCCTGAAAATTTCACGTTGATCCGATAATTAGTTTTTGAGTTATTCGAGAAATAAAAAAGAGAGCTCGGGCACTTCAAAGCGCTAGTGTGAAACTTTAAACGCGTTTTTCTCAAAAATGAGTTTTTTGTACAACTTTAACTCGAAAACCGTTTAGTAGATTTTAATGAAATTTATACAGCTTTTAGAACACATAATAAACTCGGGCCTGATCGAAGGATTTTTATTTTTTCGAAACTTTCGATTTTCTAAGACCAATTAATTGTTGATTTTTTCGCAAAAATTTAGAAAAAAATTTGCTGAGACCGCCATTTTGTTAATTTTTGAAAAAAAAAAAATAAATAAAATCCTTCGATCAGGCCCGGGATTATTTATTTATAAAACTAATTTTTTTCAACTATAACTTTGTAAATAATATTTTTTTTTTTTTTTGAACTTAAGTCAACACATCATATAATAATGCCACATTACTACTTTTGTAAAATAACATGATTTAGTAAAAACATATGCAAAATTAAACCTCAAGTACAATCCCTTGGATTCTTAAACCGACAAAAACGTTTCCGCCTTTATTCGTAAATAAAATTTTCACTGTATTGAATAGTTTATTGTGTGAAAAATAGTGTAAAATGTATATGCCACAGCAACGCGTGGCCAGATCCACTAATATTCTATAATAAGCAACAAAAACAAGTAGATAACATAATATCATATATTGTCATCAATTACATAAGTATGCTTTTCATTAACAACCTTCGCATAAAAGAGCCCAACTGCTATAACACAGGTATATATCAACTCCACGGTAAAACAGAAACAGCAAAAAGATCGCATAAATATTAATGTTTTCCAGTGTGCTGTAGTGCAAGCGGGGGAAATTCATACTTGCACAGCTCATTAACGCACAAAACACATCGTTTACAACGCAACAACAAACACAACAAAGCCACAAAAATATGAATCACGATTACACAAGCAACCAGGCGAGGTGTTAAGTGCCGCCGACTGCCGCACACGCACCCCGCACGATGCTGAAGCAACCGTACAGTGATGCGCCGCCGCCAATTTGCTATAATGATGATCACTCATACGCCCCGTCAGCCGTGGGCGATTGTAATTGAAAGCACAACAACACATGATGTGTGCACAAACGGACCAGCACGGGGGATTTCATATTTTTCCGCTTGCCCACACAATTACTTAAATGCGCCTGTAAGCAAACGAGTAAACACAGGGCGGCCCATGCACAGCGGCATTAAATATTTACAGCGGTGGCTATATATATATATATGCAACGCAGGGTATTTTTATATATATTTATATATATATTCATATGTATGTATGTATATGTATACTCAGTTGTGTGAAAAATATGCGCCGATATTTATAGATTGTTGTTGCCAGCAACAACACGCGCAAGTAATTTCTATATTTATGAATATTTCAAATCCCAAGTGTGAAAAAGCAACAATCGGAAGCCAACCACACGACAACAACAATAATACCACCTATAGGCTACATAAGGTTTAACAAACGTGTAGGTAGCGTAGCATTGAAAAAGAAAAGCTGAAAGGCAGCAATGTACGCGCATCACTGAACCACCTGTTGCACACTTGATAAAACCGTTGCTGATGCCACATAGCGGAAATACAAAAACAAACCGGTTACTGAGGGAATTGAGAAATTTTCAATATGCATACTTTAAATCCGCACACAAACACTCATACACTAAAAGATTAATAAAAAAGACCCAGCAATCCCTTGCCTGCTTAAACCTCCACAGAAGCTCGGCGTTTTATGCGAACGTGTAAATTATGTGCGATTAAATGCCAGCACAAGCACACTTGAAGTAGAAAGTTTTCACAAAAAACAAAAAAAATAAATAAAAATAAAAAAAAAATTAAAAAAAAATACGCCACCGCAACCCTCTATATGCCTGGCTGATGACAGCGAACCAGCCAGCTCGACCTCTTCACATGCCACAAACAGCCATTTCTTACCCACAACCTAGCCGGCAGCCTCACTTGCTTCCCTCGTTCGCCCGCAAATCACAATCATTGCTCATTTCTTTTGTGTGTGTGTGTGTGTGTCTAACGTACACATTCATTTTGCCTGAATTACCAATTCATTGGTCACACAGGTGCGCTGTAGCTTGGGCGGCCGCATGACCCTTTGTTGGCACACATGTATGTGACGATTTATTATCCGCAACGTGCTTGCCATTTCATACATTTTATGACCGACAATGAGCGGCAATCGTAGCAGTGACCCTCGTCAAAAAGCTGACCAACTAAGATATCTGGCATCCACACTACAACGCTCTTCAGTAGAGCACTTTTCCAAGGTTTCGACACACCTTCATCTATAAATTCTAAGCGTGCGTAATGCGCACACCTCAATACTCGTTTATAGAAATAATTTTCTATCTTTTTTCACGCATCCTTCTTATCCTCATGCAATTCAACCGGATACCAGTGGGCAGTTTTGCGTTTGTATGTCAGTTTGTAAAACTTGTGACTGACCTTTGCTAACGATATGCGTGAAACGATTGCTTTTATTTTGGCGAGAGTTAGTTGGCCTAGGGTCTACCATAAGCATACATTAAATAGCCGGGTGAATTCTTGAAATTTTATGCGTGACAAAGCCTATTAATTTAAGCAGATTTAGTTTGAGTATAATACCAATTTGTTGAGAACCACTTAGATTTTGCCCCACAAGTGGATGACGGTCATTTTTATGATCATAATCATATTCATAATTTCCTCATTCTCTCGGAAAATCGGAAAATTTTAATTATGAACCTTGTTATATTGATCAAACTATTCTGGAGCCAAACTTTTCACCAGCAAATTCATTCTTCCACACCTCCCAACTATGGTATGTTCCCGGAGCTTCTAATTTTTCTAAAGGTGCGTTATATTACAGACGGCATGCTCGATTCATACTATTCGCTAAGGAAAAACCTCATCCAGAATCAAACCCCGCCACTTTTAAAGTTTGCGGTACTTACGAAATAGGAGGCTTTCCTACTAAAACCTTTCCTCTGGCTCCTATAGCTCTTTATTTTCCTTTCGGAACCTCCACCTTGAACTTTTTCGCATGGATAACCTTTAGCCGGATGGCTCTACGTCTAGTTTTCCTAATCTTTGTTCATCATTCGTCCCGCACTTTTTCTTTGCCACTCTTTCCTTCTAAGCATGCGAAATAGGAGGCTTCCTTACTAAATCCTTAACTCCGTCTCCTTTAGCTATTTATTTTACTTGCGGAATCGCCGCCATCAACTTTCCCGAAAACTCATCCTTGTGAAATAGGAGGCTTCCTTACTAAACCCTGAACTCTGTTTGTTATAGAACTTTGTTTTCCTTGCACAACCGCCGCCAGGCATTATTTCGTTCATCATTCATCTCCCTTTTTTTTTTGCCATTCTTTCCTTAAGCTCTATCAGGGCTGTCGCGCTACATTCTCAAAACCAGTTCCGTCTACAGATGATCGGATCATGTGCATTGCTATGGTTTTAGAGGTCAGACACTCCGGTAGTTTCTTTAGTTCCTCTCTTTCGTCATTATAATGTGGATACAGAAAGAAAATGTGACCATGCGATTTTACGCCCATTTTCAGAACCATTCAGCCAGAAGCTGGATCTTATAGTAAGTCGCTATCGATGTGTGCCCGGATGTTGTTCTCAGGACCACAACTCCTCTCCTATTGGCCACTTCTGGGTGAATTTCTAAGAATTTGATCGAAGGGCATCAGATCACAGTATATAATTTCCTGCCGATCTCACCAAAGACGTAGCAAAAGCTGACCGTCAACCTTGGTTTTGCCACCATTTGTCCCAGCTCATTTCAATTAGATCACTATTTCACGGTGTCGTAAGTGAACCACTTTTCATCACCAGTAACCATCTGCTTCCGAAATGCGCCGGACTTCACGCGATTTAGCAGCGATTCGAAGGTGGAAATTCGGTGCTTGAGGTTGGTGTGCGTCATATCATATGACACGCCGATGATGGACAAGTTGCCGGAGTCAACGATAACAGAGCTGTTATACAAGCCTTGAGCAGGCTGACGATGACCTTATAGCAAGTCAAGGAGTGCGTGACCTCATTAGCTGTGGCATGAAGCTACCAAGCAACCAACACTGGTGAGTCTTCTTCTGACTGGAACATAAAATGTCCATGGAACTTCTAGTTCTTAGCAAGGTTCATAAGGTTCCAATCATAGGTGGAACTGGAATTGTCCCATTGGAACTCAGGATACAAGACTAAAGATTTTGGAGGACGCACCATGTGTCAAGGACAAAAATTAAGTAAACCTATCTGCACACTTTCTCCTCAAATGTTCAACTTTCGCTCGGTGGAAGCATTTCGGTTGCCATATTTTCAAAGAAGCCGGCGAAATGGCTGGAGTAAATATTAGCCTCCACAAATTTGTGGCGGGCTCTGGGCGCTTTGTAGACTTGTGACGGTTAGTTTGATCCAAAGCTAGGAGTTCCGAGTATCACAACGGACAGGCGTCTTTAACTCTTCAAGTATAAGCATTCGTGTCCGCGCGAAAAATCAGCCTATTTACCTAACCCAACCTGTCTAAGATGGCATTTGAGCTTTTACGCTTAGACACACACTTACGCTTTTTACCACAAAAAAAAGTATTCCACATTTTCTAACTAGCTTTTGGTTAAAGTTTTCTGCTTAACTGACAAGAAACACACACAATCACGGAGAAGTGAAAACTTTATATTTGCAAGCACTTACTTTTGTTTTTAGTTCTTAGCCTATTCGTATGTATTTACGTCCATGCACAAGTATGTACTTGGGAATATTTGCCTACATTCATTATTTGCGGCCACACATCCAATTTCTTTCGTCATGCCATTGTTGCTTTTGCATCCATTTATAGAATGTTTGCTGCTTTTTGTTGGTCCATCCCTTGTATTTATCCACATCAGTTGGCCACTTTAGTTACTCGTAACTTTCTGGCAACTGCCAACTTACATTTCTTTTACCTGAAAAAGGCTCGTAATTCTTCGAAGTGTGCTCAAACACATTTCACCTCTCGACATTCCTCTCTCTCGGTTACTGTCTATTTGTTGCTGCGAATTCCGTTGTGGCTATGCTTACGATCCTTTGTTTAACAAATAGTATGTGAGCTCATCCATACGTCCATGCATTCTCATACATTTGTATGCCCAAACGTAGACATACACGTAGCTATGTACTTAGGAGGCTGTTGAATAGCATAGACAAAACTTGCAGGAAAAAATTAAGCGCTACAGCAACAATAAATCATATGTAAGTGATAACGGTAAAAGCTCTCTTATACACACACCTTAACAACGCTTTCTCTCCACCGCAGAAATTTGACTCCAAGTCATTCACTACAAGGAGTACGCCAAGCAAAGCTTCAAGGAAATGCTTGACTAATAGGATTTAAAATGGATTAGTTAGGAGACAAAGGAAGTAGGACGATAAAGTCCCGATTTCCTAAAGGGTCATCATTGCGTGTAAATATGTTACGAACTTGTCGAAGCAGATGTGTGAATATCTACTATTGTAGACTACTACTTTCTCCACTTCTAAGTCAGTGCGCTTAGCCTTCGTGCACACCAAGTACCTGATAACACTAAGAATTCAAGAAGCAGGTCTAATATAATTTCTTTCTGAAATTGGATTAAAAAACTAAGTTTGCTATATGTTTATGATCCTTATACTACAACAGCACGATTTTGAGTTTGTTGACTCCGTTCCGGTTATGTACCAGGGCTGCTATATATATTTCTGGTTTTTTTTTTCGCTGGATTTGGCTCGTCTTGGAAGACCCATACGGTTGATTGCTGTTTTGTTTTGGGCTCATACGCATAGATCCATGATTCGTCACCTGTGACGATCTTATAAACGTCTTTTGAAGTACCGCGATCGTATTTTTTCAGCATTTCTTTACACCAATCCACACGACCCTTTTTTGAGCGATTGTCAAATTGTCCGGGATCCAACGAGAACAAACCTTTTTTACGGCCAGGTGTTCATGCAGATAGGCATGCCTCTATCTGAAGGTATGTTACATGACAGTCTTGCATTATCAGTTCACGTACGGCATCGATGTTTTCTGGCACAACGGCTGTTTTTGGACGACCTTCACGGAATTCGTCTTTGAGCGAGCGTCGGCCACGACTGAATTCGTTGTACCCGTTTTTCACAGTGCTATAGGATGGTGCTTCATAGCCATACAAAGATTTTAGTTCATCGATGCACTCTTGTCGTGATATCCACGTCGAAAGTTGTGAAAAATGATCGCACGAAAATGTTCACGAGTTAATTCCATTTTTTGGCCGAGATGAATTTTTTAATTCCCTGTAAATAAAACAATTCACGATTAAATGACAAAACGTTCTGAGTGATGTTTTGCTAAAAAATGTCAAACTTTCCAATGGAAATGTCAGATTGCACCTGGCAACACTTAGTGTTGCCTAGTCCAGAAATATATATAGCAACCTATGTACATAAAGTTTTTCTGTAAGAACATAAAAAAAATAAAACATAAGATAGTTTATATCCTAATAAAATTCCATCAATATTGTAAAAATTAACCAAAACTTTTTCGAACATCCAAACCATATTTTAAATAAGGTGTTCTACAGCTTTGTTGAACAGTCGAAGGCTATGCACTTGTTGTCAGTGGCGTTTTCTACTGGCCCTTTCCATTTTCCGCAGCGCCTCTCGTAAAGTGTGAGGGCCCACAGAGAAGAACGGTTCCGGTCCTATCAATTGTTTCATCAGAAGATAATTTCTATTGATGCCTCTATGCCCAGGGATTCGTGCTAGTGGGACATTGTTTTCAATTGTAACCCTATTAAGCATTTTTATTCACTTCAGTCCCTTTTTTGATTTGATATCAATAGGGTGGTTGTTTGATATGCCGCTTGACTATCATTGCGTACGTCAATCCATTTCCTCTTGATGGTTTTTCTCTGAAAACTCCTTGGAAATCTGAAAGTAGTTTGGTACGTGGTCAGATTATAGTAGATCCAGTTCCGGAGTATTCCTCAGGGATGGAGTCCTACCATTCACTTTTGCTTTCCATTGAGACTTTGAATCCTTTTTCAATATAAATTCTCTTGGAAATGTTGTTTTCGGGAAAGATTGCCAACAACAATCTTACAATGCCCAGAAAACAGCAGGACTAAAATTAATCTTTTTGCTGTCATCTCCAAAACGATACGGAGAAAAGTGAGGTTCAGAATGACCTCTAGTGCTCACATATGCCAACCTCTAAAGCTCTTGACGCCAATAATGCCCCTTCATATGAGATCATTGCTCTGAGTGTCATGTACATCCAGCATATTATACCTTGTTTTGTAGGCCCAGGTTCTACCAGCTAGACATTTGCACACCAATAACGCTTGTTTGCTTTCACAATCGTTGAGTCCACATGCTTTTCCCATCTCAGTTTTAAATCTAGTAGCAGACCTGGATATTTTATTTCATCAACTCCAGCCATTTCCAAACCATTGAGCGTTAAGGCTCTCAGGAATGAAAGAGTTGTCCTTCCTGTGAAAGAAATGATGAACATTTTTGGTGGGTTTAAGTTAAGTCCAACGTTCACCCAACAGATTTTTGCGAGGATGAGTCCTCCTTAAAACATGTCACAGAAGGCGCTTTCAAACTTTCCTCTTGCTATGAGAATATCATCTGCGTAGCCTTAGCGGCGAAAGTCTTACTAAAGAGAATCCATGACACTCCATCATCCTAATTTGTTGGAGAAAATTTTTAACCAATAAATTTTATGTTAATTATTTCAACCACATGAACACACTAATTCAAACACACAATACAAATATAACAAACAAAAATTGCCTGAAAACGCTCGACATGCATTCCAATTATAACAAAAGCAACAATTAAATGGCATTCTTTACCGCAAAACCCGCAAAAGCGTGGAGACACAATTGTGCTCGGATGGATTGTTGTTATTGCCTTTATTTTAATTGTATGGCGTAATTATTGTTATTGGTTTTGTAATTGTATGTATGTAATTAAAAAACCCAGTCAGTAATTGGAGAATGTATGATATTATTTCCAAACAAAAGTTTGTATGTAAAATAAGCTGCCTTCGGAGAGTAGTGAATAGAGCAAACTATATTCATTATAATAAGATTCGAATACAGTTAAATTAGGTTTTATTTGGACTCTACAAAACAATCAACAATTGACTTCTAGTTTACAAAGTTAAATCTCAAGCCTTGTCCCGAAGGAAACTTCAACAAAAGTCTTTACTTAAAACATTTTTTTACCCCGGTATGTTAAGTTTGCCACGAAGTTTTTTACAACCAGAGGGAAACGTTGGAGACCCTTTAGAACTAAGTCGATCTAACAATGTCCGGCTGTCTATACACTCGTCTGTATATTCGCGAAGTACGCCCTCAGATTTGTCGGAACCACTTATATCAGATCATTGTAGCATAGAACTGTCCTACAAACTGAACGATCCGAATCAGGTGCTTTTATGCAAAACTTTTCTAACTAAAGAGACTGAAGGGAGAAGTTCTAAGATTATCCGTATCAGAAGAACCATTTTCGAGCCAAATTTTGTTCGTCAATGAGGCCCATCTCTGTTTGAATGGGTATGTTAATAAACAAAATTGCCGCATTTGGCACGAAGAATAACGTGAATAGATTCAAGAGCTGTGATTTCATTAAGAAAAAAATGGTTTGGTGTGGTTTGTTAGCCGGTCGAATCATCGGTCCATATTTCTTCAAAAATTATGTGGGTGAGAACATAACCGTCAATGGGGAACGTTGTCGCGCCATGATAATCGACTACTTGATGCCTGAAATTGAAGATCCTGATCTCAAACAGACGGCGTCACTTCTCACACATCCCATCAAACCATGTATTTATTGAGAGAATACTTCGGCGAGTAGATATTTTCACGTTTTGGACCGGTCGATTGGCTACCAGTCGAAATGCTTAAGCGAGTCATCGAAAAGTGGACGCAACAGATGGACCATCTGGAAATATTCTTTCGAATGATAATAAACATTCCCCATTAAATTTAAAGTTTTTGTGATTTTCTTTAAAAAATTAGGGAATCCCGCAATGGATCACCAGTTATGTGTAAACGGACAGCATGGCGAGCTGAGTCGATCTAGCCATGTCCGCCTGCATATATGGTACAAACTGGTCTCTCTGTTTCTGAGGAACCGATCTAAATCACCAATATCGGATCACTATATAGTTGGCATATAAAATAAACGATCGGATTCAGGCGCTTGTTTCATTTGACGATTTCGTTCATTTTCACGAAATTTGGTATGGATTATTATCTGAGATTTATAGCCTGGCCGATCACAAACCTTGAAAGGAAGCTTTATCCCATATTCTTGGTGCAACCGAAGTTAAAGTTTACTCAACAATTGAATTTGAACGTTTAATCTATAAAAATGTTCCAAACCGGCCGCCTAATTTAACTTGCAACCTGGAAAACTTAATTTTCGCACAGTTGTGCAAACAATCAATTTTAAAATAGCAACTACAACAACAGCGCCAGGGTTGCAAGATTTACCTGAAATCTGAATGGAAAATAAGTTATCGCCTACAAATAGGCAGGAACACATACTCACATGCAAAACATAATTCTGTTGTATTAAGCATATATACAGTGACTCACAAAATTGATCACGCTTCAGTTGAATAGCCATTTCTTTTTTCATTCACACTTACATATGCAGTCAAATACAAATCGGACTAAATTCTAGCAGCAAAACTGCAGATTTGTCCATAAAAAATAAAGCAAGTCTTAAGAGATTGCTTAGCTCAGTTCAGGCACGGGATGTCTAGGAGCATTAGAAGTGGCAAATGCGAAAATAGCGTGGAAATGTGCGATGGCCTAGAAAAAAATACTAATTTAAGAGTTTTTGCAGAGACCATTCTCAAGACATTACGAAATACTGGTCTAAAAGGCTGTGCAAAAGTCAAAACATCTTTACTTGCTGGGAGACACTGGAACCTGCAGCCAACTTTTGTCAAAAAGATACAAGACCTGGAATGAAAATGACTGAGAGAAAGATGGTGTGCGCGGACGAGACCAAAATAAACCGTTTAAGAACGGATGGTTTTGAAAAGACCTGGAGAAGCAAGGGTGTGAAATTACAGACACACCACGTTATGCCCACGTTGAAGTTTGGAGGAAGCTCCAATTTGGTTTGGGGATTCATGACGATCAATGGTGACTTTAGGTTAGCGTGACTCAATAGGAATAGCGGCAGAGTATTACTCACTCATTTGTTTGACTTTGTAAGAGACTTGGCTGGATATGGGTCGTAGATTGTCTTCCAACAAGACAATGATCCGAAACACTCAGCGAAAGCAACTCGCAAATGACTCCAAGACAACTATATTAGAACCCTAGATTGGCTTCCACAATCTCCGGACCACTCGAACAGCTGTGGAGTTTATTAGAAAAAAAATCGGTCGCAGTCGCAATCGCCTCATGGATACCATGATCAATTTCGCGAGTGACTGTACATATCCACATGTTGATTAAAAATTTTTGTTTTTTTTTAATAGTGAAATAAAGTATGTTATCGATACAACCATATTTTATGGAAGGGAAGTAGTTTAGTATAGTTGTTTTCATACTGATGAGAGGTGGTAAGGAAAATCGGTATATACCACAATACCAAAAGCGGATCAAATCCAACATATACATAGTTCGAGGGATTTCAGAACAATTAGTTTTTCCTCATTGCTCTCCAAAAAGTTGGAAAGATGAACAGAAATACACATAAGAAACAAATTGAACCCCGAAAAACTGGCAGTTCGTAGCATGAATATTCTAAACGAAAAACCACAGAAACAGTTCCAAGGTCAGTGGTCTCAGACATCCGAAAAATTTCTGGAGGTGAAAGAATACGCCCTTGTCGGTTTCCTTGCCGTAGCAGGCGCTGTCAATAAGATTCAGCCATTTCAGGAAGCTTTCGAAGGAACCAAACTTAGACGTTAGGGTAAAGCAAGCAGCTACAGCACTTTATACCTGTAAAAGAATGGTGGGCCCAAATGGGGATTAATGCCTCGGGAAACAGCAGCCGTAAGGCCGATTATAACATACTGTAAGACGTAAGGACACCATACTAAAAGCAGTTGGTATATTAATGAGTGGAAGTCTTAGAACAACAACAAGTTAGGTATAAAGCAGACTTATTCTGCAAACAGTTGGCAGCGAAATCAGCTCGTAGACTGAACGAATCCTCTCTTCTAGTTTCCTGTAATAAGGGACAATTTATGATACTTAGTAAATTCTCGTTTCTACCTTAGACCACGGATTTTCGAAATTCTATAGTTGGAGCGTGAATTTTCGTAAAAAAGTTGAACGCTTTGTAAACGTTGTTCAGGCGTAAGTCTTTTCATGATGAAATGCTAAACAATACTGAACAAAATTAGCATGACAGCTTGACACGACTCTCGCGTGATCTCGCACCTCTCTTCTGGTCACCTAGAGAGGATTCTTAACTTTAAGTACAAGACACTTCAAAAAACTTTAGCTTTGGTTTTGGTACCTTTGTAGACCACGGCCAAACCTCGAACACAGTTCATAGTAATAAAGGGTGATTTTTTTGAGGTTAGGATTTTCATGCAGTAGTATTTGACAGATCACGTGGGATGTCAGACATGGTGTCAAAGAGAAAGATGCTCAGTATGCTTTGACATTTCATCATGAATAGACTTACTAACGAGCAACGCTTGCAAATCATTGAATTTTATTACCAAAATCAGTGTTCGGTTCGAAATGTGTTTCGCGTCCGTGTCCGATGAGCGATGAGGCTCATTTCTGGTTGAATGGCTACGTAAATAAGCAAAATTGCCGCATTTGGGGTGAAGAGCAACCAGAAGCCGTTCAAGAACTGCCCATGCATCCCGAAAAATGCACTGTTTGGTGTGGTTTGTACGCTGGTGGAATCATTGGACCGTATTTTTTCAAAGATGCTGTTGGACGCAACGTTACGGTGAATGGCGATCGCTATCGTTCGATGCTAACAAACTTTTTGTTGCCAAAAATGGAAGAACTGAACTTGGTTGACATGTGGTTTCAACAAGATGGCGCTACATGCCACACAGCTCGCGATTCTATGGCCATTTTGAGGGAAAACTTCGGACAACAATTCATCTCAAGAAATGGACCCGTAAGTTGGCCACCAAGATCATGCGATTTAACGCCTTTAGACTATTTTTTGTGGGGCTACGTCAAGTCTAAAGTCTACAGAAATAAGCCAGCAACTATTCCAGCTTTGGAAGACAACATTTCCGAAGAAATTCGGGCTATTCCGGCCGAAATGCTCGAAAAAGTTGCCCAAAATTGGACTTTCCGAATGGACCACCTAAGACGCAGCCGCGGTCAACATTTAAATGAAATTATCTTCAAAAAGTAAATGTCATGAACCAATCTAACGTTTCAAATAAAGAACCGATGAGATTTTGCAAATTTTATGCGTTTTTTTTTTTTAAAAAGTTATCAAGCTCTTAAAAAATCACCCTTTAGTAACCACAATTGATTCAGAATATCCTTGCCATTTTATGATAATAAATGAGATGACAGATCCGGCAAACTTAACTAATTCATCAACAGAGATATACTCAAATTTTGAGCGAAAGCTCCGCTTGAGCTTTCACTTGTATTAAAAAGCTTTTAAGTTCTTGCTACATCATCATTGATCAAACTTCATGCGTACGAGTATGACAATTAAGTAATGAGACTGATTCCATAAAAGCCGTATATTTGAAAATTATTCTACAACTCTGCCATCCCCTTCAAAGTAGTCCCATCGGGCAGCTATACAGCGATTCCAGCGCGTTTTCCATGCTTCGTAGCATTTCTGGAACGCTTCGACTGGAATGTCCGCGAGTACCCTCGTCACGGCCGCCTGGATGTCCGTAATCGACTCAAAATGGATTACATTGACCACCGATTTTGTTTTAGGAAACAAAAAAAAGTCATGTGACATGTCGGGCGAATAAGGCGGCTGTTGCAATACGGCGATCCCTTTAGAGGCCAAATACTGAGACACGTTGATGGCGGTGTGGCACGGCGTGTTGTTGTGATGAAGGATCCAGTTACGAGCGATGTCTGGGTGCATCCTGTTGACTCGTTTTCGCAATCTTTCGAGTACTTGGAAATAGTAGACTTGATTAACAGTTTTCCCCGGTGGAACGAATTCTTTGTGGACGATTCCACGGCTATTAAAAAAGGCAATAATTATCGTTTTCACCTTTGACTAGCTCATGCGGGCTTTTTCGGGCAGGGGGCGCGCGGAGACAACCATTGTGAGCTTTGGCGTTTGGTTTCCGGGTCCAGGGCACGACTAAGAGCACTATCATCATACACTCTTACAATTTTAGCGTACGTTTCCGAAGCTGGCGCAAAATTTTATTGCGACGCGTTGCTCTTGATTTCGTTTTTCCATTTTCGTGACGAGCACTACAAACACACGTCTACTCAACTTGACGCAGCAGACGAACTAACCAAGCTAGAGCGTTGGTACATATATCAATGGAGAGGGGAGGAATGCCGGAAAATGATAAAGGCAATTTTAAGTTCACAGGTTTACCACAAGCGCGGCAATAAAATCAGTCTCATTACTTAATTGTCAAACCTGTGCACTTCCACTCGGCCAATCGCAAAGAAGAAAAGCTTCCTTCGGAAGTTTGTGGCGATTTTCTTTGACGAAAACTTTGCAAAAATGCGTGATCGAATGTAGTTATTACTGCTATTACTATTTGCTGGGTAGTTTTCGGGGTGACAAGAAAAACTGCACTGGAAACTAGATTACAAGAATAGAGTCTCACTTTTTCCGTTTGTGTAAGTATTTTCCATTACTTCTAAAGGATACTAAACTCGATTTGTATTTGTTAGTCACATTCTACTTAATGTCTTCACATTCTTTTCACTTTTTTACATTGTTCTCAAATGCGTAAGAATTTCCATCAAAAATTTACATTTTATTAAATGCCAGCGTTGCTGACAGCGAAAAGGGCGCACAATTATGCGCGAAAACGATTGCAAAATCAGGACGAAACCAAAGCAGAAGAAAACTGTAGAACGTGACATTTGCCTTTTATACGAAAATTTTAATTTCGATTTTCAATTAAACACCAATGGCAATTTCCTCAAAATAAACTTTTGCCACCGTCTTTGTTCCCCAACAACAAAGTATGGCAGGCGCAGCAGCAGGAGGCGAAGGCCACCAGGCTGCTTTATGCGATCCCACTAAGAAATCGATAAAACTTGCCGTTTGCGGGAACCGTAAAGTTTGCAATTGTGACAGCGTTGCCAATTACGTGCGCGCCTGAAGTAGAGCATAGCATCGGTGCCGAGCTATTTTGCTTCGCATTTGACTCCTTTCTCGCTTTATATATATAACTCGCCTTTGATTTTAGCACTAGGCTGCATTTTCTACTATACCTACAATACTCATTTGGTTTTCATTTGTTTTCTTGCAGATACTGCTCTATCCGGAAGAGGGTTGGGCGCGCACAGCCTCCTCCAGCTACTGGACCATCACACCTTGTTGGTGGCAGCCGAATCGCTGCCGCATCGAAGAGTTTACCGGCACACAACGGCAATCGACCAAAGCCAAAATGATGCCGCTCGAACAGAAGGGTTCACTACTCATCGCCGGACACTTTCGCAGCAAAAAGGCGTTGACTGGCGGCAGTCCGTTGGGCGGCCGCACTTGTATGGATTGTGTGGATGATGGAGATGGTTGTGGTGGTGGTGGTGGCGGACGTGGTGATGGTGCGGCAAACGGCAAGGAGCAGGAAATTGACGAATTCAAACTGTATCTGACTTCGAATATCTCGATGGAGGACTACAATATGGGCTACTGTTTGACCGGTTTTGTGGAGCGACGCTGCCACCAAACTAACACATACCAAATGACCCACTTCGCCGTCATCAAACGGCAATGGCCGTCCATTAGCAGTGCAGTTGCAAAGTCAACGTAATTAAATCAAAACTTTTACATTATTTATTTATACATAGTGCGAGGTACTTACAAAGTTTTGGGACGACAAAAGTGTGCGCAAGTGTAGTATGTTTGTATGTGTTTTTCTAGCTTTGTAAGCCATGTAGAGATAATTGAGATTAAGCTAAGTGTTGGCATAGCTTTAGAGTATTAAATAGGCGAGTTGCTAAGTACGATTCGTTTGGTAAATGCTAGTTTTAGGCAAATGCAGTCTACTTTTAGGCGCTTAAATGCAGTAAACGACAGTCGTCCTTAAATATGCACCGACATTGTTATACGTTGCTGCTATGCGGGAATGCAAATAATTTGAAATTTATGTAAACCCCTTTTTTCTTTGCTTTATTAAACACACACTTGACAGATATTTTGTGATAAAACAATCGCAAATTCACACAAAATTGAACAATGCATTTGCAGCAACACACTGACGCTTGCCAATATCGAATATTGTATATTAAAAATCTGCCTGCAAGCGCGTAAAATCAGAATTTTTCATTTCATTTTACAATGTAATCGTATTGAAAAATCAACAAAATCAAAATTCCGTACGAAAAATGTGTATGCCAAATGTCATAGCATATCCGCAGGCGCTGCAATTTTAAATTCATAATAATGACGCATTTCAATATGAAAACGTTTTAATAAAATCGAAACAAAATATATGCATATAACGAAATAACAGCGTAAATAGTGGTGTTCAGTTGCCACGCCCACTCTGTGGAACCCCACTTTTGCCAGTGTAGTTTACGCGTTTATTTGATATTCGTTGGCAGCGCTAAAATATTATTTCTGCTACTGTTTCGAAATGCATCACGCAGTGTTTATTTATTTATGTTAAAAATGAAAAAAAAAAGTTGCAATTTGCAATTTATGTGAAATCGCTTGAAGTGGACTCACGTGAAATTTATACCAAAATGTAATTATTTAAAAATTTAAGTGTTGCTGTTGTAGCGACAGAAAATATGCCTGAAGTAACGGGTTTTTCAATAGGAGCGCTACAAAAGTTTTTAACTTTATTTTTAAATAAGACAAAAACGACTCTTTACTCCTGTGAAAGTACATTCGATGCCATTATGTAGGGAACTCGACTTCATTTGCATGGTCACCACAGGCACTCGTGCAGAAGTCCAAACGCTGAACCCAATTTTCGACGCTTTTCAAGCATAAATCGGTTGATACTGCTCGATATATGCGTTCGATATGCGTACGAAATTCATCTGTCAACGCTGGCTTGTTGGCATAGACCATAGACTTGACGTAGTCCCTCAGGAAATAGTTTAACGGCGTCAAATCGCAGGACCGAGGCGGCCAATTGACTGGCTCATTTCGTGAGATAAAACGTTCATCAAACTTGGTTTTCAATCAATCGATTGTGACATTCACTATGTGATTTTTTATGCTGTCCTGTTGTAATTACATACGTGGGCTGCTATAAATATTTCTGGCCTAATAATGAAAATAGGCATATTTATCAACGAAAATGTTTTTTTTTTTTCGTTGGATTTGGCTCGTCTTGGAAGACCCACACGGTCGATTGCTGTTTTGTTTCGGGCTCATACGCATAGATCCATGTGACGATCTCATAAACGTCTTTTGAAGCACCGCGATCGTATTTTTTCAGCATTTCTTTACACCAATCCACATGAGCCTTTTTTTGAGCGATTGTCAAGTTGTGCGGGATCCAAAGAGAACAAATCTTTTACGGCCAGGTGTTCATGTAATATCGAATGTATGCTGGTGGGAGAAATGCATAGGCATGCCTCTATCTGAAGGTATGTTACATGACGGTCTTCCGATGTTTTCTGGCACAACGGCTGTTTCACGGTATTCGTCTTTGAGCGAGCGCCGGCCACGATTGAATTCGTTGTAACAGTTTTTCACAGTGCTATAAGATGGTGCTTCATAGCCATACAAAGATTTTAGTTCATCGATGCACTCTTGTCGTGATAATCCACGTCGAAAGTTGTGAAAAATGATCGCACGAAAATGTTGGCGAGTTAATTCCATTTTTTGGTGAGATAAATTTTTTAATTCCCTGTAAACAAAACAATTCACGATTAAATGACAAAACGTTCTGAGTGATGTTAGGCTAAAAAATGTCAAACTTTCCAATGGAAGTGTCAGATTGCACCTGGCAACACTTAGTCCAGAAATATATATAGCAGCCTATGTATTATCCAAGTCCATATCATCCAATTCGGGTCAAAAATATGCGGCTATCATTAAGCATTCACAGTAACATGCTCGTCTTGATGATCGCGGAAGAAGTACGCCCCAATGACGCCGTCGGCTCATGAACTGCACCGAACCGTATTTTTTCGTCATACAATGGTGACTCATGGAGTACTTGCTGCCTGACTAAAAACGCATATTTCGCTTATTGACGTCACAGAGATTTCCAACGCTTGAGAATAACATGTGAGAGCCCGATTTGGATCTTCCTCAATTAATGCGCAATATTCTCGACACTACGGGCTCTTCTTTGTCTCTTTAGTATGGAAACATGTTGCCCGCGGATTCAAATTTTTTCACAAGACGCTCAATTGTTGATCTGACAGGACGATTATGACGACCATAAATTGGCGTAGCGCTCTTAAAGTTGAGGCCACTGAATTCGAATTTTTATAATACATTTTAAAAATTTCGACTCCTTGCTGGATTGTATATATTTCCATGATGAAATAGTAAACATTACAGAAGAGAAATGTCAAAAGAACGGAAAAAATATTGTATCGTTTGCTGTTCCTATCGGTCTACTTTTATAGCGTCCCTATTGAAAAACCCGTTCGTTTGGCGGACTGCTACCGAGTTAACAGTTCTTGGCTGGATAAAAATAGGTGTCCGCTCCGTTTACTTTGAACCAACTATCATGAAAATCAATTAGGTTAGATTATACTGGCCGACTGCTGATACTTAGTAACATGGCAATTGAAGCTTCAATTTTATTTGATTTGAAGTATTCGTCATACTGAACGTCATCATTTTTGGCGAACTTTAAGAGCGACTTGATATCAAATTTTTATACTTCAGCTGGTCGCTTGGAGTCCGAGATATTTAAGACAAGTTCTAGATAAAGCTGAACAGAAACCCATGAGGAATTCCAGTGCCTCTCTCATGTCTATCTCTCGGCAAGTTCTGCAAGTAAAGTCGTTACTTATGTCCATGCAGTGCATTCGAGATCGAGGGAGTGAAATTCATTCGTTTTTTTCTTCGGCACCTTCTCCTTAAGCCACTCCATCTCGCCCTAATCCATGTATCAGCTCTTTTGGAAATTTCATTTTATGTCGGTTTTAGTGTCTACCGTTTTTCCTTTATAGGTTCTTCTAATTCTGCGCCCAAATGGCAGGGAAAACCTTGCTCGTTCCCTTTCTATTGAAATTTGGGTATGGGTGACCTTTCTTGCAAATTCATCGACTTTTCGGTGATACCGCTGTCGTCAGGCTACCAGCCAAGTTGAAAATGGAAGGCTAAAGAGGTCACTCACTTCTTGACCAGCTTTATGCCCACTGTCAGCAAAAAATGGTACTTCCGCCTGGACATTATTTAAGCATATTTACTAAACAATATATCCGCCTACATATGCCTTACTCTGCATTAACGGCGTTGTCCGTTGAAGCATTCAGAATTCACGTTTCATCATAGCCATAATAAAAGACCTCCGAGAACTTCGAGAATTTCTTCGTATGTAATTCAAAATCGAACTCTGATTGCGCCGAAGTTCGATTCTTAAATGTTCAAATATTATTTGTCAGTATGTAAACCCATCTATAAGTGCCATTTGTGTTATTCGTTCTATGAAAAAAGGGTACTCTATCACTGGCGCAAAAAACCTGTAAATTGCTAACATTTTTTCTAACTCTCATTTATTTTTTTACTTAGCTTGAAGGCTAGCAATGAAGCCGCACTGCGGCGCCTCGCCAGCAAGAGATATTAATTTGAGCGCTTTTGCACAGAGCCATAATCAAATGCGAAGATTATCTGACAAGTGAAGTGTGATATTGAAATTTGCCTTTGCCAATAACCGATTGAATCTCACTGGAAACTGTAAATGAAAGAAATACATATTGATGAAATCGTCTGCAGCATGTAGGCAGTAGGTAATGGCGAATACGTGGATAATATTCTTGAAAGCGCCAAAAAAATACTGTTTGAAGTGAGAAGAAAGAGAAAAAAAAAATCGTTTATTACTAGGATAATTTTTTAGGCGAAAATTGAGAATTAGGTTTATGAAACATTGAGCTGAAATTTTGCATACTTGCTTTTCACCTCAAAGAGCTGTTCATATGTTGGAACCGACGATATTGGACAACTATAGCATACAGCTGCCGTACAAATTGAACAATAAAAATCAAAATGTTGTATACCCTTTTGTGTTATAAGCGGAAGCGGATCCAGAAATAGTTTTTTGGTGAAGCGGGCGGTTAAACAAACATTTACTTCATTATTATATTAAATATCAAATTTCAAATCGACCTTCTAATATCAAATCCTACTAAATTCAAATAATACATTATAAATTGTAGACGTGCAATGTATAATACTGTATTCAGTCCGTGTGCTGAATATAAAAATATGACACAACAAAACGTTGTGGGCTAAGTTTTGAGAATGTTTCGAGAACTTGCTTTGCAGTGACTTTAATGTCATGATGCGTGTCCAGCAACGCCAGGCCGATAAATCTATCTTGAAGCATGTTTGTTCTCAGCCGCGCTCGCAGTCTTCACAGGAAGTGTGCACAATATACGAAGAAAATCTGTGTATCAGGGGGTATAGGTCTATATCACAGTTCTTCAACGTTTAACGGTAACATATTGTGTTTAACTTCTGCCCCTAATGGCACTGCCAGTGATCAATAACAACTTTGAACTTCAAACGTCACACGACGTTGTCATTATCCAAAAATCTTTGAATCTATCTATTAGGTTGTCAAAAAAGTCTTGTGGTATTTTCGCTAGTTGGCGCTGAAAGCGCGTAGTTCTAGTTTTATTCGTCGCATCGGGTCATGCTATACCTTTTTGGAAAGCCCATTTCACGCGCTAATTGATTTTCGTTTCTTTTAAGTCGTTCGTGAGTTATAGCGTCGCAAACATGGAGCAAAATAAGGAGAAAATACGGCATATTTTACGTACTACTACGATAAAGGCAAAAATACATCTCAAGCCGCCAATAAAATTTGTGCAGTTTATGGACCCGATACAGTTTCCATTTCCACCACACAACGATGGTTCAACGTTTTCGTTCTGGTGTAGAGATGGTCGAAGATGCGCCACGCTCCGGAAGGCCTGTCGTTGAAAATTGCGATAAAATCGCTGAATTGGTCGAAAGAGACCGACATTGTAGTCATCAAACCGTTATAAACCATTTGAAGAAGCTTGGAGTCACTAAGAAGCTCGATATATGGGTGCCAGACGAATTGATTCAATAAAAATACCGCGAGACTTTTTTGACAACCCAATATTTCTTTGGTTTTCAAAGCACATCCCTTTACAGGAAGCAGCAAACTCAGTTTATATATATCCAATGCTTCTCCCTAAAAGCGCGTCTTCAAATTTTCGCCGATTGTAGCCAACAGAGGAATGTACACTGAGACCCTGTAGTATTCTTCACAAGTTCTCAAGCAAAAATTTTCGCTTTTTTTTTTGTCGGCCGCAGATTCTTGGTCTCTCTTCGTCAACTTTCAGTTGCTATTTTTTTAATGCTTGAATAAATAGATCGAAAATGTTCCTCCGGTATTTGTTTTCGATTTCGAAACGTTACAAGCTGCGTATCTATCGAGATATCGATCGATTCTTTCTAAATCTCACTGAGTGAATGAGTTAGAGATAGAATATCACATATAGTAAGCATAAAATCCCAACTATAAATTCAATTTTGGACACGGCTGCGATGAGTGCTTTTTCCCGCTTTCAAATTAAAATTCATTTTTTTATTTCCTCAAGAACGATTCGTCCAAGGCAACTCCATTAAGAAATAACTCTTCGTCAGTTTGGGTGTGTTCGCTAATAGTCATAGAAGGCTTAGTTTCTTCTACAGCATAATTTTTTGACAGCTCAGCAAAGGCATTCAAAAACGTTATAAAATCTTCCCCTATGCAAGTCCAGCAGAAGTGAAATCGACTTAACGAAGTATGAGGCTAACCTCAAACAATCAAACTTTTGGGGGGGAGGAGCGTGCTGTGTTGGTTGAAATGTCCTCCATTACCCCGTTTCCACCTCTGAACCCGTCACTGCTATAAAAGATGTACCTATAAAGAGCATAATGTAATTGAGTCAGCCAAAGTCAACGTTTTTCTCTTATTTTTTCAAAGTTTTTTTTTTTTTTTCTTATTTAATCTCATCAACCATCCAGGATGCTACAAATATGACTTTTACCACAAGCATTCCCGCATAGTAAGCAAATAATACAATCTGTGCTCAGATTTGCTTAAGAACCCAGCAATTTAAAAAACAAAAAAGCTCCACAAAAAGCATTGCAGCAAACATTTTCTAGTATTTACACATACATATGTACATCCGAAGGCTAACTTTATATCTTAATGTACTCGTAGTAAACCGTAGACGCTATAAAACAAACTAAAACATACATAGTATATTATATAACATATGCAAATCAAGACTTTATTAGAAACCAAAGAGAATACTGTCCAACTGTGCTAGTGCAATGCGAGAAGTTCAAGCAGAAGAATATATCAAAATTTCGTCCATTAAATTGGAGCGCGAACACAATGGCAACACTGCAAACGCACCAACAACACACAATCAACGCCACTACAACAACAACAAAGACAAGCATCACGCACAACTCCTTCCAAACACCACGCTTCACTACCTCACCGCCCGCCACAACACGCTCCGCGCTGCCACACTCACCAACAACAACAACAACAACTAAAACATGCGTTCGACACTTAAAAGCACAGCGTTGCATTGTGCCAGACAAATCCGCTCCAATTAAATACCTTAATAAGCGTAAAATTAAAACTTTAATCAAAATGAAGAAAAAAAAAAAAACAAAAACAAATGAGAAAAAAACACATGCAAAAACAAACACAAATGCATAGGCAGAAACAAAAACAAAACCAAAGCTACTCGTAACTAACTATGACTAACGATTAATCAAAATCTTTATAATTATTTGGCGCAAAAAAAAAGTGCAATATAAATGATGCCAGCAAATAAGCAGATAATTAAAAAGTAAAAATGTCAACTTTTTATATAAAAATATAAAATTAATTTTTTTTTAATGTACGCATGTGTATGTTCCGTAGAAAAAAGTTTGCTTATACAAATGTCAATGTGTGTGTGAGGCTTGTACACACAACCGTCGTACACAGCAGTCGGCTTAAACAGTTAAGCGCACACAGGCACATTTAACTGTTTACATACATTTTTTCATATAAAATTTATATATTTATTTACGCTATATATGTATGTATGTAGAACGTGCTTTCGTATGAAATTATGTATTTTTAGACTTATGCGCCTGTTTGTATGTAGTTGCAATTTGCCAATTTGTATTCGTGTTCATTATATGTATATGTATGCGTGTGTGTGTAAGCGCTTTGTGTAATTTTATAGTAAACATAAAATCAATTTAAAAATAGTAAATAGCAAAGAAGTTGCGATAAAAACCAGCATTCAGTGTCAGTACCTGCAAATATTCAGAATATTATGTAAAGTAAAATGAAAATGATTGAGTCAAATTTAACGCGCTGTTAAATTAAGATATTTATGTAATTAGCCAATGTAAACAGGTGTATTTCCGCTATGGAAGTAAACATTTCGCACAGCTTGCAACACGCAACCGAAATCCGTTTTGAAATCAAAGCCGGAAAAAGTTTTGTAATTTCAACAAAAAACATGTTTCAAATATTAATTTAGTAAAATTATTTAATTAAATGAGTACTTGAAAAAAATTAGTTAATTACTTTAATTAATTAAGTACTTTAATTATTTTTTTTACTTAATTAATTAAGCACTTTAATTTTTTTTTTTTAATTAATTAAGCACTTTAATTATTTTTTTTAATTTAATTAATTAATTTTTAATTTAACGATTTTATTTAATTAAGTAATTTAGTTTATTTACTTTATCAGTAGTTTAATTAATTTTCATAATTAATAAAGTAATTAATTAAAGTAGGTAAATTAATTAAACTACTAATTAAATAGTTAAATTAAACAAGTAATTTAATAATTAAATAAGTTAGCTTAATTTTTAGTTTAATTGATTTACCTACTTTATATAATTAATGGCATTAATTAATTAATTAATTAAAATACTTAATTATATTAATAATTACTTTCACTTAACTTACTTTAATTTTCTTAATTTAACTAGTTCATATAATTAATTACTTCAATTTCATTAGTTGATAATTTATTAAAATAAATTAATTAAAATACTTAATTAAATTATTAATTACTTTAACTTAACTTACTTTAATTTTCTTAATTTAACTAGTTAATATAATTAATTACTTCAATTTTATTAGTTGATAATTAATTAAAATACTTGTTAAATAAATAATTACTTTAACTTAACTAGTTTATTTATTTAAATTATTATTTATTGTAATGTTAAATATAATATTTTATAGATAATGTATCCAATAAATACTATTTAAAAAAAACTTTTATATTAATTATTTACAGTAAGGTAATCAGTAAACTATTTAATAAGTAAAGCATTTATTTAAAGTTATTTTTTATTTAATTGTGTAAGTTAATAAGGTTAAGTAGGTAAATTAATGGCTGCATTATTTAATTAAATAATTAAATTAAATTATTAGTAGGTTTATACTAATAATTATTTAATTAATGAATATAATTAAAAATTAAAATAAATTATTTAATTAGTACTTTAATTAGTTTACCTACTTAATATAATTAATTTACTTAATTTAACTACTTAATTAAATAAAAAATTACTTTAAATAAATTATTAATTAATTAAATAGTTTATTTACCACTCTAACTAATAGATTGCTTTAACAGTATTACATAATTAATAATTTAGTTTAATTAATTTAATTAACTCATTATTTCGATTAGTTTAATTTAGTAATTTAATTTAACTACTTAACATAATTAATTACTTACATCATTGTTTTGTAAAATATTTTTTTTTAATTAATTAAATAAAATTATTAGTAAGTTTATATTATTAATTTTTTAATTAATTTTATTAGTTAATATAATTAATAATTAAATTAAATTATTTAAATAGTAGTTTAATTAGTTTACCCACTTAACAAAACTAATTTACTTAATTTAACTACATAATTAAATAAAAAATACTTTAAATAAATTTACCACTTTAACTAATAAATTACTTTACTTGTATTACATATTTATTAATTTAGTTTAATTAATTTAATTAACTCATTAATTCGATTAGTTTAATTTAGTAATTTAATTTAACTACTTCATATACTTAAGTATTAACTTCAATTAAATAGTCTAATTTAATAGTTTATTTCTTTACTTAATTATTTCATTAATTTAATTAATTACTTCAATTTAACTACTTATTATAATTAATTACTTACATCATTTGTTTTGTAAAATATTTTTTTTTAATTTAAATATCTACTCAAAATACCAAATTAATTAACTAAAACATTTAAACTTTAGTTCGTCAAAGTCCCGCTCCTTCTATATTACTTAATTTAGTTGATAATATTTGATTTAACCTATAATTTAATAGCAAAATTAATTTATTAACTTAATTAACTTCTTTAATTCAAATACTTTATTAAATTAGTCACTTAATTAATTATAATTATTTACTAAAATTTAATTATTTAATTATTTACTTTAAATTAACTACTTCAAATCAACTACTTCATATAATTAATTATATCATTGCCTTGTTAAATAATATTTCTAAATTACTTACTTAAAAAAATTAAATTGCATCTAAATTCAGAAAATATATTAATGGAATTGCACTCCTTGAAACTGTATTAATTAATTCAGTTGCTAATAATTGATTCATCTCTCAATTTCCACTTCTTATATAATCCTTTGGGTACTGAGAGCATAACAGTTCTACCAAATATGAAAAAACTCTTGATTCCTTATTCAAAGTTATAGTTTCGGGTAGAAGTTGATTGTAAGATAATTTTTCGCTGAGATCATATTTCGCCACAGTTCAAGTTTTTGTTTCCTCGCCTATTGTCTTGTGGGTATGTGTACTTCTACTCCGTCCTTCTTCCTTAACCAGAGTCCACCCATCTCTCGCTGTCATATAATAATACTGACTGTATCGTGTCTATAAGCAGTTTCCTTCTATGGTAACTGCAAGTGGACCACTGATATTTGCCAAAAGTCTTGATAGTGACATAGTCGCTAACTTTCTAGTGGCATGTTGAATTTGCGCCCAGCACGTCAATTTGTTATCCATTCTAATACGAGGGTTTTGTCGTTTGTATAGTTTCCGAATGAACTTATCTGAACATTTCCAGCGGCATGTATTCCCTAGTAAGCATTATCAGCTCAGTCTAAGCTATAGCCGTATAAGTCCAACCATATACTTAGGGTTATAACTTTGGAACCAACAAGGCAGCAGTCGCTTAGCATTTCGACGTTTAAAATTTCGTCGGCGTTCCATAGATCTGTTCCAAGTATGAATCCCTGCGCTGTTGCATAGCTGAATTCTTTGCTTTGAGGGCCGTCATTTGTAACGTGAAGCAGTTCACTGACTTTAAGTTCCGAAAGAAAACGCTAAACCATTTCTAATGTTGAACTTTTAAATCCTACCTACACAGAATGATGGTATAGATGTTGGCAGTTTACCATAAGGATTATACTACATCAGCAATAACGCCTCGAACAATTCAAGAAATATTCAACTAGATTCTTTTGAAATTTCAAAAACTTATGAAGAAGTTTGTAAGACTTAACTTTAAGTTATTTTTTAAATGCAATGTTTATTTTTAATTTCAAATAATTCAATACTAAATGACCGGCACTCTGATCACTCCTTCCTAACCTCAAATGATTTCGAGAAAACTGGTTGGCGGTTTGCAAGCTTACGACTATGAGCTAAAAATAGTTAGACTTTGTTCATAATTTTAAAATTCTTAATTTATTCTTCACAATCTATGTCGTTCCGCACAAAGTATTCCCCCTTGGCCTCATACACTTATGTCAACGCTTTTTTCAATCCTCCAAGCAGTTCTTAAAGTCAATTCCCAGAATAGCCTTCAATGCGCTTGGCGATTCACCTTTAACATATTCAATTAACTCAAAACATTTTCCTCAGAGCGGTCCTATAAGTTTGCTGAATAGTCACACGAAGCTAAATCAGGTGATTATGACACGAGATTGTTTGAAAGTTTGGCGTAAAACTCTCGAAGAATCAATTTAGTATGCGACGCTGCATTTGTGCATGGTGCAAAACCCAGACGTCGTCGGCCCAAAATTACGGCCTCTATTTAAGAATGGCTTCCCACAAACGACGCATAACAGTCCAATCATACTCCTTGTGGATAATTTGGCTGGTCGCAAGGAACTCGGATCGCACCACACCTCGATAAGCAAAGAAAACTGTAAACATAACCTCTATTTTTGATCTGCTTTGACGTGGTTTTTTGGCTTCGGCTCACCTTTGCCACAATATTCGGCAGATTGATCTCTGTTACCGGGTCTTAAACATAGATCCAAGACTTTTCGCCAGTAATAATGCGTTTCATGACATCGTAGTAGACGGAAAACAAAGACGGAGGTTAACGCGGCACTGTTTTTGAAAAAATTTAGTGATTTTGGAACCAATAGTGCTTTCACTGTACTTAGGCCCAAATGTTTGACGGATGTGTTTTCGCGCGAAATTGAAATTAAAAAGTCTTACTATTTTTTTGCCCACAGTAGTATTTCAATGAATTCAAATGAAAATACTTAGTTTACAACTTGTCATTATCAAATTAATTGTGATTAAATAACCAAAACTTTATTACTTTTGGTAATCAATTTAGGAGCAAGTATTTTTCTGCAACGCATAAGTATCTGAATAGAATTTATATAAATATTTTCGTATGCATGGAGAATGTGGAAAAAAATGTGCATCTAGAGTATTTTGTAAAATATTTTCAATGGCTTATTAAATGTACCGTTAAATGTCAAAAATTTCTATTTAATTGTGCTAGAACTTTATGAAAGCATTTCAGCTATTTATACAAATAAACGCAAACAAACAAAAGAGCTTCTTATATATAATAAAAAAAATAATAATTTATTGTACTATAAAAAAAAAAATATTATATGATAAAGCAAATACAACAAAAAATATTTATCTTTACACGCAGCTTCAAGCTGATTAGCATCTAAGTGCAGCTAAATATAAAATCTTGAACAAATATTTTAGTGTATACAAACAAAAACAACAACTATAATAGTTTGTGAGCAACAATTTATTGAAAGCCAAGTATTAAGCGTAATTAAGCCTAACAAATACAAAAACAAATAATCAAATGTTATTTGCAGCAAATGCAGAAACTGCGTAGATATGTAAGCTAAATTTCCAAAATGCTCATAAAAATGCTCAATCGCAATTAATTAGGACGCTTCTACTTATAAGACAATTTAGAAATTTGCAATCAAGAAAATTGCTTACAATAAAGAAAACATAAAGAATTAGTAACAGATACGCAAAGACCGATTTATGTCAATAAAGTTTGAGAACTAAAGAATTTAGAAGTTTCATTTTGTAAAACTAGCTTTTAAAAAAAGTTTTTAAGTCTTCTATTGAATCTGTCACAAAAAAAAAAAGTTCTTGAAATTTTCGCACAACTTCACACTTAACCGCTTTCTTCTTCTACTTTATTGGCGCAGAAACCGCTTACGCGTTTATAGCCAAGTTTTTCTTCCTTTTCACCGTTTGGACAATCCAAGTGTAGCCAGGTCCCTCTCCACATGGTCTTTCCAACGGAGTGGAATTCTTCCTCTGCTTACCGCGGCGGGTACTGCATCGAATACTCTCAGAGCTGGAGTGTTTTCATGCATGCGGACGATATGACCTAGCCAACCTAGCCGCTGTCTCTTTAATCGCTGAACTATTCCAATGTTGTCGTGTATCTCGTACAGCTAATCGTTCTATAGACTGCGGTATTCATCGTTGCTAATGAGCAAAGGACCATAAATCTTCACTCATCGTCCATGCCTTTGCACCATATAGCATTACGAGGATGATGAGGGACTAGTAGAATTTGGTCTTTGCTCGTCGAAAGAGGACTTTACTTCTCAATTGTCAACTCAGCCCGAAGTAGCACTTACGTTGGTTTTCGAGACTGACTGCACTGTTGGTGTTAATGCCAAGATACAAGTACTTGTAGACAAACTTATCTACGACTTCTAAGTTACGAGGTTTGACAATTAAGTAATGAGACTGATTTTATTGTCGCGCTTGTGGTAAACCTGTGACCTTGAAATTCCCTTTCACTTTTTCCGGCATTCGACCCCTCGCCTGCTGCGTCAAGTTGAGTAGACGTGTGTTTAAATTGTAAGAGTGTATGGTGATAGTGCCCTCAGTCGTGCCCAGGACCCGGAAACCAAACGCCAAAGCTCACAATGGTTGTCTCCGCGCGCCCTCCGCCCGAAAAAAGCTCGCATGAGCAAGTCGAAGGTGAAAACGATGATTATTGCCTTTTTTGATAGCTGTGGAATCGTTCACAAAGAATTCGTTCCACCGGGGCAAACTGTGAATCAAGTCTACTATTGCCAAGTACTCTAAAGATTGCGAAAACGAGTCAACAGGATGCGCCCAAACATCGCTCGTAACTGGATCCTTCATCACGACAACGCGCCGTGCCACATTGCCCTCAGCGTGTCCCAGTATTTGGCCTCTAAAAGGATCGCCGTGTTGCAACGGCCGCCTTATTCGCCCGACATGTCACCCGGTGACTTTTTTTGTTTCTCTGTGACCCATTTTGAGTCGATTACGGACATTTAGGCGACCGTGACGAGGGTACTAGCGGACATCGAAGTCGAAGCGATCCAGAAATGTTACGAAGCATGGAAAACGCGCTGGAATCGCTGTATAGCTGCCCAAGGGGACTACTTTGAAGGGGATGGCAGAGTTGTAGAATAATTTTCAAATATACGGTTTTTATGGAATCAGTCTCATTAATTAATTGTCATACCTCGTACTCGTATGACTGTCAATAGTGATGTGGAAACCTAGTCGCGAGTGCGACGACAGTTTGTTTGAAGACAGGTGATATTTCGTATAACGTTCGTTCACAACCAGACCCATACGCTTCGTTTCCTTATCCAGTCTGGAGAAAACAGGACTAAGGGCGAGGTTGTTTTGGCCGATTTGGTTTTCTCGATTTATCAGCCTTATTCTACAGGTGTTTGCCGCCACCAGACTTTAACCAGGAGGTATTCCAATCATGTTCCTACCGTCCTTTCTATCAAGTGCCAGTAGGAACTTTGCATATTTTCGATCTATCGGTTTACACATGACTTTTGCAGTATTGATAGTTTTCTTTGGCATATTTGGAATGATCCAATTTAGTCGATAACGTGTAGGCATTTTTATGGTAATTTCAAAACACCACTCACATCGGAACTCTTGTACCTGTTGGCAAAAAATTGGGACAGTTGATTTTCACCAGCATCTCTTCAGGCGAATTTTTCACCAGCAAAACAAGTCGCCATAGACAGGAATAGATAGTCATCATTTGGAACCAGGTTCGAACCATGAGGTAAAAGCATAAGAACTTCTTAACCAAGCTTCTGACGAGTTGTTAACGATATCTGTGGCTTGGCGTTATTCCTTACAACTGACCAAAGCTGGCCGGTTTTGAGCGTTTGCTTTCTTCAGACGCTCTAATAATTGATAATACAGGTTCAAATTAAGACTGTGGGAGCAGCTCAGTATGTGCCGCCTAACCCATGAAGCACAAAGCTAAATCTTCTTGACCACCGCTTAAGCTGTCTCTCTCGCGATTCGCACACGTGCAGTTCTGCTTAACTCTGTCGTAAGGAGTCCACTTTTCATCACTAATAAACAACCGCTTCAAAAATATATCGATTTGGTTATGGTTCAACAACAATTTGCAGATCAAAGTTCGGGGTCTATGATGTTTTTTTTTTCGTTAACTTGTATATTATCCATACGTCGAGCTTCTGTGCTTTCCGGCCGTTCGACTGTCAGACTCGACAATTTCCACTATTTGTTTGATATTACCGACGATTGCCTGAATTAAATCGAAAAACCCTTGGATGGTTGTTACAGTATCAGGACCAAAAACCTATCTTGTGTTTTCGCTTTATCGAAGAAAAGCTGTAAAACATACCGTATTTTCTCTTTACTGGTGTCCGTCTTTGACGCGTGCTCAAACAATACTCAGACAATTATGAGTTTTGTACCATTGGAATTCCTCAGTGATATAAATTGCACGGAATTTCACTTTTAGCAAAGCAGTTGGAGTTCATTTTAAAATGCGATGTGCTTTCTGTCATAACTCCTTCCCCGGTATACACAGTGGTATGGCAGTCAAGCGTTGCTTCAAAGGAAATAACATTTTCGAGCGAAACATTAATATTGTTAAAAGAATATTAATAATTTTTGCCAATCTGGTACCATTTATTCCCTGTTCAGTTTTCGCCCATTATCACTGTCCTTCCTTCACCGAATGCAATAAATTCAGCTCATTTGCATTTTTATTGATTCCAGACTCACAATCAAACGCAAACAATAGGCATGGAAAAATCATTTAATGATATGAAAAACTGGAAATAAAACAATAATGAGAAATGCAAGTATGGAGTTAATAAAAGTGGATTGTTTGTTATGGAAATACCGAGCGAAAGGCGAACAAAGCGGAACAAAGAATATTATGCCAAGTGTTTTTTATCTTATGAGCTGATATTATTTCTTAAAACGAAACATTCGAGTAAATTATAATAAGTAAAATAAAGCAAAAGGATGTAAGGAGGCCAAAAAATCGCTTTCGGTTGGGAAATATCGGGCTAATGAGTGGTCGAACGAGTAGTAATTGCATCATGTTATCACAGGACACGGGACTCAATGAGCCTTTTCGCAGATGGGCAGGAGCTAAGAGGGAAGGGTGGGTGAGGTTTCTGCTCAATCTTAGTTTTAGGCAACCGGACCACCATAATGGTTTTCAGGCAGAAGTGGCTGCTATTAAGATGGCGGTAGATGTACTGCTACGAAAAGCAATCTCTTTCAAGGAGGTGGGCATTTACTCCGACAACAGATCGACAATAGAAGCCAGATCTTGAAATAGCTTCATGCTACTTCATCATCATACTCGTTTGGAAGCATAGTCATAGCTGGTCATAACATAGCAGAATCGCTGGCAACTTCAAAACCGATGAGCTAGTCAAAGGGGCACATCGAAATAGAACCGAGTTGGATCTCCATAGGCATCTTGCGTTGTGGTAAAGGACATTGAACATCACGTGCGCTTAGCAGCTCCTGTACGACTGGAAGATCCTTTTGGCCTAAAGTAGAACGTGGGAGAGCTTCTGAAAGATCATCCCTTAGAGACTTAGTCGAAACTGTCATTTGGCCTTCTCAACAAATTTGTGATAGGCTCAAAGTGCTTTATCGAATTTTAAGGCTCTTATGAAATATTATATAAGAATTTCAAGAAATCGGATCGATCTATTAACCTACAAATATAAAAAACGTGACTAAATACTTGCAATATAAATATTCCAAAGGATTGAACTACCACGAAAGTCCCTCTCATACAACCAGAAAACTCTTATCGGGCAGTTCTGATTTCGGAAATTTCTGAATTTGATTTCCGTTCTCTAGAACCTGCTAAATCGGTCCGTTTTCACATCTCCAGAAAGCTCTTATTGAAAACAAACATTAGAATTCCGGGGTCTTTCATCTGTCTGATTTTGAAGCTTTATAAAATAAGGCTTGATTCGGGTCAAATCATTTATACCGGTTTTACAAAGACGACATCGTTTTTTCTCTCCCCAAACTATCCAATGACTATTTTCATCATCCCGCTTTGAGTAGGGGGGTTCTTCAATAAAAAAGACGGTGCTTCGAACTAGATGCCTCTGACGATGAAGGTGAGGTCGGAATTGAGTCGGATGTAGGAACTGATTGCATAGCACTAGGACGCCGATACAGAAGCCAGGAATTGGTAACCTCTCTCCAGCGAAATATTTTCATGTATCACTTAGTAGAGGGACTTTCCTCACTTGCGTGAACTTCTACACATGGCTCCATTTCCAGGACAATGTATCAGTGAACGAGAGCAGGACGAAATATCTTCTGTCATCAAACAAGCAATCGTCGCATTCGCGAATGTGGAACCAACATTAACACCAACAACAATGTCAGCCTCGAAATCCAATGCAGAATAACCTTTGCCGACAAATGCTACTTCGGAATGATTAGGCAATTGAAAAGTAAAGCCCTCTCTAGACGAACAAAGACCAAATTCTCCAAGATACTCATCAGCCCCGTCCTGATATATGATGCAGAGGTATGGGCGATGACTACATCTGATGAGTCGGCGGTACGAGGATTCGAGAGAAAAGTTCTGGGAAGATTTATGGTTATTAAAAAACAGCGGCTCCGCTGGCTAGGTCACGTCGTCCGAATGGATGAAAACACTCCAGCTCTAAGAGTATTCGACGCAAAAGCCGCCGAGGTAAGCAGAGGAAGAGGAAGACCTCCACTCCGTTGGTAATAACCAGTTGGAGAAGGATCTGACTACACTTGGAATCTCTTAATGGCCCCAACAGCGAAAATGAAGAAGAACTGGCTTCTTTAAACTTCAAGTTAAAAATTCTAATTTACAGAGTTCTCAAAAATAGAGCTCAAAACCTAGTCGTTAGATATGAAGAGTTCTTCGGCTAAAATTTCATTGAGGAATATTGAAAGCTTTAAGAAGAAAATACCTCGGAAAAATCCAAATCTCTATTGGTAGGCAATCTTCAACTCTTTTTCAACTCGGTATTCTGTTGACAAGCATCCTGCACAGCTTCATCTTCATAAATATTATGCAATAAAATGCGCGCAGCTAGGAAAACTTGCTTAGCACCGCCACAATTCATTTCTGGCGCCTGCATTACCGGTATGTATGTGTGTAGCTAAATGGAAGAACCTACCCGGTTATCAAAGGAGTGCGAAACTGTGCCGGAAAGTGTGCTGTAGCAAAAGTGAGGGCGGGAAATTGCGCGTGCGACACTAATAAGAAATTCTCTGAACTTTGCAAATTTTCTATCATTAATTTTCCGCCAACTCCGGCATTATCCTGTAGGTTGTTTGGATAGTCTAACATTATTGCCTGACTGTGCAATTGCCAAACTTCTTGCGCCTAAAAGCGCACACACACACGCACAGACAATGCAATAGCAACAACGCCCACAGAAGCCAAAGTATAAATTTTTCATTGCCTGTCAGCAGCTGGAGCAAGCAATAATTGTCAAGCTTTTTGAATCACACGCGTACATACCGATACACCCAACCGCCGCCGCCACATCCGCATCCGCTTACGTCTACTAAACGCTGTTGGCTGGTGGTCCGTGGGGTAAGGCTCGTCGCATAATAAATCACATCGCCAATGAGTTGCGCCGAATATACAAAACTTGTGTCTTTGCTGCGAAGTTCAACGAGATTTGCATTGGAAATATGACGGCAAAAATATCATTCCGTTTCGCAAAGCGGTACTGGGCTTGGCCAATTTATTACAATTTATAACGCTTGCCGCGCGATAAATGGCTAATACACACAAACGTACTTGAATGCAGGGTTCCAAATTTATCTGAAATTGGCAAAAAAAACGGCGCGGCAAAGCAAGGAAGCGGAAAGTACCAGCAAAAGTGTTCGAGCGCCACAATACGGAAAATTAACAGTGGATGCTCCTTAGAAATCTGGGTGCGAGAAAAGCGTTCCAATTTTCTTAAGTTCAAGTATTCAGCCGTTATCTGTTGCCATGAGGTGTTCACGGCTGAGAAGAAAGTGAACCCATAAATTCTTGATCAATTTAATATAGGCTGATTGGACGTGTCTATATCAGCAAGTTTTGCTCGATGGTCTAATCGAAAATTTTGGCTCCCAGAGGATATTTGGTCAAACGTAAAAGAAACGTTTCTGGCCACTCCCAAGGGTATGGCGGTCAGCGAACTTTCTTCACTTGCATGAACTTCTACACATGAATCCATCCTCTAGTACGAGTTTTCGAGAGAAAGGTTCTACGGAGGATTTATGGTACTCTGCGCATTGCAACGGCGAATACCGCAGTCGATGGAACGAGAAGCTGCACAACATATATGACGTCGTTGACAAAGTTCAAGCGCTAAATGCGCCATTTCGATATAATATTCATAAGACGTTTCAATATTGCTATCTTATCACATTGTTTCAAACCATTTGGTGCCTTCAATGAAACTACTTATCTCCGTTCTGCGTTTTGTAGATAGACATTCCAGCTTTGGTACCGAATTGATTTGAAGAGTTCTATGCCGGGGTTATGATATAGCCCATACTCTACTCGTGTTTCCAGTTGCGGCAAATATTGTTATGAGGCATTCTCATTCCAAAGCGTGTTCTCCAAATGGACAATGCCTCGTTGTGATGGTTGTAAATCTTTATATAACTTTCCTGAAACTATTTAATAGTCCTAAATTCTTGTCTTGACATGTTTTAGCCAATTCTATTTCGCTAGCTTGCATTTGATTATAGGTTTCCATCTGCTTTGAGCTATTTGCTCAAATTGCGTATTTAGCTCTCTCTTAATCGATCCTAGCGGGCACAGTATTGTCTCTGCCTCAGACTCGTCTAGAGGTGCTTCTGACTTGGCCACCTCGTCTGCTTTTCTGTTTCCAAAAATGTGACCGAGAACCCAAATTATGGACAAGTGGAGTTTATCTGACGCTGGAGTTTATATTTGGCGATGACAAGGCTAGCAATGCCGCCTGGCTATTTGTATTCCTCCCGGCCAAGGTGATTTACATCGATTACTTGGAAAGAGATAAAACGTTCACAGAGCTCGACTCTGCCGAAATATTCATCCAATACAAAACGATCGCAAACAAGCGAAGAAAAATGTGCCACATTGGGCTACGAGTTATAATCCAGAACTGGAATTAATTGAGGACTAACTGTTCCTGTAGTTGTAGTTCCTGTCTATCTCAAGTTATTTTGCTGATAAAAATTATGAAATTATCTTCGAAAGAACAGCGTTGCATCTTCTACTTCTTCAAAGCGGTGCATACGAAGGTTCAACATCAAGCGAGGTTTCATGAAAGGAGAGGTGTGACTTCTTCAATCTATTGCCGGAGAAAGTAATACAAATTGCAGAGCTAAATAGTGAAGGTACAATCTTCTTGGATCACCCGAGTAGTGGTTAGGGTGGGTCGATTCCGGACTTTTTTCGATTCGGGATTTCTAATAGTGCGGAAAAGTTGCCTTAGTACTTCCTGATTCCAATGCAACTTTTTGTTTTGAGATCGGATTGCATCTTCAACCCCGACTCCGGCCTTGAAATTTCGGAAATTCGCCTAAAATCGTGAAATTGTCTACCTATAATGTATAAAACAAAAGTTATTTGTCACGTCATTTGCTACCGAAATGGTATATGTGATCATGGCCGTAGGACGAACCGTTCCCGAGATACGAGCGAAAAGGCGGCGAACCACAGCGCAAGGTGAAAATCGGCTTGCGGCCGTGGTATTTTTTCCTATACTATTTTTTTGACAGATCACACTAGAGTAGTGTCAAGCTGTCATGTCCTTTTTGTTCAGTATTGTTTGGTATTTCATCATAGAAAGACTTACGCCTGAACAAAGAACTCAAATCATTCAACTTTATTAGGAAAATTCACGCTCTGTAAAGAATATGTTTCGCGCTCTTCGCTCAACTTATGGTTAAAATAATCGGCCTACTGAGCATACGATTCGCAGCACCATCACCTATCTGGAGACCCAGCGTTCATTATTGGATAATATTCAACCAAACCTCAGCATGCAGTGAAGAAAATATAGCAGCTGTAGCTGAGAGTTTACACGAAGACCGTGGAGATCGATTCGGCGCCGTTCGCAGTAACTCGGACTGACGTATGGAACGACTTGGCACATTTTAAGTCGAGATCTTAGGTTCAAAGCGTACGAAATACAGCCAGTGCAAGAACTGAAGCCGCTCTATGGACTCTTGAAAAGTTCCAAGAATATCTGACGTTTTCGAGCGATAATTTGTTCAGATATGAGATCTATTTTTGGCTCAATGGCTGTGTAAATAAGCAAAATTTCCGCATTTGGAACGAAGAAAAACCTGAAGTGATTCAAGATTCATCCAGCAAAACAATGTTTAATGTGGTTTGTGCGACGACTATATGATCCCTGAAATTGAAGCTCGTGATCTCGCCGACATTTGGTTTCAACAAGACGGCTTCCCGCATATGGCATCAATCAATGGATTTGTTAAGAGAACACTTCGGTGAGCAGATAATTTCACGTTTTTTGCACCGTTTTATACCGTTAGTCCTTTTCCTGTGGGAATCTGGAAAATCTAAAGTCTATGCGGACAATACCACTTCGATTCAGGCCTTGGAATAAAACATCACGGGTGTCATTCGCCAGTTACTAGTTGAAATTCTCAAACAAATCATCGAAAATTGGACTCAACGGATGGACCAACCAAAAATAATAGGGTTATTTTTCCTAGACCTTTTATTTAGATGAATATTCCGGTACTTACCACGCAATTTAAGTATTTTATTGGATATCAAGCAGTGTCTGTACTTTTATAAATTTGAAATCTATCCCGAAGATTTACAATACCTGCCTAAAGGTAGGCATTTTAAATTTTCATTTTTTATTTTGTCAAGTTTAGGATCTTTAATCCGTCCTCGTTGTTTTTATGCACATCAATTTTCGTTGTAAGAAAATGCCAAATACACAATAAACAGATTAAGCAGTCAGTCTCTTGCAATTTCCCAGTTACTCACTCAATTCTTAAACAGCTGTGAACGTGTTGACGGCAGAAACCTCGAGCCCACTGGCTCCATAAGACTATTTACGATTTTGCATATATTTTCGAATTATACACACCTTCCTACATACACATACACTGCACTGCATATAACTATATGTATATATACATATACATAAGAATACGTTGTCTGGTTAATGAAGCGGCACTGATCGCTCCCGACAATGCAATTCGGCAACTTAATGGGCCACATGAAGCGAAATTAATTTGCACCAGCTAACTAAAAACAACACGTCTAACAGCAACAACAAACAGTCTAGCGAGAACTAACATGTCTTTACCGAATTACCGGTGCATGCATGTGTGTATGTATATGTGTGTGCGTCACATTGACTCGTGAACGTCGCAGACTTACCGGCGGCGTTGTCGAAGAATGTTTCTATTCAATTTTTAATTTGGTTTCTGTTGTTTTTTTTTTTTTTGGTCTAAATAAGAAGCCACAACAGCATTACGCGTGAAATGAATAAATTTAGAAACGAATTAGAATTGTAAAAGCCGAAAAAAACAGCCACGCTGACAGTAGCGACAGAGGACGCCAGTCCGTTGAAGTACACGGCGGACGTCGACGGTGGCGCACAAGTCGATGAGAAACCATGAAACTCCGACAACGCCAAACAAAGCGCGGCAACCGCAACCGCAGTTGCCAACCGCGTTTGCGTTCGCGTCCGAATCCGCGTACGCATTGAATGTCAGCGCCGCGCTTGTAATTGCATCTGCTGCAAATGTGGCTGCAACTGGCATGGTTGTCTTTGCGGTGCTGCTGGCGGCGGACAGATGGCAGCTGGCATCGTGGCTGCGGTTTCGTTCGAAAATAGAGACATTCATTTGGCACCGACAGTCGCGCTCCCGCCCTCCCAGCGACATGGTTGCCTATTTATGTGCATCGATAAGGGCGTGTATGTGTCTGTCTGTCTGCTGTTTTGGCTGCAAGTTGATCAACCATTCACACATCACACGGACGCGTTCATCTCTATTTTTTTGCATTGGCGACTTGTCTGCTCTCTCAGCCACACGATCCGCAAAACGTGGCAAAATGCTTCTGTGTTGTGTGACTCCGTGAGACTATTTAATAACAGAAGATTTCGGCAGCTTACAGCTTTTTGTCACATCATCATAAACTCATTTGATTTGGCTTGAAATATGATAGAAGCTCAACATTTCGGTTTGCGGGACCATCGTCAGCTGTGATAAATGTCAATGACATTGAAATATCATCTCCAGCCAATGTCCAAGTATTCAAATATTCTGTGGGATTTTAAAAGTTTCATGAGTTGCAGTGATACATTTTCTCACTCGGTAATACTATATGCAAAAAATGTATACAAATGTGTTAGTTGTTGAATAAATCTGAGTAGAGCTCATTAATCTTAGCGTTAAACATTATCGAGGAAGAGGTGGGGGAACAAGAATTAGTGGTGTAGAGTTTTTAACTACGAAGAAGTGGGATGCGAAGTCGACTCTCTTAAGACGTCAGCGCAATGTTTAGCACCAGCAAAGAGAAATTACGATCTAGATTCACAATTTTGCTTGGGTACAAGCGAAAACGAAGCCAAGCGACTAAAAGGCGGTTTTATATTATAGGGTTCTATTGCTTTCCGATAAAAATAACGGAAATCGCTGTCGCCAGTCGTTCTGCCCTTTCACTGTTTGACACCAATTGGAGACTCCAACTGTAGACAGGTCCTTCTCCGCCTAGTCCGCCTTCCAACGAAGTAGAGGTTTTCTTCTGCTTCCCCCGGCGGTTACTGCACCGAATATTCTAAGAACTGGAGTGTTTTGATCCTTTGTTTTAATGCAGATTGAGGCTAGATGTTCAGCCACCGGGGTAAATGTCAGAACTCGGCGACGGCAACTCTACCACGAATATCGTAATCCTAAACATCATCAAAAGGGGGAGTCATAGTCGAATCGTGTTAAATCGGCGAGAACAGTGGCCTAGCCTGAATTGATGCGCCGAATGGCCGTGATTCGTCGAATTGGCTGAGAAGCATCTAATTTGGGGTACTCTCTTACGCCTAAACTCTTGAGCCAGAACTGTATTATCAACAATTGGACGGTCTGAAGGAAGCAAAATTCCAGAAACCACCGGATTTGGGCAAGAGAAGAATAATTGTGTGGCATCAGGTCAACGACAGGCCAATGCCTCAATAATGACTTGTCAGAAACTCCAGGAGCTTGGTTGGGAAGTCTTTATGCATTCACCTTATCATACAGACCGTGCTTCAAACGTTTACTACCATTTTCTGGCTATGTTGAATGAGTTTAATACAGGAGAAGTTTGTTAAAATCGACTGCCCCAGTTTTGTTAGGAAGAACGAGAGTTTCTATGAAATTTGAAAGTACAAATGCCAATAAGTTATCAAAGAAGATGGTGCATATTTGATCTAAGTCGGTTTATTCTTCTTCTTTACTGACGTTCATATCGCTTACGCGGTTATACCCGAGTTAACAACTGCGCGCGAGTCGTTTCTCCTCCTACTTTCAAAGCTGGACCGTTTTCGTCCATTCGGACAATACGCTACGCTGACTAGAGCCGAGTCTTTTAGAGCCGAGTATTTTAACTCGCTGAACTATGTCGATATCGTCGTGTATCTCATACAGCTCATCGTTCCATCGAATGCAGTCTTCCACAGAACCTTTCTCTCGAAAACTCGTACCGTTGACTCATCACATATTGTCATCGTCCATGCCTCTGCATGGACTTATAGAGTTTGGTTGTTGATCGTCGAGAGAGGCCTTTACTTCTCAATTCAGTCCGAAGTAGCACCTATTGTCAAGAGTTATTCTTGTCCAACCTGGAGAGATGTTATCGGCGTATACCAGCAGTTTTACGCTCTTACAGAAAATAGTATTTTCCCTATTTTTTTCAAGAGCAAATTCTCCAAGAGCAGATTGAAGAAGTCGAACGAAGGGGACTCGCCCTGTCCGAAACCTCGTTTTGTATCGAACGGGTCGCAGAGATCCTTCCCGATCCTGACGGAGCTTTTGGATTTGCTCAACGTCAGTTTATATAGCCATATTCGTTTAGCGGGGATACCAAATTCAGATATCGCTCGATAGAACCGGTTATGCGATACTGAGAAGACTTATCCTACGATAGCTGACGCAGATCGTGGATTCGCTCTTTTTCTGGATTGCGCAAATCACACTTAAATTCCAATAAGCATGCTTCCGTTTGACCATATTCTGCAAAGAAGCTGATGCATGCTCCTTATCAGTTGTTCTCCGCCGTGTTTGAATAGCTCGGCCGGCAATACAACAGCCCCCGCCGCCTTGTTGTCCTTCAAGCGGATAATTGCTATTCGAACTTCTTCAGGATCATTCTATCTATGCTAAATATAGCCTACAACTTTATATAAAAATAAAAGATTTATTCTTGCTTGATCTTAAGCACGTACACATCTCAACAGGCAAATCTTACGCAGTAAAACGTATTGTTCTTAGGCCAAGCAGACCATAGTTTCAACACTGAATCAAATAGAAACTTAAAATGAAAATCTTAATTCTAAAACAGGATTTTATTTAATTGCAACTCGGTTGTGTTTGTTATTTGTTTACATCTTAAATCCTTGCTCTTCTTCTTCAAATCGCTTCACGAAGTTTACTCCAACCCGTCGTGTTCGTCAAGAATTTGATGTATTTACCAAGCCCAACTCTTCACTTTCAACGCCTACTTATGCGCTGCCCTTTTCTACTCGATTGGCTTTTTCCGTTTGTGACCCACTCGAAGCCACGGCAAAGCGACAACAAATCTGTTTCCTGCCGTTAACGAATGTAGCATCACGCTGACACTGCTGCAACGTTAGCGACCCCTAACGATGTTGGCTTCCACCTGCAGCCCCATTGTCCTTCGGCGTTGGGTCGAGTGGCACTTGTTGTGTCAGACAAAAGCCAAAGCGAATACAACCTGACAGTGCAAACAACCAAAAGCAACAACTCCCACAAGTGGCAGCCAGCTGGCAGTTAGCACAGCAAGAAATGCAGCGAGACAACGAGACAACAACGGCAAGACAAAAGCGCAAACGCTGTTACTATTATTACCAACAATAATAAATTGCTAAGCGTACATAGTCTTTCAAGGAGAATGAAAACACCCACAGCTGCCAAACGGACGCATCACCTACTCAGCCGTAAGCCCACTGCCTGCGCTGTAGTAGCTCATTCGTTGTTCAGCTCGTCGTCTGTTTTACTTCCGCTTAAATATTTAAAATGTCACCTCACTGCCCTGACATCATCCTGGAAATATTGCAGTTTCTGTTTTGCAGTTGCTTCGTGTGCTACGAAATGCCGATTAATATACACCAAGGAAGTCTGTTTTCTCTATACTAACAGCAACCCAGCAGTGCAAACGGGTGACGTAGACCTTAACGGTTAAATAATACGACATTTTTGACGAATAATTTACAGGAGCTAAAAGCGGTATGGAGCCAGAGATTTTTAAGGCGAAGTTTTCAGGTATTATCAAAAATTTGGTCGTCAATTTTTGAGATATCCAAATAAAATCTAATACATAGATGCACTTTAATATCCCATAGATAATTTGTCGTATTTGGCCAGATCAGATCTGTATCACATAACTCCCATACAACTATTCATTCGATATTTTTGAACTTTAAAATCGTTGGCTCGGGTTTAGATCCATATTCTCTTAGGGAAATTTGGTGAGAATGAGCCGTAAAACATTTCCCGCCTGCTTCATTTTACATATCAAATCGGCCGGCTGTAATGTACATCCATTCCTAACTGAGACCTTAACAACCTAAAAAAAATCGACAACGATAAATCAAAGTTATTACCTCTGATAAATAATGTCATTTTTGAAAAAGTAAGGTTCTGTCTTTCAGTAACCAACCATCCTTTTGTCTAATGGGAGAAAAAATGGAGATTTTTATAAAGCTAAGGAATAAATTACATACAATAATATTTAAGGGAGTAGAAATCGTATTCGGACACGGATTTTCTTCGCCATTTTGAGCAAGTAATATCACGTACATTGAAAAAATATGGATTACGACGTAAACCAAAAAGTATTTGACCTAGCTGAATGTACGTCCCACAAACCAAAGTAGAGAATCTTCTACCTTTGAGTACCAAACCATTGATCTCAGAGCAACGCTGAGATCAAACAAAAAGAGAAACAAGTTCGACTTTGAAACCAGTCCCTCATCCACTAGTACTCGCCAGATTTGCCGCTCAACGAGAATTTCTTCTTCTCAGACTCAAAAGGTCCCACGCCGCAAAAAGATTTCACTCAAATAAACGTCTATTTTGAAGGCCAAACCCCTTTACACTATCTAAAGGGCATAAAAGTGATGCAAATGCCTTAGCTTAGATGGAGTTTATCTCGAGATTAAGTCCACTCGAAATAATGTTTTCATTTCAGAAGTTGTCAGAGCTATATTTCAAAACTGCCCTCGGGATATGCTGAAGAGGTGATGAAACCGCAACAACCTATTTATACAAAAAATAATTTCCCAACCCGGATATGCAGAAGCAAAATATCGCTCAAGAAATAAAATCTCATAAAAAATTTTAGACGTAACAGATGATCCAAGTAGGGGATTATTTTACAATAACCTTTTGTTAAATAGATCTCGCGTGAACCTCGTCAAGCTGTTATGCTATTTTAGTTCAATAGGTTTAGCATTTCATCGTGGAAAGACGTCCAAACAAAGTTTCACGAACGTAAAGAATGTGTTTCGCGCGCTTCGCTCAACTTATGGCTAACATAATCGGCATACTCATCGTACTATTCGCAACACCATTATCCATCTTCCAGCATTCATTATTGGATAATATTCGACCGAATAGACCACGCCCAGTTAGCAGGAAAGAAAATATAGCGGTCGTAGCTGAGAGTTTACACGAAGGTCGTGGAAAATCGGTTCGACGCCGTTCGCAGCAACTCGGACTGACGTATGGAACGAGATCATAATTTGAAAGCATACAAAATACAGTTTGCGCAAAAACTGCTGCCATTCGACCTTCCCAAGCGAAATCACTTCGCTCTATAGTTCCAAGAAGTTTGTTCAGAGTTAGGGGACCATTTCTGGCTCAATGGATATGCAAACAACAAGAATTGCCGCATTTGGGACGAAGAGAAACTTGATGAGTAGCCATTTAACCCAGAAATAGAATGGTTTATGGGTCGGTGAAATCATCGGTTTTTATTTCCTCAAAAATAAAGAATTTAATGCCTGAAACCGAAGCTCCTGATTTCAGAGACTTTTGGTTTCAACAAGACGGCACCACTTTCTACAAATCACATCAATCAATAGATTTATTGAGAGAACACTTCAATAAGCAAATAATTTCACGTTTCGGGCCGGTCGATTGGCCACCAAGATCGTGCGATATCCCACCTTTAGATTCTTTCCTGTGGAAATATGTAAAGTCTAAAGCCTATGCGGGCAATCCCGCTCCTATTCAGGCTTAGGAGCAAAGCATCAGACGTTTTATTCACCAATTACTAAACGAAAAGTTCAACGAATTAGAAGAGACGAGAAATTTGAACTTAACGCTAACTAATTAAAGTTAATAGTTCCACCAATTTCTTTCAGATCTCATTTTGCCTGCGTGCTAAAATCTTTTGACACGGTAATGACTTCAACCCACGTAGAACTTTTTTTATTGCACCAACAATCACACCACTACACACACCAGAAATTAATGCATTTCATTCCATTATCCTTTTCAGACGGGACCGCAATTCTCTGCGGCCGCATACAAACACAAATTTTACCAAAGCAACTTGACAACTCAACTCAATTTTAAACTTTCTCTGCTGTTGTAATACTCCCGGCCCCAGTCACATAGCACAGTTGAGGGGAGAAGATATTTCAGCCATTCTTGGATTTAATGATTGTTTGCATTTGCTGCAATGGCATCGGGAAGTTGAAAGAAATGAGCTAAATAGCTTTTTAAACACCTAACTGAACCCTCGCATTTAAAGCCGTCGTTGGAGAGAGTTGACCGCGTATACGGAAAGAAAACCGAAATGTGTTGTGTGGTTGAGTGTGAGTCTCTAGAATATAAAATGTTTGTGAAAGCAACTGACCTACGGTCATGTTTGAAATTCATTAAACTTGAAAAATAAATCAGCAGCACAACGAGGTAAATAAGGAAACTCAGAGAGAACATGGCGAAGGCACAATGACCTCTCATACTTACACACGTATCTTATAATTCTTGAAGTCTGCAAATAAACGTTCATATTGCTAATATATGTGTGTTAATTTGTAGGAAAACTGTTCCTTGTTACTTTATGCGTAGCTTACACCAAGAAAGGTTTCAAAATTGCGACGCTACTAGACGAGATTTCATACATAAGGTAAACAAAATCATCCGCTTCTTACCGTCTCCTTAACTTGTTGCCATTTTTAAAGTAATTTCTTAATGCCACTCTCATGGAAACTTTTTTCCTTATTGGTAAAAAGCTGAGAGCTTCTCTTGAGACTAATTTTTCATCTTCAAAATCATTTGCTTCAGACAGAAAATGTCAAAAAACACTTGGTGCAAGATCCGGGCTATAAGGTGGATTCATTAGACCTTCTAAACCAAGCTCCAGGTGCTTCGTTGTACCGATGGAAACACAGTTCCTCGCCTGTTGGACTATGCTTCTGGACAATTGCTTCCTTTTGAAAGAGAAGAAATAGATTTCCATGCTTCTTAACAAAACCCATAGACGAATCTCGGTATATATAAGCATTAGTGACTTCTTCAATCTAGTCTTGGAGAAAATAATTCGAGCTGCAGAGCCAAACAGATAGACAATTGAGAAATAAAGTCCTCTCTTGACGAGCAAAGACCTAACTCTATAAGTCACTCATTATTTCCGTACTGCTATATGGTGCAGAGGCATGGACGATGACAATATCTGATGAGTGGACGTTACGAGTTTTCGACAGAAAGGTTCTGCGAAAGATTAATGATGCTTTGCGCATTGATCCCGACGAATATCGCATCCGATGGAATGATGTATGAGATATACGACGACATTGACATACACTTTGTAGTTCAGCGAATGGGAAGAATTTGGTATATCGTCTCAGGATTTCGGGAATAAAATGGGTATGGATAGAGGAGATTCTCCAGATCAAGAATAAATACCCGAAATCCTGGGACGGTATACTAAAGCCGACCCCAGCGAATTAAAAGACGGCAGCTACGCTGGCTAGGTTATGTCATCCGAATGGACGAAATCACTCCAGCTTCGACGCAGTATCTGCCGGGAGAAGCAGAGGAAGAGGAAGACCTGCACTCCGTTAGAGAGACCACCTGGAGAAGAACCTGGCTACACTTGATATCTCGAATTGGCGCCAAACAGCGAAAAGAAAAAAACTGGCGCGCTGTTGTAAACTCGGCTATAACCGCGTAAGCGGTGTCTACGCCAATAAAGAAGAAGATAAGCGTTAGTGTTAACCAAATTGACAAACTCATTAATATGTTGTTGATAATTAGAAAGACCAATAAACTGCATACTTTGGAAACCTTTTACGACATTATTCATTTTTTCATGTCAGTACTAATGTAATTTGTGTTCGTAACTAAAATTACCAATGTCTGTATATCTTTATGTATGACTTATGCAATCTGGTTAAGAAAGCTATATGCAAAGATATAGTATATTAAATTGTGTTAGTTTCAAAATAAGGTAGTCAAAATAAATCGACAATTGATAATTCACTTTTTCTATGCGAGCTTCCCGGAATAAAACATTGTGCCTTCATAGACCTACTGGTCGTTAGCAATTCCAGATGGAGGTTCAGTTTAGTTTGAGGTGAAGTATTCGCCAACACTTTTTGCGAAGTTTAAGACCGACTTGTTATCTAAGTTTTCTATTTCGTTTAGTCGCTTGAACTGCGAAGTTCTTGGACACAGGTATAGGATGTATCGTCAACACTTATGCCCATCCGGATTGCATGTGATGTCAGTAGGTTGTGACCTGTCGAGAGGCCAACAGCCTCCGTCCGGCAGTCCTTTGGAGACTGTAGGAGTAAGAAGCAAGCGAGTTTTCAGAAGAGGCTCTTACACATGATTTTGGCGATTCTACGTGCACTTAAGGCATTCCACTTCGCCCTGATCTGCTTGTCAGCCCTTTCGGAAACTTCGTTGTATATCGTTTCAGTGACTTCCGTAATTCCTTTACTTGTGCGGCAGCCAGATGGATGGCACTTTTAGCATTCTTATCATAGCTACCATAGATCCCGGCTCATGCTCTCAATTTCAACAAAACTGAAACTACAAGTCTCTCAGTAACCTCGATTTGAGTAAACGTATGCGACCGCGCCGGTAATTACTTTGCTTCCCAGACTACAAAACTTCTTTCCGAAACGAACTCGTAGGTTTGTTTTGACTGTGTTTGGAAGCGACGTGTTCGTGATTTTAGAAAAATGAAGAACAAGCAATAGTAATGGGTAGTTTGATTCATATTTTTGGAAGGAAGGCACTTGGATGTTTTAAAAGGTGATATACATACATATGTGATTAATATATACAAAATTATCTTTGTAAAATTTCGTACGTTTACACGATGACCCTTCAGTTGGCACCGTTCTTAAAATAGTTGTCAACAATACCAAATTATGGGCTACAGTGAAATGATAATAGTTAGAAGGGCGTGCTCTCGCTAAAAATCCCACAGGTATACATATGTAAAAAATTCAGTTCGTTATCGTTATTTGTGAGATCAGACTTTCTAATGAATTTTATGTGGGACTCAAATTTTCACCTATAGTATGTCTAGTCAAGCAGTTTATAAGGTTTATTTGTGTAAGTTGTATATTCTATTTCCTTCCCAAAATATCCCTTTAAGCCCTTAAAATCGCGTCGAAAACTGCTAAATCTTATAGACAATATTTGTGGTAAGTTAACATTATTTAGCAAATTCCAACAACCATTCACGAAGTCAATTAAACCTTTGTTTACATTTAGCGATGTCAAGAACCGATGAAAATTCAATGATCTCTTTGTTTACATTTAACAAGGTTAAGAACCCCGATTAAGGTCAATAACTGTTTTGTTTACCTTTCGTAAGTTCAATGACCTTTCTATGTACCTTTAGCGATGTAAAGAACTCATACTGGGGTTAATGACTCCTTTGTATACATTAAGTGAGGTGAACAACCCTTCTTTAGGTAAATGATCTTTGGCGCTTTCAATGACCCTATTAGTCGCTTTTAGCGAGATCAACGACCACTCTTGAGATTAATGACCCTTAAGGTCAACTTCTATTCTGAGAACTATCTTTTTGTTTGCCTTTAGCGTTGCCAAGAACCTAACTTGAGTTCAAAGCCTTTTAGGAAGTCAATGACCCTTTTGTTTACATTTAGGGATTACGTGGGTTTCCTCGGGCAAAAAACGGTCTTTTTCAATAATTTTTTTTAAATATAAAAAATTAAATATTTTAATGATTTTTTTTTTTATTTAAAAGACTCATATTCAATAAACATTTTGTGAAATTTTCAAAAAAAATATCATAATAGCAGTCATTACGACGCCATTTCCGGCAGTCCCTCGGAAAAAAGGTGCATCCGCGTTGTCAGCAGAACTACTTTCACGATCATCGGAAATAAAAATAAAAAATACGTGTTTTAGTAAAGACAATTAGGTATTGGACGAAGGAAAAAAAATTAAAATTGGATTTTTGGCAGACGTTTTTACGAAAAAAATGCAAATTTCGATGAAAATTTCTCGACATTTTTTTTGAATAGTTGTCATTAAAAAAAATCCTTCGTTCAAGACCTTGTAAATGATATCTCGAAGACCTGTGTAAAATTTCATCAAGATCGATTGAGTAGTTTGCGAGAAATCTTGACAACTGACTTTGAAAATATAGTTTTGGGAAAAACGCGTTTAAAGACGGCGCAGTTAGCCTAGCTAACTGCAAGCGCACAAGTTCTCAAAGGCAGTATCTCCGAAACTATTGGTCAGATCAACTTGAAAATTTAGGACAATATTCTAAAGATGTTATAGAATTTAATAAGACAAAAAAAAATTCGATTTTTTGAAGCTGTGAAACCCATGTAACCCCTTTAGTGAGGTCAACAACTTATTCTGGGATCACTTTGGTCAATGACCCTTTTGTTTACGTTTTGCACGGTGGTGACCTTTCTATAGAACTGATTAGCCTTGAAGCTGTTGACCAGCTAAGAGTCATTGACGATTGCGGTGACGTCGTTAATTTGATTCAGATGTTGAAAAAACCTCTTTATTTAATTCAGCTGATTCAATACTGACTGAGAGTTTAACAGGACATCAGATGAGCAATTTTTAGTTTTTTCCCACTCTTCCTAAACTCGCAATATCACAGGATCCGGCTTTCAGATATTGGTTCTTCAACATTTAATAAAAATTATCTTAATAAAAAATATATATTTCATTTATCAAATTCTCAGGCAACAAATCCATATAAATCGATCAAATTGAGAGTTTCTAAATTGCGTGAAAACATTGCGACTTGTGCCACTTATTAACACTTATACTCTGTACAACAAGGTCACCATCGAGAGGAAAAGATATATTTTTTCATCTCACCTCTAATTTCTCATTTCGCTCGCTAAACGTTTATTTGCTCTCTACTATGCCCTTCATTGGTTTCCCATTACATAAGTAGTACCATATATGCAAATATTAGTGTATATATTCGTAAATTAACAAGTTATTTTATTAACCGGCCGGCAACTTTCCTGCATTACAACTGGTAAAACAACTCAACGGCCGGGAGATAAAATTATGAAGGTCAACTGACTACAAGTGGATATCATAACAGTTAAATTTAATGGTCAAAAAGTAAAAAAATTAAAATAAAAGTCTATATTATGCAGGTAACCTCTATAAAAAAAATTATGAAGTATGGCAAGCCTTACATTATTTTGGCAGTACAGGTACGCCATAAAAATAGTTGACATTAGTAATGTGGGTAATTTGCAGCGCGTGTAAATTACATCTTACTTTTTTTACAGAACTGAAATTTAATAAATAATTTAAATTAATTGTCTGTAGTACTCGCATACTTTCATAATAGTTTATTTATTGCGTAGAAATTAGGCTTCCGTCTTGATAAATTACGATTATAATAAAAACATTAAGAATTTACGATATTATGACTTGCATAAAATTTTTGGTCATAAACAGCTTCTTCTCACATTGAATGAACAAGTAAGGGAGGTATAAGTTCGGACGGAGGACGAGAGAGAAATATTTAAAGTGGTATGCAACTCGGACTGACGTATGGACTTGACGCATTTTACGTCGAGAACTTAAATTGAAAGCGTATAAAATACAGCTTGTGCAAGAACTGTTACCGCTCGACCTTCCCAAGCGATATCGCTTCCATCTATAAAAAGTTCTAAGAAGTTCCGACGTCTTCGAGCCAAATTTTGTTCAGCGATGGGGCCCATGTTTTGATTCGATGCTTGAAATTGGAGCTCGTAAGCTCAACACTTCCCACACATCGCATCAATCAATGGATTTATTGAGAAAACACTTCGATAAGCAGATAATTTCACATTTTGGGCCGATTAGCCACCAAGATTGAGTGATATCACACCGTTAGACTTTTTCTTGTGGGGATATATAAAGTCGAAAGTCTATGCGGACAATTCCACTTCGATTCAAGCCGTGAAGCAAAACATAACGCGTGTCATTCGCCAGTTACCAGACGAAATGCTCGAAGGGTCATCGAAAATTGGACTCAACGGATGGACCATCTGAGACGTAGCCGCGAACAAAATTTGAAAGAGATTTTTATATATTTATAGAAAGAGATAATCTTCTAAAACTAAATGTCATTCACTTTAAAGAACTTCTCATGTAACGAAACCGCCGACACCAGGTCACTATAGCATATACTACCTGCCAAACAAACTAATTGTTCAAACTGAAGTTCTTAAGTATGTCAAAGTAAAAATGTATTCAAAGTATTCAACATCGCTTTTTACCCATTTTGACTACCTTTCTGGAAATTTCTAGATACCATGCCAATAGAAATATTCGTCCTTTGAAAGCTTGAGGTTAAGTACTTTGATTGTGTCTTGAACCGATTTTGCATTGTCATGTAACGAAACTACTTGCCGGCTCTTCTGACCGATTCTAAGCGTTTTTCGAACACTAAATGGTTCAAAATGATGATTTGTTGTCTGTAACGATTAGTATTAACAGCTTCTTCAGGTTTTAGCAGCTCATGACATACCACACCCTTCGGATCTCACTAAACACAGAGCAATGCCGTCTTACCGAATCAATCGTTGTTCGAATGTTTTTGCAGTCGATGTTGATGGTTGTTTCGGATTAACCCATGATTTTCTCTATTTAGAATTCTTAAAATAAATCGATTTTTCATTGCCAGTGAAAATTCGTTGCAAAACTGATTTACTTTCGTGTCTTTGAGCAAAATTTCGCAAGTGTTTTTCCCCATTTTCCATTTGTCTTTCATTCAACTCATGTGGCACCCGTTTTCCACACATTTAGAATTTTCCCTTAGCTTTCCAACGGTCGGAAATTGTTTGTTATGCAATATTTAAAGGGTGTCTCTCATGAAAAATTAAACGATTTTCGTGAATTTTTTTTTTTTTTTGAATGAAAGTACGCGTTCGAATGTTTCGAAGTTCTTTGGATATAAAAAGGTATATTTTCAGCTATATTTTAAGACTTTTTTTTTCAAAAATATTGAAAACTTATCGGAGTTATATGTCTTCGGATGTGCCGAAAAAAAGTGCCTCAACTACTAATATAATTCCGGCTGAAAGAGTAGCTGAAACAAAAAAATTCAAAAGGATTATTAAAGTTTTTCCTATGCAATGATTCAAGATTTTTCTGCGAGCGGTCGCTCTTTAGCACTCTGCCATTCAAAAACTATTCAAGATACGAACTTGCCGAAAAAGCAAAAAAAAAATCGATTTCTTGAAAGTGTCACACTGGTATAGCAGCTTAACATAACACTTTATATTCATTCAATATTGTTTGCAATTCGGCTTCTTCAAACTTTCTTGGTGGTCTTCCACGTTCTTCATTTCTCCCATCAAAATCATTATCTCTGAACCGTTGAAATCATCTTTCGCATGTTGCTTCTGAAAGAGCATGATCACAATATGTCTCGGCAAGCATTCAATGCGACTCAGTAGCACAGAATATAAATTAAGGCTCGTTCAGACCAAATGTTCCCAACCAACACATTTGTATCTTAATGCTCACTTCGCTACACTGGAAAAAAAAATGTATTTGGCAAAATATCTTCACGAAATTTTTTCCTTAGTTTTTGAGATATCGCTCTGAAATTTGGCACACATCTTTCTCCTTCCAAGAAGTTGTTCATATGTCGGAACCAGCGTTATCAGATCACTATGGCATACAGCTGTCATACAAGCTGACCCATCGAAGTTAAGTACTTGTATGGACAACTTTTTTATTAGGCAATATTTCTTCACGAAATTTGCCAAAGATAATAATCCAAGGCAATGCTGAAATCCACGAACAAATTGTTCAGATCGGAGGACTATAGCATATAGCTGACATACAAACTGACCCATCGAAATTAGTACTTTTATCTTTCATAAAAACGTATATGCTATAAGAAAAGCACGTGAAGGGTATTATTGCTGCTGCAAAGCCAAAGTTCACTTTTTTCCTATTCTCCATCTAAAATTGGTTCCAAAAGTCAACGCGTGGCGCTTGTGCATAATTTAATGTCACAACGTAGTAACAAACTACATACATACATACCATACATACTATACTACCTATACATAATAAGTAAACCATGTGCGCACTTTAGAAATTCAAATGAAATTTATTATTTAATTTTTGTGTACAAATCACGTCCGATTTTGATTGAGGCATTTGAAACTAATAAATTTTTCCACCGTTTATGTTAATTTAACATACAACCAATTGCTGACAGTCAGGTAAACATGACATACAACAAAAAGCCGGTAAGCAAGCGGCTCAACAACGAGCGTCATAAGTAATAATTAAACATGAGCAAAATAGTAAACAATTAAGGAAGCAACCAGCAGCCGGCTATGCAGAAGTCTGGCTTGACGCTTGTACAGCAAGTCGGATTGATGCTCAAGCTCAGCGCATAATTAAAAGCTATCAATTACTGATGCCATGCAAAAAGACATTAAGTTCTAGTAAAACAATTTGATACTTTTATTTATTATGCTGATGAAGTGAGAAATTAGAAATAGCGAATGTTAGATGTAAGAAAAGGTGAGATTAAATACTGAGGTTAAGACTAATTGTCAACAACATAATTATTTGGGCAACGCTTGACATACTGCAATATGTTAGTTTGCACATTAAGGTGGTTCACTTTTTTTGCTGGGTATAATAATGACTAGCTGAATTTTTAAACTTTTTTTCATAACTAGTAGATCACTCGATTTTTCATCCCTCTTTGGGGGAAGAGGACCTCTTATAGACGATAAAATGTGCACATCGAACTCTTAAGGGGGTGTTCTAGTCTAGAAGCATGAATTTCAGGTAATTTTTAAAGTGTCGTAAAAAAAGGCAATTAATAATTTTACTATTCATTTTTTACTAGTTATTTATTAATTTTTGAAGAGTACAGAAAAAAATTAAAAACCAAAAAAAGTAAAAAATTTCAAAAATTATGAGCTGACGAAGTGGGGGGTCTCTAAAAATTTCCAGGTGACCATGCCCATGATTTCAACCCTCCTAGTTATCTGAAACCAAAAAGAAAAAAAGATTATTAATCTAGAATAATGTCGCAATGGTCGGAACTACGGAAAAGTGGGAAACATTTTTTTTCACAAAATGGCACTTTTTCTGACTATTTCGAATTTTTAAAAATAATGAAAATAAATATTTTTTGATGGGGCTAGTTCCAACCATAGACAAGCTTATAAAGAAGACTCTATAAAAATTTCAAGTAAATCGGTTCAGTAGAACCTGAGAAATCGTGGGCATCGTTCCGAAATAGTCAGTTTTGAGAAAAAACGTGTTTAAAGTTTCGCGTTCCGGCTGAACTAGTTTGGATGGCGGGTCAGAAAAATGCCTATATCTTCGAAAATAATTTGAATTTTGAAAAATCCTTTTGTACACATATTCTTGAATAATTAAACTTTGAAAATATATAAAAAAAAATCGATTTTTTTTAATTTCTAGACTAGAATACCCCCTTAATAATATTTTTATTCGAATTCGAATTTCGTATGTTGATAAAATATTGCTTTTTGAAGGGAAAAAATACAGTTGAAGCAAAAACTCGGTTTGGTAAAGATTTTCGGGACACTACTCCTGGAAAATCAGCCAACAAGGATTGGTATGCTAAGTTTAGACATGGTGAAATGAGCACCAAAGACGGTAAACGCAGTGGACGCTCAAAAGACCGACGAGAAAAAATTAAAAAATGTTCACAAAATAATTTTGAAAGACCGTAAAGTGAAGTTGTTCGAGATAGCAGGTACTCTAAAGATGTCCACTGAACGTGTAAATGACTTCATTCACGAATATTTGGGTATGAGAAAGCTCTATGCAAAGTGGGTGCCGCGCGAGCTCACTTTTGAGCAAAAAAAACGACGAGTTGATGATTCGAAACAAAGTTTGGAGATGTTAAATCATAATAAAACCGAGCTTTCGCATCAATATGTCCCAATGGATGAAACATGACTCCACCATTTCACTCGGAAGTCCAATCGACAGTCGCATGCACTGAAACCGCTCCAAAATACTACAAAAATGGTGTCGAAAAGTTGGATGGTCGCCATAAGTTCTATTTTACCCTTGAAACGAACTACGTTGAACAAAAATAAACGAATTTTGCCAAAAAATTGTGTTTTACTATGGTAGGCCGGCGACTTTTCTATTGACCGATTATTTCATTTGAAATGCTAAATTCGCTGCCTCAAAATTTACGAAAAATCATTTTGTAAGTTATTCTTCGTAGTTAATTGTATACAAAACTACTTCCGTAACCAGTTTAGAAATGTTTAAGTTGACTGTATCAAAATCATACACATTTTTCAAGCTTTCAGAAACCGAAAAGAGCTTAGAACTACAAAAAACCGATCGAAACCTCGAAATTTTTCTTACAACCAGTTCTGATTGTGATCGAAAAAATTATTGGAGCAAAGTGCTCAACACTTGAAGCTGTTGATCGACTTGATAAGCATAATTATTTATATTTTTTGCAGCAATATATTTCACTTACTTTTTTGATTGTTTTGTCCAATAACTTTAATTTTACCCGCCTTAATTGCGCATATGTACATGTGTGTGTGTTAGGTATCAGAAGGGCCCACATAATACCGGTCGAGTGCATGCGCTCTTATAACAACAATAGCAGTGTCAATAAGGTATGTAAGACAACATGCAAATATTGAAGATGCTGCAGATTCATGTTATTGAAGTTGTTTAGTTACTCGCTTTAAAGAAAACAAATAACAGCAAATAACAGTGTGCAAAATGTGCTGAAATAGTCAGTAAAAATTACAACTGACATTTTAATATCTCATCAACAATTCGATAAGACAATTTAAAGTGGAGTTAATATCTTGTATCAGCACAACTAAACGCCCTATGGTGTCTCAAAACAGAAATAAAGAGGTGATTTCGCAGAAGAAGTAAAGTTGGCACAGACATATCAAAACCTATTACATTTTCTGAAAAGAATACATAATTACATTGAGGGTATAAACGGATACAAGCGCCGGAGTCGTTTTTGCCTTTTAAGGTAAAATATTCCATATTAATATAAAGGGTGAGTCATTTCGAGGTTCCCTACTTTTTTTTTAAAGAAAAAATACAGAAACTTAAAATTTATTGGTTAATGTTTATTATCATTCGAAAAAACATTCTTTGGCATTTATTTTTTGAAGATCATCTCTTTCAGAAGTTAGCCGCAGCGACGTCTCAGAAGGCCCATCGGTTGAGTACAATTTTCGATGACTCGTTCGAACATTTCGACTGTTAACAGGTGAATGACATGAGTGATGTTTTGCTACAAGGCCTGAATAAAAGCGGGATTGTCACCATAGACTTTAGACTTTACATATCTCCACAGGAAAAAGTCTGAAAAGTGATATCACACGATCTTGGTGGTTAATCGACCGGCCCAAGACGTGAAATTATCTGATCACCGAAGTGTTCTCCCACCAAATCTATTGATTAATGCGATGTGTGGGAAGTGACGCCGTCTTTTTGAAATCAAATGTCACCGCGATCACGAGCTTCAATTTCAAGCATCAAATAGTCGGTTAATGGCGCAAAAACGTTCGCCATTGCGGTTTTACGTTCTCACCAGTATTATTTTTGGAGAAATATGGATCGATGATTCCACCGGCCCACAAACCACACCAAAGATATCGAAGTAAAATGCGCCAAAGCGTTTCATATGTCAGTCCGAGTTGTTGAGAACAGCCCCGAATCGACTAAAAACAACATGACAGCTTGACGCGACTCACGCATAATTCATTTCATTACACTTATTTTAAGCTTAGACTGGGATGACCTTCAGTAACTTCAGAGAATTTGTGTTTTTCCGATTTTGGCTGCCGCCATTCGCTAGATTGTTGACCAATTTCATAAATCTACGACTCGTAACAGTAATGATGCGTTTGATCAAGACAGGGTGCTCACTGACATTTTGTTTAAAAGTCAGAAATTTCTTATGGTATGTGGTAAGCATTTGTACAACTCTGATGTGTGAAACTATCAACTATCAACTAACTATTTTCAACCTTTTTTGCAACTATTTCTGTAACCTCTTTACTCCTAGGTTCATAGTTGTCGCCTCGGAGTCACCCTATACGAAATCTTTCAAACTGATAACACAAAAGAACATCCTGGTAGGTAGGTAACTGGGACTCAGAGAGATTGTACGGATATATGCCAAACACAGGACATTTCTGTCTAAATTTAAATTTAGATACAGACATTTTGAGTTCTGTGTTCTGTTGAGAAAATATAAGTGATAGCACTCGGCGAAATCAACGACAAGAGTGAAGGAACTCGATGAAAAAATATTTATGTGGAGACCAGTCCGAACGTGCCGTATGGCGCAGGGAAATGAATGTAAGTGATAGAACTCGGCGAAATCAACGTCAAGAAGTGTGGCCGCAAGCCGATTTTCACCTTGCGCTGCAGCGCGCCGCATTTTCGCTCGTATCTCGGGAACGGTTCGTCCTACGGCCATGATTACATTACCATTACGGTAGCAAATGACGTGACAAATAACTTTTGTTTTATACATTTTGCCATGAGATGCGTATTTCAGGCGCTAGGTAGACAATTTCACGATTTTAGACGAATTTTCGAAATTTCAAGGCCGCAGTTGGGGTTGAAGATGCATTCCGATCTCAAAACAAAAAGTTGCATTGGAATCAGAAAGTACTAAGGCAACTTTTCCGCACTATTAGAAATCCCGAATCGAAAAAAGTCCGGAATCAACCCACCCTAGTGCTCAGGTACGTTGTCAAGCATCTCTTTTGCAACCTCTACTCGAAATCATTTTTGTAAAAGAATCAGATCTTTTGGTACTAACCGAGCATAGACACTATACATGGCCAATAAATTGACCAACATGTGTTGGTTAGAGCCATAAGAGATGAGTAGATCCACTTCTATCTCTTTGACTCTGACTAGACTGCCCAAAACACTTCTGCAACATTTTCAACGATTCCCTAGCACTGATGCCATTGGGAACACAACATTTTAAGCAAAATCGTAAAACAGTTGTACTGATGTAGCAAAAAATTATTCTTCGATTCATCGTTTAAATAAACCAGTCCGGTACCATATATCAGAAAATACGTACAAGTATATTGCCCACGAATTACATACAGGTACATGTTCGAAAACACCAAATACTCGACTTACTTAGTTCCAATTTGTTCAACATTCCATTCTCTTCAAAAATTATGCATCTTATTCCCTTTTTTAATTATAGGGGAAGCATCGAAAGCCGGAATGCGGAACTTCGATCCGCTAAACCTAACTAACTCTCAACCCAAGACTCTCCAACGGAAACACCGGTTAAATATTACTTAAGTCTCCTCTATTGTGCGGACCAATGGACGCATTCGCTGACAGCCTTTCATTTCTCGGTGAAGTGTCACATGAGTCTCGCCAAAATTTCCACCGAGTATAGATTATAGTTTTCTTTTGCGTTTAAAAAACGTGTCTAATAAAAAAAATACTTGTTCAGAGTCCTCTATACACTATGTAAACGTCGGTCAATGCAGACTAATGTCATTACTTCATTATGGAAACCGTATTTTTTTCAGAATGCAAAGGTAACTCATGGAATACGTGTGGATTGATGCCCGACCAATAATGCATATTTTGCTTATGAACGAAGCCATTCAGCCAGAAATGAGCCTCATCTCTGAAGATGATTTTTCGATGAAAATCCGGATCATTTTCAAGTTGTTGCTCAGCTCAAATCTCGAAAATACGGTGGTTCTGGTGTTCAGTTCTTGCATCAATTTGATCTTGTAAGGATGTAGGCCAAGAACTTTTCGCAAAATTCGCCACAACGACGTTACGAAGATGCCCAACGCTTGAGAACGACGAGTGAGATACTGACTTGGATCTTCCTCAATTAATGCGCTAACGACAGCAATATTCTCGACACTACGTACAATTCTTTGCATTACTGGCACTGGAACATTTTGAACTGTGCTTGTAGAGTGAAATTTTTCCACTACACGCTCAATTATTGATCTGACAGAACAATTATGACGACCAACCATAAATTGGACGTAGGGCTCTAAAAGTTGTACTGAACTTAAGAATCCGAATCTCAGTACTTAATAATTTTTAATAATCTCGACTCATTGTTGGTTCGCATATCTTTCCATGATGAAATGACAAAACCTTACTGAAGAAAAATGTCTAAAGAGCGGGAAAAATATCGCATCATATGTTGTCCCTATCGTTCTACTTTCCTAGTGTCCATTTTAAAAAATACGTTACTTTAGCAGTATCGGTTGATAAATCGGTAAATTACTTATTATTCCGTGGATTTTTGTAAACATGCATATATCGGCAATTGTTGTCTACGACTCGTCAAGCATTACTGTTCAGCGAATCGAACAAAATATAACACTAAGTTGGTGCTTACGTACAACCCACTGTGCAACCTTCTCTTACGCTGGCTCTTTGCCGCCAACGAAAATACAGAATGATGAGTAAATCTAGGTGTTACGCGACTGTTTAAAAAAATCGTGCGGCAGTCAAAAATCCGACGGCGTGCGCACTGTATACACTCGAAGTTAAAGATAACAATTAGCGCTACTCTAAATATTTAGCAACGGCAACAAGCATATATTGACCACAACTACAACTATAACTAGTGATACATAAATATATGAGAATGTGTTCAGATGCGTATAAAAAAAAAAAATAAACGGAAGTTCATTAAAATTGTTATTGTAATTTGAAATTAATAACAGAAAAGCCTATAAAAGCAATAAAAGTGAAACAACTAGAAGCATCAACAACAAAATAACAAAGAAGATATCTAGTTCTACAATAAAAAAATAAAAAAAAGTTAATTACCATATATGTAGATGTGACTTAATTCATTGGCACACCATCCATCGCACAAGCGAGATTAGCTATTTAAGCAAGATTCCGCGAAGAAGCGGAAGCGCGAAAGCATAAATTAGTTTGCGCATGCGTCTTTTGTTCCGCGCTGCGGTTGCTGTTTGTCAAATGATTAGCCGTTAAGCGTGCGTTTTTCGAAAGCTTTGATTGACATTGAACTTGAAATTTTACGAATTAAATTTACGCGGACAATATTTAGAACTAACTAAGATTTTGGCTAATTCAAAAATCGGCAGTCGGCTAGAAAACAGCACAGTGAGAAGTAGTGAAATAGTGAAACGGTTTTTACTATAAAATTTCAGTTGTTGTATATAAAAACAGAAATATTATATACAAAAACATATTGAATTTCAAATACAAAAAAAAAAATATTTTAGAATTTACGACTCATAATTGAAAATTATAGAGCAAAAGATTTGATTTGTGATAAATATATTATTGTGCTAAATATATTATTGTGATAAATAAAATCGTGTGTTATCAAACCCGTAAAAGCAATTAATTATATAACTTAAAATCTTATACTCGGCGCCACACTATACTATCACTCATACGCCGCGATGGTCGCGTCACTCAAGCGTTTCCCGCTAATGCGCATGCGCATGCGCAAACTGTTAGCAACACTCCTACTAACACTCGCATGCGCACTTAGCGTTGGCGCGCTCAACACGGCCGTTTCTAGAGATCTCGTTTGTCGCATTATCACCACGAATCAATATGTTTGCGAGCGTCATTTGGTGCGCACTGCCGATGGCTACGAGCTGACGCTGCATCGCATACCGCCAAAAAATGCTACACAGAAATATCCGCCCTTCATACTGATGCATGGTTTGATTGGTTCAGCGGCTGATTTCGTGCTGCCTGGACGCAAGCGCTCGCTCGGCTGCATACTGCATGAGCAGGGCTACGATGTGTGGCTGGGAAATGCACGCGGCACCACCTACTCGAAGCGACATTTGCACATGGACTCATCGAATTCGAGCTTCTGGAACTTTAGTTGGCATGAGATTGGCTATTATGATTTGCCAGCTATTGTGGATTATGTACGCATGACGACGGGACAGCAGCAGGTGCACTTTGTCGCCCATTCGCAAGGATCTACGGTGTTCTTTGTAATGCTATCGGAGCGGCCGGAGTATAATGAGAAATTTGCATCGGTGTCATTGTTGGCGCCGGTGGCATTTTTGGCAAACATACGCAGTCCACCGTTTAAGATAATGACTGCCAAACTTGATGAAATTGAGGTTGGTAGTGTGACACTGAATATACATCTGTATACACATACATACATAAATGTAAGGTATATGTATTACGTATAAGATCAAGTGAAAACAAATCCAATATTTTTCCAATAGATGTCTTCGGTAATCTGTATCTCACGTCTATGTAGCGTTATAAAGAGTTTCGTACTAAAAAACAAACATTACAAACAGTTTCTGATTGCTTCACTCGGCATTTTTTGAGCTCGCGTCTACAATGGACTGCAGTAAAGAAAAACATACGTCTTATAGTATTTAAGATCCTAACATTGTAACAGCGAATCACGCGCAATTTTGATTTCATTCCGTTTCGTTACATTAAAAACCGTCGAGTCCGACCGACCGCCATCAAACACTGTTCCGATTTCCCTAGAGCTGAATATCACTCAAAAAAAAGGTTTGGAACCTGTTAATTAAAGCTGGATACAAAAAGACGTTCGTTGTGTAGATGGCACGCTCGCAAAACAATCTTTGGATCGAATTTCCATCTGTGAATCCTCCTCCCAACTCCAGACACTTCCACGGAACTACCTGATTAAGCATTACTTCGTGGGAGTGATAAGACATTTAAGTCTCCTCTATGGCACGGATTGACGGGCGCCTACTCTACTCTATATGTCTCGGTTTTGTCTGCCGCTTCGCTTTCCAGTTCTCATTGGACTGACACATGAGTGTTGTCAAATTTTCCATCATAAAAGTACCAAAAGTTTTGTCTGCCGCTTCGCTTTCTAGTTCTCATTGGACTGACACATGAGTGTCGTCAAATTTTGCACCATAAAACGACCACCGAGTGTAGTTTTAAGTTTTTCCTTTGTGCTTAAAAAGCGCAAAAAGTAATAGAATACGTGCAGAGTCTTTAAAGCACTCTGAACACGGCGGACTATTCGGACTAATGTCATGCTGGAATCTGTATAGGTAGCTTCTAAAGCACCCACGTTCACTTAGTATTTGGATTAGGTGCAAATCTAGGTCTCCATGCCATCTGTCAATGCACGAATGGATGTCCGGTATCAGTCTGTATCAATCCACCGCCCTTTGAGTGAGGTTTGCCACCGCTGCGCCGTATGGCAGTGAAGCTTTTCACTCTTTCTGCTCTTTTGGCTCCTATAGACGGCTCTAATAATGTGTAAATTCTCTCCTATTCGTCACCCTGGAAGTCAATGCTCATCATACTGGCTATTACTTCAGCGGCCTCACTTGATATTGTTCGGAAATCACTGATAACTCTTAGTGCCGACAACCCGTTCGCTGTTCTTTTTTGTCTGGCATATGCTCTGATGCCTAGCGCCTATTGGAGTCGCATATAACACCACCGATCTCTATATCTTTGCGTGTAAAAACCGCCGGCTGGAACGCACGCAACCCTTATCATTCTTGATAAGGCATTCAGGATTTAATTCCCCTTACCTGCAGTGATTCTCGGTGATACTTAAATCTGAGCCTTGAGTCTACTGTTACTCCCAGATATTTTAGGTGTGGTTGTGAATGCTGAATGCATCTCGCACTCCTCTATGGAGAGTGAAATACTTTCCTCCACTTTTCCAGTACTTATGAGCAAGTGCGTCTTTTTCATAAAACCGATCTTATCAATTACCTTTCTGATAATTCGCCGGCCTTCTGGATTACTAAACCTAAGCGGTTTTCTACTATGCTTTCGTACACTTTGCCAATTATGTCAAACATACTCAGAGGTCGGGTAGGTTCCTTCGCAAGCTTTTTGGTTTAGGAAGTAGAACCAATCGCTGGACTTTTCATGGATCGGGAAATATCCCATCTCTTAGGTACGCATTGTACATTTATACGACTAATTTTGGTTTCAAAGTCATGGCTTCCTTTAAGGCTCCCTTTGGTATGCCACCTAATCCAGGCACTTTGCTGCTTTTAATTTTTCCGGTTATGGCCAATTCTTCACTAACTAGCATTGGTGGCTCTACGACATCGGTTAGAGACTTAGCATAAGAAATAAGGTGGTGTTTTGGAATTAAAGTTCCGACGACATTCCTCATAAAAGATACGCTTTTGGGTTGTGGTTCAGGCAAGCGGGTTTTTCTGTATGTTCGACCAATAAGACCTGGGCCAAACTGAACTCGGAACTGTAATATCAGTAAATGGACCGTCTGAATGTACCAATCACCCAGAAGCAGCGAGCTTTGACCAATTGGACAACAGTTGTGTTCCAAGGCCACACGCATTGCTTGCGACTTACCATAAACTTCGGTAGCTTGATTGAAAGGTCTTATATATCCACCACCGCCAAGTATTTACTATCTGTTCCTGTCTAAAACTAATGATTTTGGTTCACCATCAAACGAAGCTTCTTAAAATCGACTGTCCCAATTTTTGGCGATTGGGAATCGGCGTTTCTTTGGGAGGGCTTTATGAAATTACCTTTTCAAATGGCAATACGTTGTCGAGCAAAAATTGAACTAAATCGGATCGTTCTAACTTTACTATGTATATAAAATCTACAATTTAATGCAAAAATAATAGTTTTCCTTTCCCTAGATTTTATACATCACAACTTTCCATTAAAAATTAGGGATTAAAGTAACTAGTTTGAGAGCAGCATAGCTTCATTTTAACCCACCTGAATAAATTCAAACATTCGTCTGTATCTACGATATACCTATCACATATTAAACCTATCTATGTACATACACATGTGCACATGCATAATCGGTGGTGTTTCTCCCTCATATAATTCATTGTTAATCCTCATGGCGATACGAGTGCATCGGCCGTTATCCATAGTAATATCGCTCTTAATACTGAGTTTCGAAACAAAGCACGAAACCAAACATAAATTTTGCAGCAACTCAGCCACCTATGTACAAAATACACACATACAAATGTATATGTATATGTATGTTAGAGAGGGTCGATTTCGTTTTTCTATAAAATCATGTATGCGGGAAATTTTTTGTGATCATTCTGAACAACTTCGCTTAAGGGACTATGGGTCCGAACCCGATTTCGAGTTAGCGATTTTTAAGACGAAGTTCATAAAATCTGAATATCAGGGTACCTTTAATCTCAGTCGAAAATCTCAAAAACTGACGTACAAATTTTTGTGAACCCTAAAAAACTTCGACTCAAGAGTTGATGCCCCGAAACCGGTTTTAGATCCATAATCTCTTAAAAAAAGTTGTTCAGAAAGATCTGTAGAATATATTCCGCAAATACGCGATTTCTCCGTGTTTTGGGCTCCCGGTGAAAATACCCGCTCTAGTGTACTATTGTGCCCAAAAAATAAGGTAACATTTGAATTTAAACTGCGGGCGTCGAAGGATTTGGAGAATTCTTTTTTTTTAGGTTGGTAGTACTGTCAGTCACATTTATTATTTATGTCAAATTTCATGTCAAAATATTCATTAGTGTTTGAGATACGTGTCGTTTTGTGAGCTGCTAAAAGTGAGTTTTTCGTTTTTTGCGATGTCGAAATTTGTTGAGCAAAGAATTTGCATTAAATTTTGTTTAAATGTTTACAAGTGGTATAGTGAATTCCAAGCCGGCCGTGAACGTGTCGAAGACGAAGAGCGTCCAGGGCAACCATCAACCTTAACCGACGAAGCTCACGTTTAACAAATCAAAGATTTGGTGTTGAAAAACCGTCGATTAACAATTAAAGACCTTGCTGATGAAGTTGGCATATCGAAAGGCTCAGCCAATACCATTTTGAAGGATGTTTTGGGCCTCAAGCGCGTCAAATCTCGACTGGTACCGAAAACATTGAATTTTTTGGAAAAAAGGCGTCGCATTGAAGTGTGTGAAACGATGCTTTCCGACTACCATGACTATGCTTACGACCACGAAAAAACTGATCAATCGAGCGAATATCGTGCCAAAAGAGAGCCGAGACCAAAAAAATCGCGCCAAAGTCGCTCAAAAATCAAGGTCATGTTGACTATTTTCTTCGATTATCGTGGTATTGTGCATTATGAATTCCTTCCAACCGGTCAAACAGTCAACAAGGAATATTATTTGAACGTTATGCGTCGTTTGCGTAACGCTATCCGCCTAAAAAGATCGGAATTGTGGAAAGACAATTCTTGGTTTTTACACCACGGTAATGCACCATCCCATATTGCCCTCGTAATTCGTGATCATTTCGCCAAAAACTCAACCCATATCGTTCCACAACCACCGTATTCACCTGATCTGGCGCCGTGCGACTTCTGGCTGTTCACCAAGCTCAAAAGACCGCTCCGGGGACACCATTTTATACGATAGAGGAGATTCAAGCCGCAGCGAACTGAAGGCCATCCCAGAAAGTGACTACAACCAGTGTTTCGAAGATTGGAAAATCCGTTGGCATAAGTACATTGCATCGGGAGAGGATTACTTTGAAAAATGATGAAATTGATTTGGAAGAATAAATAAGGAATTTTCAAAATAAATACAATGTCACCTTATTTTTTGGGCACAGGTATACCCGAACATCCTCACAACTCAATAAAACCACATATTTATATAACGGGTGATCCAAGTAGGGTTACAAATCGTTCAACTTTCTTATGTAAATTCACGTTCTGTAAAGAATGTGTTTCGCGCTTTTCGCTCAACTTATGGTCAACATCTTGAGACCAAACATTTATTATTGGATAATATTCGACTGAATAGACCACGTCCAGCAGCCATAACTGAGAGTGTAAACGAAGACCGTAGTTAGTTGATTCGACGCCGTTCGTAGCAACTCGAACTGACGTATGAAACGATTTGACATCGAGGTCATAAATTGAAAGCGTACAAAACACAACTTGCGCATGAACTGAAGCCTTTGGACCTCCCCAAGCGACATCACTTCGCCCTATGGGCTCTTGAAAATTTCCAAGAAGATCCGACGTATTCGAACCAAATTTTGTTCAGTGATGAGGCCCATTTCTGTCTCAATACATACCCATTCAATGAAAATTTGCTGCATTTGGAACGAACAGGAACCTGAAGACATTCAAGAGCTGCCACTTCATTAGAAAAAGCAATACTTTGATGAGGTTTGTGAGCCGGTGGAATCTGCGATCCATATCTCTTCAAAAATAATGTCGGTGAGAATGTAACTGTTAATGGCGTCCGTTATTGCGCCATGATAAACGAAAATTTGTTACTTGAAATTGAAGCTCGTGAACTTGACGACATTTGGTTTCAACAACACAGCGTCTCTCAATGGACTTACATATTGAGAAAACACTTCCGCTTCGATTCACTCCTCGGATCAAGGCATCATGCCCGTCATTCGCTCGAACGAGTCATCGATAATAGGACTCAACGGATGGACCATCTGAGACGTAGCCGCAACCAACATTTGCCTCTTTCAAACCTTCAAAAACTAAATGCCAAAGAATGGTCTTTCGAATGATAATAAATATTCCCTTTTAACTTGAAGTTTTTTTTCGTTATATAGTAAAAGTAGGGAACCTGGAAATGGATCACCCTTTATGCAAGTATGTGTGTAATTTAAATATGGTGTCTTTCAATCCAAGTCTTCTACTATAATGTATAAGGAAATTACCCTAAAAATGGGGATTCAGAATATAGGAAACCCACCTTATATTAATACCGTATGTGTTCTTAAAAAATATTTAGTACAAGGATATTTATACGGTTAGTTTCTATAAAAATATTATCTTCGTTTATGCTCGTTTCTCCTTTAAGGAAATTAGTCTTAACCTAAAACACAATTTTGCAATACCTGGAGAAACACATTCATCATTTTCGTTTTGTTTATTTACATGTATATGTTATTCATATATACGAGAGAAAATTGCCTGAATATTGATTTCCTTTTTCTCTCCTTTTATAATCTCCATTTTGTCTACTCTACATCCGGACCACGATCTCTACTCCACCGATTGCTTCGTTACTCGCTGATATTATCTATTCGTTAAAAAAAAAAACAAATGTGCAAAACACATACACCAACACACCGTTATCCAACAACAACGACTCAAATCCAACACCATTCACCGGCAATTTTCGGCTTTTGTGGAACAACGCAACTATAAATATACCTGCATATATACGTACGTATATTCGTATGCATTTCCGCACGACTCGTAGGTGCTGCTAAATCATTTGGGATTATACGAACTTTTTCCATCGACCGCTCTAAATCAACTGGGTGGACATCTGCTCTGCAGCCAAGATGCGCCCACACAGAATCTCTGCCTGCTGTTTACGTTTCTCACGGTTGGCTTCAGCGAATACCAAATGGATCGTGTGAGTATGGCCATAAGCTAGCCTTAATTTTACAGATATTTTATTTTAGAATTAAAATAACACCACCTTCCGAAAATGCGTCAGAAGGTGCGGTACAAACCCAACAGGGAAATGCAAACCAAAGCGAAAGTTTATAGTTTAGTACAGGATTAATTTCGGTGTGTCAAATTTCGTGAAGATATTTTGTCAATTCAAAGCAGGCACATGCAAGGACTTGATTTTGACCGAACAGTTTCCAGGGTTCGACATTCGTCCCACTAATGAACAGCTTATTAGGATAAAAGGACGAGGGCAAACTCTCAGATTGATATCACAAAAAGTCAGGGACTAATCCTCGTATGTATGAGAGATAGACAGACAGACGAGCTTGGCTTAATTAGCTCAACTCATCGGACTGAGAGGATAAATAGATGAGCATTGCACCGCGACCTAAGGTTTATTGGGCCCTTAATCGATATCGGATTGATATGGTTATATTTATAGGATTTCCGACTTTTCCTTCGTGGCAAACTAAATATACACTTTTCAGAGTAAAAATCAAAAGGTTGTTTGAACTATAGAATGGCGGAACTCTCATCGCTGAACGCGCAAAATCATGTCACATCAATTTTGCAGCCATTCTCCTTAGAACCCTTGTCTTACCTCGCAGGGCATATGCAGACGAGTTCACATACAAATTCATATATTTACGCAGGAAATAAATTCCCGTTACCGGTAGTTTTTTATTGCTCACTCTGGAAAACCGTTATATATTTGGTGTCGATTTCATTTTAGGTATTCCTTTTAATTTTACCTGTGGTCGCATGCGAGAAAGTTGCCAAAATTTGCATTTTTATGTGTCTAACTTTGAAGCTATGGATTGCCACATGGCGTAAATACACTTGAGATTTTCAAAGGTAGAGCACAAAGGCCGATACACATCTACATCCTAGTATGTAGAAATGTTTTCCTTCCGTTCGGATGCCTTCTATATAAGATTGCATTATTCTTGTATTCGCTTTTTAATTTGGACAAAAGGCATTTAGTGAGGAGTGAATTAGCTCAGTATTTCAATTCAGGTAGTAAGCTTGGTGCCAGATACAGACTGTAAAATGGATGCTTAAGAATTTTCCAACCAAACTCATGGAGCTTCTTGAGAGTCACTGTTGACGACGCGTGTAGCCTGGCGTTGTCCTGATTGAACACAATTTCTATCCAACTGACCAAAGCTGATCATTCCTGTGTGGTTGCTTTCTTCAGACAGAATTTTTGACGGTAGAAATTCGAAATGAGAGTTTGGCAGTAGGGAAGCAGCGCTCAGTAGATGATTCGCCGCCAATCCTACCAAAGGCATAGCGAAATCTTCCTGAGCGAAAATCCTAGCTTGGCCCCTAGTTTGCTCGGAAGCACACTCTTAATTTCATCCGTTTGAAATCGAGTAGTCTTCCTGTGTTGGTCTTCTGGAGGTCCAGTGATCGCAGCAAGAGCTGGTCAACAATCGAAACTTGTGCGATTGCGAGAAACTTCTGACCCAGAGGTTATCGCAAGAGGTCATTCGAAATAGTAGTTCACGTTCAAGTGCCAATAAGACAAAGAACCGCTTAAGGTAAAGAAAATATTGCTGCCGTTCACGCAAGTGTATGTAGCTGAAGACCACAATATGTCGATTCCAGGACGTTCTCTGAATTTGGGACTGTCTCAAACCACAACTTGGCGAACTTTGAGAGAGAATTTGGGCTTGCATGCATATGAAAGTATTCTCACTCCAGAACTGAAGCCATTAGACCACCCTCAACGTCGTGAATTGCTAATTTGAGAGCGGTATAGATCGATGATAGCCAACTTTTTATGACCGCAATTGCAAGAAGTTGATCTTGACAATCTCTGGTACCAACAAGACGGGGCTACGAGCCACTCAGCCTTTTGTTTTATATTGGCGTTGAAGTCTCCAAGCACGATATTGCCATCGTGACGGAGGCAGCTCTCATAGATGGCAGAGGCAGCTCTCATAGGTGAGCTCCAAGCGCTAATAGGAGGCATCTTCTCTTCCGTCGGGGCGTGGACGCAAATCATCGATATGTTAAAGGACTTCGCCTTGAAGCGGATTGTAGTTAGACGTTCATCCACCGGCGTAAGTGCCAAGACTCGGCGACGGAGTCTCTCTCCCATCACGAATCCCACACCGAATTTGCGCTCCTTTATATGGCCCCTGTAGTAAATACCACAAGTGCCTACTCGTCCCAGTCCTTGTCCCGTCCATGGCACTACTTGGACGGCGTCATATCTGCCTTTACTTTTATGAGAGCATCAACCAGCTAGGCAGGGGCACCTACCCAATTTAGGAAGGGGAACTTCCAGGTGCGTGCCCTAAATTGTAATCTTTAATGCGTTTGCCATGGTCATCATCAAAAATGGGGTCACTTATCCAAGGCTCTTCTTTCCTTTACATTGGGGGCGTGTTTTTACGTGGCGGGCTCCAAACCCAGCAACCCAGAGGATACTTGGATGAAGACCGGAAGTCGGGAGCTGCTTGAGCCATAAAAGAATCGTTTCTGAAGTGAAGGGAGCTCAGAGAACTTTCCACACCAGCGTGATCTACACATTACTCCATACACATGTCTTACAGAATATTTTAAACGTTAATTTCAACACTATGTAACGTATATTCCCAATTACTTTAAACTACAGCAACAAAACTAAAATGTCGATGAAAATTTCAATTTCACAACCGCAAAGCCGGTTTGTCTACGATAATTTCCAAGATATGTTGTAGCAACTCTTAAATTGTTTAAATGCACAAAGGTATTACAAAGTATTCTCCTCCTGTTGTGGCAGTCTCTCTCGCTAACATTCAAATACAACTTGGACAACAACGTGTTAAGAAAAACAAAAACAGCAAACAGCTCATCGTTAAAAAAAAGTAACTAAGGAACTTTACGAAAGCACAATAAATGACAATAAAAATGACAGCGTGCACTTTAGAAGCATATACACAAGTGAACATCAGAGATTAGAATAATCCTGCACTTCCCACATACGCACCAACACACACACACTAAACATACATACAAGCATAAGCATATGCAGCTAATAGTTGGAGAGAGCAAACTTGCTACCCTAGAGCCACACTCGACTTTAAATGGCAATAAAATTGTAAATTTACCGTCTCAACGCCAGCAAGGTTGTGCCGGAAAGGTAGCGCGGAAACGGAAGCGGATATGAAAACAAAAGGTTCACTTTCACAACTCAAACACACAAACAAATATATATATATTTACATGAATGTACACACAACAAGGCATGACTTCATAGCGGTTTATATATATATGTACATATTGAGATTGTTTGTTTTAGTTTTCTTTTTTTTGTTTATTTGGACACAATATTTATTTTACAGACATTTTCTAACTGTACAGTACTGTATAACTGTAATTTATACTGAAATCTCTGTGGGTTACTCGAAGAGTCATATAAATACTACTGCTATGAAACTCAAATGGCAAAAATAAGCACTTTTTGCGATGGCCTGCAGGTCCTTCAGCGAGTTTTGTTTTATCTCCCGATCGACTGAAAACGAGTTTCACGGAGCGCCAATTTCACTTTGGCAGATTAATAAAAAATCTCACGGAGTCAAAATTGGTGCATTATCATCGTGTAAGATCCATGGAAATCCACAATTCCGGCCGGAAAAAATTGCAAAAATTTTGAAAATTCTTCATTTATTCTTCCAAATCAATTTCATCCCCTTCAAAGTAATCCCCTCCCGATGCAATGCACTTATGCCAACGGATTTTCCAATCTTCGAAACACTGGTTGTAGTCACTTTCCGGGATGACCTTCAGTTCCGTCTTCACTGCGGCTTGAATCTCCTCTATCGTATTAAAACGGTGTCCCCGGAACGGTCTTTTGAGCTTGGTGAACAGCCAGAAGTCGCGCGGCGCCAGATCAGGTGAATACAGTGGTTGCGGAGCGATATGGGTTGAGTTTTTGGCGAAATGATTACAAATTACGGGGGCAGTACGAGATGGTGCATTATCGTGGTGTAAAAACCAAGAATTGTCTTTCCACAATTCCGGCCTTTTTAGGCGGATAGCGTTACACAAACGACGCATAGCGTTCAAATAATATTCTTTGTTGACTGTTTGACCGCTTGGAAGGAATTCATAATGCACAACACCACGATAATCGAAGAAAACAGTCAACATGACCTTGATTTTTGAGCGACTTTGACGCGATTTTTATGGTCTCGGCTCTCTTTTGGCACGATATTCGCTCGATTGATCGGTTATTTCGGGGTCGTAAGCATAGATCCAAGTCTCATCGCCAGTTATAATGCACTTCATGACACCCTGGTAGTCGGAAAGCATCGTTTCACACACTTCAACGCGACGACTTTTTTCCAAAAAATTCAATGTTTTCGGTACCAGTCGAGATTTGACGCGCTTGAGGCCCAAAACACTCTTCGAAATGGTATTGGCTGAGCCTTCCGATATGCCAACTTCATCAGCAAGGCCTCTAATTGTTAATCAACGGTTTTTCAACACCAAATCTTTGATTTGTTGAACGTGAGCTTCGTCGGTTGAGGTTGATGGTCGCCCTGGACGCTCTTCGTCTTCGACATGTTCACGGCCGGTTTGGAACTCACTACACCACTTGTAAACATTTTTTTTAGACATAGCCTCATCACCAAAGGCTTTCTTCATCATCCTCAACGTATCCGCAGCAGAAATTTGATTCCGTAAACAAAATTTAATGCAAATTCTTTGCTCAACAAATTACGACATCGCGAAAAACGAAAAACTCGCTTTTAGCAGCTCACAAAGCGACACGTATCTCAAACACTAATGAATATTTTGACATGAAATTTGACATAAATGCGACTGACAGTAATACCACCTAAAAAAAATAATTCTCCAAATCCTTCGACACGCGCAGTTTAAAATCAAATGTCACCTTATTTTTTGGGCACAGTAGTAGAAAAAAATTAACATCACCTTGATGTATGTTTGAGCGACTTTGGCGACTTGTTTTGGTTTCGGCTCGTTTTGTTGTTTTTTTTTTTTTGCTTCATTCCGATTTTTGTTTTTTTGTTTGCATTTCAAACTCGAAATTCCCATGTCCAAAGAGAGGTGATTACGGTACTGTTTTTTAAAAAAATTCGGGGAGTCGAGCAAGAACGCGTTTCATAACCAAAATATCCACCAAAATCCTTCGAACGAACTCGCAAGAAATGTTGAGCTCTTTTGCTATCTCTCGAACACTTGCCTGACCGTTTTCAAGCCCATATCCTTCACTATTTTAATATTTTCATCAGTACAAGAGGTCGAAGGTAATCCTGAACAAGGCATATCTTCAACGATCTCTTGAGCGTCTTTGAGGGCTTTGTACCGCTTGTGTTTTTGATAAAACTGAATCACTGTAAGCTATTTCCAATATTCCCAACGATTCCAGAGTGAGTTGTACCGACTTAGGCAGCTGCTGTAAACAAACTGGTTGACAGATCGCGCTCATATTTGGCTTAGAAGTTAAGGACAGTCCTACCAACTTAGGAAAATACATTGTTTTGAATTTACCCAGAGAATTTAATTACAATTTCCGGGTGCTCAAACTGTATTTTGAAATAGAGTTGCCTTCTATCTAAAATAAAACCGAAGTAACCGTTTTAGGTTAGTATGGTAGGCTAGTGAGCTACGCGTTTAGCACTTTTGGTTCTTTGCGATATCAAGTGGATGCCTACGCCCGCAAAATACTACAGCGTAGCATTGTCAATGCGGAGCAAATGCACAAGTGATGCTTCACTGTTTCACTGATGCCTTGCTATTGACATTTTCTGCAGTCTTCCCGGTATTTTGCAGAAGACTGCCCCCACCAGACTGTGATCAGTGAGTATTCCAATCTTATTTCTACTGTTCCTTCTCTCAAGTGCCAGTAGGAGCATTGTATATTTCCGATCTCCCGATTTGCGATTTTGCGCTTCTTGATTTTCTTTGCCATGCTCCTGTCCAAAACGTCTTGTGGACAATGCATGGATTTTTCAATGTTGATCACGTTTTCAGGAGGCAGCCGTACACCGCTCTTGGCAATCTCGTTCACCATCTCATTGCACTCGATTTCTATGTGACCTGACAGCCAGTGTTAAATCACAAATCAATAAATAGACAAAGTTTGACCAGAATACCACACTCCACACCGTTAGAAGATGACCCTCGCTGTTTCAGATTCTTGTTAAAAAGCATAACAAACTCCTACTTGGAGAGTTTCTGCTGGAATGTTTTTGATGAGAACCTTGGAACCACTTGCTTAAAGCGGAACCATCTCATAAAACAATCGAAAGCTCATACCCACAATATGCCACCGTCATAAAACATATAAGGTTTTCATTACCGTCACTTGCTTGAAGTGGAACTGTCTTCTAAAAACATCAAAAGTTCACCCCAACATTACGCTATCGATATCCAAAATAAACTATTCATGTCCCTTTTAATCAATAGCGTCCTGTGAGTGAAATCACCACCTAAGACAACCAGACAATATGATTGATTTGTCCCAACGAAAGCACATTGGCCCTTGAGTAATTACGATATGGTAGTACTTGTATGTATATTGAACACCTACTTATTCAGTCAAGACTATGTCATATCCAACATATGCATGCCCTACATGCAAAGAATTTCAGGCGTATGTACATTAAAGTTCACTCCCTTGAAAATCTTGTCCCTAAAAGTTTATCAAGTTTTTTTATATAGTATTGTTTATACATTTATGTAGGTATCATGTTTCGGGATAAATATTTATGTTTAGCTTCATGTTATATATTAACAACAAATATAGGCAATTTACAAGCTTTGTTGTATGTCTTATGTCATATTTTAATATTCTTAAAAAATACGACACTTGTGAGCACCCTTAACTGTTGTATGTCATATTTTGTTATAAACATACCACGCAGTGCTGTATTTGTAAACAAATACAGACGATAGAATAGCGAACTCAATAAACATACCGCGCAGTGTTGTATCAGTCATATTTTAATTTTGCATGTGAAACAACAACAGTGCTAATATGACAGTCATAAAAAAATATGACAATATGACGATATGACACAATATGACACCTTGTGAATTCCCTAATAATTTTTATTTAACAGAGTCTCTTTCCACGAATTCTTGAGACGACTCCAGCTGGTATTTCAAGAAATCAATTCAAGCATTTTGGCCAGCTTATAAGAACAGGTAAGCATGATAAAAAATTATTAATAATTTGATACCAAAGTTTAGCAGACTTACATTCGTCAAAACTTAGAGAGTGGCGTATCGAACAAACAGCATAGATAAACATTAACTTTGTCTAATTCGGCTCGATAACTTTGTGTTAGGAGAGAACTTAAACAAGAGCTCAAACAAAACGAGCAGAGAATTGGGAATCTCAAACGAAATCTAAAACATTTTTCAAATACATATATTTCAACAGCGGCATATTTACAGTCGTTGTAGGGTTGATGTGAAGTTTCATGGGTAGGAGCACCGATGGTTCCGTTGTCTAGTGGTTCATTACTGAACTGTTTTACCTCAAACCTGTTCAGCAAGCGTTGGTTCACTACCAGAGAACCAGAAAGAGATCTTGGGAGCTTTGCTATCCCAGCAAGATCAACCTTTCAATGGTAGTAGGGCTTTTAGCTGGACACTCTCCGATCGGGATTAATGTGGTAAGATTAAACATCTTACCGGATACCAGCTGTCTTAGCTGCCTGGAAGAAGATGAGATAAAATAATTTAAAAACTTCCTTCTCGAATGTCCCGCCAGATCGTGGCAAAAGCAGCTCGGATCTCATACTTTTAGATAGTCAGCTAAAAGAGCGAAAATACAAATGAAACAATAGAATATAAGTTTTTCGTCTGGTTTCACAAAAGATTGTACATAACAGTCTAATAGTCTCCGCCATGCTGAGGGTTTAGCCATCTAACCTAACTTAACTTGTTTTGTTTTATTGGCAGAGATAGATGAGATGCTTGACGAGTTGAGGAGATATGAAACGGCTTGTAGCGCTCGATTATTTAATGAAACAATTTGCAGATTTTGGTATTAAATTATTGCTTGTATTCAAATGATTTAGAGTAATATTAATTAATTAAATAAATTAATAATTTAAGTATTATAAGTATTATAAGTATACCATAAAATTCAATTATTTTGAGAAATTATCTGCGCACTCCACTTTTTACAGGTAAATTCCAAAAATATGACTATCAATCCAAGGACGAAAACTTGCGGCAGTATAAACGTCAAACCCCGCCAGAGTATAATTTGCGCAATGTGCGTGTACCCCTGCAGCTATTTGTCGGCACACGTGATTTACTGTTGACCAAAGAAGTGAGTTCAAATCCTTTCAGTTTAGTCTGAAATTAATGCGTTCCTTTCCATAATTTTTAAGGATGCCATACGTCTCACGAAGGAACTGAAGAATACCAAATATACACTACATGAATTACGCGGTTTCAACCATATAGACCTATTGTATTCTTCTATGGCGCCAAAGTTAATCTACAAACACATTGTTAATAACGCAAGAAATGTGACGCTCAAAAGCGGGTCCAGAGTATAATGGGGAACACTTCTAGTCGATCAAAATTTGTTAGTTGTAAGCTAAAGTCGTTGGGAATACATTTTTTACTATATAATTTGAATCTAAGTCATATTTGTAAGAATGAATTGTAAATAAACATACCGTAAAAAAGATGCAATAAATTTGGAATATTTTGCATAATACGAGTATACTATTGTGGGCAAAATATAGTAAGACTTTTCAAATTCAAATTTCTGCTGCCAAAACAAGCGTAATGTTGGGAAAGGCCTTCGTTGATAATTGTTTGTCACGAACAAGAATTTTTTATTGGTGCAAACTATTTAAAAAGGGTCGAGAACGCATTGACGACGAACCACGTAGAGGACGGCCATCAACTGATGCTCATAAAATAAAAGAATTGGTGCTTGAGGATCAAAGATTAAAGGTCAGAGATCTTACGAGTATCATTAGAATATCGGAAGGATCAGTGAAAACCATTTAGGAAGATCATTTGGGCCTAAGAAAAGTGAAAACACGATTGATTCCAAAATCAAACAATTTTTTCGAAAAACATCGTCGCGTTAACGTCTGTGAAAGAATGCTTTCCGACTACCAGGATGTCATGAAATGTAATATTATTGGTGATGAGTCTTGGATCTATGCTTACGATCCTGAAAGTAACGAGCAATGTTCCGAATATCGTGGCAAAGGTGAGTCAAAGCCGAAAAAACCCACATCAAAACAGGTGAAAAATCAAGGTTAGATTGACAGCTTTCTTCGATTATCGAGTTGTAGTGCACTCCGAATTCCTTCCGGCCGACCAAACTGTCAGGAAGAAATATTATTTGAGTGTTATGCGTCGTTTGTGCGAAACTATTCGTGAAAAGAGGTCATATTAAGGGCCGATAACCACGATAAAGCACCGTCGCATACTGCATTGATGCTTCGTGCGTTTAAAATTTCAAATTTTCAACCAATATCGTGCCGCAACCGCCGTATTCGCTTGTGACTTCTGGTAACCGTTTTGAGTGAATTGCTGACATTAAACCTGAATCGCTACGCGCTTTGAAGGCTATTACGGAACTTTAACAACTGCTTCGAGGATTGGAAAAAGACGTTGGCACAAATGTATTGGAATACTTTGAAGGCGACGACATAAATTAATAATTTTAAAATTATGAACAAAGTCTTACTATTTTTTGCTCACAGTAGTATGCTATAATTTCTTCATTAACCCGTTAGTAGCAAGACCGTTTTTTCAACTGTTCGTTGGAGCGGATCTATTTTAATAGTCCAAGGAGCACCTAACTTTTCGATTTGGAGGACCAGGTGAACTACATATAATCAGACATAAATAACGCATTTCTGGCTTCTAAGGACACCGGATGATCTGACACAGCTAAGATCAGAGAATGGTTCATTAATCGCACATTTTAGCCTGTAAGTAGTAAGAGTCGGGAACAAAATTCTTAAAATTCTTAAAAATTCTAAGCAATGAAAAGTATCTGAGAAATTATTTCCTTTGATTTCTGAAAAAGTTTGTTGTTAATCGTAGTGACTGTATTAAAAAAGGAGTACTGCTCGGTTGGCGACTTACCTCTTACCTTTTCAGCTTTCGGCAATGCGTCGCTAGCGCTGCTGTTGTTGTGGCCAAACTTGATTCTTGTCTTGATCCTTTTGGGAGCGAAATATAATTAAGTTGCATTGAAGCTTGGGTAGGTAAGTAGGTAGGAGTGCTGACACCATGGGCTCAATTACCGCAGATTGCGACATTTTGATGCACTATCGGAGAACGTTATAATCTTGCCCCGTTTCTCATCAATTAAACTTTTTATATCCGTTATGCTGTTTGTGGACAACCAATCAAGCTGTGGTATCTGAAAGATTCTATATTTTCTGTCGGGTTTGTAATAGAGCTGGGCATTCACAGAGAATGTGGAAATGTGTAAACGTATTTCTAGCTTGCAGGTGCGACAAATATTGTTGCAAGACAGATCCATTTTTGGCGCATGCTTCCTAAAAGGCCAGTCTATATATAATGTTTCCAGCAGCCATTTAATAAGACCTTCGTTATATTCATATTTATTATTGAGTTTCACCTGCTCTGAGCTATTAGTTTAAAAAGCATAAAAGCGGGCATGCTATTGACCCCCCTCAGATTCGTCTAAAGAGACTCCTAGCTTTGCCAACTCGTCTGCCTTTTTGTTACCAAAAATGTTGTTGTGACAGGGCACCCAAATTAGGAACAAATGGAATTGACCTACGAGTGAGCTTAAGCCCTCCTTGACTAAAAGTATTAATCTGTGGCGTCGACAAGGCTAGCAATGTCGCCCGGCTATCTCTGTATGTGGTTGTTATTCAATAGAACTCTATAAACGTAGTACTTTCGTTTGGAAGATGCTGACTGAGTTTGGTAGGCAGTTAAAAAGAGAGGTGTCAAAATCATAAATAATTGGAGTATACCCTCGCCCCTACTCCGCAGTTTTTTTTTTTTTTTGATCCCATCGGTATAGATATCGGTAGTATCTTCTCCCCTACTAAACCTGTTCTCAACTCACGTCTAGAGGATATCCTCACCCGAAAGTGACAATGCAAATCCATCCTCGGGAGAATATGGTCTGATTTACTTTCTGTTCTGTTCTGGCGATGTGTCCATAAACCTCAAACCTCCTTTATTCTGACAGCATCATTTGCTGCTACTTTTTGAGTATACATTAAAAGTTAACTAATGAAAGATCCAAGCTTCGACGAGATCAAACCATAGGGAGAGGGGTGTTAGATGACGTGCAAATTAAGCGGTCGGTGTCAAACGGGGACCATTTACATGCTGAACATATGTATGGTGATTATGTGGGGATCTTATCCGAATAAGTAGAAGACTATATAATATACATAACGAAGTTGCCAGAGTCACTCTAGTTTTCCAACGTAACTCGCTAATATTTTCTTTGGGGGCGATTTGATTCCAAGGACATTTAGGATTCCTGCGGTGTCCTCTCGTACTTTTCGGAAACCATGTTGATATTTTGCTAGGCTAAGACAAAGAGTGAAAGGCAAGAGTAAAAACCTCAAACTCCATTAATGACTTACCAATACTGACCGGTTTCCTAGGTCCCAAGTGTAACCACTCTTCCGATTTTCAACACATCGTATAGGTTAGGTGCGGTCAGTGACAAATTGTGTATTTTACGGTATCATATTGGCCAACTTTAGTCTTCTGAAACCTCTTAGGCGTCGGCTACACGTTGCTCTCATTTGCTAAGCCTGCTGCTTCGGCTGGGAAATTGGAACTAAATGTCATAATTCTACCTAGAGGAGTAGGAGCAGTAAGATCACCGATCATCTTGTGGGCTTGATGTTCGCCAACGATCACGTCTGTAGAATTGCCTTCGGTAAATTTTGTGAAAACAGCTTTGTTAAGGTTAGCGATAATTTTCCACAAAAATAAAGTCGGGAATATCTGAACCGCGATGATTATGGGTAGATGGTTAGACAGGTTGTTTGAGATGACAATATCGAGCGAGCTATTACTGGTACCCGTAATTCCGAGTCATTTATTATGCAGACTGTTGAAATGTCTACCTATTCTTTCAGCTCCATCCATTTAGGATATGACAAGCTTTAATGCCAGATATTTTAGTGGCTCTTTTTAATCGCCTAATAACACAAGAGTTTCACTAAGGAGCAGCGCGGTGTGACACACCGAACGTAGTGTTTAATGGTCCAGAAATTAGATGATGGTTCCCGTACTGGGATTGGAGCTGGATGGCGAGTAATGCTAACTAGTTGAGCTCCTGAAAACCGTTAGTCCTAAGTTAGTTGTAGCGGTTGAAAACATTCCCGAATTAATTTCGAGCTATGGTGCCAAGTTAAGTCTTTGGCCGAATAAAATTTCGGGTTGTTGTTGTTGTAGAGGTTGACAGTCCTTAGCCGAATAAAAATCCGGATGCGCTCCGGTTATGTAGACCCGACTGTCGTGAGTAGGGAATCGGGTTCGTTCCGATTACTTAAACTCGACTATCATAGGAACGGACAGTGGTTAAGCAATGCGCGAGTTTGGTACTACTATATTCTTAGAGTGGTCTTAGAGCCAGATCATCCAATTCTTGAGTTTCACCTAAACGAACTGGTATTCCGATAACCTTTTGGCAGAAATGGGGCATAAAAATTCCTTCAATCGCGGTTTGCTCCCGCTAAAAATCGAATGTGTGAACAATAATTGGCAATTTGAAAACAACAATGTGCTTTTTATTGAAATCAAATCAATTATAAATTTATCTTCTTATGATTCATATAAGAATTTCATGTAAATATTATATTTATCAAATCCAAATTGTAAGGAATGGTAGTTTATTATATTCCACTTAGCTTAAACACTCTGCTACAATTCACTATGGTTCAGTATTTGCTGTCAACCAATTTATCTTCATTTAATTTATAGCGTAATTCTATTTACTGCACCTGACACACACACTACTGACAAAGTTAATTCTCATACAGTTTGAGGAAACTTAAATCATGCAGTGGGTTTTCGTTAATATTAGACTACAATTAAAACGCAATATAATTTCCGACAATATTATACCACAAAAAAAAAAAGAAACGCAAAACCCCCCTTTAACTCAATTCGAAGCCAACACCTGATTGTATAGCGTACAGTAGCTTTTCGCGCATTTGCTCCTCCGTCTTGAATGGCGGCAACTTCAGCAGATTTGTACATGTACTTGCCGTGGGCAAACGTTCCATATCGCCAGCGTTTTGTATGAAGAACGGAGGATCCAGATCCTGTAGGTGATACAAAAACAAATATATTTATCTGTTTACTTAAACAAATTATAAACAAGAAAAAAAATTAGCGTGTAGTCCGATGTGAGGGGTACGCGTTACAACAACAACAACAACATACAAATTAACCGATCAAAAGGTGGAGTTCATTATTACAGCACTCCGGACCACGACGGGATGCCTCTTGATGTCTCCCATTGAACACCTCCACAGTGAGACGCGCATGCTACCTGTAAAGGAGCATAATCAACTCCTCTCCAAGCAGTTCCTGCTGGATTGTTTCCGTAGGAATCACCCTTGCAGCCACCTGCTTGGAGCGTAACCGCCTCCCAGGAGCATCAAGAGGTCATTCTTCGACTATGTCGACGACATCGAACAATACGCCGACCAGACTTCGGACGCAACAAACTATCGACAGGCACTGACAGCCATTCACAGTGGAGCCATCAACACCTTCACGGACTCCCTTCCCGTGAATGGCGTTCTTGGAGTCAAACCACCACCTACTGCAGAGGAGGAGCTCCAGTTGCCGCGAGCAACGCGAGTGACCCTAGCGCAACTTCGTTCTGGATGCTGTAGCAGGTTAAACTCCTACTTATCCAGAATCGACCCCGACATACCTAATGTATGTCCTGCATGCAACGAGTCTCCGCATGACACTGGCCACCTCTTTGCAAGCCCTACAAACCCTACCCATCTAACACCCCCCTCCCTTTGGTCCGACCCCGTCGAAACAGCACGTTTCTTGGGCCTACCGTTAGATGACCTCGACGACAACACAAACAACCCTTACCATCTTAACGGGGATTAGCAAACCGTTAACAACAACAACAACAGGAGTTCATTATGCTCCTTAACAGGGAGCATTCTGTCGTAGTACGGAGTGCAGTGTTCAGACATGATTTCCCCTTTTGCTGCCGGCTAGCGATTTGAGGAATTTGTTGCGAGTCTGTACTTTGGCGATTATCGCGAAAGTCGCACCTAAAATTTTAGGGCTATTGACGCCATCGACTGCAATATTAAGGTCAAGTCTGTACTCTTTCGTCCAGTTTGTGAATATGGTCGCTGTGGATTTAGTGGGGGAAAGTATTAAGTTGTGTGCAGCGAGGAAGCGAATAAGGCTGGAGATATGGCCGTTTACTTTGAGCACATGCCATCGATTCCATTGCCCGACGGCATTATCGTGCAATCATCGGCGTAGGAGGTGATAGAAATTCGCTCTGGTGGTTGCGGAAGTTTCGAAATGTAGAAGTCAAAAAACAACCGGGAGAGGGAAAAAACCTCGAAACACCTTTAATTCTTCACAGTTTTGAGTTTTTACCACGAAAAAGTACGGATGATTGACGACCGCTCAGGTAGTTCACAGACCACCTCCTCTTCAGTAAGGAGGGAGCATAGATTTTTCGGTGTACTCAAGTAGTGCTGTGTGTTTGACCGTGTCAGTGGCTTTTGATAAGTCCAACACTGGAAGGATCGTCCTATCACAGGGTAATTTCTGGTTAAGACCATGAAGTATCTGGGCGTTTATGACGCTAAGTGCTGTGGTGGTACTGTGCACTTTTCGAAAGCCATGCGAGTAGCAAGGCCTCTAGTGTCTTCATTACTGGGGACAGGAGAGTTATCGGACATTAGGATTACCCTTTGCTGGTGGGTTTTCCATGTTTCAGTAGTGAGACCATTCTTCCGATTTTCCACACATCGGGTATTTGAAAAGTGGTCAACGATATGTTGAGGACTTTGGTGAGATAGCTTATTTCCGTCGAGCCTAGTTGCTTTGCATGCAGCAGCATGTTAATTCTATCAGGGCCAATGGATTTGGACGATTTTGCTAATTTGTATGGCAGCTGTGTACGGTAGTGGGCCCAGCTAAACAATATATTCGGAGATTGTATGCCAAATTTCGTGAAGATATCTTGTCACATAAAAAAGTTTGCCCTGTTCCGCGTATAAAAATTGCGATTAATTACCTTGAAGCCCAGCAGTGGTGGCCTGGAGCAGCTTGTCACAAATTTAAGCAATTGTCGGCGTTGCAGATCATTGAAGTTCTCTAAAACCGACCAGAACAGTACAATGGACGGGTGCTCGAGGCTATATTCTCCGCCATATTTGCAGTGTTTCTTCAAATCATCCAAGTCAATGGGGATTTCAGCACCGGATATAAGTATTTGCAATTCCTTATTACTGAACATATACAGCCACTCCACCGGCAATACATTAGAGAGTCCTCTTCGAAATGCAACGCAATGCTTACGTATTTGCACATTCAACTTATAATCGGCCATCAATTGTAGGTATTCGATGCGATTTGATGTAGTTACCGGTATGCTCTGACCATTCGGTTTCAATTCGATCACTTGTGTATGCCCCAAAGAATTGCTGGCGACGGTAAAATCCAAATTCAACTCACTCACATCACCCTCATAGTCCTTTAGGTAGAGTAAATTTTTATATAATTCGGGATCGAGCGATGCCAATTGATGTATGTCGACATCGGCATATTTGCCAGCGAGCTTGGTTAGGAAGAATTCTGCCAATGGCAATTCTACGAGCAAGTTTTCATAAATTGCCTTGCCGAGTATACGGCCAATGAAGTAATAATGCCGTTCAAAGTCAGGTTCCAGATCGGCTACATCTGGATTGGGATACAATTTATTATCTGTTGTGACCCTGTAGAAAGTAGAAAATATTTGCTTTAATATGAAAATGTAAGCTTATGAGTTGAAAATTACTTACATAAAGAAACCTCTGTTCGGGTCGAATGCCGTTTTAATAAGTTCGGATAGAAATTCGCGAAAAACGCCGCCACCATCGATGCCAGCCTCCTCCAGGCCGAGTGAGGATATGAACTGTACACGGAACTTCAAACGCAAATCAGGTTCTTTAAAATAAATTTTAATGTCATTATACAAATTTGTCGTGTGAATAACATATTACTCACCATTTTCGGGTCGCAGACGATCGTAGGCATCTTCGTATAGATGTGAACGCCTAACCTTCAGAATAATCGATGGTCCCTGCAGAAAAGCTTGATAGTTGCCTTGCACCCGCATCTTGTCCGCCGCCACGAGGCCTTGCAATATGCCCACACGCTTGTTGAATGGCACAACAAATGGAATTTCACGCAATATTGTAATGGAGCGTATTTGCTTTGTAGACATTGGTGGTCCATTTTCGAAGTCTTCGCGTGTAAAATCACGTATGGGTTGAAATGGGCGTATGCCACGTGTACGATTACCACGCGTCAACGGCAAATCAGTGGGCCGATCAAGCGGCAAGTCTAAACGACTAACGGTCCAATGTGATTCAGGGCAAAAACCTAGGCGCAAGTCCCGCGTATGTATTTGGTTCAATACGAATACGACAACTTTTAATAAATTCGCCCACACTTGTTTTTGTTGCCACATTTTTTTATCATCCGTTTCGGAGCGGCCCAATACAAAGCGATAGTGTTCGTTGAGATTAGAACGTGTTTCGGGAAAAGCCAAGTCGACCAAACCCAGCGATATTTCCTTCAGTGTCTTTGACAATTGTATAATTTCAGCAATTGAGAAGGGCATTAGCCGAATATGTGTTGCGGCAACCAATGAAGACTGCAGCGATTTCGCCAGCAACAGCTTTTCATCACAGAATTCTGCGTCATGCAATGTGGGCAAAAGGCGACCAAACAGCATGCAGAATGTAGCCAATAGAGGAATTGTCTGTTCCACGCCGTTTTGTTTAGCTGGGAATTGAAAAAAAAATATAGATATTCACAAATATTTTTGGAACAATTTATAATAAAAAACAATAAATTTTAAATAAAAAAAAAAAAATTTTAAATAAAAAAAAAAATTTAAATAAAAAAAAAATTTTTAAATAAAAAAAAAAATTTTAAATAAAAAAAAAATTAAATAAAAAAAAAATTTAATTAAAAAAATAAAAATAAAAAATTTAATTAAAAAAATAAAAAAAATTTTATTAAAAAAGATAAAATAAATAAATATAAGAACAATAAAAAAAATAAAAAAAAATTAAAAAAAAATAAAATGACCAGCTAGTCACACTGCTATTTATACATACATATTCTGAGAGTAACAAACTTGGTGTCAAACACTGTACATGGTGTAAATAGCAATAATTATCAACTTACGCACGACACCCTTAGAAATCAGTGAAAGCGGTGCATTGAATCCTAGTTGACTAGATTGTGTTGTCAACGTGAACCAAATTGCTCGAACTACATTTGGCATGAATGCTAGTGTGTACAGCAATCTGAGAAAGAAGAAAGGCAAAAAAGCTAGTAAGGAAATATACTTTTTAGCTTAATCGAACATTTAGTACTTGTATTCAAAAACGGCTTGCTTATTGTAGATCATAAGATTGTGACAAATTTCGCACAACGCATATAGCACTTTTTCGTCAGCTAGATATGTATCAGTTTGTTCAGTCAGCATGCGTACACGTTGTGAGTCGTTTAGCAAATTTACACACTCCAAAAGTACGTTTTGTTCTTCGCTACTTAGAGATGGTGGTCCAGCATCCAAATCATTGCTCGACTTCTGCGTACGTCTGCTTTGCTCTTCTTCATCCTCATCGTCGTCGCTGGATTCTTCTGCATCGGTGCGTTGATGATGAACCACTGACAGTTTGAGTGTTGATTTTGGTAATTGCAATATTTTGACGGAAATCTCCGCCACTACTTTTATATAAGCACTAACTAGGTTTTGTGTATCTAGAGAATCTTTATTTAAAAAGAAATATTATTTTAAATTTTTTATTAAGAAAGTGTGATTTGTAGTTTACCTAAATGTTTACGGTCAAGTATTAAAATTGCATTAAGCAAATAACTGCTGAATATTGCTGAACGCTGAATCTCTAAGCTTTCAACTTTAGGCGTTTTGTCAGTGAAGGAAGATGTTGATGTTGTGGATCCTGGAGTTAAGTCTACTTGCATTTTTTCAGGCTGAGGATTAATTGTCAAACGGTGAAGAATTCTTATTAAATTAGAAAATGGGAAATCCGCACACTCTGCCAGCGCAGGCAACACATAATTCCGTATGGGATCCGTGAAGGGTTTAGCGAGTATATGTTTACAAAATTCTTCGTAAATACCAAATATTTCATCCTTTAGTAGTAAAGGACGTAACATCAATTGGAAGATAGCATCAGCAAACGGACTCGGCGCATGCAAAGTTTCGCCATCTAGTGGTGGACACTTCGTTTCCATTAGGTGGCGAAGACGTATGAAGTACTCATGATTTACAAGAAAATTGAAAACTACTTTTAAGTAGGCCTGCACCCGAGTTTCATCCTCCATATAACGTTCTATTACTGACGTTGCTGTAAACACCTCTAACATACGAAGCGGTATGGCTGGTGAGGTTTGTGGCAGTGTCATTTGCGTTAAACAAACGTCAAGCAATTTTTTTAGACGATATAACCAAATGAACTCTTTACTGGAGTTTCGAAGTAGACGTTCGGGCTGTCGTATAATTTGCTGACAAACATCGATCTAAACATATTGGGTTAAAAATAAATATATATATAATGAAAAAAAAACACAATAATCATATAATTATAACTTAGGAATTGTTAGGAATTAATATTGACAGCTTACCAAACGTTCGCCATCTTTGCTTTCTCTACTCGTATAAAAGAAAAGCAGGCGCCTTAGCAGGTATCCCAAGCATTCATCTTCGATTATACGATCACGATGACTGCGCAAAAAATCATCAAAAGCTTCACGTTCCAAACGCTTTCGACGTTGTCTATGAATGAAGGAGCGTGTATATGATTGCAGGACAATTGCGCCATTATTTTGTCTACGTAGTTCATTGCGTTTCTGTCGTTCCTGCTGAGCCTTACGTATAATGGTATCACGATCACATGATTGCGAAGCACCGCCTAAACTTTGTACAGGACGTCGGCGATAATCTCCGTCGAACCCAAACATAATTTCACTTGTATACAAAAATGAAACTCCTCTCTCACTTAAAACTATGATTTTTTGATCTTATAGAAATACAATTGTTTCAATGTCACATATGATTGTTATTTAACTTTTTCGTTTAGATTATATTTGCGTACACCCTTACTATTAAGCCTCTTTCGATTTTCAGTTTCATCTCTGCTTATGAGCTAATATTGACTATATAACTATTTTATTTAATATTTCTACTCCCGTCTTAAAATTTTCAAGTGTTTTTTTCTGTAGCAATATATGACTGTCATACTATGACATTAATAATTGAGATTTTAATTCTGACAGTTCTTAAATGTCATTAGTCATCTGTTAACCACAGAGTTGCAATAAATAACAAAGATAGGGTAAAAAGTACAAATTCGGGTTAGGGTCAAAGATTTACACCAACAATCAATTAAAAAAAATATATATGTAATTGTTTTATATATTTATTTACATATTATCAACAATTAAACTCCAAAGAAACATTCAATGTATCGAAAATAAAACTTTTGAGAAGTACCAATTTCTTACTGATTTTATTATCGATAATTTGAGAAAAGAAAGGTGTAAGCAGAAATAACTATGTATTTATTTATATGTGCGCTACTAAAAGAACTTACAAATTCAAAATTAATAAAGCTTTTATTTGAGTAAATTGGACATGGAATAAACATATGTCATACATATTTCCTTATGTACATATAATCATTTGAGACATTTTTATTATTAACGCCTATTCTGTAGAAAGTGTTTTTCCTTCGATGAGTTTCAATAGCGTTAAGGGCACATTCATTGTTTGATCATCTATCAAGACAATATCGAACGTGTTCATATAATCCTCCAAGTATTCATTAGCCTGAAATTAAATATTTAAAGACATTAAATTTATAAATCAATTATAATACTAAAAAAATATACTTACATGATGGAAAAGAAATCCAATCTTCAGAACATGAGACGATGCTGGCACACCATCCGCCATGCCAGAATCAGCAAGGGAATCGCCCATAAGTATAATATGATCACGACTGTGCACTAAATCGTAGTAGTCTGTACCTTCTAGCATAGTTTCGTTTTTATTAAATGTGTGAATTACTGGCTCTTGAAAACCATTTAAGATAGTCTCGTCTTTAAATTGAAGAAAATTGGAAATAACCTTCATGTTAGGATAAAAAAGTCCTGCTTGACGCAGCATTGCAATAACACAATTTCCCAAACCAGCAGAGAATACAAGTACGGGGATATTGAGAGCATTCAGGTTTCTAAATAATTCATGTGAATTATCTCGCATAGAATAGGCATATTTCTTTGCGATTTCGTCGATTTCTTTTAAGTCGAAGGTAAATCCCCTGTGAATTGAAAAAAAAAAAAAACATTAATTAATCTCCTGAAAAGACAAATTGTGATATATATCTAGTAATTTTATATGAAGGTACCCTTACGATAACCAGGGCGACAAATTTTGACAGTATTTTGGAGTTGGGTTACCTGATAGCTCAAGTTTGATTTGTAAAATGCAAGCCTAGTTACTAACTTTAAATGAAATATTTTTTGACGAAATTTACCGGAAATAACTGACATTATTTTTAAAAAGTATCAAATTTTGTCCATGGTCGACTACTACATTTTGGAAGGAAGGATATATCCATACACATTTGTATTAATACATAAAAAAGAAGCTACTTCAGCTGCACTGTATTTGTAACGTACATTTTTTAAGGTATTAAAAGTAATAAAAAAAGAAGTTTATTCTGAGTTTGATAGATCAGATTGTAGACAGCTTTATGCTACAGTTGACCAATCTGAGTTATCGGAGATTGTAGCCATGCTTCGGATAATAATATATGCCCAATTTCGTGAAGATTCCTTGTCAAATAAAAAAGCATACAAGGACTTGAGTTATATCGAACAATTTTTTATGACAGCTAAAAGCTATAGTTGTCCGATATCGGCGGTTGCGACAAATGAGTCAGTCCTTTTTGAGAAAAGAGCGTGAAACACTTCTTGGTGAGAAAAGACCTTGAGCAAAATTTCAGACCGATAACGATTAGTATCCCGTTAAAATAACAACAACCGATAACGCAAAAAATCAGAGACTATTCGCATATATATGTATATATATAGACAAACAGACATACAAAGAAACAAGGGGGCATGGCTAAATAAACTTCATTTACTTATATATATTTTGTAAGGTCTCCGACGTTTCCTTCCGTGTTACTATATCTTTCTTTTTTATGTAGCAGTCACAAGCAAAATGAAATAGTAAGTCAAAATTTGTTGATTGGTTAGCGTAATCATCCAAAATGTATTGTACAATGTGCATGTTTCTAATAATTACAAATTATTTATAAGCAATACATACAATCTTAAGGTACGCGGCAGAGCACATAGCTGTGCGTCACTACATCTCTTTGGCAAATTTTATCACCGTTGGGTTATGGGATATAGTATATTCCATTGTTATATGCGTTTCGTTTTCTAAATGTTCCCTGCATCTATTTCAACCCAAAAAACTTACATCAAATTCTGGCCTGACTTGGTCCACCATTCAATCATAGCTTTCACTTTTTCTTCCCGCGATATATGCGGATTGATTTCGATAGGACGATAAATATCATGCAGCTCACGGGCCGCTTTGATAAAATTTGGGGGAAGCGATTTACATTCTTCAAAAATACCAAAGCTGCTGGGAACAGTTGTACCATTCGATGTTCGTTGCTTTGTAATGGTGAAGTCAAAATCTGAAACTATTTGCAATCTTTCATGACCTCCACTCATGAACTCGTTAAGAATTCGTTCAACACGTTGTTTGTCCTTGATTTTGCAATTATCATCATTTAAAATAGCTACGTCTTCTAACCGCAAAGGCTTTGAATTACTTATTGCATTTGCCACTTCACTAGCATTAACGTCAGGAATTTTTGGTGAATTAGACATTTTGTCAAAAAGTCTTGAAAGGACAGTGCGAATATTTCGACGAAACAGTTTGCAGCTGTGAATTGATCAAACACTTGAGAATTATTTTATTTTTTACACTCTGTTAATCTTAAGACGGTCATATTCAAATCATATTTGTAACATCTCCTCTAGGATTATTCTTTGTAAAAATATAGTAACAGAAAATTTCGTCACTTCTTTTCTTTGTTATAATTTCGACCAAAAAACAAAGAGAACTGATTTACTTTTGCACGGTATCTAGCACGGAAATTTAATATGAATCAGCTGGCAATAGAGATGGTATAATGTGGTCGAAAATACGATAATCGCTCTAATACTTTCTATAGGGTCCAATTAATACCATTATTAACAATTTTAGTACAATTGTTCCCTTTTGGACATTTTTATAACCTGGTCAGGGTATTTTAAGCTTTACACGAAGTTTGTAACACCCGGAAGGAGATGTCAGAGACCCTTTAAAGTATATATGTATATATACAACTGTGTTCAAAATAATTGCAGTGGCTTGTGAAAATTATAACAATGTTAATTTTACACTCAAAAAATTCTTCTCATTTAATTTTTTTTTATGCCAGAACATGGCCAAATATTGCCAATCTGTGTTTAAACTGTTTTTGATACAGTTATAACATTCTTGGAGTCCCGTTATTTTTTATGCTCCGTATTTTCTTTTCGCTGTAATTTAAAATAGCAGTGCATAATCATATTGTTTCAAAGAATTTGATTGAAATGCGAAAATTTTAATTAATGTTAATTCAAACAACAGTTCATTAGTGAATAAATAGATCGCTCTTTAAATTTTAAAGTCAGTCGAAAAATGGCGCAACGTATTGGGGTCCGATGAAACAAAAATTGTTTTATTTGGTTCTCGCGGACGCCGACAGTATGTACGAAGGTCAGCAAACGCTTCATTTGGTCCTAAATATGTTTCACGGACGGTAAAACATGGAGGTGCCAAAATCAATGTATGGGGATGTTTCTCTTACTACAGTAAAGGTCCATTATTTTGAATTAAAGAAAACATGGATGCCAAATTGTATATTGAAATAATGGATTCGACTATGCTACCACACGCTGAATGGAAAATGTCGTTAAATTGGGTCTATCAACAACAAGACAATGACTCCAAACATACCAGCAGGTTGGCAAAAAATTAGTTTGCTCTAAATGGAGTTGAGGTTATGGGTTGGCCGGCTCATTCACCGGACCTTAATCCAATTGACAATCTTTGGACAGAGGTCAAAGAAGCTGTAGGGAAAGGGGATGCGGCAAATACGAAGAAATTATGGAGTGCTGTGAAGAAGGCGTGGAGGGGAAAGGGGATGCGGCAATTACGAAGCAATTATGGAGTACTGTGAAGAAGGCGTGGAAGGCTTTTCCTCTCGAGAAATGAAAATGTTGAACTCCATGCCTAAGAGATGTGCAGCTGTGTTATCCAACAGCGATCATACGACGAAATACTAATTGTTTAAACTTTATTTTATATTATTATAATGAATTAATTGATTTTTGATGTAAAATTATCTTTCCTTTCATCCATGGGTTTTTTTATAATCGGTATATTATCCGTGGTTATTCATAAGTTTTCCAATTCTATTTGGCATGGATTGAATTAATTTTTGGCAGGTTTCCACTGAGGTATTATTCCGAATTTCCTTTTCTTTCTACCGCAATCGCTCTTTATTTTGTAAAGAAGGCTGCCAATCTCCTCTTAAGGTCATTCCACAATTTCTGAATCGGGTTGGGATAAGGGAATTGACTAGGTCATTGCATAAAGGTCACATTTGCATCCTTGAACAACCCAGACATCATCTTCAATGTATGTTTCCGGTCGTTATCTTGTTTGCAAAATATCTCTGTACTCAAAGGCGATCAGTGCTTCTTTATCCAAAATAAAACGCCAACGGCTTGCCAAGAGAAACATCCCTACACCAATTTCCCGCAGCAGTGTATCTACAATCAAATTCTTTATCTTCGTTTCAAAAACAATTAACAGTTTCGCACATAGATGAAAATTCGTTTATCGAAATTTTCTGACAAATTTTATTTCGAACATCGAAATTTTATCCCGCTAAACAGCTCGTTATATACGATTTGTCAGTAAAAGTGTTCCATGCAAAACTATTAACCACTCAGAGGCGGCTTGGAGTTTCATCTCCTCCATTGTCAGTTAACAAAAAGAAATAATTAAATACCAGTATAATTGTTGATTTAATTTTAATTTTACTTCATTTAAATATGATATTTATTATTTTACAGGTAATTTAATAACTCATTTCTTATTTATACTTTGTGCAAGCACAACGATGTACACAAGCTCTATGCAAAAAAGCAAACTTATATATATGTATCTAAAATTTCATAAACAATACATTAATAGTAAACAAAAAAACGAGCTTTAAACATATTTTCATTTTTACAAACCCTTTGTGAATACTTTAACAGCATAAAGCGACTAAAATTACTACGGAATGAACCACATATAACCTATATGTTATACTAAGTTGCATTTAAGTCAATAATTAAATAATAATAATAGTAATAATAACATTAACTGATAAATGAGATTCAATTCCTTTCAAAATAGATAAGCTTACTAACAAGCGATATATGTATGTAAGTATGTATAAAAGATAAGCATATTGGACTTCAAGTAAAAAATTAGTGTCTTTTATAGTTTTTAATCTTCGATCAGAATTGGTTCGCAACACTTTTTATCTAGCGTTGTGGCTGTAGCATTGTCTGCGTCTTTCACAACATTGCAATCAGTACCCAACTTGACGACTTTGGACTCAGATGCGCTATTTTCTGCCGGCTTTGCACAGCGCACAACCACCTTTTCATTCTAAATAAAATGGAAAATTATTGATTTGTAATTCATAGTTTACATACACAATGCTAGCTACCTTCTTAGTTGTCAACCTTTTAATTGGCAGATTCAATTGTTCCGATGGCACAAACTTCCACTTAATGGGAAGCTTCGATTTCATGGCGGGACTTTGTTTCAGCAGATGCCTGGAGTAGATAGAATTTGTAAGTACGCATTCCCATAATTTATTGCATTATGTTCGTTAAAAATATAAGACTACTTTACTCACTGATTCAAATATGTGTCAACACTTTCCAAGTCTGTACGATGCACGACGCTGCTTAGACCCGGCACTTTAATTAAATATGAATTATGCATACGCTTCGCCCAAAATTTCGGCGAACCATCGTTCGCGCTTGAGCAAAGCACACCATATTGTTCACTCGACTTGGCTTTTGCTAATTGTGTGTTAGTTTTAGAAGTTTCAGCAGGCTTGGTGGCCACATTTGGGACGCTCAGCCGCCTATTATCAAGCGTATTCGGAGCGAAAAGCGCCGAATCGCTCAAACGTTGTGTTGTAGTTTTTGTGATGCTCACACGTTGTGGTATTGGAATTGCTGGTCTAATGTTTATTAACGGTTTAGGCGTGTTAACACTACCGCCATTTGTTATCGGTGAGTTTATTAAATTGCGCGACGAAGTCGGTAACGATTGACGAGAAGCAAAAGATTGTGCCTTTGACGGCTGCATTGAGTGTGACGATATTTTTAGCTGCTGATTGAAAGATTGTTGCGTAGTAGTGGCATTTGATGTGGAAGCGCTTGGCGCTTTCGACATTGCAACTATGGAATTTAAAATAGTTGGTTTAGTTTTTGTCGCTGAGCTGTGTGTCGGTGTAGACGATTTAAAAATAACTGTCGTTGTTACCGGTTGCGCAATTTTTGATTCTTTTTGAGTCTGCAATGTTCTAAATCGCACATTCGTCATCGTCGCATTTGTCGACGAAGTGTTTGGCCTGGAAACGGCAATCGTGGCAGGTTTTGTTGCCGTTTTCTTCTTCGCAGAAATTGCTGTTGAGCCGATTGTAATTGCAGTTGTGCCATTTAGTGTGCATTTATTTGTATTTGACTCCATAGCAGCAACCGGGGACACTTCAGGCGCTTCACTGGATAGTGTAGGCGCATTCGGTTTAATAAGAACCGATGCAGCAGGTTCAAATTCATCACCCTCAATATTCATCACCAATTTGCCACCAGTTTCAAGTTTATCAGCCATTTTAGTGATTGTTGTCGAACCTATAGTTGAACGTTTGCCGTTATCACATAGTAGAAAACGTTTCCAATCACCGGGTGAGATGTTATTCGAAGATTTCACCTCTCCCGGTGTGTGTTGTCGTTCTGTGGCAGTCTGTGGCATAGCTTTCGTTGTGATTTCAGCTGACGTTGGCGACTGTGTTGAACTTCCTACACTCCCTCGCTTATCTAATATGCTATTCTGTTGTTGACTGACAGGCAATGAGACAAAGCCGGAATTATTGTTACTCATTGTGGTCAAAGCGGGAGTGGTAAACAATTCGTTTGGTGTGGTGTCTCCGGTAGCCGTAACACGTACGTCAGGTGTAAGAAATCTAACGTTTGACATATTTTCCGATGTATTGATGACAGTTTGGCCACTGGTTTTGGCTGAAGACTGAGCATTGGTTTCAAGAGTTGTGGCGAATGGTTTGTCATTACCTTGTGCCCCATTAGCGACTACTGGAACGGTGGAAGCAATATTGGAAATATAGATTGTCGTACCGTATGGCGCTTCCTTTGGTGCTGGTGTCACACCTGTAATAACCGCATTCGGTGGTAGACTGCACAGTATAGCAGCGGACTGTTTGTCGGCTAATGGTGGCATTAGACTTTGAGATGTATTCGTTAACGGCACTAATTGAGAGTTTAGTGGTCCATTCATTGTTATCGGTGGTGGCTGCGGCAATTGTGTGCTAGTTAAGAAATCAGAATTATTACCACTATGTAGCACCTTCAATTGCGCAGTAGGCGTAGGAGATGTATTCGTTAACGGCACTAATTGAGAGTTTAGTGGTCCATTCATTGTTATCGGTGGTGGCTGCGGCAATTGTGTGCTAGTTAAGAAATCAGAATTATTACCACTATGTAGCACCTTCAATTGTGCAGTAGGCGTTTCTGTTACAGTGGTCGCAACGTTATTATTACTAACAGGTGTGGTGCCCATATTTGTTATTTGCAAGCGATTCGAATTTGCGCTGCTTTGAATTGTGAAATTGGTAAGCTGCCGTGCTGATATAGACGGATTAAGTTTTGATTGTAATTCTGATAATGGCTTCACAGTAATATTCGGTTGAGGCAGTGGCTCGAGTGCTGAAAATGAACCGGATGGTTCTTCATCCTCGACAATCATACAATCATCATCATCCGATTCAGGTAGTTGCACTGTTTCCTTGGCCTGCAATTCTGCAACGGGTGCATTTTCAGACTTCGCAATATTCGCTGCGGAGCCATCCAATTTATAATCCAAGTAAATCTGGTAAAATTATAAAATCAAAACTTGTGAAATATTTGTAAGGTCGCAAAAATAATTTTAATTGAACAAAAAAAAAAAAAAACAAAGCAATATAAATGGGAACTACGGTTGCGACGTAGCTTTAATACCCTACAGAAATAAAAAAAAAAGTTTCATTACAAATACTTCATTTTGATCGGGAAGTTTGAATGGCAGCTTTATGCCACATTGGTCCCATCTGAACAATTCATTCGGAGATTGTGCTCTTGCCCTAGGCAATAATCCAGGCAAATTTCATGAAGATATCTTTTCAATTAAAAAAGTTTTTTTTATTCAAACACTTTATTTTAATCGGACAGTTTTCATGATAGCTGTATGCTATAGTGGCGCGATATCGACGATTCAGGCAAATGAGCAGCTTCTTGAGAGAAAAAAGTGTGCCACATTTCAGATCCAAAGTTTAAAAGAATTGTAACTAGGACAAGGTCGCGTATATACAAACAGTCAGACGGACAGACAGCTGGTCATGGCTAAATCGACACAACTGCGACGTTTCCTTTTTAAGGTGTTGCAAACTTCGTGGCAATCACGGTATATTTTCAGGGTATAAAAAAATACAACAACAATGAAAAAAAATAACAACTTAAGGGGGTATTCTACTCTAGAATTTTGAAAAATTCGATTTTTTTTTCACATATTTAAAGTTTAGACCCTTAAGAACATATCATCTAAAGGATTTTTAAAAATTAAAATTATTTTAAGAGCTACAGCTACTTTAGTGACGCAGTACCTAGCCCGGTAGGTAAGTAGACTCACTTTTTAAACGCGTTTTTCTCGAAACTACTTTTTTCCACACGGTACCAGTATTATCTCAAGTTCTATACAACCGATTTACTTGAAATTTTGTGTGAACCTTCTTTATATAATCCTTTATCGTTCCTACCAGCATCGTGTCAAAATTTTTGTTTTTAATATTTTAAAAATATTCTGGAATTTCGCAAAAAAAAGCGTAAACAATTATTTTTATTTTCAGGCAGTCGCCATTTTTCAAAAAAAAAAATTTTTTCCCACCACCAGGAGAGTCAGGATAAATGTCACCAGGATGCGCCATTTTTTTACACCTGTCTCCCCCAAATCCCCCTCCCCCCTCTAATTATTTTAATTTTTAATATATTTTGTAAATTTTTTTTTTTGTATTCTTAAGATGTCAATAAAAACACCATAAAAAAATTGATAGTAAAAATAATTTTTTGTTTTTTTTTAAATAAAATTCAAAAAACTGCCCGAAATTTGATTTCTAGACTAGAATACCCCCTTAAAATCTATAATCAATGCATATTTTTACCTGCCCGTTTTTCCGTACAACCCAAAATGCTGTTGTACTCTCTTTTGCACCACCTTGTATGTTGTGCATTTGCTGATATGTTTCCCGAAGCATCATCTTGCGATCAACGCTTTGTAGCAAAATCAGTAAGGGCGGCGGCATATTCAGTTTTAACGGACCAAAGAAGATTTTGCGTTCAGAATTTGGTATCACGAAAGCATCGTATGCTGCGTCCTTAAAGAATTGTAACTTGACAATCTTCTGCTTTTGCCTACTGAATGACATCACTTTCTGTATGCGATCAAGTGACACCAGTTCTTGGAAATCCGGCACATATATATGCGAAAAATCCCTATAAAGATCCAGTACTAGCCAACGATGTGGCTCCGATGTAACATCTAGTACACTCATTTCATCAATATCGTGCGGCATTGCTTTACGGAAGGCAATATTTGTCTTCATTTCCGAATACTGACTGTTGCCAATCAATTCTTGCAGCATCGATAACCCGTTACCCGATTTTAACTTATGCGCAGCATCTGATGTCTTGGTACTCATTGTACCAGTTGGTAGGGTGGCGCGTGTTATCGCCGGCTGTGGTTTCTTTTGTAGAGTGCTCTTATTTTCACTTGCTTCGGGTAACTTTGTCTTTTGTACGTTTTTATTGTTTTGTGTAGCTTTTGTTGCTTTTTCCAAATGGGCTAACGGTGGTGGCTGTGAACGCAGCAGAGATTGTTGAGTGGGCTCGATATTTTGCGTAGAAGTTGATGTTGGTTCGTTCGCCGTTTCGGTTGCTGCTGTAAGCTCCTCCAGTTGTTTCTGTGCGACCTTTTTATTTAATTCACGTATATGTTGCTTAGCTAGCAAGCTAGATAATACATTAATTTTACGTGTCAACAATGGATGTGTCTTTGGTGTTGGCTTGGCACAGGCGCTAGATTTATCGGCACGCAAGAAACCCTTAACGAGCCAATATTTTGCGCGCCCTTGCATTACAATCGCCAGATCACGAGTTTGCGACGTACGACATCGTTGCAGCAACATGCGACCCATTAAAGGCAGTTGTTGCATTGGTAAGGCTGCTATGTTCACTACACCGACAGCATCCAACACCATTGGCATCATATTAGTTATTGTGGCAGCAAAGAAAGTTTGTTCATCGCGAAGCTTAACTTGCCATATAAAGACGAAGCCTTCAATAAAGGCATCCAAAAAGTTGGACCATTTAATTATACAAAGTATGTCGTTATTTGGGGCGGGAATCACTTTGCTTTCACGTTTTAGCGCTAATCCGATATCTTGCATCTTTTTGTTCACCAAATTATTCATACTACGCACCACGTCTTTGAAGAAATCCAAACGCGAAGTTGAGAGCGATTGTGATGGTTGCATATTTAAAGATACCGCTGCCGCACATTCCGAGGGAGCTGCACTGAGGTCTGTGGTACCTTCTGAAACCGTAGACGACACCGACGGTTGTGCATCATCGTCACTGATAGTGTACGCCTTTTCGGTTATCTCTGTATTTTCACTCGTTTTGATCTGCGTATTTTTCGAGTCGGTTGTGCTACTGATCGGTTTACTATCTTCCTCAATATGAGAGCTATTATCATATACTGTAGTATCTTCTTCAATTTTTTTGCCGCCCTGCAGTCTGCGTTCTTCTAGCCGTTTACGTTTACTCTGTAGTTTTGTGTCAGCTGTTGCCTTGCCATCAGGCACAGAAAGTAAGGAAGAAAGCGATGACTGGCTAGAATCTTCATCAATCAGTTCAACAACTTGTCGTTCGGTTTTATGCAACGCTTTCTTCTTCGCTGGCTCTATCGGTTCTTTGTCCGACTCTGGAAAGGAAAAAACGAAAAAAAAAAAATGAGTATTATATTTTATTAATTTGCCAAGTAAATTATAAATAAGGTTGAGAATTTTTTAATTAAAAAACTAAAAAAATAGATTTGTAATGTAAAAATCAAAGATTAGAATTGTAAAAAAATAAAAATTACATTTGTAATTTTTAATCCCAAAATCGGATTAAGAATAAAATTGTTAATTAAAAAAAATTAGATTAAAAATTTAAAATCTAATCTGCATACCAACATGTTGGTTTTAAAAATAAATTTACAATTTTGATTTTTCGATTAGAAATTATTTTAAAAATTAAATATAAATAAATAAAAAAAATTTGTAATCTTAAACTAAATTAAAATAAAAATGAATTAAAAATTAAAATTGATAACACTCAAAATATGTATGTCCCTAAATAAAATTAATAAAAAATAAATAAATAAAAATAAAAAATAATTTGTTAATTCTAAATACTGCGTTAAAAAAATCGAAAAAATTATACCAAATACGGAATAGAAATTAAAAATTATATAATTAAATATTAAAAAAATTTTTTTAATACGGTTTTTGGAATTTTTAATTTCTATTCCGTATTTGGTATAATTTTTTTTTTTTCAATTCGGTATTTGAGATTAAAAATTTTACATTTTTTTACTTAAGATTTTCGGGTTTACACAATAAAATAAATTTAATTCCATATTAATTCTAATATTTTTATATTTATTATAGCAACTCAAGTTTACCCTTGTTGGAAGTATCCTCCGGTTCCGTTAACTCGATATCATTTAATTTGCGTTTCTTCGTATGTAACAGTGATTCCTGTGCCGCTTCTTTACGTTGCTTTTCCACCTCATGTTTGTGGTAATAAACTGAACGCATTATGTGTTCATTCAACAATAGCATGCTCTGTTTGTTCTCGTTCTTCGCTATAAATTCTTCAACTTCCACACGCCGTTTGCGATTTATACGTAAGTAGGTTTTGCGCGGCACCACAACCACACGCCGACAACCGTCTACGTCGGTATTGAAATATTTATTAATGAAGGTAAGTTCGCTTGGGCGCCCACGTCGTTCTAGCCGTTTTGTCAGTTTCGGCCGTTTTGCACGACCAATATCCCCATTGTAGTCTGAAGCCAACGATTCTTCCAGCGTCTCATCTGCCCTATCGCTTTCATCTCGTTCATCGTCTGTACTATTATACTTCACAACACTACCCTGAGATTTACGATCGGCACTTTTTCGTTTCTCTCTTCTTTTTCTGAATATCTCATTTTCTTCGCGCGACTCTGCATCTGCTTCATCTACTGCTTGCTCAACTGTCTCAAATGAATAACGTGCTTTTGTGGACGTTACAATATAATCTTCCTCTGTGGAGGCGTTTTGTTTATTTCCAGCAGACGTTTGATCATTGCTAGTGGTCACATTATCATCCTTTTCGATAACGAGCGGTTTGCCATCAGTAGCACGACCGCCACAATAACATTTGTATAACTCATGCACCATACACCACACCGCCATATTTTGTATATTTTCCAAACGTATTAGTGGCACCGTGCAATGTTTGAGTTTTTCCAACACATTATCGTTCACATATATGGGTTCGCGTAGTTCAGTAGTTGTCTCCGAAAATCCAGTATTTAAAGTCGTGTCTGTTGCTGCTTCGATTGCCACAACGGCGGTATTTTGTGTTTTCTTTGGTGGCGTGATTGCTGAAGCTCGCCCAGCATAATCTTCTTCTGTGTCAGCAAAGTCTTCGTAGCGCTTTGGCGCTTTGGTACAACGCCGTTTCTTATCATATTGTGACTCATTGATAAGCAGAGTTTCATTTTCAGTTAACACAATTGTGGATGTGAATTCTTTCTCCATACGCGCTAGTCGTGCAGTCGCCTGTCTACGCAGCATAAAAGCGTCTTCAGTTGTGATTGATCGCCCCTAATTGGTTAAAAAATAATTATTGTAAGTATATTTCTGAAAGTTATTTTTAAATATATTAAAATATATTTACATCTGTTTCCAGACGCATTATGCGAGATTGAGATGGTGTTTTGCATGTACACTCTATGACACATTTGGATTTGCCACAATGTTGACGCAAAGGATAGTCATCGGCAAGACTTTGACAAATACAACCAAACGTACAATACTCCTTTGTACAAGGCTTCGCTCCTGAAATTTTGAAAAAAAAACATAGTAAATACATATATCGAATTTATGGAGAAAAATTAGAAATTTGAGGAAATCTCTAGCCTATAAGTATACAAGGTGGTTTCCAAAGTAAACAGGACTTTAAAAAAAAAAAACATAACAAATGGTTTTTTCGGCAAAATCAATTTATTTGATTTAAAAAGTCTCCTTCTGCTTCAATACAACTTTTTGCACGGCCCAAAAACAAGTCGAACGAGTGTTTTAGCTCATTGGCAGGTATGGCCGCCAGTATGCCGGTGCAAACCTTTTGAATAGCCTCTACGCTTTTCTTTCATGGGCAAATGCATTTTTCCGAAAAGGAAGAAGTCGCACGGTGCCATATCAGGTGAATACGAGGATTCGTTAATGGTTAAAATGTGTCGAACGAGTGTTTTAGCTCATTGGCAGGTATGGCCGCCAGTATGCCGGTGCAAACCTTTTGAATAGCCTCTACGCTTTTCTTTCATGGGCAAATGCATTTTTCCGAAAAGGAAGAAGTCGCACGGTGCCATATCAGGTGAATACGGGGATTCGTTAATGGTTAAAATGTGATTTTTGGTCAAATAATCGTCCTTCGATGTTGGATTCTGAACGATTTTTGGTCGTCAGTCAAGTTGTGCGGAACAAACCGTGCTCACACCTTTCGTAAGCCCTAATGTTCGGTCAAAATGCGATAAATAGATGTTTTGGAGATGTTCAATTCCATTTCCATGAATTTCAATGATGATTTCGGCTAGTTTTTGATGAATTCACGCACAGTTTCGATGGAATTTCCGGTAACCACGGATTTTGATGGGCCCATGTTGATCGTCATTTATGTCCTCACGACCACTTTGAAAACGTTGAAACCACTCGTGCACTCTGCTACGCGATAAGCAATCATCGCCATAAACTTGTTTCATCAATTGAAACGTTTCGTCAAAAGTTTTACCATTTTAAAACAAAATTTAATGTTGGCTCTTTGTTCTTCACTTCTAATCGATGAAATGTCATGAAATTCTCACTGAACAATCGATAGTAGAAGTAGTAGATAGTAGATTCAAAAAGTTTTGTTTACTTTGGAACACACCTTGTACAACAACAAGTTTGAATAAATTTTTTACCTTTTTCAGCCTTTACAGCGGCGTCAATTATAGTTGCATTTAGGCGACGCAATTCCAATCTGTTAACAATAAGAAAAAAGTAACATCTCTAATTATTGATGACATTTTAATTTAAAAGTATTATTACACTTTAGCCTACATAGAATATAATTTTTTAATTGACTTTCAATGTACTCTCTCGGTCCCTTTACTTTCAATGAAAGCAATTAAATAATAATAATAAAACAAGAATATAGTAAAATAATGTTAAAAACATTCATACTTACAGAAGACGGTTCTGTTTCTTATTTGCCGCAGCTTGATTGACTAACTTAGATTCATCCGGAGCTTTGATGTTGCAGCTTTTCTCCTCTTTCAGCCTGCCGACGACTTTCTCTTGCTTCAACTCCACATTCTCCTCCTTTTCGGTTTGCAGTCCATCGGGATCTATTTTGATGAACGAATTCTCACTGCAACTTATAGCGACGCTATTTATCATCTCACTTAGAACATCGGCACACTCGACTAATTCACTGTCGCGTTCATCAATATTAGCACGAAATGAAAAATCTTCTATAGGTGATGTAGTCGCCTCAAATGTTTCATCAAGTTTCTCTGAACGATCAACTACACGACGTACCAGTATGTGACTGCGATCGTTCATATATGGAATGGGAAATGTGTACGATTCAGTGGGTACTTTGGCATCATCACCACCGTCTTTCGACTGATCATCATTTTTTCTACATTCAGTTGATTGTTGCAATGTAGAAACGCTGAACTCAGCCCATTCACGCGTTATATCACAGTGTGGGAGTATATAATCTAGATAACGTTTGGCTACGTCGTGTAGTGGTTTGCCAAGTGCAGGAAAAACTTCCAGTTCCACAATGGGCATGCGCACCACCGCCATGCTACCGCCAGCCAACAACAATGGTGCAGTCTCATCATCTAACGGTTTTTGGAAGGGTTTATGTGACAGTGGGCAGGGTTTGAACACACTCGGCAGTGGCGTCTTATTGAGTTTTTTCTTATCCGGTTCTGCCTTTACAGGTTTCAAATCTCTTCCTATTAAGGCATCGCAGCAAGTATTTGGATTGCATTTATTGCGCAAAAAGTTACTCGGCACTCGATTGAGATATGGTTGCTTATTACGTTCCTCATTGTTGCCGCGGACTCCAGGCAGTCGTACGCGCTCGCGTTCATTTCCATCAATCACATCCAGGGTTTGATAATAATAATGGTTGAATTCTGTTGTGACAAACGAAGCCGCTTGCCAACCTTGACGAGTAAATGGCATTTGGGAATTCGGTGCCTGTAATGACTGTTGCGAAACACTTTTCGATTTGTGATGACGCATTTTCCGCTGTAGCTCTCGGCAAATTGCCGCCTCATTATTTATGATCGCCAACTTATGATTGCGGTTGAATTTTTGCAGAAACTGACGTCTCTCAGCAACCGTTCGTAACTTTTGCAAACTTTCTGGTACTAAAGGCATCTGCATTTGCGGCGGTATACAGTCGGGTGTGACCAAACCATCCATTGTGGCCTGACGATGTTTGCGGCCAGCGGCATTTTCAATGCCATCAGCAACACAATCACTACTTTCAAGCAAATTTTCACGCATAAACTCATTCAATGACTCACTGATGAAAGCTACATTAGCATTACCCTTGGATTGTGCCGAAAATGGTACAAGTGGTGTTAGCAACATGCCGGGTAGACGCTCTGTCTCGTCGAAACCGAAGAACTCCTCACCTGAATCGGTGAAATGTTCGTAGTTATCGGGCGCTTTCTCAACATTTGTTTCAGCTGATTCCTTAGCTTGCGGAGCAGGCTGTATAACTTTCGTATTGCTAGCGGTCTCTGTAAGTACATTTTTGCCACGCACCTTATTCATAAGCATATCCAAAAAATTACTGTTGTTACTTAACGATCTGGTTGTTTTCTTATCGGCACATTGTTGCAACATTTCTGTTGCTGATTTTGTTGCAATATCGGTAGGTGTTTTTGTAGCTGTATCTACGGGAGGCAATTCAACACTCTCACCGTCAATATCAATATTTCTATCTGCTTTGTAGCTATGCTTTGGCTGTTCAGAGCGTGTTTCGTCACTGCCCATAATTTGTTTTTCTGGCGTCGTTTCCAATGTGTTTTGGACGACGCTTTCAGTCTTATCTAATACTTCTGAAGTAATATGGCTAAATTGATTGCTATCAGCTACAACCTTTGTAGGGCATTGACTCAACAATTCTGTTGCCTCTAATAATGTGCTACTACTTGCTGCCTCTACTGAATCACTCCTCGTCTCATCCACAATTGATTTGGTTTCACTTTCCATGAGCGGCACTGTTCGTTTTCCGCTACGCAGTATTTCCAATTGTTCTTTCAATTGTTTACTCACTTCGTCGGGAGCCATGTTTCCACTTCCAGCTATTTCATCCTGTTGTTTATTTATCGTATCTGTATTATCATTAAGCGAGGTTATTTCAATATGTTCTTTAACGCCGTATTTTCGACGCAGATAAGTAACGATCTGTTTGGACCAAAGTTGTACATTTCGCCTTCGTGTTTTAAATACCTTGCGTTCGGCTTGATCGAATAAAACTCTCCGCAAATGGTAATAGTTTAAAATAACCCGTTGTTTGCTCCCTTTTCGTATAGCGACACGCTTGATTACCAATCGTGGACTTAATGCATACCAAAGGAATTTTTCTATATTGGCCAAGTTCGATTTTAAAAATCCAATAGACACATTGTATTTACGTTGAATCCGTGGAATTATCTTTAATTGATGGTTAGTCAAATGCATTGTGAGACCGTTAACAGTTACCTAAAAAAAGAGTATAAATACAGATGGTTTCGTAAATTATTTAATTTTTAACAATTACCCAAAAAATATTATAATACAGATGGTCTTGGAAATTGTTTAGTTTTTAATATTTACTGTTTTTTTTTTAATTAATATTTAATTTAAATCGTTTGTCGTAAAACAATATTGTATTTCCATAAAACCGTTCAACAGATTTGAAACCAATTTCGTATAGGTACTGAAATTATTAAATATTTCTGAATATGTAATTAAAAGTTTAAAATGTTTCAAGAAACTCTTTAATAGCCTCAGTTTGGAAGTTCGAAAAAATATATTAGGGATTCTCGGTGCACGAATTGCAGAATTTTTTTCTTGGTGCAACGGCACAACAACAAACACAAGCAGAAATTTATTTGCAATGGCTGTAAAATATGTCAGACCAAAACCCATATTTATTTTCGTGCAATGATACGTAAAAAAATAATTGCAACCCTGTGCTAGCTGTCATTTTACTTAAATACGTATTTTGACGTTAAATTGTTGAGGAAGGTAAACTTTAAATAGATTTTATAATTTCTATTTAAATTATAAAAATTTGTTAGTTTTTTTTTTGTTAAGAATGAATGCAAAGATGCGCCACTTCATAATTGTCATTTACAATAAATTTACCAAATCAGCCGTTCATATATTACAAGATTCTGCAATGGGTGCTCTTGTGCCCTTGCATATTTCGGTACAGGATTTTTGCAATCTGCAATCTTGCATCTTGATTTTGCACATTTTGATGCACCTATAATTTTAAATTTGCATTTGAAACTATTTTGATTTACAGCTGATTTATAGCCGCCAAGTTCAATCAGCTCAATCGATTTATCTTTAAATGCGTTTTCTCAAAACTACATTTCAAAATTCGCTTTGTCACTCAAAATTAAATCATCTAATCGCTTTTATTTTCACTGCCATTTTATTAAAATTGGTTTTTTCTAAAACGTGGGTCATTGTATAGGCAATAACTTAAGCATTTTGCTTTCAGTTCGACAGCTTAGGACCTTCTCTTTAATAACTTCGGGAATATTGAATAACTCGCTAAAAATTAAATGCCATTTTTTTGAAACTGTGAGGATATAATCACTAAATGTGAATGAATATATCCAGAAAATATTTAAAAATTTAATACAGTGGTTATCTTTAAAAAAAATTAACAGAAATCACCTTTTTCGGCGTTTACGCTATGTGTTCCCCTTAACCTAACATTTTTGTATTAATCAGGTCAAGCATTTAATCGATCATGTTAATGCATACATATTTACTGTATATACATACATATGTACAAATGTATAATGAAACCGCAATGTGAATACCTGGTATCAACCAAAGTGAAATATTTCTATTTTTTCAGTAAAAAATAAGCCTCTTACCGATTGGCTGTTTTGATATTATTTTGTTTCAGTCATTACACTATTTATTCTTGCTTCACGACATCGACTTGTATGCATAACTTGATTTCCGTTACATTTAATTATCTAGATCACATCGGTCCCTGACATTATCGGACCATGTGGGGTGCTGAAATGCTCTATAAAGTACAAAGCTGTTGTGTACCCGCTAATGTGTCGTCATCATCGCCTAATGTGTAAACTATAAATAAGGTTATAAAGTCGAGTGCTTTAATATAAGGGGTATTCAGACCGAAGCCTGTTAATTTGGTAATTCGTTAGTTGATATTTCGTTAAAAGGCTTAACTTTGAACATACTTTTTGCTCTACCTTGGTAGTATGGTAAATTTTATTCCGAAACAGCTGATTCCATTTTTTTAAAGTGTAGAAATTGTCAGTCATGTAATTGAAAATTATGTGGAGCAGATCAAATTTATTACTGGTAAGTACTTTAAATTGATGTACAGAGGAGCAGAACAGCTGATGTGATATTACCTAGTAACGAAACAATTATCAAGCTTGCCAGATGGATAGTTCGTTACTCCGTAAAACGATAGTCTGTTAATTTTACAAAAACAAAATACATGTAAAAAACTACCAAATAACGACTAACGAATTAACAAGGCTGGTCTGAATACCCGCCGAAAATTTCTAAGCGTTAACATTTGTTCTGATTTCGCACCGATTCAAAATATTAAAAAAAGTCTATAACGCTCGCCTGCTGTCGATTATAACTTTAACACCGAATATCATTTCAATAATAAGGAATTGTTTTTAACACATTCCAAATTTTGAAGTTTTTTTTGCACGAATTACTTCCAATTAAAAATAAAAAAATGGTTTGAAAAAAATTCCCACAAAGCAGTATAAGAGATGCTTTGGGAGTAGTTATAAAAATAGTTGCCAATAACTACTACAGCATATCGGAAATCGGCTGGCATTATCGACTCAACTCGATAGCATTGCTTTAAATTATTTATTATTTACAATAATAAGGACAATACACTACATTTTTTATCTGTTGTATTTTTATAAAAAATTTTCTGAAGGCACCGTTGGAAAGAGAAAGTCTTCCTGATTAAAAAAATACATAGGGTTATAGGTACGCTTAGTTCACGAGATATTCGACTACAAAATTAAAAAATTCCCAAAATTCTAACATTCCAACAAGCTATTTTACCACATTAAACGCACTTTTCGCACATTTTTTACTTCAAATTGATTAAATTAAACTATAAACATTTAAATACATCCACATTTTTAACTTTTTGTAGGTTTTTTACCTAGGAAATCTTTATTTTAAAATTACTTTTTACACTCGTAGTGAGCATCATTTATGTGCTAACAATTGAGAGGGAATGAAGCGCTGCCATATGACAATAAGCAATAATGAGCAATTCGCTGAATTTCTCTATTTCGATATAATTCCTCTTTCTTTATTTAGCAATTTTAGTTCTAATAAAACAAATGTGTCTATAAATTATATTTCAAATTAAAATGAGTATAAACAATCTTTCCATGCATATGGATTTTTTTTTTTAATTTAAATTTAATAAACAACTAGTTGATATTATATAATAAAATTACGTAATAAAGTAATAAAATACTTAGGTTACCCCGGGTATTTGCTCGATCAGGGTTATTTTTTTAAAAGAGTACTACGTGAAAGTTCTTCGGTCACCCCGGGTATTCGCTCGACCAGGGTTATTTTTTTAGAGCGCGGCCGAAGGCCGCCAACGCAAAAACGAGTACTGCACAAAAGCACTTCGGTCAGCCCGAGTAATCGCTCGACCAGGGTTATTTTTTTAAAGCGCGGCCGAAGGCCGCCAACGTTGAAAGGAGTACTACGCAAAAGTACTTTGTCCAAGAACACAATTATAACTTGAAAAATGTTGGAACATATTTTTTATTATAGTTAATATAGAAAAACGAATCACGCGAAAAATCAAACAAAGAAAAATCGTTAAAAATCCTACATATATGGTGTTTAAGATGTGGCAACGCTCGTTTTCCTCATAATTGTAAACAATCTACCCTTTTCAACGATGAATGCGCTAAGTGATTTTTTAATTAATTAATTTAGGTAAAATATAACCAAATAAAAGTGAAATGTGAACTTATTTCAATATTTAGAGTGTGTATTTAAATATACCAAGTGAAACATGTAAAAAAAATTAATGAAACATAGAGAAATACCATGTGTTTTTAGTGCAAATTTTTGAATTTTTAAAAGGGAATATTTAAAAAAACAAAAAAAATAAGTTATTTTTGCATATTCCTCCTCTGGAGAAGCTCCCCTATCCGCACATACCCCATTTGTATGGAAACTCGTTTTTACCCCTCCGCCAAAGTAATCGGAATCGTGCCCTGATAAGTATTAAAAATTTTTATTGGTAATTTATTTTATTTATTTTTTTTTAATTTGCTATATTCCACTACGTGCTTTTTTTATTCAACGGATTGTTATGCAATACTTGACCGTTAAAAATTTAAATCACATCTCACTAGGCGTTTTGCAACTCTCACACTCGATATACATACATATGTACAGACATATCCATTTTTTGTATCAAACGAAACAATGGTGTAACATACTTGAAGGAATCAAATGCAAGCACATGAGAACGACACAAACAGCTGGCTTAGCGCAATATACTCCATTTTAGAAATGAAGTAATTCTGGTACACAAAGAAAACAAAAAACATGACACACAGCAGCACAGCACTTTTATTCGAAATAGCTTAAACAAAACGAAACTAATCAACATATCAACCTAACGCTGATGACACTGGTCGATTAGCCAAGAACTGAACGCCGCAACCAACCACACATGCACAAACTTACTTTAACTACACAGCATAATACAAATTCCAGGGTAAGCGTTTGCTTGCTATTACCACCATTCACCGGTTCAATATTTCATTACGCAGAATTTGCACTAGCACTTCACGCACATTGTTTTCTTAAATAATGCAAATTTCTACAGTTTTTTTTACGTTATTTTAGAATAATAAAACAGCAGCGAATATTTAACAACTAATGTACGATCGTTGTGTCTTGATGTCTTTTCACTTGTGTTCCAATATATACTCGTATCGTTCACATACAACTATTGACAGCGAGTCAAAAGGCAAGCACACGAAAAAGTATCGATACTATTTTGTTCTTGTTGTGAATACAGCACACAAAAATACTGGGAAATGTGCGGTTGTATTATCGAAATTATAAAAAAAGTATAATAATAATGAAATATATTAACTTGTTAAATGCGTATATTAAATTTAGTTAGAAGATTTTCATATTAAAAACACGTGTTGCTAACTACCGTTGGACTTGTGACATTTTACTACCGATAAGCGCGTTCACAGTTGTTTCTTTTTTCGATGAATGCTGTTCCATTCCTCTCCTACTCGGAACGTGAAGATATTGTTATACATACACATAAATTGGTGAAAATTACGGTATTTATTTTTGCTTTAGCAATTGTTAATAAAATTATAGATTTTTCTCACTTCAATAGGAATTTCACATAAATATTTCTACAATGAACAAATATAAATGAAAATATTAATGGCGATTAATAGATTATTAACATATGAGTTATCAGACTCCTGTAATATTTTTTAATACTTTTTAGGTTATGTAGAGTAAGAAAATAACTTTCAGTTAATAACCACTGCAAAAGGAGCATTGGTGGGAAGTTCCCGCGACACTCGGATCTATGTAATGTATGTATATATAATTTTTAGGTTATGTAGAGTAAAAAAATTATTTTCAGTTAAATAACCACTACAACAGGAGCATTGCTTAATAAGGTTGGAAGTTCCCGCGACTGTTGGGTATATATAATGTAAATGTACTTTTTAGGTTATGTAGAGTAAAAAAAATTATTTTCAGTTAAATAACCACTGCAAAAGGAGCATTGCTTAATAGGGTTGAAAGTTCCCGCGACTGTTGGGTCTATATAACGTATATGTACTTTTTAGGTTATGTAGAGTAAAAAATTATTTTCAGTTATGTAACCACTGCAAAAGGAGGAATATTTAATAAGGTTAGAAGTTCCCGCGACACTCGGGTCTATGTAATGTATGTATACTTTTTAGGTTATGTAACCACTGTAAAAGGAGCAATATTTAATAAGGTTGAAAGTGCCCGCGATAGTGGGGTCTATGTAATCGCAACGGACCCGATTTTTTTTTATCTATCAAAAGACTCTGTAACCGGCAACATTCCTCTGAATTTCTTCAGGAATATTTTTTTATGCCACTACAACAACAACGAGGGCGAAAGCATTTTCTGTTGTTTATTGATTTACTAATATAAATAACGGAAGCATAAAAAATTTCTCTAAGAAAGCAAGCAATATTTTTTTACGCATTTAACAGTTCACCAATACAGTTTCGATACTGTGACACACATTTTGTAGAACAAAACATATTATTTCTTAGAAGCTGTCGGATACAAATGTTTTTATGTGAGAAGTATTCTAGTAGGCCTAACATTGCAATTATAGGTTTTAAGAATGCTTTATATGAATTTAGATTACGACCTAGTACAAGCAGTCAAAATTTTACAGCTCTTATGCTATAAGAAATGCACCCGTCAAGGGTAGAATTTTTTCCTTTTTTTTGTGATTGCGAACCCCTTCCATACTCTCATGAACTGCAAATTTATAAATAAGCATGCAGAAAGTTTTGACAAATGAAGTCTCATTTTACGAATATAAAGTTAAATTTTGTGCATTGATTTTCTTACTGAAACCCCTATTTTATTAATCCCAACAACTGTAAACATATGATTTGGAAGCATTGTGTAAACATTACAAACTTTATAATACATGTACGTATGTATGTACAAGGTGTAGGTATTTTCTTAGGTGTACTCTTGCCAGACATTTACCTTATTTTTCGAGCACACATCTGTATATATACACACACATACTTACTGTATATGCAAGCGTATACGAGTAAGACCACATTTGTGTATCAGCGCAGTATTCGCTGCGCACGTGTTGATAAGCATGGCAGGTAATATTCGGAATATTCCGAATGTCTTCTGCATGAAACACTTGGAATATTTGAAATGCTAACATAACCTCAAAAATTACGTGCGGTTAATTGTTACTCATTTTCTAAATCATGCCTTTTCAAAAGCAAAAACAACATAACCGCCCTGATCGGTTTGATAAAAACGTTCGCATTTATTTACAGTTCTGTGATCAAGCGTCACAAATCACCCTTACTGTCGGCTGTTTGGTTAATATGGTGAATAAGGTGATGTGTGTAAACGCATTATATTTTATGCAAAATTATTGATTTTTATTGCAAGTTATGAAAAGTGAGTGAGGTTATGCTGAAGATGTTTAGTTCCGTGAATGGATACAATCAAATTTTATTAACTCTCTCATCAACTTATTAACATGTATGTTTTAGGACCAAATTAGTGTTGTAACTATATTTTACTTCCCGTAAGCGAAAATTATATTGAACTCATAAACTCAATCGGAAAAGCTAAATTTAATATATTGAGTTGCTCTGGAAAACGTCAACCAGAAGATCGGATTTCATTACATTAGGGATATGAGGTTTACGCTAAGCCATATAATTTTTAAGAAAGCTTGTCTACATGATTCCACTAAAATATCACACAATTTAACCAACCCAAAAGGCTTAAAGAGCGGTAGGAACTCGGAAATCACTATAAAGGGTATATCGATTTTTTCTATTTTTGGCATTGCTGTAACAGCAATAAATCCTCAGGAAAGGAATTTTTTCGATAATATATCCTACAAATTGACCGATATTTTCAATAAAAAGTACGCAATAAGAACTGGGGTCCACATATTCGGGATCTGGGAGCTTCATTGATAGCTTGCTTAGTCTGAATCTGATTCAAATCAACTCATACTCAAATAGTTTCGATCGATTTCTTGACTTAGTCTTTCTCAGTGATAATTTAAAATTTAGGTTTCTTGATGGATTCTCTTCAATAACTCCAGCCACCATCCATCATTCCCCACTAGCGTTTGAGGTGGATACTTATCTTTTTGCTCCTGTTAAACCTATTGATGGTCTTGGTTTTAATTTTGCATTTTGTGATTTTGAACGACTCAACAATCAGCTCTTTGAAATTAAATGGGATGATTTACTTTCGGGACTAGATACAGCTAATAGTTTCTCCATTTTTAAGAAATCAATTCAGGAATTCTGTCATTATAATATCCCGCTCAAACACATACAACCATATAAGTTGCCTTGGTACACTAAGGACCTTAAACGTCTAAAAAATCTCAGAAATAAATACTATAGAAAATTCTCTTCAACTTCAAATCTCATGTTTCCTTTGGTCAATATCAGCACTACACAAAACTGTTTAATGAATTGGATAAGTTTCTATATAAAAGGTTTATTAATAATACGGAGTCTACAATTAAGTCGAACCCTAAGTTCTTTTGGAACTTTGTAAAATCTAGAAGAGCGTGTTCGGCCATTCCCTCTGCTTTACGCTGGGGTGATAAGTCGGCATGCACTCCGGTCGAAATCTCCCATTTGTGAATTTTTTCAACTATGTTCAAGATGATGGTACTAGTTCCACTTTTTCAGCTAATAACTTCCCATCCATAAATTTTGGCTCACTGTGTCTTTCACAGAACGATATTGCCAAGGCTATTTGTGATATTAAGTCTTCTTCAAAATTGGATTTGGATGGGCTTCCGCCCGTACTTATAAAAAATTGTACTGCCTTAGTATATCCTCTCATGCTTATCTTCGATAAGTCTCTCGCCTCCGGGAATTTTATTTCTGACTGGAAATTGACATGCATTACCCCTATCCATAAAGGTGGTAGAAAGGATGTTGTCTCCAATTACAGGCCTATTTCTAAACTTTCTATTTCGAAAATTTTTGAGTGTAATCAATAATTAATGTCAATCAGCATGAGTTTGTCTCTGGGCGCTCCACTGTGTCAAACTTAGCAGTTTTTAGCGATTATTGTATGTCTGCATTCTCCGCTGGATTTTAGGTAGATTGAAATCTGTGTAGACAATTTCTCTAAAGCCTTTGATAAAGTTTCCCACAATATTCTAATTAAAAAATTATCATCTCTAGGGTTTCACTCGGTCTTCTTGAAGTGGATTAAATCATATCTGCAAAACAGACGATGCGTTGTCAGTGTCGATGGAGTGTCATCTGATTCATTCATTGCGTCTTCGGGAGTCCCACAAGGAAGCGTCTTGGGTCCACTTCTCTTTGTGCTGTTTATCAATGACATTTCCTGCTGCTTCTCTTTCACCAACTTTCTGTTATATGCAGATGACTTAAAAATTTTCGCATTAATCAAAAACACACAAGATGTACACAAACTTCAATGTGAAATTGATACTTTTGGTGCCTGAATTCGAAGCTTTTTCTGAATCTAGATAAATGCTCACAGATCTCTTATGGTAGGGGCCGCAACATCTTATCTTCTAGCTACAATATTTCTAATAGCGTCCTAAAATGCGTTACTGAAATCAAAGATCTAGGGGTAATCTTTGACAACAGATTTTCTTTCAGTAATCACATCAACTATATTACTTCAAAATCATTTTCTGTACTCGGCTTTGTCCGTCGAAATTCCACAAATTTTTCCGACCCCTACACGTTAAAATTACTATACACATGTTTTGTGCGGTCCATTTTGGAGTATGCAGTGTTTATTTGGAGACCATATTGCATATCGTCAATTAACAGGATCGAGCGTGTTCAAAAGATCTTTCTTAAATACGCTCTCCGCTCCTTAAAGTTTGTTGACCCAATACCATCGTATACATCACGTTTATTGCTTTTACATCTTAAATCACTGGAAAATCGAAGGTCCGTTCTCTCCCTTTCATTTGTCTTCAATGTAATTAACGGTGGTATTAACTGTCCCTATTTATTAGGGAAACTTAACTTCAATACTCCCCAGCGTTGTCTCAGGTCCATTTCCCCATTTTATTACAAAAAGGAAAGCACTAATTTTGCTGAATATGCTCCCCTCAAGAGGGCTATGCGTGAATTTAACTCGATTTCCGAGAAAGTTCTTCTTGATTTCTCTCACACTAGGGAATCCTTCATTAATACCCTCAATTCTGTTTTTTAGTTTAAGTTATCTATTCATGTTATTGTAATTTAATTATTCATACATATTCGAATTCTAATATGCATCCTAGTTTTCATTAGTCTGTAAGAATTAATGTTCATAGACTTTACTTAATAAATAAATAAAATAAGTAAAATAGTTTTTGTCGATCAGAAAACGGCGCTCTCAAAGGTACTGTTTTGATTGGTTCTTGATTTGTATACCGGAAAGTGAATGAAACTGATGATGAAACTAATATAGAAATGCCAAGATAATATTACCTACTAATTTGGTTAAAATCGATGGAGTAGGTCCCGCGATATGGTTTTTCACCTAAATGTGTGCGGTTACACGGCTTTCATTCAAATTTGAAACCGGCTCTTATAAAACCTTCTTGACCAACTCTAATATACAATTCTATTTTTCTGAAGGTTATAATTCGAATTCACCCACACAAAGTGGATTGGTGTGCCAAAATGATTTGCCTGAGCGAATTTTGTTATAATAGCTCGGAAATTTTTTTAGAAGGTAACCCGTTCTATGGAATAACAAATACCTTATTGTGGAGCTTAGTTATGGCAATTTATTGATTTCCGATTAATGGCGCTTTGTAGTCGTGGCAATGGTCCAATTCCTCCCATCTACAGTACCAACCCTTCTTGGATGCTAAGGTACATGTTATATACCGATTTCATTCAACTTCGGCATATTACATTATCCTGACAATCCTATATTATATTGTGAAAATGGGTGCAATTAAACTGGAGGATGGAGTCATGTGTAGAAGTTCACGCAAGTGAGGAAAGTTCTCTGATCGCCATTCACTTGGGAGTGGCCAGAAACGATTCTTTTACATATGACTCAAGCAGCTCACGACTTCCGGTCTCTGACCAAGTATCCTCTGGGTAGCCTAAGAATATCCGTTTGAAGGCGAGCTAAAGTGAGAAGGCGAAATATCCCCTACTTAGTGTTGTGCGCTGGGTTTGGGACCCGCCACGTAAAAAAACGCACCAATGAAAACAACCAAACAGCCTCGGATGAGAGACCCCCCTTTTGATGACGACCATGGCAAGCGAAATAAGGACTACGAATTGAGGGCATGCACCTGGAATGTCCGGTCCCTTAATTGGGAAGGTGCCGCTGCCCAGCTGGTTGATGTCCTCGTGAAAATAAAGGCTGACATCACCGCCGTCCAAGAAATGCGATGGACGGGACAAGGACAGAGACGAGTAGGTCCTTGTGACATCTACTACAGTGGCCATATAAAGGAGCGCAAGTTTGGTGTTGGATTCGTGGTGGGAGAGAGACTCCGTCGCCGAGTACTATCATTCACTCCGGAGAATGAACGTCTAGCCACAATCCACTTGCACTAATAATAGCTTTGAAATATGTCACGTTATGACCAGAAATTGTTCAAATTGAAACAAAACTGTTCAAACCCCTAGGTACCGAATGAGTGGGCCGCGGTGCCTGCTGTAGACATTTTACCGAAAATATCGATTAATGTATAAGATATATAACTTCGGAGAGAAGTATGTATGTCTACATGCTTAAAGTTGAGGACACTGACTCCGAGTTTCGGTAGTAAGTTTTGATAATTTCGACACATTGCTGGATCGTATATCTTTCCATGATGAAATAGCAAACTTTACTGAAAAGAAATGTCAAAAGAGCGCAGTGGCGTAGCTACAAATTTGGGCGCCCGGGCCAAGGATGTTCTGCCGCCCCCTTTATCTACCTACCTACAAGTTTCATGAGGTGGTTCGAACAAAAGTGAATTTTTACAAAATATCTTCGATATTAAGTATATAAAATTTAGGAAGTAGAAGCCACTCAAATTCTGAAGTTCCAAAATTCTCACAATACGGGTTTTCAGGAAATTGATAGTAAATTTACAAGACATCTTATTAAAAGCCATAGAAAAAACCCATTTTCGCCCTATATCTTGTACACTTTTGACACAATTTGCAGGAATTTTTGCCCGAATTTCTGAATGTTAAAAAACAGCGAAGATCGTTTTGCCGCCCCTAAGACGTTGCGCCCGGGGCGACGGCCCCCTAGCTACGCCATTGAAAGAGCGGGACAAATATGGCGTCGTTTGCTGTCCCTATCGGTCTACTTTTGTAGCGTCCCTATTGAAAACTCCTTTATAAATATGAGCTGATTTATCTCAATCGAAGTTAAAGATTGTGTTTTATTAATAAAAGTGTATCTTTGTGCCTAAAATGTATAAAATTGAGTGAAAACTTGACCTAGCCTCATTTAAGGGGTTAGGGTTAAGTCAGAATTATATATTATATCTTAAAAATATTCTCTGAAAATTTCACGTTGATCCGATAATTAATTTTTGAGTTATTCGACAAATAAAAAAGAGAGCTCACGTTGATCCGATAATTAATTTTTGAGTTATTCGACAAATAACAAAGAGAGCTCGAGCAATTCAAAGCGTTTTTCTCAAAACTACGTTTTTTGAACTGGTGACAACTGTAACTCGAAAACCGCTCTGTAGATTTTAATGAAATTTATATAGCTTTTAGAATACATAATAAACTCGGGTCTGATCGAAGGATTTTTATTTTTTCAAAAATTTCGATTTTTTAAGACCAATTAACTGTTAATTTTTTCCCAAAAATTTAGAAAAAATTTCCTTTTTGAAAAAAAAAATCCCTCAATCAGGCCCAGGATTATCTATTTATAAAACTAATTTTTTTTGTCCGATTGATTTTTGATGAATGTCCAAGGACTTATGGTTGTCACCGCAAGTACCTTTTTTGGAACTGGGTCAACACAAACAACTATAATTTTGAGAATTAAATTTTTTTTTTTTTGAAATTTTCGTGACTTCAAGTCAACACATTCTATAATAATGCCATATTACTACTTTTTTAAAATAACTCGATTTAATAGTAAAAAAAAAATACTGAAAATTCTAATTTTTTCGTTCCTCTGACTACCCCTAACCACTTAACTTAATATAAATTGGTGATGGTATGTGAGGTACCTTAATGATTTATGTATGTGGCATGTTAATAATATGTGTTATTAGCAAAAAATAGACAAAATCGGGTCGGTGTAGTTTTCTTATACTATGTTCAGACCGACACTTAATCACACGATTTCGGCTGTTGAATGGATTATCCCACTAATCTCAAAAATTTATCAAGATTTCGCCATACAAAAATGACAGTTCCAAATCATTTCATTGAAATGATCTGAAACTGATCCACGCTAAATCTCTCCGTGCGACTCTGATTTTGCGCAATCTACTTGGCTGCACTGGAAATCTGTTACATTATCACAGCTGATTTAGACACTACAAAGGGAAAAAGATGTAAACAAACCAATTTTTTTTTTAAGCAATGAATCTAATTTTACCTGAAAATCGACTTAACAAACGAAAAAATGCATCCATTATTTCTATTATCTGGAAAATATAAAAAGAAGACGGCTTTTATTTCAAAATACTATGTGACAATCTTTTCTTTTGATAAATATTAAGCGATGTGACTTCATGAATGACAATAACAGCTGTTCCTTGATCTTTCTATAGGCAGTGAGAACACTTTTGGATTATGAAATGCTTAAATGTAATCTAATCTTTTAAATTTTCGGTCTGAACATAGTATTACTGTTTGAGGGTAATCAAAATGTGATTTAAGCAAGGAATTTTCACCACAAAATACAAGGCAGCATCAAACCACTATGAGCATGAACACAAAGCGTGCTCTCCCAGTACGAACAACTCGCTGCTTTTCCGCACCCCTCGCGCACTATCACTATGAGTTGCCGCAACGAAATTTTCCTCGTTTGAACAAAAATTATTTGGTACAGAAAAAGGTATTTCTTACATTTTACAACTACAATGAGAAGCATTTAGCGATTAGCAGACTACTTAAAATATAAATATACGTACTATATGTATGTATGTACATGCATTAGCAATTCATGAAAGCGCTAAAGTCTGAAAAAAATCGAATTTTTTTTTCGTTCATTTAGTACAGTTAAAGTAAACTGGTTACACTATGGCTAGCAAAAATGGGTGTGTCAACTGAAAGTTTCTGTTACAGTCTCCAAATCAGAAAATTCCTTACATAAATCACAATCGGTGGACCTAAACCGATATAACCTGTAAATAACTAAATATGTACATATGTATGTTCTGCAATAGTATCAGCAATAGCATTGGTCTTTAGTCTAAGAAAATTATAAAAATGCAACTGTGCTTGAGCGTTGGTGTGCTTGGTTTGGATTTTGTGTACACAGATACGAACAGCTGACGTTTTGTTTATAGCGAAATAAAGAGTAGAATTGACATGAAGAATCGTCGAACAAATTATACATTCAGAAAAAGTTACTTTAAAAATTATAATAAATTAATTTACATAGTATATTGTATATTTATATGTATTTATGTATATTGAATGTATAAAAATAGTTGATGTAGATAAGTAGGTGAGAGAGATACGTATGTACATATGTATGTCTCCTATTTTCGTCCTGCGAATTATGCGTCAGCCTACCGAAAGGAGGGCGAACTGTCAAACACGTAACACACCGATCGCTTCATATATAATTTTTAGTATACATAATTTGTTAGTATGATGTAAGTACATACATATGCATATAGTATGTATGTATGTATATAGCTGACACAAACAAATAGTTTTCAAAAAAGATAAATGTAAATAAGGCATCTAAAGAAAAAATCTTTAGTAGCTAACTTTTTGGCATCTTATCGCTCTCTTCCACTAACACAAAATAAATTCTGAGCAAATAGTTGAGTACTGGATACACGCTTGAGGGGTTTCTTATCAACTCAAGAAGCAATTTTAAAGTAAAGAAGGCGCCAGAATGATTTCGTTGAGTTCGTAGCGGAAAACTGACAGCCGAGTTGAATGTGTGCATACTCTACCGGCGAAGAATTCGGTAGACCACCTTTGCATGCGGCAAATACGACAAAAAGAAATGGATTATAAATTAGTCGAGGCAGTGCAAATGTATACTTATCTGTATAAAAAATAAATAAGCTAATATCAAAATCAATTGGTCAAGGAAAAATCTTAGAATTATGTGGCAAAATAATTAGCGGTAATATAGAACAGCTGATTTATGCTTACTTGCGTAACGCATAATCACGTAACGTAACTCAAATCCATAGATCCGAAACCATTCTTGTGCCAGCTTACTAATGTGTTCTAGGTCATTGTCCTGGTGGGGCATCAACTTTAGAAGCATGTTATTTTAAGCAAATAGTGGCATAATATTTTGCAGTACTTTGGACTAAGTAGACAATTGAGAAGTAAAGCCCTCTCTCTACGAACAAAACCCAAACTCTACAAGTCACTCATTATTCCCGTCCTGCTATATGACGATGACAACATCTGATGAGTCGACTTAAAAGTTTTCAAGAGAAAGGTTCTGCGAAAGATTTATGGTCCTTTGCGCGTTGGCCACGGCAAATGTAGCATTTGATGAAACGATGTTCAGCGAATTAAAAGACTACAGCTACGCTGGCTAGGTCATGTTGTCCGAATGGAAGAAATCACTCTAGCTCTGAAAGTATTCGACGCAGTGTCCGCCAGGGAAAGAAGATGAAAAGGATGACTTCCACTCCGTTGAAAAGACCAGGTGGAGAAGATCTGGCTTCGCAGTTGTTAACTCGGTTATAATCGCATAGGTGTCTACGCCAGTAAAGAAGAGGAGGATCCTCACCAAATTGGGTATATACAGGGTAGGCCATTTAAAGTTGACCCATTTGCCCATTTGCCAAAATTAAGGCGTCGCGGATAATCAGCTGGGTTTAGTTTTTGTGCCAATTGAATTTTATATGGAAACATCTTCAAATCTTTATGAATTATGCGTCGGAGAGTGGTGCGAGAGATGTCTAATTCCTGAGAGCGGCGATAACTCGATGTCGATGGAGTCTCCTCAATACTGGCTCGTACAGCTTCGATATTTTCATCAGAACGTCTTGTGCGTTGTCTGGATGCATGACTGGCATTACTTAGATTACCGGTGTTCACAAATTTTGCGTATAAAGACTTAATTGTGTTCTTAACTGGAGCACTTTTCACTTTATTTTTTTTTGCGAAACGCACGTTGAGTTAACACAATTGAAAAGTTATTTTGAATATAAAGCTGAACAATTTCAGCGCGTTCTTTTGGAGTGTACTGTTCCATGGTATAAATTGTCTTCGAATGACGCTTCTAACGCGGTATGACATTAGCCGATTTGTCAGCGCTGTTAAAAGTTACAGCGTTGCCAGATGGGTCAACTTTAAATGGCCTACCCTGTAGTAACTATCATAAAAACAGTTTAGCAAAATCAAGCTCTTGTATGCAAAACTTTCAAGAATATGTCGTGAAATATTCTTCAGGGCAATGTTACAATGTCCGAACAAATCGTTCACATCAGATTACTATATATCAAGGAGTGTGGATAAAAAACGAAAAATAGCCACGTACCAAATTTTGTCAAAATCGGTCAGTTAGGTGCCGAGATATGGCAATTCAACAACAAGTGCCACGCCCATCGTTCAATTTTCACACCGGCTCCCATAAAGCTTTCTCATACCATCCCGGCGGCAAATATTTACGTCTCTGTTGCATTTAGTTATTGATTTATCGCACTTTTAGTAGTTTTGAACAGTACCGTTATATGGGGAGTGCACGGGATTTTCATCCGATTTTGTCCACTTTCACACTATATGTTGGAGTTTCTGTAACATTCGTGCTGAGCGAATTTGGTTGTTGTAACTTAAGCGGTTTAGGAGATATGCACATTAAATTTATTAGAAGGCGAGACCACGCCCACTTTTCCAAATTTTTTTTTCTCACAGGTTCATACTGCGATCTCCTATGCCAAATATGAGTTATATATCTTAATTAGTTGCTTAGTTATGCCACTTTATAGGTTTTCGGTTAATGGCGATTTGTGGGCGTGGCAGTGGTCCGCTCATCTGGAACTCGAACTTTTTTTGTACTAAGAAACCTGCATACCAAGTTCCATCAATATATCTCAATTTACAGCTTGCACGGACAGACGGACGGACAGACAGACTGTCAACCGGAATTCAACTTTTGAAAAAATCGTTAGCATAAGTGTATAACATCTGGTGGGAATTTGAAGGCGACCAAATTAGAAATAATTAATCATTTTGCGTTTTATTTACAATTTCCGGGTACTTTTTATCTCACAATATATAATTGCTATTTATAAGAAATGCACCCCTAAAAGATAGCTTTAGTACAGCCGAAGTTAAAGTTTTTTTTTTTTTTTTTAATAAATTACACTCCCTATTTTTTCAAATCCCTAAGCATTTCTCTAATACATTATTTGTAAACGTAAACTGGTACACCTGCATTGCTCTACCACTCTCAATAAAATTCCAACTTAATTTAGAAGTTATAGGCCTGTTGCAAAAGAAAAAATTAAATTATGTATACATATTTATAAAATATTTTTAAGCTATCTTACTTCATTTATGGTTACTTCAGTAGGCGATCGAAGAGCTCATGTTTGCACAGTTCATAAGAATTAATATTTACACATCTACATATATACATATGTGTGTACATACAAAAATAAATTCAAACGCACATGCAAACATAAATCGATTGCCTTTAAATATGTACGTATGCAGCGTGGATCAGTAACTTCCGACAACGAATAGTAGTTACTCCCACCAATGAAGTGTATCACCAGCAAAGGCCGAACAAAAAATAGATGAACAAACGGTGAAAACAAGAACTTACACAACACACCACAAGCATTCACTACACAACATACACATACACATGTGTTAACATGCATGCGCATGGATGAACGTAGATATGTACGATTACACGTAGATACGAAAGCGAATGCTCGTACTTTGTGAAGAAATCTTTAAGTGCAAAAAAAACCAACGAATATATTCATATGACTTAACATTTGCCGCACTAGTAAGATAATATTTCACATTATTGCTTACCCATACAAATTGTTTTCAATGTAATTGACGGTAATCTCACACGTAGTCGTAATGGTAAGTAATTCTTGAAAGCACAATACACTAAAGTTGTTTATTACGCATTTAGTCTGTCATCTCGCGTGGGTACACTACAAATGCGATAGGACTTTTGTTCTGCGAGGTGAAAACGAAATGCTAGAAAATGAAACGGAATGGCGACGCTACGTGTCAGGGCAGTTGGCTGCATTGCTGTGATTCATTGCTTTTGAATTTATTTAAAAAGACAAAAACTAAAAACGTTCTTTGAATAGTGAATACCAATGTAATAATATGTTTTATCTTCATTTAAACATAAGTAAATAACACATTAAAAAATTAAAGGTGTAAAAATTCTGTGCCAGCATTTTTTTTAATTGAACTTATTATTTCGTATTTTTGGTAGTTTTTACGAAAATTCGTTGAAATACTGTACCAAAAAACATTCGCGTCCGGCGAAATAATCGACTTTTATCGATAACCAAAATAGTGGGATTTTTTTTGTGTGAAATGAGGTGGAAAATGGAACATGGAAACGAAACATGTATACATTCGAAAATCAAAATGGCGGTGTCGGTTTCAATTTGGCGCCAAAAGTAAAAAACGTGTTCAACAAATGAAAAACTTATATTTATTATTGCTGCGTTCATATAAAAAAATATTTATTAAAACAAAATGCAAACAAAAAGCATATTATTTAAATAATTTAATTTAATAAAAAAAAACATTAAACAAAATTAAAAAAAAAAAACAAAAAAAATTAAAAAAAATGTTTATATATTTATTTAAAAAAAAATATTTATTAAAAAATATTCGAGAAATACTATTTATATATATACATACATATATATGACACCTATAAACGAGCACATTTTTAATTAAACTAACATTTGTGGTTAGACAAGCGCTAAAGCGCTAAATGGAGTAATAGCTAATCTGGTGGTCTGTGGGAGAGACATGAGTTGGGCGTAGGTTAGGTTTAGCGGATTAAAGTTCCGCACTCCGGCTTTTGTTGCTTCCCCCTACTACATATAAAAAAAAGCTCTTCAAGATTGCCAAAATGCTTTCCGTAAATAAACTTTAAATAGTATATGTATATTTTTTACTACTTTTTTAATAAAAACGTAGTTACAAACGATTTTATCATACTTGTGTTTATTTTCTACATTTTTGAACGCTCTTTTCAAATGCCATAACATGTTTATTAATTCAATTTGTTTCAAACTCTCTCTTTGCTTTTTCACCAAACAGACGTAAAAAATAAATAAAAGTATCTTTTTTTTCAATTTATTCAAAACTTTTTATTTATTTATAATTACACAATTTAATGGATTTGTTTACAATGCAACAGCAACAATTTGACGTCTCAAACCCTCTGTTACGCAGTTAACGTCATCAATGTAAATACATACCTTTTTGTAGAGTTGGTTGAGTGGAGAAAACTGTTGACAAAAAAACACAATCATTAGTTAATTAAAAAATATATTCATTGGAAAAAAATATATTTAAATATATAAGCTATTTATCAGTAGGACCTATTTTTGAGGATGTTTTGTTGCGGTTATTGTGAATCATGCCACAAAAATCAGCTTTCCTTGTTTCATCAATAAAATATGTGTATATGTAATTTCATAAACTAAATTATGCAGCAAAAAAATTTCTTTACCTAGAAACAACAAACAAAGCAAGCGACAGCCATTTTGAATTGTGTGTCGTATGCAGTCGGCACGAAGTTATGCTTTCGGTGTCCACGTCAGTAATTCGGCATATATTTCAGATTCAAAGTTAGTTAACATTTGCACGACAGTCGGATTAACATAACCGGTACGAAGCCGAATTTTTCACCGGATAACAACTGTCAACTTGGTAGCATTCCTCCAAATTACTGTATATTTCTAGCCACAACAACAATTTACGCATTCTGTGAAAGAGACACAATACTTCATTAACATCTTTCAATTAATTTTTACTGCTTTTCAATATTTAATAATTTATCATGCAATCAGTAGGACCTATTTTTGAGGATGTTTTGTTGCGGTTATTGTGAATCATGCCACAAAAATCAGCTTTCCTTGTTTCATCAAAAGCAGTTGATAAAGTTATATAAACATATTATTAACCAATCAATAATTACCTGAAAATTTAACCGCAGTAGTCTATCCATATTAACCAAGCCCCTTCTTTCCGATTTTTTTTTCCTGCCAAAGACAAAAAGATTTCTTGTTAACTTCAGTCCAAACTTTTTTTGTAAGCATATATGTATAAACTCTTTTTTAATCAGTAGGACCTATTTTGAAGTAAGTTGTGTTGCGGTTAATGTGAATCATGCCACATAAATCAGAATCCTTTTCTCATCATAAAAAAATTTTAGAAATATACAATTATGAGTATTGAAATTCGAAATTGTCAAAATAAGAAGCTGGAAATGTTTCACTTTTCTAATGTTAGTAAATAGTACTTGAAACTTTATAAGCGAAGTTCAATGGTACGCTTTTAAAGTAAAAGTTATAACCTTATTAAAATTAAAAGAATAACATGCAAATTACAGAAAATTAATAACCAACAAATTTTCAATTTTTTTTTTCGATTGAGAGTTTTTTTAAACGTGACAATTTCGCATTCTAATACTCATTTAACAATTCTAAATGCTTAAACACACCTGAATATTTTCTTCTTATTCATATGTGTTTAACATTAGGAATCGAAGCTTATTAATGGTTACCACGGAGTTAAATGCTTACCTGAATATGTTTATCTGATGATTCATTCTCTGATTTCTAATATAACCTCTGACACCGTATGTAGCATAAGAAAAATTGCTAAAAAAAAAAAATAAAAATAATTAGAAAAAATTTGATGTGAATTTGGATTTCTATAAATAGAAATTGGACTTCAGTAAGACCAATCAATTCGCATTCAACATGAATTTTTTTCAGTTAGGGGCGAAAGTTATTGTTCATCATGCAATTAAATTAATATAAATTATATTTAATACTTTTACACATTTATACTTACGTTTATATTGAAAAGTGGGGTGATAATACGAAGGCTTTACAAATGTTTTCCAGTTCCCATATAATATAACTGAAATAGAAAATAAATAAGTTAATATTCTGGGTATACAGTGAATTCATAAGGAATTGTTTAGACACTTTTCAGTAAGACCAATCAATTCGCATTCAACATGAAATTATTATTTTTCAGTTAGGGGCGAAAGTAATTGTTCATCATATAAAATTCATTTAAATCTTAACAGTAAAGTAACAAATTAAACTCACAATTTTCATTGCCATAGGCGCGTATTAAGTTAATAGCGCTTGCAGCCAACAACGAAACTGAAAATAGAGAAGAAATACACTTTTGATTAAATTCTTTTTATGAAAAGAATTAAAATTTTTTTTATATATAACATTGATCAGTAAGACCAATCAATTCGCATTCAACATGAATTTTATTCAGTTAGGGGCGAAAGTTATTCTTCATCATTCAATAAAGGAAATAAATTTAATGACGTACACAGGGTTGCGAATTTTTCAGTTAAAAATTTTTGGATGAAAAATTAGATTTTTTTTTAATTATAATTTTGTGTTTAATGTAAAATGTTTGGGATTAAAAAATTAACATTTAATTTTGCTTTTTTTATTTTTAAATTATGGCTTAAAATCTTTTTGTTATTTTTCAATATAGTATTTAGGATTGCTGTTTTTTCAAATCGGGTATTTACGAATGATTTTTCATTTATTTTTTCAATTCATTGTTTGTTTTCAAACCAATATTTTGGAAAAATTTTTTAATCGCAAAAAAAAAAATCTTAGGTTATTTTTTTTCAACCCTGAATTTGCAAATTTTTTTTTCATTTATTTTTTAATTGATTGTTTGGGATGGAATTGTTTTATTTTTCAAACCAATATTTTGGAAATTTTTTTTAATCGCAAAAAAAATCTTAGGTAATTTTTTTTTAAATGTTGAATTTGCAAATGTTTTTTTTTAATCCTGTATTTGCGAATATTTATTTTCAATCCTGTATTTGCCATTGATATTTTTTTTAATTTAGCATTTGGTATTGGTTTTTTATTTTCAATCAAGTATTTGGGATTAAATATTTATTTTTAGTTTTGCAACCCTGCTTACAACATAACGTTAGTTCAACTTACATTTCATAAAATGGCTGCAAGTAACGGAATGACTGCAATTGACGAACAGGTGACCTGAAATAAGATAAAAAAATTAGCAACTTGCTTATTTTTATGCGATAGAATTTTATAAAGCGTCTGCTCAGTAAGACCAATCAATCGCATTCAACAGTTATATTTTTCAGTTAGGGGCGAAAGTAATTGCTCATCATAAGAAAACGAAAATATTGCTTATTTCATATGTATATATTTGAAAACTCACTTTTATATAATTTATGACTTCGGAAGACCGCATCCAATCATCCAATAAATAAATCTGCAATGAGAAATATGACGTTTTGTGTAAAGAAAATAAGCTTAATGTTTGTATGCATAGACATTGCTGAATTCAGTAAGACCAATCAATCGCATTCAACAGTTAGGTATTTTCAGTTAGGGGCGAAAGTAATTGCTCATCACGTCAATTTTCGTCATATGTATATTATTTATTATAATTACCTGTATATATAGAACGGCATGCATATTTTGTTCACGTTGGAATTTCATGCTCGTGGTTTGTTCAGCTGAAGTCTGTAATACGAATAGTTTAATGTTTATGCATAAATAAATAAAGTAAAATACTAACCTTAATGATATGATTTACTAAAATTATTGGACCTTGGTAATAGTAAAGAAGTTGTCAATAGAAATTAAGTATCGAAACATACTTAAGAAAAAGTAACGTTTTTTTATAGGCTACATTGTATATTTTTATGGTTTTGTTGTCAGCCACATATTGGTAATATACCATTTGTACAGTTGAGAAATTAAGTAGTCTACAGTTACCAGACTTATCTTTAATCTTATAGCTACAATACATAATATGTAATTATTGTATTTATATTTGCTGAGGTCGACTATTATGTGTTGTCAATTCATAGAAAAATATATGCCTGAGAAAGGCCACATACTGAACCCACTCAGACTTATTTCTGCGTCAACCTTAAAATTTTTTGCAAAAAATTTTGTATTTAAAAAAAGAAGTTAACTAAAGTTAACGCAATAGAACGCTACTCTATAAAATGCACTGCAATAGACTTGAATTTAGCGAACTACAAAGTCCTAATTCATTCCTCAGCTTCTTTTTCTCTATCTTTGTCCTTCTTCTTCTTCTTCTTTTTCTCCTTCTTTTCTGTCACCTCCGCTTCCTCTTCCACCACTGCTGTTTCTTCGGGAGCCTCTTTATCGGATTTGTGCTTCTTCTTCTTCTTCTTTTCGGACTTTTCAATATCAGCTGGTACCCCGGATGCAGTGTTCTCATCTTGGCTGGTCACACTCAATTTGCGCTACAATAAAATAAAATATTAAAAAAATTAATACAACTCCAAGATATGAAATTTTGAGGTATTGTTATGTTATAAATGACAAAGATATCGTTATCTTACCTTTTTACCCTCCTCTGCACTGCCACCATGGTTTGGCGTTGTATGTTGTGGCGCTACAGCTGCCGCAGGCTTCTTTGCATTGTAATCGACGAAGCCGGTTAACCACTCCTTGGGTGTATTTTCATTCGGACGTCCATATTTATCCAATTTTCCTGCCGCAATAAGTGCTTTCTTTGCTGAAGCTTTAGGTCCAAGGCCCCATTTACGCGGATATGTATCTCTCTCCATGATAACACGTTTGATCTTAGCTACGACACCGTGATCACATGATGCCATTGTTGCTGTTGTCATTTGAGCAATGGCCAAACAAATTGCCTCACCCTTTGTTGTGACGATGACAATTTCTTGATCAATTTCAATACCATCCTCATAACGTAAGACACCTGGCAACATGATTTTCGCACCGTAGCAAACAGCGTTGACCTAAAAAAAATATGTTACAATTAGAATCTTTTCCAAGTGTCAACAATTTTATAATGGACATTCTTTTATGTAACTGTGTATATACATATGTATAAAATATATGTGTGCTCCGAATCATTCTTTGGTGCAATAAATTTGTTTGTTATTGCCACATACACACATCGGATGAACATTGTTGTTCCCAATCATAGTCACAGGGAAAAATGGAAAATATTTTCCCTGCCGGCTTATATCATGGGGTAAATGATATTTTTATAAATCACAAATAAATACAAAATAATAGAGCCAACTTATAACTAGAGAGACAAATGTATTCTGAATAAATCTTTATTTTGAAGCAGATAAGACGCCTCGAAATATACACACATCGGAACAAAGTTTATGTTCCCAATCATAGTCACAGAAAAAACTAGGGAGTATTTGTTCTGCCGGCTTATATCATGGGGTACATATTAATATTAAATTGAAAAATAAATAAGACATTTTAGCATTAAAATATTAATAAATTTTAGGTTAGGCAGGAAAGTTAGACAACTTATACTTTTAACTTGTAGCAATTCGACAAGAAACCACATAGTATAAAATAAAAAAAGAACTTACCGAGCTATCTTTCATTATAATGCGTTTGTGGTTTACAAGTAAACCTTCTAAAGGCTTTATTACTCGTCGCAACATCGACTCGTCTTTGTGATTTTCATACAGGTACATAGCATCCAAGACATCGTGCATCGTCACCATACCATCACGCTCAGACTGTATGCCAGAACGTACACGTCTCAGTTCTAACATTTGGCCACCAACTCCTAGCACTAAGCCCAAGTGTACGCACATGGTACGAATATACGAACCCGCCTCACAGCTAACCCAAAAAACACCTTTAGCATATGAAGCAAAATAGAAAGAGAAAGCATACAATATATGAAGAAATGTGCTTCTGCGTCATTAAACAAAAGCTTATTTTAATTTAGCATTTATTATTATTAATTGAAAATAACACTACTCATATTGAGATGAGTTGTTAAATCAATATGCCCATGCCTTCTTATTGTTTATAATGATAAAAAAAACAATATACGAAAACTCCACTCACCCATATTACGAGCCTCATCATAATCCAAGAGTTTACTATCATAAACTGTACGAACACGCAATTGTCTTTTAACTGCTGAAATTAAAGGTGGCCGTTGGAAGAGTGCACCACGTAATTTTTCCAATCCTTGACGAACTTTAGCTACCGATTCCACTGGCGAATGTAGCTTGAATATGGCAACGTATTCTTTACCAGCACTTTGTTGTGACTTAACTAGGCGTGTTGCGCGATCAATGCACACAATAAGACAACCTAATGCCAACATTAATTTTAGAATAATAGTTTTTACACATTATAACATTATAATCACCTGTCACTTTTGGATCTAGCGTTCCAGAGTGTCCAGTTTTCTCAACTTTTAGAATTTTCTTTATCCAGGCGACAACTTCGTGCGAACTTGGATTAGATGGTTTATCCAAATTAATGAAACCCGACTTCATATATTCTTTAATATCTCTATTAAGTGGAGAAGAGCCATGCGGTAAAGGGGTGTAGTGGTTGGTACGCACATTCAGTTTATCGAAATTTTTCAACAACAAAGGCCATTGCGAAGCATCTAACTTCACAGATTTTTCAGACGGCTTAACAGAAAAGTCGCCAGTTTTTTGTAGCGCTCCAAGATCATCCACATCAATTGGCTCTTCCTTAATTTTCTTCTTTTTCTTTTCCTTTTTGATTTCTACAATTTTTAAGAAAACCACGAGGTATTTTTTGTAAATAAACGTACACGAGAAACACGGGAATATACATTATTTTGAACAATTAAAGTCTTAATTAAATTAAATTTTCTTTAAACGTAGACAATAATCAATTAATCTCTTACCAATATCCGCCATTATTTTAAAATTATTCACAAATTTATTGAACAAATATTCGACACGTTTTTTAAAGCAACACGTCCGGCGAATGAAAGGAAGGTTAGAAACAGTCAGATGCCCAAGATGTCAAAATGTAGAGTTGTATTGAAAAATTATCTTTGACAAAAACCAATTTATACACGTGTTTGACACAGAGTGACTATTTTTCATTATTAGAAAATTTTATTTAATTTGTAAAAGCAATCCAAAGTTCTTTCAAAATTTACAAAAGTTGTTTTGAATTTCATTGAAGACCTAAGGTTTTCTTTTCGAAAATTGTATAGTGTATTAAAAGAACTTGTCCTTTTCGTAATAAACTCTAAATTAATTGTGATATAATAAGCATTCGATATATATATATATGTAGTTTCAGGATAAATGCTTAATTTTCGAGCCTAAATTACTTCTCATCGGAAATAAATTTTTGTATTTCCAATGTTGAAGTTTGGATATATTTCTTGACAACCCTGGAAATTGCAACCCTGCTAAAGTTGCTGAATAGTGCTGAATTGTCTAACGATGGTTTACGAAATTCAAAATGGCATTTTTCCTTCTTGTGTAAAGTCGATTTGATTATTTTAGCGCCATTAATACACATTTGTTAAGTGAATTTCTTAAAATAAGACAGAAAAATAGCCATAACGTAATTGTTAATATTATATTGGTTTTAAAAAACACATTTTATTAATTAAAAACCAACGATTTGCTAAAAGAAAATGCCGCGTACGAAGGTTTCCAAATCTACCAAACGTTTTCGTGAAACGTCAAATTCTGAAGAAAAATTGCGGGAGTTTGAAGCATCATTTGATGGCTATTTGCACGCATTGGAATTAAAAGGAAAAGCGCAAATAAAATCTATTGAGGACAAGTTTTATGTGTTACTAATGGGCACCGATTCAAATGTCCTTAATTTACTAATGGGTGATGTACTGTCCTTGGTATGCAGCACTAATGATTATATCAAAGCAAATTTTTAATAATTGTTTTCGTTTTATTTGAAGAATTTAACAAAACCGGAGGATTGCAAAAAATATTTGAATACTTTGTCGGTAAACAATAGCGCTGGTGGCGCCAAACAAACCTCCGGAAAGCAATTAAACCCAAACGATGAAGGTAATTTTAAAGCAAACTAATTAACATAATTATAATATGAGTTTCATTATGGGGCAATAATATTAAATATTGGTGTTGGCTGTTTTTTCTCCTTCGCTTTTACACATTTTGTAACAAATATACATCACCCGCATTTCCATACTTGGTCACAATCTTGAATGCATTCAAAAAATATAAAAACAAAAACAAAAATTGGTAAAAGGTTACCTTACAGAGGATAGCACAAATGGTGGCAGTACAATAGGTATTTCAACCTCAACTTTAAGTGCATATAGTCGGGCATCTATCAAACAACAGCAACAGCGTGGTCGTACTCCTGGGCCGCTAAGTTCGGCTAGAGCTCGGCGTCCGCGTCGTAGTCGATCAGCTTGTGATGATTTAGTACAAGTGTCCACAATAAAGTCAACAAGTTCCTCTTCCGTTATGGACACGCGTATTTCGCGAAGCAAAATGCGTACACCAACTGCTACACGCTCCAAAGCTTTCAGTGCTGATCGTACATCACAAATGTGCGGGCAACAGTTCTCATTGACAATGTCGGCATCATCTCCGGCGGCAGCATTTTTACGATGGCCGAAACCTGGTGAAGTGGTATTGTCCAAATGTGGAAGTCCAGTAGTTGCTCATGTGTAAGTTTTCTATATCAGACACACAAGAAGATTATTTTTAATTTTTAAATTTATTTTTAATGTAGGATGCCCGATAAATTTGCCAATGTTAATATACCTACAAAGAATGGTGTGTTTTCATTACGACCAAAGAAACTGGAGGAACTAAAATCGGACATCATCGATGCTATTGATGCAGACACACTTAACCAAATCAAAACATTACATGATAATTTAAATTTAATCATGAAAATGGCTGATGGCTCCTCAACGAAATAGTGCTTGTCATCCTATGACTTCATTTCATTTATATAGTATTACTTACTTTCTTCACTAAATATAATGTTAACATTATAATTGACTTAATTTATCATATTTTACATAGAAATTATTCCTTTTGTAATGAAATTGTTGAAAAATATCTAATATATGTGGGATCTTGTAAACACATTGCAATGGAACGTACTTTTGGTGGATCAAAAGGACAAAGTTCGAAAGGATTTTTATCCTTGTTATGAAATTGTGAATGAGATATGTATGTATAAAAAAGAACTCATGTAGAAAAAATATTTTATTTAGATCGTGTAGAAAAGCGTTAAAACCGATAACATTTCATGAAACCATTTCTTTTAATTTTGTAGAATTTAATGAATAATAAAGCAGTTAAAATAAATTCGAGTTTTTTTCTATGTGTTCTGTTAAAGGGTCTAGTTTCAATTTCTTCCAAAGATACATATGTATGTATTTTACAGTGATCTTGTGAAATTTGTAAAAGGAAATGACCAAAATTACATCATGACATGATCATGTGAAGTAAAAAAAAATTAAACATACTTTTTTAATTTTTAAAAAATAACTTTTTCGTTCAATTCCTTGTCTTAAAGACCTAGCTTTAACTCATGTTCAGATTTGAATTACACATACCTATTTATGAACATAAATAAATAATAATTGAAATATTTAAAGTATTCTTTCATAACTAAAATTGTTATGATATTAAAGCAGGCAACAAGCACGGCGTTTTAGAAAATCATCACATGTAAGAAATAATTCAGATATTGTCGAATTTATTTATAAAGTAAAAAATGTGTGTTCAATAAAAAATCGTTGGAGATGGAAAATATTACTGGAATATTAAGGTTCTACCGAGATTTGAACTCGGATCGCTGGATTCAAAGTCCAGAGTGCTAACCATTACACCATAGAACCGTTTACTTTACATTTCACATTGCGCTAGTTCAACTACAGACATTTTAACATTGCTATTTCCGCACTAACATTATCTGTTAATTCTAAAAATCACATTAACGAATGTTTTTATGCATGTTCCGTCAAATAACAGAGCGTGTTACAGAAACTGGTAGTAAATACAGAGAACATAAAGACATATTTTAAGTTCTCTGGTAAGTATATGTATATAAATACTGTAGATTTCACATACACGATGAATATGTGCGAGGAATGTTTTGTAAAAACAAATTCGAGAATCAGTAATCGAACATTGAGGTTTGCATACGCAGGCATCTCGAACTAAAAATATAGTCGTTTGAACCTGTGGCAGACACATAAAAAATATATAATATATATAATATTATTATATATAAATTTAAATTTAATTTTTTTTTTCTAATAATTGAATAACTACATAAGTTAATCGAAATTATCTTGAACCAGACGTTTGTAAAAATTGCTTTAACGAATGATTCGCGGAATCGAAAATAACATTTCATGTATTTTCGGCGTGTGTTGCTTCAAAAACATGTTGAAAATGAACGTAATGAACTTTTTGTAGTAAACTATATCGCTTGTTTTTTATACACATAGTATTTTTTTTTTTGAAATAAAAATCAAAGCAAACTAATTTAATTAAGAGTTTTCGTTCTACTGCCGCTGGTAAATAGATGGATTTGTATTTATATATTTATTATTATATTATTTAGGATACATATTTCGTTAGCATTTTATTATATATTTAATTAAATAATGTTTCAAAAAAACGGACCATTGGTCAAGGTTCTACCGAGATTTGAACTCGGATCGCTGGATTCAAAGTCCAGAGTGCTAACCATTACACCATAGAACCCTCTTACAAACACACATGCTAAATGACATTTTTGTCTTTTTGCTCTCATTCACATTAATTCGGCTATCTAATGTCATCGTCCAACGTTCAACAAAAAACGTCTTTCGAATATCAACCACCCACATGCACAAATTATTTGATTGGAAAGAGAATTGCCAGTTACCTAGACATAATACAGGGATACCCACTGTATTTACATACATACATAGTCAGACTAGAGTATGTATTATGTATGTATTAGTATGTAAGTTTTTTTAGGTTTATCCAATTATCGTAATCAAAACTACTAGTTACACCGTAGTTTTACAACTTCTACATTAAAAAAAAGTTCTTTATCGAAAGAAGGAGTCTTCGTTAAGTTAACAAAACTGAGCTGACAAATGTCTACTAACAAGACATTGAGAAAACGGACTTAAAAGATTTGGTTGTATTAATTATTTTTGTGAACAAAAAAATATGCCGATTTAATTGCAGTATATAGTATTTAAAAAATAAACTAGAAAACCTGAAATTTAAATAAAAACAAGAAAAACTTTAGCTTCGTCTGCACCGCAGCTATAATATCTTTCACAGGTTTATTTTTCATATCATAAAAGGGTATAAATTGATCATTAACTTGATTTTAGACGGCCAGTTTATATTGCCTGTACACTATATGCCATAGTGATCCGAACTGTTCAATATTATTGGAGATTGAAAATTTGCCTTTGACAATAATCTGTACGAAATTTCGGGAAAATATTTTGTAAAGTAAAAAAGTTTTTCCTACACGAACTTGATTTAGATCGGTAAATTTTTATGGCAGCTATAAGCTATAGTGGTCCGAACCGAATAAAAAAAAGCTGACCTACATATGTATGTATGTATAAAAGAAAAACAGTTACCTGTGGCCGCGATGTGATTTGATTTAAAAGTAGTGAGCGGACCTCACGAGAAGCTAAATGCCAGCTGGCTCTATAAAAGAAAAGCAGGCACCGTGCCTGGTCAGTGCTTACTTGATTCTTGCTCCTCGTGTGATTTGATTGATTCTTGAAAATCGTTAAATGACCATTCAAGAGACATCGCTGATAGTGTTGGAATAACTTTGGCTTAGCCTAAACCATTTCGAAAAACGTTTTATCCCTTTAACTCATCAAGCCTCAATTGTTGCGAGATCACAATAATGTAACAATTCGTACTGCATTGCTTCTTCGTGACTTTTTTCCCCCAAAAACCACCGTATTCGTCTGGTTCTGGTTACTTCACAAATAGTGGCTTCTGGTTACTTCAACAAACTCAAAAAGCCAATTTGGAAACGACGTCTTGACATGATTAAAAAAATTAAAAACCGAATCGAAGGCTATACCGGTAAAATACTACTGCGATTGTTTCGAGAACTGAAAAAAGCGTTGGCAGAAATACTTTTTACCGGACGGAGATTATTTTGAAGTGGATTAACATTTTAATTCTTTAACGTCTGTAGAATTCTGTCCCCTAGCCCAAGTTGATCCGAGTAATAGTTTTGCAAATACTACCATGAAAAGTTTAGCGTTGGAGGTCAGTTATATAGTCACTGAAAACTGTAAACACGTTTTGAAAGCCGATCGTCCAGATTTATGGCGCCCTACTTAACCGATCTTAATGAAATTTTCCACAGGTCTTCGAATTATAATTAACAATGTCGTGAACGAAGGATTCTTTTTTGCTTAATTACAACAATTTAAAAAAACATTGAGAAATTTTTACAAAAATTGGTATTTTTTTTTGAAAATCATCTTTTCAGAAATATATATTTTTTTACTTTTTTTTCGTCCAGTTCCTAGATTATGGTCTTAAGTAAGAATTTCTGCTGTTAACGCTGAGACATCTTTTTTCCCAGGGCCTTCCGGAAAAGACGTCGTTATGGCCGAGTTTTGAATATTTGCCTTTGAAAATTTTACAAAACCTTTGTAAAGTGTCTGTCATTGGAAATCCTCGAAATCTATGTCGATTTTCTCAAAGTAATCTCCCTTGGTCCCAATACACTTGTGTCAACGTTTTTTCCAATCCTTGAAACAGTTTTTAAAGCCAATTACGGAGCTGGCGTTTGGGTTTACCGAATAGCCAGAAGTCACAGGAAGCTAAATCAGGCGAATACGGTGGTTGCGACACGATATTGGTTGAAAATTTGGCGAAAAACTCACGAAGAATCTATACAGTATGGGACAGTGCATTATCGTATTGCAAAAACCAAGAGTAGTCAACCCATAATTCCGGGCTTTCTTTACGAAGAACGTCGCGCAAACGACACATAGCACTCAAATAGTGTTCCTTGTTGACAGGAATTCGGAGTGTACCACACTTCGTTAAACGAAGAAAACTGTCAACATAACCTTAATTTTTGACCGGCTTTGACCTGTTTTTTTCGTACTCGGCTCACTTTGTCACGATACTCGGCCGATTAATCGTCTGTTTCGGGGTCGTAAGCATAGATCCAAGACTAATCGCCAATAATAATACGTTTCATGACATCCTGGTAGTCGGAAAGCGTTGTTTCACAGACGTTAACGCGATGGTGTTTTTCGAAGAAATTGAGTGGGTTTGGAACCAAACGGAATTTCTATTTTCTTAGGATCAAATGATCCTTCAAAATGGTTTTCACCGATCCTTCCGATATTCCAGAGATGCCAGTAAAGTCTCTGACTGTTAATCGGTGATTATCAAGCACTAATTCCTTTATTTTATTGACGGATTGATGGTCTGTTGTTGTTGATGTCCGTCCGGGACTTGGTTCGGGGTCAACGCGTTCTCCACCAACCCGTTCTCGGCTCTTTTTGAAAAATTAGTTCCAATCAAAAACACTTTATCGTGACAAATAATTATCACCGAAGTCTTTTTCCAACATTCTGAACGTTTCGGCACCAGAAATTAGATTCCGCACACAAAATTTAATGGAACTTCTTTGCTGAATAATTTCACTCAACTCAATTCGCCGAATGTATTTTATATACTTCAGAAAGCGTATACCAAACAATAATGATTATTTCGATGTGACAATTGGCACAGCTGTTGGTGACAGCCATACCAAACTAGATAAGAAAATATTTCGACCAATGGTTTTTCGCGTGAAATTCAAATTAAGAACTCTTCCTATTTACCCAAATCGATAACGATGGAGCAGACGTTCCATTGCCCGACCATAAAGAAGTTCGAATAGCAATTACAAAGCGGCGGGTGCTTGAGTCGATGTTACGAGTTTTCGATAGAAAGGTTCTGTGGAAGATTTATGGCCCTTCGCGCTTTGGCCACGGGTAATATCGCATTCGATGGAAGAATGAGCTGTATGAGATATACGACGACATTGACCAGCTCTGAAAGTACACGCCGGGGTAAGCAGAGAAAGAGAAAGACCTCCAGTCCGTTGGAAAGACCAGGTGGAGAAAGACCTGGCTACGCTTGGAATCTCCAATTGGCGCCACATTGCAAAAAGAAAAAACGACTGTTTTTAATTCGGCTGTAACCGCGTAATCGGTTTCTACGCCAGTAAAGAAGAAAAAGAAGTAAGACAACGGAATTAAAGATTTATTTCAGATTATTTATTTATTTTTTTTACCTTTAACATTACATAGTTTTTGTGGTGGTGTTGATTACTTATTCGTTACAAATTACATTTATAAAGAAGTATTGTTGTTTTATTTTATTTTAAGATTAGTCGTGTTTCGACGCTTAAAAGATCACCAAAGTTACTGGATTCCCATATTTCGTTTTCGTTTAAGCACACAATTCACACATCATATGCATAGAGATGAATGAATGTATGTATGTATGTTGCCTGTTACTTTTTTGTTTGGATGTACGTATGTATGTGTTCGAAAATGCATAAATGCCTAAAAATGAGTTTGCTACCTTAACATAATTTGCAGAAGTAAGTACATACTTACATATGTATGTATGTTGTATGATTTTTTTCTTCCCGAAAAATTAAATATCTTTACCTTATAACAGCATTTAAAAAACAAACGTACATACATACATACAATATAATACACAAAAATCATGTTATTAATTTACTAAGTATGTTGGTTTTGTTAATTTTTTAATATGCATGAGTTGCTGATTATGTCAAGCATATAAGTCCTACACATGCACACACACGAATATATATACAAATATAAATATGTAGGCGCAAGTAAAATGAATTTAAAATTAAAATTAATAATGAATTTAAAATTATTTTTATTCCCGGCATTATCGTCAGTGAAAATACACCTGTGGCATATAGACTTATACATATGTATGTATGTTATGTATGAGTATGTATGTATATTTGCATATTTACATGCACACATGTATTTGGCAAATCAGCTTCCGTGCACATGTACATATGTATATGCCAAATTTACCTATTTATATACATATGTATATGTAAGTATATGTTTTAACATTGGCAATCACGCCTGTAAATACTGTATGTATGTATATGCATGCACGCATTAAGACATTTATATAAATATGTTTTTTCTGCTTAATTGCAGCTCGATATTAAAGTGGTCAGCTCCCCGACTTCTTGACTTGTTTCAATGTTTTCGTGTATTCTTATTTTTTTATTTTAATTTTTTTGTTTGTTGTTGTTTTACTTTGTCACTACGTATTAACGCCTTCTTATGTGCATGTATACTGTGTAAATATGTATGTATGTTTTTATGTAAATAAACTATTCGTAAATTAGTGCAACAGCAGTAAGAAATAAGAAAAACAGCTGCACTGAAGCTGTAATACCCTTCACAGGTGCATTTTTTGTAGCAAAAAAGGGTATCAAAATATCTACATATATTGTGATTTTGATCGGTCAGTTTGTATGGCAACTATAAGCTATGGTAGTCCGATCTGAACTATTTCATCGAATTTTGTAGTGTTGATTTGTTGAATAATCTGTGTCGAATTTCGTAAAGCGGCCTTATCAAACCATAAAGTTTTCCATATAAGGACTTGAAATGGAGCGGGTAACTTGTATGACAGCCAACGGGTCTTTCAATAGGACGATACAAAAATAGACCGATAGAGACAGCAAACAGTGCCATATTTTTTCTCGCTCTTTTGACATTTCTCTTTCTTTCCAACAACGCGTTGAAATTATTAAAATTTACTACCGAAATTCGAAGTCATCCAATTTATGATCTCATAATCGTTCTGTCAGTTCAACAATTGAGTGTCTAGCGGAAAATTTTGAATCCACAGTCACAGTACAAAATGTTTCCGTGCCAGTTAAACAAAGAAGTGCACGTAGTGTCAAGAATATAGTTTCAAAGGTATAAAGACTTTCATTGATAACCCGAACAGTTTTTGTTTTATTAAAAAAAAAAAACTTTTGTAGCATTTGTATTAAAAAACCGTTATAAGATTGTATTATTAAAGGTATTACGAGGTTTAACAATTAAGTAATGAGACTGATTTTATTGCCGCGCTTGTGGTAAACCTGTGACCTTGAAATTCCTTTTCTCTTTTTCCGGCATCCCTCCCCTCTCCACTGATGTATGTACCATCACTCTAGCTTGTTTAGTTCGCCTGCTGCGTCAAGTTGAGTAGACGTGTGTTTAAGTGCTCGTCACGAAAATGGAAAAACGAAATCAAGAGCACAGATCAATGATCGTTGCAGAAGACTGTTTGGAACAAGTGGAAAACGATCCCACGCTGTTTGATCGAGTTATTACAGGCGATGAGAGCTGGTTTTTCCAATACGGCCCGAAAACCAAACGCCAAAGCTCACAATGGTTGTCTCCGCGCGACTTCCGCCCGAAAAAAGCTCGCATGAGTAAGTCGAAGGTGAAAACGATGATTATTGCTTTTTTTCATAGCCGTGGAATCGTCCACAAAGAATTCGTTCCACCGGAGAAAACTGTGAATCAAGTCTACTATTGCCAATTACTCGAAAGATTGCGAAAACGAGTCAACAGGGTGCGCCGAGACATCGCTCGTAACTGAATCCTTCATCACGACAACGCGCCGTGCCACACCGCCCTCAGCGTGTCGCAGTATTTGGCCTCTAAAGGGAGCGCCGTGTTGCAACAGCCGCCTTATTCGCCCGACATGTCACCCTGTGACTTTTTTTGTTTCCTAAAGCAAAATCGGTGGTCAAAGGAACCCATTTTGAGTCGATTACGGACATCCAGGCGGCCGTGACGAGTGTACTCGCGGACATCCCAGTCGAAGCGTTCCAGAAATGTTACCAAGCATGGAAACGCGCTGGAATCGCTGTATAGCTGCCCAAGGGGACTACTTTGAAGGGGATGGCAGAGTTGTAGAATAATTTTCAAATATACGGTTTTTATGGAATCAGTCTCATTACTTAATTGTCATACCTCGTAGATAGACTCTTTTTTAAACGTCAATGTCAAATACTTTTTTCTCATGAATTTCTTGTTTATATTTTGTTGATTTTGGGGCTTTTAGTTATCACACATGTTAAAAACGTATGATCGTTTATGGCAACAATGTTGTACATTATCGGAGATATAACGGTTATTCCTCCTCTACATTCACTTCTCGTATTTCTATATAACTTTACTTATTTTGTGACTGTTGTTTATCTATGACTGTTGAGCTGATTGCATCTAGAGTGAACTGGTGCAAATTTTTAAAAGGAATAAATAAGAAAGTGATTACAATTTAAAAAGTGTTTATGTTTTATTAAACTAAAAAGGAGGTGCCTGATTTCAATGATACAAAAAACTAATTTTTCATTGGTTGGAATGCTTGACTAAATTTTAGATGCTTGTGTTACTACGGAATGTGTTTCTTCTTAAAAAAAATTTAATTCATAATGTCAAAACAATTATTTTTGTTTTTATCATAGATTTTGTGTTTACTCGGTGTGTTTCTTCTTGCAAAAAAAATTAATCCATAATGTCAAAATAACCTTTTTTTGTTTTTCTCATAAATTATTATTATTATTATTTTTTTTTTTTTTGTGATTTACGATCTAAAAATTTAATTTTGTGTTACGAAAGCAAAATAGAACCGTTGATTTTGACATTATGCACTCAAATACTTTCAACATAATCTTATAAAATTTAATAACGGTATATGTGACAAAGCACTTGTTTATAAGGACATATTATGTAAGGACATATTATGTAGCTCTTGTTTATATGCACATATTATGCAGTATGTATAATAAAATTATGGAAATGAAGAGTTTTAAACCACATTTCTTCTATGAATTCTATAATATGTATTGAATGTGTTGGATGAATGCACTTTTTTTTTTGTTATATATTGCAATTACATACATTAGTATACTGGTATACAATTTGTTATATTTACATGTTATATTTAAAGTATTTCGTGTATGTATATATGTATGCTATGTTTTTACATTGCCACATCTACATATGTAAGTATGTTAAAGCATTCGTTTTCCACTGTTTAAGTTTACTGTTTGAAAATATTCAATAATGCTGGGACACATTGAAGTTTAGCATTTTAACATCACTTCGTTTTGGCCTTTTTATCGACTTTTTATAATACATACACACATTAAGAAACCGTTATACTTTTTTATACATGCATATTTTACCAATTCCTCACATATTTATTTTTGTTCCACTAAATACCTATAATTGCTGTTAATTACGACATTGCAATCAGTTTATTAAAGCTTTATTTAAATAGACAATTAAATGTTGAGTATGTTTTAAGATGTCTTTTTTTGTGTTAAAATGTGCCATGTTTATAAATGCACTTTTACTTCAAGTTTGCCAGATGAGCCTCATTCGTTTGCTTATACTTTAGTTTATTAAAAAATGTTGCTTTTGGTCCACATGCCTGTCTTTTATTCAACATATGCGTTGTTATTGTAATTATAGCATTAAGTAAAACCGTAAAACCCTGTTTCAAATGCAGCTGATATTGAAAATAAAACTACGTAGAAAATAGCGTAAATATTGAACGATTTTACGGGCAAACAATTAAATTCAAAATTAAAATAAGCTAATGAAGTTTGCACGACCCTTAAAAGGGAAAATTGAAATAAAATAAAAACCATAGGCGCCTCTTCATAAGTGTAAAATGGAAGTTTTGGTTAAGTTCGAGCACATGAAGATATGTGGATATACATAAATGTATATCGATATACATATAAGTATGTATACAAATCGTCCCCTAAAATGCAAAATACAGTAACATCACTTTTCATAAGTTTACAGGCGAAGGAGAAATAACGTAATAACAACTACTACAACGTTAGAGTTTTTGTTATAAAATGGTTATATATCAGTTATTATATCTGACAACGATTTTCAACTTTTTTTACATTTTAGGTGATGATATACACTATTCAACCCTTCCACATACATACATATGTGTATGTACATATGTATAAACGAACTTGGTGAACAATTTACTATGCAGATTTTATAATTAATGAATACATTTAAATATATTTATAAGCGCCAAAGAAACTGAACATAATTTGCTGATATGTCTATAGTCGCAATGATTTTCTTTAAAGAGGCTCTGATATACATAACCCTAGATTTGTAAATTTGTTAATAACTTCGCACAGGGATCTAATGTAAATAATTACAACGTACAAATGTCACGGTCGAGTTAACAAATTCGAGTTTCTTATTTTGCCACTTAACTGATTATCGGAGTATAGCAACAGTCTCAACCATTCTATGTGTGGAAGTAGACAACTACATTTTAATTGAAAAGGATATTCTAGTTTAGAAATTTAAAAAAAAAATGATATTCTAAGTTTAACTATTCAAAAATTGATATTCTAAGTTTAATTATTCAAAAATATATCGACAATAGGATTTTTCAAAATTCGAAATATTTCGAATGGATTTACCGACTCAGCATGCAAACCGGTTCGGCTTTACGGAAAACTTGAAACGCGCTTTTCTCGTAACTGTCTTGTTCAAAACGATACCCATGATTTATCAGGTTTTACTACACCGTTTTAAGAGGAATTTTTAAAAAGTTTTCTGTATAATATATGCTTTTTGATACACTTCAAAAATAACCTAAAAACCGTTCTTATAAACTAGAATACCCGCTCAAGGGGTTATATCCACTTGTGAATTTCAAAAACTAGATTTCTTTTTTTGCATTAATATGGAATATACGTATGTATGTATATTTAAAAATATTCTCGGGTAATTTTAAGTTGAACTGGCGAATAGTTTTGAATAATTGGCGAATTTGTAAGAATTTTCTAATATGTTATAATTGTAATATGCATCCAAAACTGTAAAAGGGCTTTTACCTTGAAACGCTGTGTGGAAAATTTCTTCGAAACCATTGGCCTTATCGACTTAAAATTTTAACAGGAAATCTTTAGTTATACTTGTCAGCTAAAACACAATGGAAGGTATACGATTTTTGATAATTTGGTGGTTTTTTGAAACCACTTTTCATTGTAAATTTTTTTCACAAAAACAACTTTTCTTTGGGAACCGCCATTTCGTAAGAAATATATATTCATCTATTGTAATAATTTTTTTTTTCGTTTCTACCTCAACGCCAGACATATTTTTCGGAGGTCTTCCTGGATATCGGCTACGGGGATAAGAAAACGCATAATATGTATATATGAACCACCTATTATTAAAGTAAATAAAATTCTGTAAAACCACATTTCTTTTTATTAAATTCTTAAATAAAATGCATCTTCGAAAAAAATCACAAAAACAGAACAAAAAATATAAAAAACAAAACAAAAAATTAAAAAAACATAACAAAAAAATCACAGAACAAAAAAAAAATCACAATAAAAAAACACAAAAACAAAACAAAAAGAAAACAAACTATCACAAAAACAGAAAATCACAAAAATTAAAAAAAAAAACAAAAACAAAAAATTAGAAACACAAATTCACAAAAAAAGCAAATCCCAAAAAAAATATAAAACAAAAAAAAAATTTAAAAAAAAACCCAAACTGACAAAAAAGAAACACCACAAAACATACCAAAAAAAAATTCGAAATAAAAATAACAAAACAATAATAATTCATAAGAAAAAAACAAACAAAAAACACAATAAAACCAAAAAAAAATAACGCAATAAAAACAAAATAAAAAAACATATAATAAAAAAAATTCCAAATCTCAAAAAACTAAATAACAAAAAAGTCGAAAAAGGCCAAAACTGACAAAAACAAAACACCACAATAAATACCAAAAAAATAGCAAAACAAAAATAAATCATAAAAAATAACAACAAAGCAAAAATAAATCATAAAAAAAATCATAACAGAAAAAAATTTTCTTAAAAAAAAATGTTAAAAAAAAAACAACAAATTAGAAACACAAATTCACAAAAAAACAAGTCCCAAAAAAAATATGTAACAAAAAAAATTAAAAAAAAACCAAAACTGACAAAAGAGAAACACCACAAAAAATACCAAACAAAAATACAAAATAAAAATAACAACAAAACAATAATAATTCATAAGAAAAAAAAAAACAATAAAAACCAAAAAAAAAAAATAACACAATAAATACAAAATAAAAAAAATTCCAAATCCCAAAAAACTAAATAACAAAAAAGTCAAAAAAGGCCAAAACCGACAAAAACAAAACACCACAATAAATACCAAAAAAATAGCAAAACAAAAATAAATCATAAAAAATAACAACAAAGCAAAAATAAATCATAAAAAAAAAATCATATCAGAAAAAGATCGCAAAAAAATACCAAATCACCAAAAAAAACCCAAAATAAAAAACCAAAACATCTCAAATACATCGCGTTTTTCTGACTTACAAGTGGCACAATAGACCCAAGGTTGCAGTGCATACCTCAATTAAATTCTACAAGTGGATATAACACCTTACACTTTTGACCTAAAAAATTCAATAAAAATTTAGATAGTCTACTGGAATGTTCGAAATGTGCGACACGTTTCAACTTGATTTGAAACATTCAATAACACATATGTGTTTATGTGGATATAAACGCAATTTTTTATATTTTTGTATTTAGTATATTCTGAATGCTTTTAAGTAATTACAATAAGTTTCCATACACATACATATATATATGTATATATATGAATATATGATATATTAATAAAAAATTATAATTAATCCCTTGTTTAGAAGAAATGAAATCATCGCATTATTGACATCACCGCAGCGGTTCGTCATAAAATTGATTTTTCTCTTTATAAATACATATTCGTAGTTAAGGTCTAATGCTTGGTTTTTCCCGCTACCCTCTCTTTGTGTTGCTTAACTTAGTTAACTTATGAAATAAAAGTTACATTTTTGATTTATTTTACTAAATTTACGACATTTTGATATCGATTTTTTTTTTTTTTTTTTTTTTGTATGCTTATGTATTTGTTTTGCTTCCCGGTTTTTTTAAGTGCTTAAAATTAATATTTCGTTTTTGGTTTTTTGCTTTCTATTAAATATACTCAAATGTTGTTAGATAAAATTAAATTAAAGAGAGAGAAAAACAATGTAATGTTAACTTTAAGCTGTGTCATTAAACAAATTGATATAAATGTTAATTGCCAGGCGTTTTGTAAATGCCCCCAATGGCCAGCAGCTCTGTTACTTCGGCTGCTGCTGCTGCTGCTCGTTCCAAACACGAAAATACAGTTTTGTATAACTAAGACTTAATGCGAAATAATTATGTGTAGTATGTATGTAAGTAATTATGTATTTTTATGCTTAAGTTATTATTGTTAAAACGTATTCGTTTAAATATCGTAAATTTACTCATTTAACTTTTATTGTGTAGAGCAGGTGCATGTGCATGTGATATGGGTACATGAGATTTAACACAAGAGATTACAGGAAACTATGCAAAAAGAAAAAAAAAATAATAATAATAATGATAATAAATACACACACAAGTTTTTGAAAATCAAAATTACTTTGAGTTGGTTGTTGGAAACTATTTAACGATTTACAAATACAATATACAAAATTTTGGCACATTTTTCTTCGAAATTGCGATACGATTTGCAATACCTAAAAGTATGAGAAAATAATATTACCAGGAATACATTGTTGAAGTATTTGAACTTAACATCTTATTTGATTACTTCACTAAATGCGAAAAACACAAAATATGTATATAAGTATGAGTGTTGCCTTTTACTGTGGGTTTTTTGAGTACAAAGTTTATTCGCTTATAATTTGTTGTATGAGTTTCTAACTTGCGTTTTCCGATTTTCTAATTTTCGTGCAATTCGTGAAAAACGAGCAAATTAATTGACATATAATTGATTGATAGAAATATATATGTAAATTGGCCATTATAGCTGCGTAGAATTGCCCAGCTCAGGTGCTTAAAAACTAGACTAAAAACTAAATTAAAGTTCATTGACGTTCAATTAAACGTAAGTGACATTGTGTTACTTTGTGTTTGTTTTGTTTTTGCTTGGAGTTTACTACATTTATCTACAGCGTAAATTTTCGTGTAATATGCACTACACAGGGAAGGTACTAATGCGGAGACGGATGACGACGTGTTGTGGCAAACTTAAAACGGAAGTTAATTTATTCTTTATCAGCACAATGAATGTATTTCGTTTTTTTATTTATTTGTTTTAAATAATTGTACCATTATAAAACACATTTCAAATATTATGTATCGAAATGCAATTGAGTTCATTGAGAAAGCTTCGAATATTCGTGATACTTCGAGTTTTGGGGTACTATGCAAATCGGTACAGCAATTAATTGCAAATGCATTCTTTTGTAGACACCCGTGAGAAACAGGGTTGCACAATTAATACATTAAATAAAATATAATTGAATTTACATTTGAATTATTATAAAACTTATTCACTTTATGGGAGATGTACGTGTACATAAATAAAATTAGTTTATATTCACATTATAAACAAATATTAAAATAATAAAAAAATTCCAACTACATACATAGTAAACATATGTCGAGAGCTGGCTACAAGGGTATTAGAACACAATTAGTTAATATGTAGAATTCATGTAGTAGACACAATCGGTTTATATTTGTGTAGCACGGTGTAATATTACATAAATTAATAAACATTATTGCTAGAGTTATATTACGGAAATAAATGGAAATAAAGCATGTATATAAACAAATTTCGCAAATTTTTCAACTTCTTCGCATGTACTTCATGATTTATAAAAAAGCTAACTTTGACTTATTATAGCGTTTTCAAAATTTTACTTTTTTTTTTATAAAATTGGAATTATTAGTGTTTTCAAAATTTTACTTTTTTTTATAAAATTGGAATTATTAGTGTTTTCAAAATGTTGATTTTTTATAAATCATAAAGTATATGCGAAGTTGAAAAATTTGCGAAATTTGTATATTTACGAAATTTGTAAATGTAAAATCCAAGCGAAAACAAAACAAACAGCGTTGGAAGAAACAGAATCGCTTAGACAAGGATTGATTGTATGTTAAAAAATTATTTCAACTTATTGTTCTGCTGCAGTTGCACATTGTATTCACTACATAGCCTTGTTGCAGATTTTTAATTAATATACAATTTTGTATACTTATCTCTAGTAAAATAATGCAGCGATTTGTGTTGTTGTTTGCCTAACAACTATTTTTCACAACTTTACTAATCTGTTGCTGTTATTGAATTGTTATTCATTTCAGCATACTGAACGGAGCATGAATTCTCCATATTAACTAATTGTATTATAGTACACTTTTAACGTTACAATAGTATGTTTCAAAAAAAAAAAAGAATCCAAAGTTCCTTTAAGCAAAGTACATGACCTTTTTCGTGTCGGCATGCACCGTTATAGCACGTGCCATTGCGCCGGGTGTGCGGTCTTCAGAGCAGCCGCTTTGATGAGATCCTTCGCCTGAATCGTGTTCCTTTTCAACTAGATGGTATCTAAGAAGAAACAAAGCGGTTGAATTAGCCGTTTTTGTTATTAAAAAAATCACATCGTTTAATACAGCTTAATTTCCATAACTCGAACTCTTGAATTGGCAATAGAAGTCGCATTTTACACAAATTTCCTACAATAACTCGAAGTGGCTCTAACTAAAAGTTTTTTTGTGGATTTTGGTGATTCGAGTTAGGGAAGTTCAACTGTATTTGTTAAAAGAAAACATTGTAATGTCGTATTCTATTATAAAAGTTGTCTTGTTTTAAATATTTTCAAGTTTTTATATTTTGAAAGTCGATTGTCGGGTGAATTCAGTTGCATTGCATTTAATTTTCTGTTTGTTTACATTTTTTTTTTTGCAGTGTTTAAATCAGCTGTGGCAATGCCATACGTTGCGCTACTGACAAACAGATGGCGATAGAAGAAATGCTTCTACCAAAGCTCGAAAGGATTTTAAAAATTATTTATTAAAATTAATAAATTTTGCTTTCATTCCACATTCATGCAGAGCATTATAACTGTCGATGAGACATGGATTTATTAGTTTGACATGCAAATAAGTCATCAATCATCGGAATGGAAGGAAAAAAATACGAGCCGAAATCAAAAAAATACGCCGATAAACATGGTTTCATTTGCGGCGGAGAAACAGATGATAAATATAGAGTTATATTTATTTGACCATATTGAGGCGTTTGCGTGAAAACATCCGTTGAAGCGGCCGGAAATGTGGAAAACATGTCTCACCGACAGTAACATGATGATAATGCTCTTCGCATCTAGCCACGATTACGACCAAACTTAAAACCAAAAACGCAATGAATATCATCGATCAACCACCGTATTCACCGCATTTGGCCCCGTGAGATTTTTTCTTGTTCCCCAAAGCGAAATTGCCGCTCCATAAAACCCGTTTTCAGTCGATCCAAGAGATTAAACAAAATGCGCGGAAGAAGCGGAAGAAAATCTCAAAAATATATACAGGCGGACAGACCAATGGGCAAAGTTAAATCAACTCATCTCGATAACATATTATAACATACTCGTCAAGTCACGCTCGTCATTTATATATGTATATAACTTCTGAGTGTCACAATCTTCTTAGCAAACTTAACACACTGTTCGGGGTAAAAAATAGAATATTATTACAAACCTAGCTCTGAAAGCTACTAAATGAGCATAGTAGGCGGGTGCTGGTATCGACACGGAGCGTGTACACCTTACATAAGTGTGACACAGTTGATATGTCAAACATTGGAGTTCATCGGAATCAAAATGATTGTCATCCCACAATACGTGATAATGCGAAGGTCGGCTTGTACCCTGTGAAAATTCATTTGTTAGTTAAATTTCCAACACAATATTAAGCTAATATTTACTTGTATGCCTTGATGACTGCAAAGATAAAAGTCGAATTCGGTCGGGTGCGTTATACCGACATCCACTGTTGTGCCAGCCGGTATGTTGCCAGACTTGCCGCTCTGCTCTTTTTTCTCTGCGCAAAAGAGACGCGTATGATGTCGCTTTTGAACCACAATAAATGTAATGCCTGGGCGATATTCTGCTTCCAGTTTAATGCACGCCTCGCGTATAGCGGTTAACTCATGTTGCAAGACGTGCGGGAATTGACCCTCCGAAACACCGTCACGATATAATATAATGCGATGGGGCTTATAACCGCCAGTGGATTTGTAAAACATAATCAACAATTCGCGCACCATGCTGCTGAGTTCTTGTATAATCTCCTGACGATGCTGTTGCACGCGTACTGTAGCGGCATAGCGTGATGGATGCGCATCCATAGAGCCAACAACTGCGGCAATCGAAGGTTTCTTATTGTCACCGGCTGGTGGATGGGTGACATCTGCGCCCAGGAAGATAACTGGTTCATTGAAAACCTTCGGGCGGATCGATGGTACCAATATGGAATTGATGCCACCCAATTTCACATTAATCTTGAGGCAAAGATTTGACAAAGTTTGCGGTGATGTTTTATTAACATTCTTAGCCTGAACACACTGTGTTGCCATGCCCAACACTGTGTCGCCGACGCGTTTTACCTCAGCTGTTAATTAGAGGAAAAAAAGTACAATGAGTATTTGCCTCATGTTTATCATTTACGAAAATATTTGTATTACCATAAACAGGTGTTTTTCCAGGTAGCACAACAACCACCAACTGCAGAGCATTAAATGAATTCTTCAAATATCTAAACATGGGTTCCACTTGATCTGGTCCGGTGGCGTATTTGCAGAAGCACGGCTGTCCGATTATGGGCATACCAGCGTCGTTGGAAATTTTCTGCAATTGCTGAGTAAAATTTCGCAAAGCATCTTCACGTACGGTTCTTTGTGGTGCAAAACAGGCAATAGCCCAAACACGAATTTCCACGCCGGTGAAAAATTGTTTACCGCGCATATCCCAGACACCCTGATTGGGTGAAGCCAAGCTGACCTTGTTTTGGGGTGGGAAAAGTTGCTGTTTGGGGGAAAAAAACGTAAGTTATATAACGGTCATATATTGATACCTGACAACATAAAAATCGTACAAATGCAAGCTAAGTTAGTAAGCTCCGAGTAAGGAGGTCAAAACAAGGGTAAATATAAATAAAAAAGTGGTAGCCATATATAGCAAAGGTTGCAATTTTTTTATTCAAAATATTAGTAATAAAAATAATTTTTTAATTGATTGCAAAAAAATTTATATACATAACCGAAAATTTAATTTTTAATCCAAAATATATGTATGTTCCGAAGTGAAAATTGTATTTTTAAATATAACAATAAATATTAAAATATGACTTGGATTAAAAATTGAAAAAATATTTTACAGTTTAAAAATTAGTGTTACTAATTTTCCAAATTAAAAGAAGTAATTAAATTAAAAAATTATTTGATTGATTTCAAAAAATAATATTATAAACCAAAAAATTTAAATTCTAGTCGTTTAAGATTAAAAATCGAGAATTTTTTTTTTAATTTAATTTTTAATTTAATGATTGGAGTAACTAATATACAAAAAAAAATACAAATTTAAATTAAAAGCTGGAATGAAAAGGTAGATTTACATATTTTTAACTGAAACACTATAAATAAAAGCAATGAAATTTAAAAAAGACAAAGAAAAGAAAAAGAAAAAGCTAAACTATGCTGATATTTCATCAAAAACTTACATTTCAAAATGTAACCAAAATGTTAGAACACGAAAAAATATAAATACCAAAAACAATTACTCTTTTTTTTTAATTTGAATTTCAAGTTTGCAATTAAGATTTTTCAATACGATATATACGATTAAAAATAAAAATAATTAAAATTTTTGGTATTAAAAAATATAATTTAAATGGTAATTCTACACTAATATATTATTTGCAAAGCTTTGACATGCAAAATAATATAACGGTTCACTAATGTCTTTTAAACTCACCTGTCCAGTCATACTTGATACACGTCCGCCGTATTGTAGTTTTGGCGGTGGTAGCACACGCCCACGTACTTCCATCATAGAGTTCGAAATGGTCAGGCCAAATTCCTGAACATATGAATCGTTATTGAAGTCGGCTCTTTTAACTAAATTATTGATTTCACGTTCACGATCGGGAGCCGAACGTGCTGTAGCTTTAATCATTGTCGATGTTTGCATATCGGTGAGTTTTTTTATGCAACGTTGACCGGCGACAATATTACAAACTTCCAACGGTAAATATGTATGCTTATGTTCCTGTCCTACCTGCAGACATGGCAAATGTGGATAACGCAATTTCATACGATACTTATCCAAGAAGTACTTTGCTACAGTACACTCAACAGTTTGACCATTTTCTAGCTGAAGGGGGAACCTAAAATAATAAGTTAGAAAAAAATATATATAAATATATTGAAATATAAACATAGAAATACATAAATAAAAATATTGTATTTCTGAATTTAAACACTCACGATTGCATTTGTGCTGGACGACGTGTAACATTGCATACACGATATTTGCGACGCATGGCACCACAGTGGGTAATTTCAATCTTAAGTCCTTTGATTTCTTTTGTAAATTTCACGCGCTGTGAATCGGTCAGCGGTTTTCTTTGCTCGTTAATATCTCGTATGTCGAGTACCTCGCACATAAAATCTATTACCGGCTGCGCCTTATAAAATGCCGTTGCCGAAACTAAAAGAAATGACAACAATTGTTAGAAAAAAATAAACAAATAGCAATCATTTTTTATTTTTTAATTGTATGGTAATATGTTATAATTAAGTAAAAAATATATTTTGCTCGCCACACTCACCGTCGATATTTAACATCATTTTCCATTGGGATGGACGCACACTTTGATGAAAACCAAACCAAACTTCACGGCCACCACCCAAGGGATGATAGTAACCATCGGGCGAGCTAAAGAAACTCCGACCAACAGGAGTGTAGGTCATACTAGGCAAATGCCGCATGACGACATCTAATGCAAGTATTGCATCATATGGTATCTGGCGTGTACGTCCCTCTAGTGCTTCCTCTAAATTAAAAAGCGACACTTGAGCCATCCATTTAATTGTCACGCGGAAAATACGATCTTTCCCTTCGCCTGGTAGTGTTACTTCCAATTCCAAGCGATCGTTACCGATGGGAAGCGGGTCACGCGTATATAAATTATTACGTCCATCAAATACTGGCTTTAGAACACCGAATATTTTGCTGTATGCATGTACCATAGTCTCTATGATTTCACGATTCACTTTGCGCGGACACTTGTCCGGCTGTATATTGATATCGTAGTGATGTACATAACCGCGCGGCATAGACACCTGAAAGTGATTGGCGCGCAAAACTATGGGTCGACCTTCACGTCCCAAGTTTGGCCTGCGCGGACACGTAAATACTGGCAGTTCAGGTTGCGTGGTGGGCGAAGCGGCAGCTGTCGCACCCAATGGCGAGGCGACTGCGGAGGCTTGTGTAGCCAGACCTGCGGCACCAGCGCCACCCACAGTTGCGCCTCCAACGGCCACATTTTGCGCACTCGGGCTGGTCACGGCGGTGGGATTCACTGATGAACCGGTAGCTGGTGGCGCTGTTATAGAGCAAAAAATGTTGTTAATTGTATAAGATTCACATAATACATATTATATATGCAGATAAATATAAATAAAAAATAATAAAAACTACGATTAAAGGCAATGGTATGCTATAGAAGCTTTAAATAACAATTAAACTACGCAAGTCAAAATGAATGCGATTAGTAATAGATAATCTATTGTAAATTTGCTAAGGATTAGTAGTAATAATGTGACTAATAAAAAAAGTCTTATATACTCGAACCTAAGTCCTCTAAAAACAAAAAAAAATACATAGATGGTTAGTACTACACGGTACTAAACGGCGGACGTGTAACGGTATTCATTTAATTTACAAACATTTTAAATTCCTTTTACAATTAAAATATAAAATAAGATGCAAGTGATATTTTGTACAATTTTCGACGCATTTCTTGCATAATCACGTATTATAGTTACTTTATTATTTATTAAAACCAATAAAGTTATAAGTTACTTAACATTTTTTTATTTTTTATTTTATTTATAAACAAAAAACTCAATAATAGCCAATGAAATCGAACACATACTAAAAATGCGATATTGTTCCTAACTAATGTAAATAAAAGCAATCCAAGCAGGTTTTGAATTTCCTAATATTTGGATTAAATTTTTTTTATTATTATGGCTTTTTTATTATTAAAATGAAGAAAAATATCAAGAAGCCTGAAAAGCCAGAAATCGAGTGGAAACACTTTAGTTGGTTGACCACCAAAAGAAAATAATTAGGATGAAAATAAAAATATCCGCGAACTGATAATACATGTCCGTAAAATAGACTTTTCGAGATTGCTAAGAAGGCCAAAGTAACACCGTTAGTAAAAATTTAGATTCTACGAATCTGATCCTGAGCCCTATTTTCCTGTTAACAAATTTCTAGAGAATGTTCACCTTTCAAGCGAACTTTTTAGCATGCCACAGCAGCCAGTGCTACGTTGGCAGAATTTAGTCCGATTTTATCCAGTCAAGGGCTGTTATTTCGGCGATCTAATTTATTTGTCTAATTTTGAAATTTAAGAGTTAAATTACACGTATAATACTATGAAAATACGTTTTACAATATATTATTACATTACATATGCACAAATACATTTTCAAATAATTACAAATAAAACTGTGGTTAGTTTAAAATTTTATATATAAAAAAAATATAAGAGTACATACATATATCTACAATTTCAGGGTTGTTGAGGAGTTCACGACATATGTATTTGCTTAGCTATCAGAATTACAAATCAATTCTGATTTTTTATGATGTATGATTGGATTTTCGTCTTCTCGAAAGTAAGCAAAACATATTCGAATCAACTATACTATTTTCATGTCGCCAAAAATCATTAAACTTTTATTCGAACATTTTAATCAATATCAAAACTCATGATAACTACTACAAATGTTTATCGGTTTCAATACTGATTCCGACAAATTATCAGATTCCACAATAACCCTGTTTATATTATTAGTAATTATGCAATACGTTTGAGAGAGTGTGTAAGTTACAATAATGCGATTAGGAAATAACGTAGGACAAAAGACAAACCAACAAAAATTATAGGTTCAATAATAAAAACAAAAATGATGTTCAAGCAAACAAACGAAACTAAAGAGAATTTTTGTCAGCCAATATAGAAAACATTTCAAATCACTAATTTCAAAATTTTCAATTTCTAAATAATTTCAATTCAATTTACATGTGAGGTTTTCGAAACTGGTCTGCGATTGAGTGGGGCTCTGAGGCCGCGGGGGCGAAGGTGTCCATTGAGATTCTATAATTGAAAAATAAAAAGAAAAAATCAAAAAGAATACACAATTTAGTTGTAAAAATTAAAAATAAAAAGTGCATAAAAATAAAGAAACAAAAAATATGAATGTGAATCCAATTTGAAATTTATGTGAATTCAATTGATTCGGAAGGAATGTGAGGGGATGATAAAATAGAGGAATTAGAATTAGTACCATTAATATTATGCGAGTTCACCATTAAATAAAATATGTATATGTAATAATATTAAGCTTAAATTAAAAGCATAAACATACGCACATATGTTTGTACATATTATATACACCCTATAATATTGTATAATAAATAGTAAATTAATATATCATAAGTAACTCTAACACTAAATATATTCCTTAATGCATTGCTACGTTTTGATATATGTATGTATAGTATATAGTTCATATAACCATGTTTAATTAAGTTTATACTTCAGTTTGTATATAAAACGGTTTTGGGACATAATATTACTTCAGACTTCATTTCTTGAACGCCTATAAATGTTTCACTACAATTTTTATATATGTATAACGCTTTTTAGAGAAAACATTGTTTATAGTCGGAGCTAAGTACACCAACAAGGCGTAAAATTAAGTCAGGCATTCCTTAACTATTATAAACATTTATTAAGGTACTAATTTTAAATTCCATGTTAGAAATAAATATTAGACATACTAATTAGTGTTAAAAGTAATATTTTTCTTATTTAATACGTCATGTCTTTTTAAACTGTTAAACAATGCTGACATAATTTCGCTTCGTCAATTTCTTTTATGCCTATCTGATAAGATAAAAAACTTTTGCACTTGTACATTTATGTCTACACTCACATATACTTATAGATATTATGCGTATGTATATATTTACATAAATATATTTATATACTAGTGACTATACATACTATACTATTTGACCGCGTTTTTCTTTTTAAAATAACTAAGTAAATTACAGATAAAAGTTAAGTTAAAAGTTTCTAATTTAATTTCATTTAAATGCTATCTAATCATCTTTTGAGAGTGTGACAAAACTTAATTTTATTTAACTAGTTAAATTGTATATAACAAATATTGATCATCATTAAATAGATATAAGCAAAATATTATTAAACTGTTATTTATATATAAGTCAAAGCATTATTAAAACTTTAAAAACTTTCAGAAAAGTTATAACTTCTATGTATTTTAAGAGCAAACATATTTATTATTATTACTGAAACAAAAGGGCAGGTTTGATTATATGCTAATTTATTTTCGTTTATATATAGTTTTTAATAAGTCCTGTAATACCAGTAGCGGTTAACCGATACCACGGTATGATCTTTACCTTTGCGAGCTAATTTATTAATTTACTTTTTGTAGTTTGTTTAACCCACTTTCAGAAAATGTATCACTATATATCGCATATTTACTGATCGTTACACTAGAATCCGAATAAAAAATATAAATTTCCATCGGCCATAAATAATTTATAATTTATAAATTATATATAAAGACAAAGTTTAAGAATATATGTAAAATGTTATATTGTTTTAGTTAAAAAAATCTGTAGGTTACCAACAATTTAGTTTGGCAGCACACTATACTATTAATAAAATGTGAATAGCCTATCATTCTTTCCATATATAGAACTTTAATGAGTTATAAGCTATGATCCCAAAACCAATGGTGGAGCCCCAACAGGCTCTGGGTTGTAGGACGCATTCAAATTCCATTGTTACTATATTCTCCTAGTTGAAGATCCTTAACTAATTGGACGCGTTACCTTGATATTAATAATTACCGGTGTTTTATCTTTATTTAATATTTTAACAAATGTCATAATGACTTATTAAAAGTTATCACATCAGTATTATCTTAACATTTAATCTTCCAGATCCACAAATGAACAAGTATGTACCTTCTTTATAATAGTTTTTAATATATATCGAATATCTTAGTACTAAATCAGTAATATTTTATATATAGTTCGTTAATAGTAAAGTATTATCCGTCACTAAATAGTTATATAGATTCGGGAATTTTAAACTTACGCTGTCCGTGTGGATACATTTTTCGAAATTATTTTTAGTACGATTTGTAACTTTATATTTACTAAACGTTAAAATGAGTCTTTTTCGTATTGAGTTGTTATTATTATAAATACCGCAGTTTTAGCTTGCTTTTTAATTGTTTAATATTATCGATTTTACTTCAGCACATTTGCTTTTATTGCTAAATAAATATTTCAGCCTTCTTACTATCACTTAAATGTTGGAATTCGTTTAATTCTCTTAATTCAATAAAATGTTGTATTTTTTTGTAGTTTATTGTTTAGCTGCCTGTTCGTAGTACACAAAATTTTGTATGTATTACAATTTGTGGTGACGTATTTATGAAGAACTGAATATTCTCACATTTATATTAACCTCACTTAACAGACACTTTGAAGTTTACGTTGAACTACAAACTTCGTTTTTGGATTTGCAGTAATCTAGAACACAATCTTAGGCACAATATGCATTATATATATTGATATATTTATATATATATGTAGGTATTTATATAGTTATGTATATGTAGTAATATTATTTTTTCAATTTTTCACTCAATTGTGTTTACTCATTTTATTATAAGTAAAAATGCTTTGAGAATCGGTTGTTTGTTTATACTGGGAATAAGCTGGCACACTTGAGCATCGCTCGTAACTGTGAATTTGATTTGTGAAGGGAATATATGTCTAGCGTTTTCCCCCTTAAATGGCAGGTAGCAATGAAACGGAACACAATAAAAGTTCAACTTTCGCGATTTATAACTTGTATTATTGACCTCTGCTGATGATCTACAACTGCAGTTTTTTTATTCCCGTTTTAATAATTTGGCTGCTGCTGCTTCCGAGTGGGGCTCCTTTGATTTTAACATACGAACATACCAACCGATTGAAGACGTAAAAATGTGCTTTGCTAATTTCGAGAACTGATTTGTGATAGTTCAACTATTTTTACAATTCGAGTTCATACACATAATATTATTTAGCACAAGCCCTAAACTTTTTTGATATTTTTTCTAACTTTGCCTCCACACATTATGCAAATAATTCTATTGAAAATTTCAGCAGCAGCACTCGAAACAATTTTTTCACGATTCTCAACGTTCTTTCTTTACACGACTTTCCTCAGTCCACCACCTTGCAAATCTAAACGAGATTTCGAACTGAGAAACAAAGGGTGTGAGTGAATAAGATATATTTACAAACAATCGTTTACAGAGTTTTCTCTGTTGTACACCTTGGTGTTCGGAACAAAGTTGTGTGTGCATATATTCGAAATATTTCGAACATTGATGTACTATATCGTAAGCAAAAAGTGTTGTCAGCCTCACAAACTTTGAACCCTTGACGAATGGGGCTTTTAACTCCTATGACTTGGAGAAATTGAAGAATTCGGCATTATGATACTTACATACTCATAATTTAATTTTTCTTATATATCTAAATAAGTTGTATACATATTAATTTTCCAAATATTAAAAAATTTTAATTTTCACATCTTAACTCAAATCTAAGTTTCAAAGCCACTGAAATAGTCTAATAAGAGCAACACTGTGCTTCTGATAGCAAATGTCATGCGCTTGGAAGTGGACATAATATGCCATTATTACAAAACAACTAAAAGCGAGTACGAAGATATACAAATTAATTTATTAATAAAAACTTAATATAAAAGGCTACAAAATGTCTATACCCTTCAGTGGAGCTTTAAAACGATCGAATGGGATAATTGCAGCTATAAGCAAACAATTGAAAAGTGTAAATTTAAAGGGAGTTAAGAGAATAACTGTTACGTTTGATCCATTTTCAGAAAATGTGAGGTCTACAAGGTAACTAAAGCACAATACAAACAAGCACACCGAATCGGTTATAAACTCTTACTCCTTATTCGCCAAACCTTGTAATTTATTTCAACATTGTCAAAATAAAATACCAATTTTGTGGCATGCGCATTACGGAGCAACGACTGTCAGATTGCACGATATGTAAAATGTAAAGCTTCGAGATTATTCATGCAAATTTTTGTACAACCGACCAAGCAGGAGGCGTATACGCATGCAATATTAAATCAAATTTAAAGTAAAACACTTACCATATACTTTGCCAATAATTCGAACAGCGGTATTCAATTGTAGTGTAGTTCCGAGATCTGAGAAAGCGACAGGTAAAGTATGGAGCTGTGCTGGTCCTCCCGGAGCGAGCTCACGCTCCGTGGACATCTTTGTCGGTGTCGGTGTCAGTTTGAGGCCTTTATTTTCTCTATATCAGATATAGCGACACAATCTGTTTAAAAATAAATAGCAAAACCAAGTCTGAAGCTGTATAATATAAAAACATATGTTTTAAATTACAATGTATTTTTTCTTTCTTTAGGGATTTTCTATCGTTGCTATCAACTCCTAAAATATCTCTTACCAATCCCAGCTGTGTCATAAAAACAGATGTGGTTTGCAATCGTCAACCTTCGGAGGTGAAATTTTCTTTAATTGATTCGGCACAAGGTAAGGATTCACATTTGATGAAATTATGATTCTAACATTATTTTTCTTTTAGAAAAAGCTCAAGTGAAAGAAGTCCGTTTTGTCAGCAGCAATTTGACAACACTTGAACTCTTGCAGCTACTTAACAAACACGTCTCTACGTTAGCGCCCGTTGAGGAGATCACATCAAAGGTAACTACTAAAGCAGAAAAGCAAAAACTAGCAGGCGGTGCTGGTGGTAAAAAAGGATCCAAGAAAAAATAAAACCAAAGCTAAATCAGAAGCATAGCTAAAACTAATTTACATCAAGTTCTTCTTCTAGAATTTTAAAAAATGGTGAAAAAACATAAAGGTACATTAGCTGTTATTGAACAGATATACGAAGATATACCAGCTTTTACCGACATTTTCACTGAAGAATCATTTTATACATTCGTATTTTGCTTTGTATGTGCTACTATTATAGTAGCATTCATATTATCGAGATTCATTACTTTGAAACCTGTTGAATATTAATTTTAATTAAATAAAAAATGATTATTAAAATAATATAATAAAGATCACTATCATGTACATATACATTTGGGTTTTTATATTTTAAATATTATGCTCAAAAGGTACAAACTTACATATACAGTATGTATGTAAGGACTACTATCTAAATTTGTATAAACTTTATAGACAACGTCTAACTTTAATAAAACTTCGTGTAAAGTGGCGGGATCACACAGAAAAGGGTGCTAATGTATAAACTCGAGGGAGAATGGTGATTTGTGTAATGCGTCCGAACACTTTTTTCGGTGTAAGTTTCAGTTTTAATTATAAATTATTGAATTGATACAATACAGCGTCCTCTTTCGTGAACCTTTTTGGCTTTCTATGAATGATGATGTTAAGTGTATTTTACACATATAGTCAAATAGTTTCATTGAATGAAACTGCTTTGATTGAAATACTATTTTTTTCCTTTACTGAGGATGCGGGTTATGTTTCTGGCGGAAAGTCCATAGCCATTTACTTCAGTTTGGGGAAAATAACCGTACCTTGCAATACGACATGTTTAACCTTATGCATTTTTATTTTTTATGTGTAAGAGCATACAGAGGAGCATGGACAAATCAATATGTTTTTCTTTTTGAGCAAACATTAGGTAACAGAAGTTACTTATATTTCTGCCCTTCCACGAATATAAAAACATACATACATACGTATACATCTGATTCAGCTTGAATATACATATTTATATAAGAAACCGCCAACTATTATTATATGAATGAATGAATGAAGAGGAACTAAAAGTGTCGACCCAACATATATGGAGTCAACTATCCAGGTTGCAGAAATGAAAGTAAGTTCCCGCAACTAGTTATTCGAAGTAGAAAAGGAAAATTCAGAAAAGAATAAACTGAATACCAATGTGTGTACACTGTTAAGTATGAGTGTATGAAAACTACTATCCAAGCTACAAACAAAAAACTTCCATTTCAAGTGAAAGTGAGAATGAGAGTGACAGTGAAACTTCGCCAAAAATATATCAATAGAATGCACACTTTCAGCTTTTAAATGCACTCGTAGCTAAAGGAAGCATTGTTAAAGCTCATTTAAGTAAAAACAAAATTCAAATACATATACAAATGTGCGTACATAAATACTTACAACTACTTGTTTAGGAATTTTGAAAAGATTTAATTATTTTTTAATATTCACTGAAGATATTTAAAAAGTACGTTTGTGCTAGGTTTTCATAAACTTGGATAAAAACTGAATTTCGAAAAACGAAGGAAGGTTGTAAGTAAAGTGAAGCTTTGTTGCTAAAATTAATTGATAAATACCAGACACTAGGTTTTATTGTTTAATTTTTAGAGAAAAAGGAAATTTTTGGAAGAATTTTCTCAATTGATCGAACCCATATTTAAACTTCTACCTGTCTAGAATAGTTCCTGCCATACCCAACGATACAAATCACCGCTTTACATGCCTCATGAAGCCAACTCACATAACTCGTTTCCTCTTTGGTTCGAATCCGTCTAACAGTCCTTAAGTGAAGTCGACGACAGATAACATGCTACTTTCCCCCAAGCAGAGTCCAGGTACGAATAACAGCAACAACAACTCAACTAACCAGACTTAAACTCTTTTTAACTCATAGTTCAAGGCGATCGGAAAAACCAAAACGACTACAGCAAAGCATAGATAGTGCTCGATAATAATATGGGAACATGGCAGTAACCCTAATATTTAAAAGATTTATTTGTAGCGGGAAATTTTTTCCAACGAATGCGAAATGCGTGAATACGAAGAGCTTGAGAAGCTGACCGACAGGGGTAATGCTCGAAAATTTTACGAAAAGATGCGGCGGCTAACAGAAGAGGTGATCTAGTGACTGATCCCCACAGTATACTGAAATTATGGAGGAAACACTTTTCCTGTCTGCTGAATGACAGTGAAAGCATAACACATGGAGATTGTAAACCCGATTCCCGAAACGATGATGATGGAGCAGACGTAAACCGACCATAAATATATTCGTATGGCAATTACCCCTCTGAAAAACAACAAAGCGGCGGGGCCGATGGATTGCCGCCCAAATACGGCTGCAAAGAACTGATAGGGAGCATGTATCAGCTTTGTTGTAGAATATGGTCGGGCGAAAGCATGCCTGACGATTGGAATTTAAGTGTGCTCCGCCCAATCCACAAAAAGGGAGACCCACAATCTTTGGCAACTATCTTGGGATAAGCCTCCTCAACATCGCATATTGTGTGAATGATTATAGCCCAGCGTCAACAAACTGACTGGACCCTATCAGTGTGACTGGAAAATCAACAACTGACCAGATTTTCACCATGCGCCAAATCTTGGAGAAGACCCGTGAAAAGAGAATCGGCACACACCGGCTTCTCGTCGATTTTAAAATAGTGACAGCACGAAAAAAGCTGCTTTTATGCCGCTATGTCTGAATTTGTTATGCCCGCAAAACTAATACGGCTGTGTAAATTGACGTTGAGCAATATCAAAAGCTCCGTAAGGATCAAGAAGGACCTCTCCGATTTCGATCAAATAATTCGCTGTTAACGGTCATAAATTCGAAGTCGTAGATAATTTCGTCCATCTTGGAACCAGCATTAACACCAACAACAGCGTCAGACTCGAAATCCAAAGCAGAACATAGTCCTCTCTCAACGAACAAAGACCAAATTCTACCAGTCACTCATCATCCCCATTCAGCTATGTATGTATATGGTAAAGAGGCATGGACGATGACAATAGCTGCTGAGTTGGCGTTATGAGTTTTGAGAAACATGTTCTGCGGAAGATTTATGGTCCTTTGCACATTGGCAACGGAGAGTACTGCAGTCGATGGAACAATAAGCTATACGAGATACACGACGACGTTAAAATAGTTCAGCAAATTAAGTGACAGCGAAGACAGGAAGACCTCCACTTCGTTGGAAAGACCAGATGGAGAAGGATCTGGCTGCATTTGGAATCTTTAACTGGCGTCAAACAGCGAAAAGGAAGAATGACTGGCGCGCTGTTGTAACGTCAGGTAGGGTAGGTACGCCTTCTCACTTCAGCTCGCCTTCAAACGAATGATCTTTGGCTACGTAGAGGATACTTGGTCTAAGACCGGAAGTCGTGAACTGCTCGAGCCATATGTAAAAGAATCGTTTCTGGCCACTCCCAAGCGAGTGGCGCTTAGAGAATTTCCCTCACTTGCTTGAACTTCTACACATGACTCCATCCGTCCGAATGGATGAAAACATTCCAGCTATGAGAATATTCGAAGCCCAGGGAACATTTTTTGTATGTGGCATGATAATTCTTAATAGATAAAATTGGGTCGATACTAGTCCAACTAACTTTTAATACGTATAATGATTTTAGTTTTTCTAACAAATCTTATGCCGAAAATGTCGGTCAATGCATGAGTTATATAGAGTATATTTATATATAAAATTGCATGGATCCGATCCTCAGGTTGACGTTTTAAACATATCTTAAGGTATTTGACTGGCTTTGATCCTTGCAAGTTCCAAAAGTATAAAAAGTTCGGTTGCACCCAACTTAGCCAACCCCCTTCTCCCCTTACTTGTTCAATATAAAATTTTTCCAACACCTGAATGCATATAATATCCCCGCCTTTGATTTTTTGCTAATTGCAACAGTATGGAATGTTCGATTCTACCCGAACTTAGCTGTTCCTTACATGTTATTTTTTGCATTTATTAATCTAAGTTGACACTTAATTTTGAGCCTTCGACTGTAAATACTTTGTTTTTATTCTTTTGTCTGAACAAAATATTAGAAAATATGACTTATAAAAAAATTGTCAAGCCCGCTTTAAAAGGTATGGTATGTACATATGTACATATGTATGTATGTACATAGTAAATACGACTTCGAGGAACTCGCATTATTTATTTACATTTTATTAAAAAATACATTTTAGCTGAACATTGCCAATGGTTATTTTATTTAAAATTTCAATACAGTTCCAGAACAAGAGTCTGAACTCCAAGTATAATTGTTGGTATACCAAAATATATGACGGTATTTCAATAACCGTAAATGCAATACGTATACCCATGTATGGATGTATATAAATTAATTGCAATGTATGTACATATGTACATAAGTGCCATAGCGCCGATTTGTGATCCCGCTTATTACACATTGTAATTGGTTATATACCCCCTTTTGACAACAGAATCGAATTTGGAGTACAGACGTTAATAAAAGTGAATAGAAAGTTGAACAGACAAATACATACATATGTACATACAATATGTACATACTTACGTATATACATACATATATACATATGCATATATAAGTTGTATTAAAAAATGTCGATAATCTGACTATAAAGAGTACAAGTAAAAAAGAAAATTGATCAAAGGAGAAAGTTTAGCTCTCGCTAAAAGGGAACGTTGTGGAAGGACAACGCTTGCAAGCTTAACCAAGGGTGTGTTCAGTTTAAAGGGAGGTACGTAGATATGTATGTAAATACAGACATAGTCATATGTATGTACAAATATACGTATTTGTATATGGAGAGATTTTCAACGTCAATATAAAAGAAACGTAACCTTCCCCAAACTATCATGGTTTGCGCCATTCCATACCCATCACAGCATGAGTATTTGCTCTCAGAGAAGCTCAACGGCTCAAAGGACAAACATAAGAACAGAGCAAAAATAATATACACATATCGATGTCACGTCAGCTGTTTGAAAGAGATAACTACATGTGTATGTGAATATTAATGGTATACTCTCTTATTTTCATGGTAAATAAGAAAAATAACGCAATAATAACAAAGTATACCTATGTTCGTTAATTTCCAAAATAGTTTCCATTATTATACATAAATACTTATGTATGTATGTATGTATGAATATTATCGCATAATAAAATTGGCCCTTACAACTTCTATCGTCCAAGCTTTAGGTATTTAATCGTGCGAATGTGGTCCAACAAATACCGGGCAGTGCAAAACTTTAAACCGTTAACGTTTGTATTAGTTATAGTTCAGTTCTCAAATATGTATTGTAGCAATATTAAGAGGAAAATACAAATCATCCTTTTGGATTTCCCACGAAAACATGTCGGGTAGATATCACAAATCCTACCTTTAGATCTTGACTCGCACGGGGCTGACTCCTTATCTTAGGACGGAGTTTGGCTGATTTTTAGTTATTTGAACACATCATATTCTGAAAACACCTACAGTATATAGAACCGGAAGAGATCCGTAATAAAAAAAATAGGGGAAATAATTATGTCTAGGCACATTCAACGTCCTCACGACAGTCGGGTCTAAGTAACCGGAACGGATCCGGATTTTTAACCGGCCATGGACTCAAAATTACTTCAGCGATGTTTTCTGCCGCTATAACAACAACTCACTGAACTCGATAGGGTTCCCTTTGTAAAATAAATGTACATACATGCATGTATGAAGTATTTCGACTACTACTTACATATGTAAATATAAAATATATCTCCCGTATAATTGATACATAAACATTGTGCGGTTTACCCAGAAAGGCTCCAATAGCTTGGTGTTTTTAGATTTGTAGTGACAGACATTGTCAAAAACAGTTTTAAAGAATGCTGTCGAGTTCCGGCTAAGTACTCAATCTACATATCTACATACATATGTATAATCCGACACTCCATACTTTTTTCTTCTATAATTTAAGATGTTTCTTGGGGCAATAACCACGTACTTTTTTACAGCAGCGGTTTACAAGTTTCTTTATACAAACCAATATTTAAAATATCAGTAAACATTGCAGCATTTTAAAATGTTTAATTTTCTTTACAGTAAATACGTACACACATACATATGTAAGTATGTCTGAGCAGGATTTTGTAGGAATATGTACGTATGATGTGTGTATGTGTATATGCACAGAAAGGCATATTGTTTGTAGGACGGACATGTGCACATACATATGTACATTTGTTAGTAGGTATGCACTTCAACGATTCAACTTTTCACGGTCACCTTTTCAAGAAATTATTAACTTGCTTTCAGCAGGGCTTGGACATACATATGTACATATTTATTTTGTTTACAGTTTTTTCGTTAATGTGCCCATGAATTTAAATAATCTATGTATGTTCTTATTGTGATTATATACATACATATGTACATAATATTTTTAGTCACTTTTAGCACAACTTACCTTATCGATTGTTCCTGTAATTGAGGTACAATTCCAATTGGAGTTAATAATAAGCCAATTAATTTGTTAATTGTTGTCGACTTTTTCGAATTTGTTGAATTTATTTGTTGTTTTGCTTTTAACAATATTGTTTGTTAAACTTCCATTGGTTTCAAGTTGAATAGGTAACTAGTATTTGTCGATAAGATAATAATTTCTTCATACGAAATTTGTACTGCATTTGTTTTATTATGTTGATATTTGTTTCCAAAACGTTCAGATAATATTAATAAGCCATATTTTCATAACACGAAGTTTTTTTTCATAACAAGAAATACATAAACTACAGTAAAGACGCGCGACATTTTCTCAATATATTTTCATCAATAGCAGGTACATTTCACATTTAATTTATGATTTTTGATTTAAAAAATATCAGAACTGTTACTCATAACTTTTCATATTTGAAGTAAATTTGTTGTAACTCCGTTTTTGATAAGTTTTAAATGCTGCAAAATTTCCGAAAAACAAACACATTTCATCAGCACAAGCGATAAAACGCAATTTCTCGTTTATTCCCACTGGTAGCAGAGCAACGGCAGTGACAGCAGCTGCGACAGCAACGACGCTTTCGCTCCCCTCCTTCGCCCAGTTGTTTGTTTTTTGACTTGTGGGCTCCACACTAACAAACAACGATACAACGTTATGATACGCAGCAGAGGTCGCCGGGCCGGCTACCTAAACTTTGGATGGGGACGAGAGCCGAGCGATCAGCGGTGCGACAAACGAACAAATGTACATACATACACATGTACATATAAGCAAGCATAAAGGGCATGGGGGTGTTTGGTTGGCAGGTGGGCATGCAGGAAGAGAGCGGGTTGATTTTTTTCCTAACTCGGCTTTTCACTTTTGCCGTTTTCGCGTTACTTTATTGCTTGTTTCCTATTAATTTCGTTTTCGTTTCTAAAGCACACATACATATATATATTTAAGAAAATGAAACATGTACAAGTATTTTTTTAAGTTATAAATCTATATATACATATTTATATTTGTAAGTATATAATATACTTTCTGCGCCAACTTGCAATGAACATTCATAAATAGCTTTTTCAGGCCTTGCACTTCGGTTATTTTATTGGTGTTTTCGCTTTTGAACAACCATTTCTATATGCAATACAAATCAGTATTATATATACGTTACATGTACACATATATGTACATATACACGCTCTCTCTCTTTATAAATGACTCCTCTCTTTTTCGTTTTGTTGATGTTGACATGCGTCTAGTAGTTGCATATATATTTACATACATACATATATGCATAAATAATTCGCCATGCAAACGGAAAAAAGCGAAGTGCAACACAAAACATACAACACATTATCAAATATGTAGATACACAACTATACCCCGCACAATTGAATTTTTTGTTGTTTTTCTACAAGTACTCCGGTTTTTATATACTCTCGCTTCGTCATTTGTTTTTGATAAGAGCACTGCGCAAAGCGCACATAAACAATATGCATACATTCATACTTTTGCATATAAACACACCACTTGTTGTTGTTATTATATAAAAATACTGTTCAGATTGCCGTGTACATGATATGCCGCACCAATTCTGCCGCCGGAATTTGCGTCAATGACAAGCAACGATTAAAAACAAATTGCGCCGAGCCAAAAGCTTTTGCGGCCATCAATTGTGCGAATTGTGAGCTAAAGCGAGCGCAAATAAATTATAATAAACGCCGATGTGTTGTGAACAAACTGGAAAATGAATAGGGAACTGGCAAATGACCAATACAAAAAGGAAATCAGAAATATTAAGCAAAAAGGATGTGTTATCTTCGGATGAATTAAATATTTGCAAACTTCGTGAAAGCTTAACTACTTTTTAAAGTATATAATTTTAGTTTTATGGCAAAATTAGTTTGAGTATTTTAGGAATTGGATTATATTTTATTATTTTCATGTTTTTTTTTATCAAATATAGTATTCAAAATTATTATTCGTTTGTTTGACTTGGTGGATTTTGTAGTAAAAGGAGACATTAATTAGCTTATTACATATACTCCGCTGAACTATTAATCGCATTTCCCTATAAGGTCAACATACACAGAGCTTCCAGGACCAAGTTAACACAAAATAAAATGTTAATAAATTATTTTCTTTATGTAAAATTAGTTGGCATGCTACCCGAAATATTATAGTTACTAAGCTAAGTAAGCAATTTGTATTTTTTTTTTTTTTTTAATAGTACTTATATATTGGTAAGAACCAGTCATCATTAAATAAATATTAAATCTATTCATACTACAAGTACAAAAAAATTCTAGGTGAAAACGTACCGTAAACACAGTGCACTGCATTACCATTTCAAATGCTTCGAAAGAATTAATCAAACTAATGAAAACAGTGGCAGTGTTCATTTATTAAGTTTGTTTTGATAACGTAAATCGGTTTTAATTGGAGAACCACTGCATTAAGACTTTCTGTGAAAAGCTTCAAAATGCACTACGAAGAGCTGGAAGCCTTGGATCCACGTAACCCCACATATACTACACGAATCGAAACACCACCACCACACAAAGTTGCGGTTTTAATACTTGTGCAGCAGTACTTAAAAGTTAAGAATGCCGCCACCGACGCAGGTGTCGCTTATCCCTTACAGGCACGAAGAAATTTTTGCATGCTACTATTAAAATTGATACAATATCCCGATATGACATACAACGATTTGTATCACTTACTCACATCTGCACGGTATAAAATCAATGCACTCCACTTGGAAAGTTTTGAAAAAGCCATGTCCAATATTTTTACGCTTGGTATTGAAACACTTTGTGATTTTGCTGAGCGCCAAAATTGGGACAACCTTTTATCTGAGGAACTAGGTGTCAGTCAATTTAGTATTGTTGGACTGTATATTCGACGTGTTTGTGTTATACTGGAGCGTATGTCATTTCCAGAAATAATGGCTTTATATAAGAATATTTGTTTATACTATGAAAAAGGTTGGTGCTATTATCATCCATGTCATGTTTCGTAAATAAAATTATATATATTTTTTGACAGGAGTACGCACACTCGCAATTGGTCCACGTAGAGTTGGTGGCGCTCTAACTAGCGCACAGGATAATTTGTTTCCGCGTGCTGTTGGAGGTGGATCTGATGATCCTGGTAACACATTAGAAGAATCGGCTTTAGACACCGAAACGGTACATCAAGATCGAAATCCTCATAGTAAATGGTCACCGAAACAAGCCGATCTCTTCGTTGCACAACAATGCAAATTGTTGGAAAATAACGAACTGCGCGCTTTGCCTCCAATAGAACTACAAACGAAAATAAATGAAATAATTCAGGATAATCCGCTAAATTCGCAAGCCTACTTTCTGGGCTACATGAATCAATTAAGGCTGCGAGATTTCTATGGAGCAATGGATGCACTGCATCGCGCTTTTGATCGCAGTCCTATGCAGACAGCCACACAATATGAACAAAAAGTATGTTGTGAATAATGAGTGCATAAAATAGTATTTTTTTTTATATTTTATTCCATTTTTTTTTTGTAGGGTTTCCAGTATTTCAGTGTGAACTTGGCTGTGCTACATGCGTGTTTTGACCATCGTCGCGAAGCATTGAACGCACTTAAGGAATGCATAATGCTAGCACAAGAATGTGGCGACAAACGTTGCCTGGATTTAGCAAATTCTTGGTATTGTCTACTGAACAGCAACAAAATAGACCCCTTTGAAAAGAGCCTGCCGGATATTCAGGACCCCGGCCTTGTGCAATCATTGTCATTGGCTATTCAATATGTTGTAAAATTTGGCGCACAGTGCGGTTATTTACCACTCGATCTCTTTGAATTGCTATTGAAGAGCGATGAACTCAATAATAAGAATTCAATACTAGAACACGCTTCCGACTCTTTGGCTTTAAGATCTGCACTTTGGTGTCTTTATGGGCGTCATGAAATCTCTTCGCTATATGCACAATTACTGCTGCAACTGAAAAAAACCTGGGCGTTTGGTGATATTGGTAATTCAGAGAGTGTTAGTAAAGTACTCGCTAGTCTGTCATTGTGGTTGAATGTGCAGGGAGAACATCAAATGAGCGCAGTCGTACAAAGTCATGCACGCAGTCGTTTTCCACGTCATCCAAACGCTAAAAATTGGATGATCAGCGAGTATCATATTGTCATTCAGCAATGTATATATCGCTGCCGTTGGCAGGAAGCGCTCAAAGCTTGTAGTCAATTGTATTTGCTGGATGAGAATGCGGGGAATCTACAACGTGCCGCTGTGTATATTGCGAAGGGATATTTCAATACAGCCCGCCGTATTATTTGCAAATTGCTACAAAGTGCGAACTTGGATGTTCTGACGCAGGTTCGTGTTTTGGTACTACAAGCATACACGACCATCGGTGAAGACACCGTATCATCCGAAACGGCGGAATTTCTCATTCAAGCTTCTGTATTGGCCACATCTGCCTACATGGAATACGAACAAGCTGTTATAGATATGGTTTTAGCGCAGGCGCTGCTTAAAATGAGAATGCCACAAAAGGCTTTTCAAGCGGCTAAAAATTGTATGGAGAAAATTTATGAGAATGGTGGTATTTACGATCGAGCAAAAATGGATTTTATATTCGTGTGCTGTATGGTGGCAGCCAGCGAAAGCGAGGCACGGAAAAGAGAAAATTTACAAAAGGGAATTTCCATTTTGGAGAGAGCTGTTGAATGTTTTAAAAAATTAGAAGCGCATGCTAAAGTTTTGGACATTTTTGTTTACTTAGCGAAAACGTATCACGAGCTTAATCAGCTGGATGAGCGAAACAAATATGCTTGCAAATTCAAACACTATTATTCAGAGTATCCCATTGCAAGAGAATACCTTGGAATGGCTTTCTAGTTACCGAAAATTAACTTTAATTATTATTAGATGTAGTGCATACATTTTTGTTGAAGCGGAATTGAAAATACATTTTTCGAATAAAACCATTTTTACGTAATATTAAAAAAGGTGTATTCGTATTCAAAACGTGATATAAAATTGTTATTTTTGTGATTAATTTCTATGCGAAAGTGTTAAAAGTTTTCACTGTAAGTTTTACAAGCCGCAAAGTGCACAATTTCCGAAATGAATCAATGTATAAATGTAAATAATTGCGTATATATTTTTAATGTAAAATCATATTTTTATATTTTTAATGATTATATGATGGGACACATATTTAAGTGTAACTATTATTTTTTATCGGTTTTATTTTCTTCACTATCATTTTTCTTTAATGGCTCCTTGTCTTTGTCGGACTCTTTGGCTTGGGTAGTATCCATGGTAGCGCCAGCTGGTAGTGACTTCTCTAAAGCCTTAACGAAATCCTCCAAATTTCCGGCATATGCGGCTGCAACAGCTTCCGGTGTTAATTCAAATTGTGAGACTACAGGGCCGAGCTGTGCCGATTGAAGGGCATTTGAAAACAAAGAAAGCGCTTGTTGGAATTGCGGTGAAGCAATAGTGTCTTTAATCTGTTGTTTTTTATTTTCATCGGCATCTTCGCTCTCGGGTAAGTGTACTGATAAAGTTTTTGCACGTTCTGGATCTGATATTATTTGATTAATGGCCTCCGAACCTTGTATAGCAGTAGATAAATCAACACTCAGGGTACGGCTGGCGGTAGCTGTATAAAAAATGTAGAGTGTTTAAATAAAAGTAACTTATTTTCTAATTAGAGTTAAAACTTACATGATAAGTTCGTATTGACATTGGTGGTAGTGGCGCCTGCGGAACTTCTATTACTACCCTTTCCTTTGGGTGCGGAAGGTGTTTTAGGTGCCGTGTTTGATTCTGGTGTTAGCAAATTACTTGCAGTATTACTGCTGCCGCTGCGTGCAGGTGTACGAGAACTATTTTCAGAACGACTAAAATATATAAACAATAGTATTACTGACACCTAACACTTATATTATAATTATATTACTTCATTGAACCCAATAAAGACGTTAATCCGCCCATTTGGCCAACTCCTCCGAATAGTTGCATTAATTGCTGTTGTGACATGTTGTTCAACATGTACTGTAGATCGCCATTATCACTATTGTTACGTTGTTGTGAAGGTGGGTTGTTCATCAATTCATTTACCCGGCGACATAACTCATCATCTTTTTCGATTTTTGGTTCTTGCATCCAGAAAAACATTCTACGTGAAGACGACTTAAATTTCAACACATATACTCGTCCCGTTTTGCATTGTTCAACACGTTTGAATTCAAAATCATCAGGAAAAACAATTAAATCGTCCTCCACCTACATACATAAAAAAACGTTTTGGAATTGGTACAACTATGTAATTGTTTCCATTTACCTTGCCAGTGGTGCGGTCTTTCCAGCAAAAGTGCATAAGACCATCTTCACTCTGTGTTAAATACACTAGGCCTTTGCGAGCATCTGGATGCACCATTTTGCCTATCATATTCATCCGACCTGCCCGAAACTCCACCAAATTGGAGTTACTGCTAGTGTTACCACCACCGATACCGCTCTGACGACCAAACATTTTTTCTTTACGTTGAAAACTGAGAATTTGTACTAATATAATAAGCATAAATATGTTTAATTTTGTTTATATAGCTACCTGTACAAAGTTATCCAATTGTAATAATTTTCACTTGAGTTTCGTTCAGATTTTCTATGCCTTACGAATGACGAGCAACTTTTAATGTCAGATTCAAGTGTCAAAAACAAAGTTGAGTTTTACCAGAGAACGTAAATTATGATATACGTTCTCTGATTTTACCATCAAAAGTCGGCAAAGCAGTTCCCAACATTCAGAATTGTAAAATTCTCTTATTTCTGTGGCTGTGAGTACAATTTCCCATTTCAAATAAAAATCTATTATTTCCCCAAGTTGTAATCGAATATTACAAATCATTAATTTTTGTTTAATAAAATAACTTAATTTTTAAATATTTTATTTACTATTTATTTCGTTTACAACTGTGACTTAGATAAATTCAATATAGAGAAGGAAATCGACTGTGCTCTAAAAGCAAATAAAGAAGAAGAATCAAAGTTTTGTCAGATTTCTGTTTTTCCTTGCGAACCAGGGATAATTAAATGAATAGTGCGTTGCAACATTAAACATTTGACATTTCTTTGCATAATTTGAAGGAAAACTAAAACATTTCCGAGGGTAAATTGTGAAAAATACGGTAAGTAAAACTATTAAGGTTCTGATAAAATTCATTTTAGATTTCTATTTAATTTTTACACACTATAAAACGACAAACGTGGATTCAGACATAACAGTGAAAAGGAAATTGAAAGTATAGAAAACTCGAAAAGAAAAGCTTGTGGAGGGTTTGGTAGTATTTTACATTTAGTTTTAAATTTTCAATATATTTGGTTTCATAAATGGAATTGATTTTGTGTTGGGATTAATGAAAATTTTTGATATTTCTATGTTTGTCATGTGTGATGTGTTAAATTTGACAACGAAAGCTGTCCACAAGGCATAAAGAAAGGTGAAAAATGTAAAGCAACATGATAGATTAAAAAGTTAAGAAAAACGAAGTCGAAAACAGAAAACGAGTTCACCCGTCTGACCGCCAGCGTGTCTATTTACCATCATTTAAAGCAGAGAGAAAAGCTAACGAACAGCCATGAGTACAATACTTCAATAAAATACAGAATTGGAGGAAGTTAAATAACATTTTCGAAAGTTATATGAATAGGAGTTTTCAGGTACGGCAAATAATTTTAATTCAGCGGCAAAATATTATATTTGTGAAGAAATTTAAATAAAGTAGATGTTGTAACACATATACATCTACACTAGAAATTATATGGAAGTGCAAAAAGACGACCTGTAGTAAAAAAATTTAGCCTGTGATTGCAAAACGTGTTTCCTTATTTATTTTGCTTAATGTGTCCAAGAGAAAAGGAGTCATTACTGGATAAATCCTGATGAGCTAAAAGTCCACCTTCTTCGCTAAATTTTTTAAGGGTGTGAATTTAAAATAATCCTTTTCGATTTTCGCTTTTCCCTTCTATTGATGGAATTTGAAAGCAGTTGAACAGCTTTTGTACCTCTGCAATAAAATCTATACATTTATGATGATGCTTATCGATAAGATGGCATTTTATAAAAAAAAAATGTGTACAATATATAAACTCTTTTTTCGTTTCTTTTGGTGGAAATTTTTACAATTAAAAGCAATTTTTTATGTATGTGCTTATAAGCAAGTAGAGTACGTTTTGCCGTTGGAAACATCATACTATTAAATTTGTTGAACTATTCCCGTCGGCGTGTTGGGGTAGGTTTCTTACTAAACCATTTTGTTTTTTAAGTTATAAACTCCGAATTAAAAATAGATGCTTTTATTTCGCATTCAGTTGCGGCCACTAAATTCTCTGTGAATAAGGCATCATCTAGTATTTCGCGAATAAGGATTTTGTAGGCATTTTTATATTAAAACTGTTGTAATTATTACATTGAATTACGGCACAACTGTTTAAATAAGTGTTCCACTATATTCTCTTGAATTCTATAAACTTGCATTGGCATGACATATACCTCCGGTAGAGTAGTGTTGATAGTTGATGTGCTAATTATGATTATTAAACAAAAATATCGTATACGTTTACCAGTTGCATTGTTTCGAAAATGTTTATTTTATCGTGTTAATTAAACAAAATTGATTAACATATACTCTTTTTATATGCTCTTTTAGAATTTTTACAACGAATCGAATCCCAAACCCTAAGTTATATACTTCTGCCAAAACGAAACGCAAAACATAAAACCGATACAACTAATAACAAAAGCTTCTACGCAATAAGACATTATGGATATAACACCGGGTCGTGCCCCATTTACTGAAGATGAGGATTATACACCCTTACGGAAGCCTAAGTCCGCCACAAATACGCCCACACACGGCGCTTCGTCATTAAATGCAAATAACGCGAATGCGTATGCACGCACGGTATCGCCATCTAAGCTATCACCATATGCTAAAGAATTTGTGCCACGTTTCGGTGGTAGCGGTAGTAATTCTGCAGCTGGCGCTCAGGAGCGGTTAGAACGACATCAGCAACAGTACAATCAGCAAACCTATCAACAATACCATCAACAATCGACGCGTCCACAACGTTACTCCAATGGTTATCAACAAAATAATCATCACAATCATAATCAACAGCAATACGGTCACCAAATCACCTCATTGACGGCGTCCGTACAGGAACGCTTAAAGATCGGCAACGCCTCCGGTAGTAGTGGGAACAAGAATACTGCCAATAATTATTATAGCCAAAATCAGTCACATCAACATCCTAGGCATAATAAGCATCATAATCAACATCACGGTGGACAAGGACGCTACCAACGTCACAATCATTCAGGCGCTACAAATTCAAATGCTGGCAATGGTACCAGCAGCTCAGATGTGGAAACAATTGCACTGGACTACTTGAGAACCGTGATTCAATGTCTAAATCAAAATCCCGGACAATTTGACACAACTGCAACAAGGTTTCTTACCATCTTTGAGGGTATGGAGAATAACCAATATGTACTGTCGAATGCAATGGAAGATATCTTCAATGAATCCATACAGAATCCTAACTTCCGTTACATGGGCGCTAAGCTCTACAATCTTTTGCACATGCTCAACTTAAAGAAAGACTCACTATTTCACACCTTGCTCAAATGCAAGCTGGACTATCACCAGCAAGAGGTTATGCAATATATGAAGACAAATCAGCAACAAAAAGTGCGTGAAACGGCTCTCTTCCTCGCTGAATTATATATGCAGTTGCGTGGTGACGACACACGCATACACCTAATTGCCGAAAATATAGTGTACTCACTTAAACAGCTACTGTCGAAGGAGTCTTCCGACAATATACGTTGCATTTGTTTAACACTGAAATTGGCCGGCTATGATTTGACTGCAGACTGTCCAAATGAAATGCGTGAAATCATCGAGATTTTACAAGCTGTCAATCAGCGATCACAGGGTAAATATCCGCTAGCCGCTAATGTAATAGCATTGCAAAAAAATAATTGGGGACGCAAATTGAATTCACCAACCGCCGAGGTGGAAGCTGCAGCAGCAGCGGCGTCAAAAGCACCAGAACCATTGCGCATGAGCGACGAACCTATATTCTATGGGCCAGATGGACGTGAATTGACGGCGGAAGAGACCGACTTTCTGTCTGATGGAGCAGCGGCTGTGCCGGGTAGTGGTTCTACTGATGAAGACGGCGAGGGTGGCGACCTCGATATCGATCTTGATCCCGAAATGGATGAAGAGACCGAAAAGGCTTACAAAGAGTTTTGCAAGCAAAATAACGCTAGTACATAGGTAACAGCAATACAGTGCAGTAGTTTAGTAATGTGTAGTTGGCGGAAACAACTTGAATATTTTCCAAAACCGCAACAAAACAATTCCGCCATATACAAGTTTCTTCACATTCTTACCGAGTAAAAAACAAAAATTTGTACACAGTTATACATATACATACATACATACATATATGAGCATAGTGCCCTGCCAATGTATTATTAAGTGTCTAGCAAATTTCCAGGCATATTATCTAAAGTTAATGCTGTGAGTTTCTGGGCTTGATCGAATATATATATTTTCGGGGTGTGCTTTAATTTTAGGCTGAAATTACAGTTGTCGCATGTGATGTTAATGAAAAACAAAAGCAAAAACTAAAACGTTAATAAAACTATAACAAAATGTAATACTAATTTAGAATTAAAGAAAACAAAAATGGTATGAACGAGTTGATTTGAAGCCTACAGATAATAGCGTATATAGTGGAGAATCACCTATGCTTTTTTGCAAAGTTATTCAAATGCGATCTTTGATGTGATATTAAATGCATATGTTTAGTGTTTTTTGGCGATTTTTGTATGCATGCATTGATTCTCATAATATTTTAGTTGTTATTGTTTTAGACATAACCTCAAACACTTAACACTTCTAGGAAGTAAATTCCCTACAAGTGCATTAGGTAACAGTAAATTGTCGAAATCATTACACTCCACATCAAATTCAAAATATATTTTTTTATAGCTAGAAATATGTTTGTAGATTTTTCGAATTTTGAAATTGAAATTTTCTCTTTATAAACGACTAAATTTTAAAAAGTTTTTTTTTTTTGTTTTGTTTTATTTTAATTTATTATATTAAATTCTCTTGAAAAAGGACAATGAAAACGAAACTGCACTTACTATAACTCGAAATTTCCAGTCGTCTGACGCATGGTTGGCGCAATACTAACTGTAATTTCAGCGTTTTTTAGTATTTTCAAACGGCAAAACCGATAAAAAAAACAAATCAATAAATCTAAATGAATGTCCTTTCCTTTGTTAGTTCTGATTTAGTCCAGTCTTTGTTTGTTATTGGCTTCCATGCTTCCGTTCTGATTAGGCAACTAATATTTTATGATCGTTTTTAATCGTGACATCCTTCGTAAATATGACTTAATTTTTTTTTTTTTTTTATTTTTACATTACATTAAGCAATTTTATCCATTTATTACCGTTTTGTATGTTCAATCTCTAACTCGATGAGACATACGAGTACTCGCACTTGGTTTATCTATATTTTGCATTTTAATTATGCATGTTATAACGTGACTGCAATTGTAACGGAAACATTTTTTTCGACATAAATAAATACGGAAATGTTTTTCTCATTTTATTTTGTTTATAAAATGACTATGTATTTCTATAAAAAATATAAAAGCGATAAAAAAATAATTAAAAAACGAAAATTGTGAAAAAATATTAAATTAGTTGTAAAATAAAAAATAAAAAACAACAAAAAAATTGCATGAGAAAAATATCATGTTTTTTCCTTTTTACCATTTATAGGTTTACTTTTTGTTTACTGTTACTAAGGTTATTTTATAACGTAAGGCTGAATACCCTGCAGTTTTGGATCTTAAATTCCCAGCCGAAGTTGCTGTTCTAGCAAACGTGTGCGACACCGTACTTCACGTTGATCCCTGTGCAAGCCGCATAAGGGATCTCAACTTGGAGATTCGGCAAACGATAGATCAATATAAACGGAGAAAATGGTTAGAACGCTTGAAACCTCTCCACCGGTGTGAGTAAGCGCTGGTTTACTGTCAAGGACTTGTTCTGTCCGAAGCCATACGACGAACGGGTTGAAATTCAAATGATGCTGTCGTTGTTGTTGTAACGGGTACCTAATCCTCGTTAGGATGCTAAGGATTGGCTATATTGTCGTCGACGTCAGCCAACGAAAGGCTCAAGAAACAAAACAGAAATTCAAATCAATAGCCTTGCCTCCACGAGCCTCTTTTTTTTGTTGGCAGTTCACACTGCACTCTTCAACCGACAGGGCCAAAAGGATGTGCTTGAAGCTAAAACATTTGGGCTCTACCGGAGTAAGTTACCTTACCAAGGTCTTCAACAACAACAACGTGTCGCTGACCACTCTTCAAATACCGAATGAGTGGAAATTCGAAGAGTAGTCCCTCTAATTAAATTTGGAAACGCGCCAAACAAGGGGTCTTATCATCCGATCCCCAGTAGTGAAGACACTCGAGGTCTTGTTCCTCACTAATTGAGTCTAGCAGACCATCAACATGGCTTCCGTAAAGTGTACAACATTACCACAGCACCAAGCGTTATAAACGCGTAAATGTTCGTAGCCTAAATGCCTGTGAGAGGACGGTAATGTTGGACTTGTTAAAAGACGTGGACACTGTCAATCATACAGCACTAATAGAGGATACCGAACAATCTACGCTCCTATAAGGCTGAAGAGGTGGAGCATGAAGTATCTGAGCGATCAACAATCATCCGAACTGTTTCGTGGACAAAACTCTAAATTAAGCAGATTTAAACAGGATGGTCCCCGCCCCGTTACTGTTTAACTTATATATTTTGGAAGTCTTCAACCACCAAAGCAAATTTTCATCACGCCATAGGCAGATGACTACCATATTGAGGTCAGGCAATGGAATCGATGGCATGTGTTCGAATGTATACAGTTTTCTCTCCGATCTTTGTCGGTTCTTCTCTCCAAAGAGCTTAATGCTCTCCCTGCTAAATTTACAGCGATCATATTTATCAACTGGACGAATGATTACAGACTGGATCTTAATATCACAGTCGATGGTGTTAAAATTCCGACTGTCAACTATCCTAAGATTTTAGATGTTGCATTCGACAGCCTCTGCTCCTTCAGTTCCCATACGACCGCAAGTACTGCCAATGTGCAGGGCCGCAACAAATTCTCAAGTCGCTAGCGAGCAGCATTTGAGTAAAGGACAAAGAATTGTTGTTGACAACATTCAAGGCAATCGGCTAAGAGGTCGTAAACTACGCAGCACCGATGTGGTTGTCTGGATGTAGAATGCAGATGAAAAAGCTTTGGACGTGTCAAAAACTGCACTCCGCACCATTACAGATGCCTCTTGAGATCTCTCGTTGAATCCGATCGGCCTAAACGGGATTAGATCTTCGAAATAACAGCCCTTGGCCGGATAAAATCCGGTTCAATTCCAGTGAGTGGAACCGGGTGTTGTGAAAATTAAGGACATTAAATGATACTACATATATTTCCTTTGTCGAATAATACGTCGACAGATGCAACAAACTTTAGACAAGCACAGTCTGCCATTTTTGTTGGGGACAATTATATACATAAATTTATTTTTTTGTTGAAACCTGAAGCTGAGAAATCGCCATGTTTTGGACACAGGTTATATCCGGCCATTTTTATTTCTAGTTGTTCTGTGAAAATAAGTACAGATAAAGATATTGTTCCGGAAACATACCCAACTTAACTATACTGGGCTTTTTACCGGAACATTGGAAAATAAATCGACAATCAGACCACTTCCGGTAGTTCTAGCAGATAATAAGCTTCGGGTTGTCGTAGATGTTAAAAATGAAATTGTGAAATGCCCAGTTTAATAACGGACTAACGTTTCCAGTTAGGTATCACAATAAGCTTTATCAAAAAGTTTTGATATTTAAAACAGTCGGCAAAACGCATCAACAAAAAATTAGTTGTGGCTACAAACCCCTCTTCCACAAGTAATTTCGGTTATGGAAACAAAACATTCGTAGGATCTGGCAGCCCACCAACAACAAGAAGAAACGATATGAGTTGGCAATGTATGTGTGTAGTAGAGAGAGTTTGAGTGGATTTTTCAATGGACGCAAGTAAATCAAAGAGAAAATGTGGAATTCCAATTAGACTAAGCCGACTAAATTGGAACTAAAGTGGTTTTCGGGGCAACCCATTGTTAACTATCAAAAAGTGTACTATCGAATAATTTTGTATAATTAATAACGTCATCAATTGGCGCTCAGTGGATCTGAGATGTGCGAAGCGAAGTAAAATCACACCCAAAGAGAGTCTAGTTGGGTGTTTTCAAAAATGCATACAGTGTTGTACAATTGTGAGTAACAGCGTTGCATTTAATGTACTGTTAATTACGTAAAATGTATGGAGAAACAGAATTCTCATCCAAAAGGTTCATGTTGTTATTGGCTAACTCTTTGTTTTAAGAAGTTGCTGCTTAAGTGACCCACAAAAAAGCGAATTTTGAGTTTTTCAAGAAAAAATTAAATATTTATCAATCTACACTCGATTTTAGACGGCGCTAAAGTGACAGTGATCGGAACATTTGTCTCCGAGTAATCACTGCAGCAAATCAGAAAAATTATGTTTCGAGAAAAATGCGTTTAAGGGGTTACATGGGTTTCTTCGAGCAACAACCGGCCTATTTTAATTTTTTCCCTATAAAAACTTACATGTTTAATTCCAACTTTTCAGTATTTCAAAGATACATGTTTTAGAAAGCTTTTTGTGAAATTTTCAAAGAAAGAGATTACAAATCGAACATTACAATGTCATTTCCGGTTGTCTTACGTAAAAAGGTGCCTTCGCGTTTACAGCAGAGCTTCTTATAAAATCTTCAAAAGTAAGAAGAAATCGAAAAGGTATTAGACGAGAGAAAAACAAAAGCGAAAATAGTATTTTTGCTGACGTTTTACCAAAAAAAGCACGTTTTGGTGAAAATTTCTCGACGAAATTTTTTTTTGAGTGGATGTTGAACTAAAAAATTATTTTTTTAAAACATTATTTTATTATTGTTAATTATACCGGGTTTTATCTCAAAAAAATTCGACAACCCCCTTTGAAAACACAGTTTCGAGAAAAACACATTTAAAGAGTTAAATGGTTCTAAAGCTGAACTCGAGCATATTTTCAAAGCTGTATCTTAAAACTATTACTCGAATCAGCTTGAGAACTAAGGATAATATTCTAGAGATGTTATAGCGTTAAATGAGACAATAAAAAAAAGTGTTTGAAACCATGAAACCCAATTAACCTTAAAGATACATAAACAGATAGACTGAGCGTCTGATTTAACTGAGCGGCTACACTTTGGAAGGCTGTAACTCGGAAACGATTTCATATATCGTTTAACGAACGCTCTATGTAAATGCAAAGCCGTTTTTGAACGATTGTTTTTTATACATTATTTTTTTCATGTCGAATGTCTCTAATTTATATATGATTTTTTCACATCAGTCATATTTTTAAAAGTTTGCAATTTCCCCTTGAGGCGTTTCAACCTTAAACTACTTTATTTTCTGGTAAATAATTACTTGTGTTGCTAAATATCGGAAATTTTCATCAGTGTGGCAAACTGGCTGGCTGGCGTTTCAAGAGAATTTTGAGCGGAAAGAGCGCCTATTTGCGCCACCACCTTAACCACCTAAATAATTGTGTATTTGCCATGGCATCACAGCCAACACAAAGTCAACATGAGTCAATACAAATCAGTTCGAGTCTCTTGTTCGTGCCGTTCATTTGTGTTTCGAAGATTGTTATCCGTAAGATACTTTGGTGCTACGCAAAAATAATTACAAAAAAAAAAAAAAATAAAACTGAATGAATTTTCTTTAGTACACGACTAATACATACATATGAACATATATATATATTTTAGATATATAAATATGTGCTTTTGTATGTGTTGATATTAACTTGTTTTACGTTGCTGCCGCGAAAATTATAAAAAAAATCATTTATATTTGTTTAAATTATTAAAAAAAATTAAAATAATTGTGTGCATATGCTTGTGTGTGTATGTATGTAATTACCACTTTTAGGAATTGAAGAAAAAAACAAAACCGAGTTTGTTAGTGAAAATAGCGTGCCGGAGGAAGTAGAAAAAAAGCGAAGTAAGTGCGCGTTGCTAGCGTTTAAGGAACACAGATTTTACTAAATTTTTGCATGCAAAAAAATTAGAACAAAATTTGTTGTGAGAAATCAATATATGTATGAATATACATATATTTTAATACTAAATCGAATTAATTTTATTCAAACGTGTTGGCAGTTTAGTCGCCCGAAAGCGGGCACCGAAAGTTAATATATTCCAACAAAGCGAAAAAAAGTAAAGCGTCCAAATAAAATCTATTGTATTATTACATATTTTCATTGCAACGAGCAACAGTATACGACGACGACTGGTGTAAAGAAAATACGAATAAGAGACAGCGCTGCTAACTCTTTATCCTGCTACCCCAAAGACAATTTGAATCAAATTTCGCTTTGTTATTATTGTCGCCGCAATTTGTAAGCAGAGTGTGTGCGTTAGTGTTGGTTTACTACGCCGAAAGGACAAGCAACAGAAAAATAGGTAAGTTCAAACGATTGCACGCATAAATGCATAAAAAAATTGCACACATACATACAAATAATTATATATACATATGTATATGTAAATACACAAATATGTAATGCAATGAAAAATAATAATGCAATGAAAAACAATGAAAAAAATGGCAGCTTTGGCTTAAAGGAAAAACAAAAGTACCATAGTAACCAAAAAGGTGTACCGTTAGTAACTTATATAGTGTTTGCAACTATTTTGTTTTGCGTAACTGAACTTTGGCTTATTATACCCTGCACAGTTTATATAAATATATGTATTAAGTTTGCCATAAAGTTTGTCACATCGCTATGGAAAGTATAGATATAAATACCATATATGCCTCAAGTAACTACTAGGGCTTTGAGATATTGATCTGAAATTCTGCACATATTAATTTCCCCGCAAGTAGCTGCTCATTTGTCGGAACCGCTGATATCGGATCACTATAAGGTATAGCTGCCATACAAACTGGACAGTCCAAATCAAGTTCTGTTATAGAAAACTTTTTTATTTGACAAGATAACTTCACGAGATTTGACACAGATTTTTGCCCGAGACAACACTATAATCTCCGAAGAAATTGTTGATATAGTAGTCTGAGATCATATAGCTGCCATACAAACTTCCCGCTCTATCTCAAGTCCTTATATGGAAAACTTTTTTATTTGACAAGATAACTTCACGAGATTTAGCACAGATTATTGTTCAAGACAACTCTATAATTTCCTAAGAATTTGTTGAGATCAGCCTACTATGTCATATAGCTGCCATACAAACAGACCGTTCCAAATCAAGTGCTGGTAAGGAAATCTTTTTTATTTGGCAAGATATTTTCACGAGATTTGGCACAGTTTATTGTTCAAGGCAACACTATAATCTCCAAAGAAATTGTGCAGATTAGACTACTATATCATATAGCTTATATACAAACTCACCGATCCAAATCAAGGCTGGTATGGAAATATTTTTTATTTGACAAGATATCTTTACCAAATTCGACAGAGATTATTGTCCTAGCTATCATTACAATCTCCGAACAAATTGTTCAGATCGAAACACTATAGCATATAGCTGCAATACAAACCCACCTATAAAATTCAAGATATGCTCTAAGAAACGCACCTATGAAGGGTATTATTAGCTTCGTTGCAGTCGTAGCTAAGGCCTTTTCTTATTTTTAAATTATTGTATTAATACTTATGATGCAGAGTGATTGAACTTTAGGCTTTAATATTTGTGTTTTCTTATATAAATTTTCTTATATAAAATGCGTTTGCTACTTGAGTTAGCTTCACATCACATTTCAGCTTTGCGAAAAACACACACACATTTTATATTTATTTTTTTACGATCAGCGAAGAAAAAATGCTCAGCGCCCAACTTTGCTTTAGAGGCAGTATTTCTGTAAGTAACACAGAAATTTTTGGGTTGTGGTCAATAGCTGGAGCGCAACGCCTACGCTGGCACGCTAACACATGAGTTCGCCACCCCGCCAACGCCACCGTCGCCGCTAGTTGGTTAGTAGGTGGCTACTAAAAGGCACATACATACACATAGCATAGAAAAGCAGCGACGAAAGCGTGACTGTAAGAACGGCAACAACTCACTATGACTTCATAGTTACGCACACAAATGCAGCTAATGTGATCGCATATATGTACACATGTATGTATATGTATGTGGATACTACTACGTGTAAAATATGTAGATATGTATGTATGTGAATACAATTAATGCTACTTTGCACACATACACATGCAAGTCGCTAGATTTGACTACAAACTTTTGCTGTTTGTGCGTATATATGTATGTACATATGTACATATGTATGTGAGTAGCGGCGTTGGCATAAATATGTATGTACATTTGTACGTGTCTCTCAGATGTTTGTGCGAGAGGGCTTTTGTTGTTTTAAACCATAAATACGCTTTTATTTGTTACAGTAGTTACTCACACGTTGTAAACACTTTGATATCACAAAAACAATATTTGTATATTTTTCAAAGGAAAAGGTCTTAAGAGATTACATGGGTTTCCTCGGGTAAAAACAACTTTTTTTCAATAATTTATTCTCATATAAAAAATTCAATATTTTATTAGAATTGTTTATTGTTACAAACATACACTATTAACAAAGAAATTCTGAAATTTTGAAAAAAAAAAAAATTTTAACTTGGCCATTGCGACGCCATTTTCGGTGACCCCTCGGAAAAAAGATGCGCTTGCATTGGCCGGTTAACTCCTTACAGGATCATTTAAAGTGGAAAAATACGTGTTTTAGTTAAAACCTTAAAAAATACTGAAATTTGGTTTTTTGGCAGACATTTTTATAAAAAAAATTAAAATTTCAGTGAAAGATTCGCGTCAACCTTTTTTTTACAAATAATTGTAGTCGAAAAAAAGTTCTTCGTCCAAGTCTGTAAGTATTGTATCTCAAAGACCCGTGTAAAATTTCATGAAGATCGGTTCAGTAGTTCTCGAGAAATCTTGCCAACCGACTTCAAAAACTCAGATTTGAGAAAAACGCGTTTAAAGACTGCAAGCTAGCCTCGAGCGCACAAGTTCTCAACGCCGTATCTCCGAAATTATTGCTCGGAACAACTTGAAGATTTAGACAGTAGGTGAAAATTTAGTAGCGGTGTTGTAGAATTTAATAAGACAATAAAAAAAATAAATTTTTTATAAAACGTAAACCCATATAATCCCTTAAAGAGGTACTTTAGTCTAAGGCAACGAATGTCGACCGTTTCTTAGCAATTGATAAAAAAAAGCAATAGAAATATTTGCTAACCATTTTTTTATTTCTAACTTTTTGTTTATTCATATTACAAGACGACGCAATATAATCCTGTGCCCAAAAAATAAGGTGAGATTGTATTTATTTTGAAAATTCTTTATTTATTCTTCCAAATCAATTTCATCCCCTTCAAAGTAATCCCTTCCCGATGCAATGCACTTATGCCAACGGATTTTCCAATCTTCGAAACACTGGTTGTAGTCACTTTCCGGGGTGGCCTTCAGTTCCGTCTTCGCTGCGGCTTGAATCTCCTCTATCGTATAAAAACGGTGTCCTCGGAGCGGTCTTTTGAGCTTGGTGAACAGCCAGAAGTCGCACGGCGCCAGATCAGGTGAATACGGTGGTTGCGGAACGATATGGGTTGAGTTTTTGGCGAAATGATCACGAATTACGAGGGCAGTATGGGATGGTGCATTATCGTGGTGTAAAAACCAAGAATTGTCTTTCCACAATTCCGGCCTTTTTAGGCGGATAGCGTTACGCAAACGACGCATAACGTTCAAATAATATTCCTTGTTGACTGTTTGAACCGGTTGGAAGGAATTCACAACACCACGATAATCGAAGAAAACAGTCAACATGACCTTGATTTTTGAGCGCCTTTGGTGCGATTTTTTTGGTCTCGGCTCTCTTTTGGCACGATATTCGCTCGATTGATCGGTTGTTTCGGGGTCGTAAGCATAGATCCAAGTCTCATCGCCAGTTATAATGCGTTTCATGACACCCTGGTAATCGGAAAGCATCGTTTCACACACTTCAACGCGACGCCTTTTTTCCAAAAAAATCAATGTTTTCGGTACCAGTCGAGATTTGACGCGCTTGAGGCCCAAAACATCCTTCAAAATGGTATTGGCTGAGTTTTTCGATCAGTAAGGTCTCTAATTGTTAATCGATGGTTTTTCAACACCAAATCTTTGATTTGTTGAACGTGAGCTTCGTCGGTTGAGGTTGATGGTCGCCCTGGACGCTCTTCGTCTTCGACACGTTCACGGCCGGCTTGGAACTCACTATACAACATGTAAACATTTTTTTAGACATAGCCTCATCACCAAAGGCTTTCTGCACCATCCTCAACGTATCCGCAGCAGAAAATTGATTCCGTAAACAAAATTTAATGCAAATTCTTTGCTCAACAAATTTCGACATCGCAAAAAACGAAAAACTCACTTTTAGCAGCTCACAAAACGACACGCATCTCAAACACTAATGAATATTTTGACATGAAATTTGACATAAATGTGACTGACAGTACTACCAACTTAACAAAAAATAATAATTCTCCAAATCCGTCGACGCGCGCAGTTTAAATTCAAATGTCACATTATTTTTTGGACACAGAGTATATTAAAAAAAAAAAATTAATAACTTTTCAGAAAAAAATCGAAAATTGCTGCCAGATTTAAAAACCAATATATAACTACTTTTAACCATTTTATAACCAAAACTCTTTTTTATTCAATATGAGTATGACGATATAATAAATATGTATATTATATGTGACGAAGGTCTAAGTAGCTAGTTCCCTTAGTTTCCCAGTCTGTCTAAAAATTTATTTACAGGTCATACTCAAATAAATAAATAAATAAATATATTATACTTAAATATTTGCTGGATCAAATTCGTGTGCGATTACTTTAAATATGTATGTATGTATGTATATATGTACATATGTGCAATTTGCCATTAGAGCGAAGAGCTTGTTGTTTGGCGCGCTGTTTGGCTGTCAACATCGTTGTTGCCTAAACATGTACATAGTTTCTAATAGCAACGGCAATAAGTTGAAGTTTTCAACAACAATACAATAACAATATATTAATTATATTTATACATATATGTATGTCGATATATAAATCTATATATGTATAAACGCGCACGCAATATACATACATATGTAAGTATATAAACAAATTTAAGTATGCAGGTATGAGTGGTGGTATATAATGAGCGCGTAAAGAACTAGTCGTCAAACACTCCGATGAACAATAAATGAATATCAAACAGAAAGAAATACAAAAACAAAATCCAAAAACAATGCCAAACAATGCTATCACGACATACAAGTCCAAGTCGTCGCTGCCTGAAGAGCAGCGCATCAAGCAACACAACGAAGAATCAACTGACTAAGTGGCTGCCGCTGATTTTCAATGGGTATTTTAAGTAGGTCTGTGTGTGAGAAGCGGCGAAAACAAGTTGGCAGCTTTTTGACTTTTGTCATCAAGCTTTGCCTTCACACACAGCCGCTTGCTGACTTGAATGGCAGCATGGAACATGTTTATGTGTGTGCGTGCGTGTTTCGCGCCTTATTGTTTCCTGTTCCCTTCGCTGTTTTGTTTTGTGTACCACCTTTTTTGTCGCTCTCACGTTTGCTCAATCGCTCTCTTGAATATTGTTCTTTACCGCTCTTGCCATTTATTAATTTGATAAACAGACACAGTTGCACACATAAACACATAAACACACATATACATATATACATATATACATATATATGTAAAACTGCTTGAATGTATCTTGTCGGTGGTTGAAGAATGCTCGAAAGGTAGACGTGATCAAAACATTCGAATTTGCTGTGCTGTTATTTTCGCTTTTTGACATCATCTTCGCCGCTTTATTTCTGTGCGCTGCTCTGCTAGGCTTTACTTGTAGTATTTTCGGTTCTCTTTATCCAAGCGCCTATATTCTTTGGCAACATGTAGCCGTTATTAAAGCGCAGCTTTCGCACAGTTCCCCGCCGCCGCAATTGTTGAAAGTAGGCTTTTCAAACATAACTGGTTTGTAAATAACTACGTATATCATATGACTAAAAAATAGCATTAAAACCATTAAAAACTTTTATATTTTAAATGTGGTTCTGTAAGCGCACATTAACCTTTTTATTACCTACTAAAAACATATTTTTTAGGTTATGACGGTCTTAAGCAATGGAAAAATAATATTAGATTGCAAACTAAAAAACTCGGAATGAAAATTTTTTTTACTTCCTCAAGTAGCAATGTACACGTAGCATTAGGGTGAGCCTAACTTATTGAATTTATAGTTAAAAAAAAAATTACGTTATTTTCGGTTGAACCGGAGTTTCAAAAATACAAAATATTATAAGCACTTTATTCCACTCGTTCAGTTTGTATGGCCGCTATATGCTATAGTGATCCGATCTGAACAGTTTCCTCGGAGATTTTACCATTGCCTTAGCCAATTGTCCTTGCCAAATTTCTTGAAGATATCTTGTCAAATGAAAAAGTTTTCCATACAAGCTCTTTATTCCGATCTTTCACTTTGTATGGCCGCTATATGTTATAGTGTTCCGATCTGAACAGTTTCTTCGGAGGTTTTACCATTGCCTTAGCCAATTATCCTTGCCAAATTTCTTGAAGATATCTTGTCAAATGAAAAAGTTTTCCATAGAAGCTCTTTATGCCGATCTTTCAGTTTGTATGGCAGCTATATGTTATAGTGTTCCGATCTGAACAGTTTCCTCGGAGATTTTACCATTGCCTTAGCCAATTGTCCTTGCCAAATTTCTCGAAGATATCTTGTCAAATAAAAAAGTTTTCCATACAAGCTCTTTATTCCGATCTTTCAGTTTATATGGTAGCTATATGTTATAGTGATACGATATTACCGGTTCCGACATATGAGCAGATTCTTGTTGAGAAAAGAACATGTACAAAATTTCGAACCGAAATATCAAAAACTGCTAGTCCTTCAGACAGATAGACGGACGGAGAGGCAGACGGACAAAGCTGGAACGATTTAGTTGATCATGCTGATTAATTTGTATATATGTATGTTTGCATATATTTTAGAGAGTCTCATAGCATGATTTCTTCAATTTATCGGTTCTATCACAAGCTGCGTGGGAGCAAAAGAATTAAAAAAGGGCGATTAAGTATTATTTTCATTTTGAAGGTGATTTAATAGCTCGAAAGGGAATACTAACTGGTCAATGCCTGAAGGGGACATACGCCCGCAATATGGAACTGACAGATCGAGAAGACTTCAGGAAATGCCTAGAGTAGGGAACCAGGAAAATAATGGAGCATCACTTGTAAACTTGTCTCGTATTGGCAAGACTACGCTGTAAGCATCTGGAGTTCCCACCAAATGTTACACTGGAGGAGGTGTCGACAGTGAGGCCGTAGAGTCTGTTAAAATTCGTGTCAAGCGCAGGCATCCTAAATGATGACTACTCCTCTTGGACTTAGCAAGTGAACTCCATTTGGTATCGCACAGGAACAAACTATGCTTGGCTTAGTGGCCTACCAGATTAACCTAATCTAATCGGCAGGCAGGAACAGCCAAAGCCAAACGCTTGTCGGCTTCAGACAGCTCAAATCTTGTCAGTACAGATCAGAATTATAAGAGTTTGGCCTCCGGGCAGCATCTCATTCCAGATGAGAATCCGCAAATAGAGTGCATCAAGCAATTTATCACTTTCTGCATACCATTATTTTGCCAAAGACTTTGCAATACATGTAGGATAGGGTGCTGTGGTCATATGTCTTATCAATCTGTCCCTTCCAACAACCAGCTGTAAATTTTTATGTAAAACGTTCTAGAAATAGAGTCCACTCGTCACTTGCATACAACATATACATATACGTATATTTACGTATATTATATAGCCCTTTTGTATATTAATTAACTCAAGTGCACAGATAAGAATACATATGTATGTATGTACTTATGTAACTAAAGTGTAAAACCTTGACATAGAAAGGCTTCGCATTTGTTTGTTTACATATATTATATACATATGTATACTATATGCTGTAGCGACATTAATGTAAACTTGTTTAAATAAGCCTGAATTCGAGTTGCACTCACAGCATTCCTATCCGAGGTTTATCAACATATGCATTGTTTATAAAGTGGTCAGACACAACCTGTAAGATTCACTTGTTTATTGTTGTGCTTCATACATAATGTAAACATATACATACTTGTATGTACATTACCTTTTAACTTAAGTTTTCAATTTGAAATATTTGAAAAACCGAAGATTTTAAGCCTTATCAGGTAAAATGACGATCTTGCAACATCAGTATGCAGTATGTTTCTGGAAGAACTACTGATTTTGGCGGATTATCACGAAATTCGCCTTGGAGTGATTTACGACCTCGATTGAATTCACCATACATCGATAAATACTGATACTTAATGGAGCTTCAACATTAAAAATTGAACTAAGTTCTTCGATGCAAGTTGAAAGATAAATAAATTGTAGTAATAATCTCGCGAAAATGTTAGCGATTTAATTCCATTTCCAAATCCAAGTTCAACAGTCGTCGCTGTCTTGTTGGCATAAACCATAGACTTGGCGTAGCCCCACAGAAAATAGTCTAACGGCGTCAAATCGCACGACCGAGGCGGCCAAATTGACTAGGCCTTTTCGTGAGATAATACGTTCACCAAACTAGGTTTTCAATAAATCGATTGTGACATTCGCTGTGTGGCTTGTGGCGCCGTTCTGTTGGAACCACACATTGTCCACCTCATATCATCTAATTCGGACAAAAAATATTCGGTTATCATTGAGTAGTAGCGCTTCCCATTCTCCGTAATTGAGCCAGTCTTGATCATCACGGAAGAAGTACGGCTTAATGACGCCGCCGCCCCATAAACCACACCAAAGCGTATTTTTTCGGAATGCAATGGTGACTCATGGAGTACGTGTGATTGCTGCATTTAGTCAGAAATGAGTTTTTCGCTGAAAATAATTTTCGATGAAAATCCGGATCATTTTCAAGTTGATACTCAGCCAAATTCACGAACATACGATGATTATTTTGGTCAAGCTACTTCAGTTCTTGCATCAATTTGATCTCGTAAGGATGTAGGTCAAGATCTTTTCACGAAATTCGCCACAACCACGTCACGGAGATGCCCAACGCTTGGGAACGACGTGTGCGATACTGATTTGGGTCTTTCTCGATTGATGTGCTTGCGGCAGCAATATTCTTGACACTATGGACAATTCTTTGGCTCACTTTCACGAGAACATTTTGTATTATGCCTGTGGATTCAAATTTTTCCACTAGACGGTCAATTGTTGATCTGACAGCACGGTTATGACGACCATAAATTGGACGTAGTAAATTTTCATAATTTCGATGAACCTTACAAGAGAGAAATGTCAAAAAAGAGCGCAAAAAAGTATGTGATCGCTTGCTGTCTCTATCGGTCTAGTTTTGTAGTGTCCCTATTGAAAAACCCGTTATTTAAGCGCCGTTGGAAACCCGTCCAACAAGATATTTTCAGTTCAACGTCATATATTTAGTAGTTGAGGTACTATGTCTAAATACATATACTTTCCTACATATGTATATATGCATATAAATAAACATTTACATATGTACGTACTTTCTATATACATACGTACATAGCTACAAGCTTAATTCATAGCTTTTCTGCAGTTTAAACGCCCTTTATTCAGGTTGGATCCGAAGGTGTGGAGGATCTGTAAACACCTGCCATAATTACTGGTGAACTAGCTGATTTTGTTTTCGTATTAATTAATTATTTATTTAAATAAAAAACACCTGCTTATTGTTAAAGTCACGCCGAAGTGTTGGTGTAGAGCTCCTCACAACTTTACTTGCAACTCGTATTACGAAATTGAGCGCTATTTAAGCTGCGAGTTTCAACTTGTCTGATCAGCCTTTAATACTCTTTTATTGTACGGGTTTCTCTTCGATCAAGTGGTCACTCTCTGACATCAGTACTCTTCTAGCTTATTTGTGAGTAAATGTGAACTGAGTTTTAAATCGAATTTCGGCTTTGTAATTAGGTACCTCTCTCTCTAGGTGCGTCAGGGAGCTTATAAGTGATTGCAACATCTATTTGAATACTCAAGCTATACGCATGTATGTAGTTATAAATATCTGTATGTATTAATGAATTCATAGTTGTTTTATTCAAACATTGGACACACCTTGTTTTCTTCGCTCTCCAGCTTTCTTGTTTACTTTTCGTACACGTTTTCAATTCCAGCCACATTTTATATACAGGCATATGGGAGTACGTCGCTTTTTGGATTTCACTGTAGCGTGAGCGATATATTGGTTGGAGTTATTTATGAAAAAATAATTATTTATATTTGCTTTTAATTGGCGATTTGGTTTTGGTCGAACAGTTTATATGTATTAGTTATATGCAAAGAGTGATCCATTTTGAGCTTACCTACTTTTTGAAAGAAAAAGCACAGAAACTTCAAATTTAACGGGGAATGTTTATTATCATTCGAAAGAACATTATTTGGCATTTATTTGCTGCAGATTATCTCGTTCAAATGTTGGTCACGGCTACGTCTCAGATGGTCCATCCGTTGAGTCCAATTTTCGATGACTCGTTCGAGCATTTCGACTGGTAACTGGCGAATGACACGCGTGATGTTTTCCTCCAAAGCCTGAATCGAAGCGGGATTGTCCGTAAAGACTTTAGACTTTACATATGCCCACAGGAAAAAGTGTAACGGTGGCCAATCGACCGACCCAAAACGCGAAATTAGCGCTCACCGAAGTAATTGATGGGATGTGTGGGAAGAAGCGCTGTGTTGTTGAAACTAAATGTCGCCAAGATCACGAGCTTCAATTTCAGGCATCAAAAAGTCGGTTATCATGGCGCGATAACGGTCGCCATTGACGGTTACACGTTCACACCGGCATAATTTTGGAATAAATGTAGACCGATGATTTCACCGTCCCACAAACCACATCAAACCGTTGTTTTTTCTAGATGAAATGGCGACTCTTGAATATCTTCAGGTTTCCCAACTTGATTGTTTACGCACCCTTTGAGGCAAAACGGTCCTCATCGCTGAACCAAATTTGGCTGGAAAACGTCGGATCTTCTTGGAACTTTTCAAGACCGCATAGAGTGAAGTGATATGGCTTGGGAAGGTCGAGCGGGTTCAGTTCTTGCACAATCTATATTTTATACGCTTTCAGTTTAAGATCTCGACGTAAAATGTGCCAAGACGTTTTATACGTCAGTCCGAGTTGCTATAAATGGCGCTGAACCGACTCTCCACGGTATTCGTTACACTCGCAGCTACGGCTGCTATATTTTCTTCAATTCTTGCTGGACATGGTCTTTTTGGTAGCATATTATACAAGTATAATAATGAATGGTGGGCCTCAAGATGTGTGAGGGACTAGTTCGCATATACATAGACAGACAGACAGATAGACAGACAAACATGGCTAAATCGACTTAGCTTGTCACGTTGATTATTTATTTACTGTCTTCGATGTTTCTTTCTGGGCCCTATAAACACTCGTGGTAACCTTAATATAACCTCTACAGGGGATAAAAAAGAAGGGTTCCGTTCACATGGCAGTCGGGTCTACGTAAGCCTAGTGAACCCACATTTTATGCGATCAAGTCGGCAAAATTATTTGTCTAACGTAACGGTCAAATTCTCCACACACATTTCAAGTGCGAACTGAGTATAGTCCAACGACTAACGGTTGTTATTTAATTTTTTTCCAATCCAACGACTAACGGTTGTTATTTAATTTTTTTCAGTTAAATTTATATTCAAGAAAATTATAAAAAATACAAACATATTATTTCCACTAATTAAATAGCCCTCCTCCCCCTAACTAGTATATGCCCGGATCTACATTGTGGTCACAAACTTTTTTAAAAATAAAAAGAAAAATACGCGCTGCCCTAAAATTAGATTAAACATAAATATTTGGGGATCTTATGCCACACGATTCAACCAATATGTATATATACATCCGTTCGCATGTGTAAATGCGTGAATATAAAGGCTATGGCATTCTATTTCCACGTGAGTGACTTTTTTACATTGCCGCCGTTTCTTTGAAGTGAATAAATAGATTTGCTTTTACTTTTTCGGTGCTGAAGCGTTGCGCTATTTTCGCCTAATCTATGTATTTGGCTTTATTGTATAGTGGCTATAGGCTTTAGGCCCAATTAAAGCCTTAATAAGCGTACGTGTTAAAGTGCAAAAGAGAATTGGGAAAGGCGACGAGCCATTTCTATGCTGGGAGTGCGAGTTGCTTTTACAAAGCGTTTCCTGTCAAAGCGGAAATTAAAACTGACAGTTTAGTGTTGAGCCAAAAATGCTAAAATGGTGTTGCTTGCTGTTACACATGTCATATTTTAGTGAAAATATACGTTTAAATATTCATTAGGGTGGCCCTTAACTAAGCGCTGCTTCTTGAAATCTTGTAAAAAAATAAATTTCGATGGTCATTATTTTACCGCCATTTTTTACTTTGCTTTTTCGAGATTTTAAGGGGGTATTCTACTCTAGAAATCAAACTTTGGGCAGTTTTTTTGAATTTTATTTAAAAAAAAAATCAAAAATTTTTTACTATCCATTTTTATGGTGTTTTTATTGATATCTTAAGAATGCAGAAAAAATAATTTTACAAAAAAATATTAAAAATTAAAATAATTTAAAGGGGGGGGGGGGATGGTAGAGACAGGTGTAAAAAAAAATGGCGCATCCTGGTGACATTGATCCTGACTCTCCTGGTGGTCTGAAAAAAAAAAAAAAAATCAAAAGAAATTCTTAATCAGTAAGGATGCTGTTATAGTCCGGGAACACGAAAAAATTTTTTTTTGGAAAAATGGCGACTGCCTGAAAATAAAAATCATTTTTTACGTTTTTTTTTGAAATTCCTGAATTTTTTTAAAATATTAAAAACAAAAATTTTGACAAGATGCTGTTAGGAACGATAAAGGATTAGAAGGTTCACACAAAATTTCAAGTAAATCGGTTCTGTAGAACTTGAGATAATGCCGGTACCGTGTTGAAAAAAAGTAGTTTCGAGAAAAACGCGTTTAAAGTTTAGCAGACAATTCTAGTGAACACGGACGCCACCTCACAAAATCGGCTGTATCTCCGAAAATAAGTCGAATTTTGAAAAATCCTTCCAAGGTCATATTTTTGAAAGTCTAAACTTTAAATATCTGAAATTTTTTTTTCAAAATTCTAGAGTAGAATACCCCCTTAAACTTAAAAGTTAGTTTCGGACGTCTTGAAGCAGACGAAAGTAAATAAAATTTTTAGTGCAGATATCAGCGCCTAGGTGAGGTTTTTTTTAAACGCAGTAAAATTAAATTTTCATCTCCAGGTAAAATATGCAACGTTGCGTATTTTCATAATCTCACTCTCATAGAAAACCTCATTCCTATTGGCAATGAACTAGGACAGTCGGCTTTTAAACGCTTCCCTTGAGGCGAATTTTTCACCAGCTAAATCATTCGCCATAGTCAGAAACAGGTAGTAGTCACTTGGTGCCAAGTTTGTACTATGAGAAGGCGGCATAAGTAACTCCCAACCCAGCTCTTGGAGCGTCTGGCGAGCCACTACCGGCAAAAAATTGTGACAGTTGATTTTCGTAAGCTTCTCTTAAGGTGAATTTTTCACTAGCAAAATCATTTGCCACACATAGCACACAAAGTGATTACTACCGGTTCAGTAATCAGTTGGTGTATAGTCCGGACTACAAGGTGGATGCATTAGAATCTTCCAACAAAGCTTCACGAGTTTCTGATATGTCCGTTCCCACGACAGTCGGGTCTACGTAACCGGATCGCACCGGAATTTTTTTTACCGTTCAAGGACTTTCAACACGGCAGAATTTTGCCGCTACAACAACAACAATTAGCTTTCGACGCCTCACTAACGATGCGTGCGGCTTGGCCTTGTGTTGATGGAACGCAATTTCTTTCCTATTTTCCAAAGCTGACCACTTCTGGGCGATAGCTACGTTCAGTCGGTCCAATTGTTAACAGTATAAGTTCGAATTAGAGTTCGGCCGAAGTGAAGCAGTTCCTAGTAGATGATTCCCTGCCAATCTCTCAACATACATAGTAAAACCTTTCTGACTGTCAACACTGGCTTGACCCCGACCATCTTTGCTTGACGTTGTCGTGAGTATCCCACTTTTTATCACCGGTAACTAACCGCTTCCGAAATGGATAGATTTTGTTGTGATTCAGCAGCGAATTGAAGATGGAAATTCGGTCCATGAAGTATTTTGCATCAATTCGTGTGACACCCATACATCGAGCTTCTTTTTGTGGAATGTGTAGCCTCGCGGTATCGAAACAGATTTTACATGATGGTCGGACTTGACGATTTCCATTATTTTATCGATATTTTGCCTTGAGAGCCTTTCAGAGCTTTGTCGACACTATCGATGCAAAATTGGCGAAGCCAAAATGGCGCATGATTGGCACATGCCCAGACAATACTGAGTCAAGCGATCACAAAACTCTCTGGAAAAGTGTTTTTAGTACGAAATCGTATCTTTAGATCGCCATTACACTATGTAACTCGAGAGCAATTATTCAATCCGAGTTAAAGATTACTAAAGCCATATATTGAAAGTAACGGAATTCCTTTTGCTGGACCTTATAGTTTTTAATTCGTTATGGATATTCGGATTTCGATTGAAATTTGGCATTTTTCTCCTCATACCATTATCAAGGCCAAGCATTTTAAAGAGATGCCACGTACTAGAAAAGTTTTTTAAGGGATTACATGGGTTTCCTCGGGTCTTTTTTTAACAATTTTTTTTTACACATAAAAAATGAAATATTTTATTAGGTTGGCAATAAAAACCACAAACATACACTATTAACAAAGCAATTCTGAATTTTTTTTTTTTTAATATTTTAAACTCGGCCATTGCGATGCCATTTCCGATGACCCCTCGGAAAAAAGATGCTTGAAAACTTAAGATAATATTCTAGAGATGTTGTAACGGGTGATTTTTTTGAGGTTAGGATTTTCATGCATTAGTATTTGACAGATCACGTGGGATTTCAGACATGGTGTCAAAGAGAAAGATGCTCAGTATGCTTTGACATTTCATCATGAATAGACTTACTAACGAGCAACGCTTGCAAATCATTGAATTTTATTACCAAAATCAGTGTTCGGTTCGAAATGTGTTTTATCGACAAATTTTGTTCAGCGATGAGGCTCATTTCTGGTTGAATGGCTACGTAAATAAGCAAAATTGCCGCATTTGGGGTGAAGAGCAACCAGAAGCCGTTCAAGAACTGCCCATGCATCCCGAAAAATGCACTGTTTGGTGTGGTTTGTACGCTGGTGGAATCATTGGACCGTATTTTTTCAAAGATGCTGTTGGACGCAACGTTACGGTGAATGGCGATCGCTATCGTTCGATGCTAACAAACTTTTTGTTGCCAAAAATGGAAGAACTGAACTTGGTTGACATGTGGTTTCAACAAGATGGCGCTACATGCCACACAGCTCGCGATTCTATTGCCATTTTGAGGGAAAACTTCGGACAACAATTCATCTCAAGAAATGGACCCGTAAGTTGGCCACCAAGATCATGCGATTTAACGCCTTTAGACTATTTTTTGTGGGGCTACGTCAAGTCTAAAGTCTACAGAAATAAGCCAGCAACTATTCCAGCTTTGGAAGACAACATTTCCGAAGAAATTCGGGCTATTCCGGCCGAAATGCTCGAAAAAGTTGCCCAAAATTGGACTTTCCGAATGGACCACCTAAGACGCAGCCGCGGTCAACATTTAAATGAAATTATCTTCAAAAAGTAAATGTCATGAACCAATCTAACGTTTCAAATAAAGAACCGATGAGATTTTGCAAATTTTATGCGTTTTTTTTTTAAAAAAAGTTATCAAGCTCTTAAAAAATCACCCTATAGATTTTAATAAAAATGTAATTTTTTGAAAATATATTAAGGGGGTATTCTAGTCTAGAAGCATGAATTTCAGGTAATTTTTAAAGGTTCGAAAAAAAAGGCAATTACTATTTTTACCATCCATTTTTTTATTAGTTATTTATTAATTTTTGAAGAGTAGAGAAAAAAATTAAAAAGTAAAAAATTTCAAAAATTATGAGCTGACGAAGTGGGGGGTCTCTAAAAATTTCCACGTGACCATGCCCATGATTTCATCCCTCCTAGTTATCTGAAACCAAAAAGAAAAAGATTATTAATCTAGAATAATGTCGCAATGGTCGGAACTACGAAAAGTGGGAAACATTTTTTTTTCAGAAAATGGCGACAGCCTGAAAAAAAAATTTTTTTTTTTTTGATCACTTTTTGTGACTACTTCGAATTTTTTAAAAATAATAAACATAAAAATTTTGGGATGGGGCTAGTTCCAACCATAGACAAGCCTATAAAGAAGACTCTATAAAAATTTCAAGTAAATCCGTCCAATAGAACCTGAGAAATCGTGGGTATCGTTCCGAAAAAGTCAGTTTTGAGAAAAACGCATTTAAGGTTTAGCGTTCCGGCCGAACCGGCTTAGATGCCGGGTCAGAAAAATGCCTATATCTCCGAAAATAATTTGAATTTTGAAAAATCCTCTTGTACGCAAATTCTTGAATAGTTAAACTTTAAAAATATAAAAAAAAAATCGATTTTACATTTGTCAACAATATTATAAATAGAGCATAACGGCAACACTGTTGCATAATTGGTAAACATTTATGAAATCATGGTGCATATAACTTTCAAAATTTTCAATTCATAAACTCTTATTAATTGCGCGCATTTCCTCTGTTAGTGTTTTTAATTTTATTACAAGTGGTAACCATAGTAACAAACAGTTGCTCACATGTTGCTACACGCTTACCCACAGCTCTTCAGCGTAGCCACGCATATGCACGAACAAAAATGTATAGAAATTAATGCCAGTCGCTTGAGTAACTTCTGAGCCGGAGCATAAAGCACGACGGCTCGCCGCATTGCCAATGTCCAAGCACATACTTACATACATACAAGTATATCAATGTGCTGGACTGTTATAAAAGTGTGTATGAATGGCAACTATGGTCTTACCACATACAGGTAAGTCACGCTTACAACAATGTAACGACAACAACAAGCGATTGCGCAGCATTTTCCCCACAACATAATTTATTTACATGAATTCTATGTATGTAGTATACTATGTGCGCTTGTAGTCATTGGTAGTTATATGTGTGTGTGTGCAAGTGTGCGCATTAAGCGTTTCTGTTGCCACAAAAGTGCACTGACATCGAGAAAACTGCTTTCTATTGCACATAATGTTACTGGGTATGCAGATATGTAGAGTTAAATATAATATGCGCATACATACACATACATATATATATACATATGTAAGTATATGTGTATGTAAATGCATATTAGGGTGAGAAAAAAGAAAAATACATAGAAATCGAGGGGGAAAACGTTAACTTCCTTCACAGACGTATTTCTTATAAGCATAAAAGGTTATCAAATTTGCTTTATCTTGATTTTGCTCAATCTGTTTGTAATGTAGCTTTATGCTATAGTCATCCGATATAATCATACGATCTGAACAGTTTCTTCGAAGATCTTAGCGTTGACTTATACAATAATCTGTGCCGAATTTCGTGGATATATCTTGTAAGATAACAAAGTTTTCTATACCAGAACTTGATTTTGACCAGTCAGTTTGTATGACAGCTATACGCTATAGACATCCGATCTTAACAATTTATTCGCAGGTCATAACGCTGCTTTTGGTAATAATCTATTCCAAATTTCTTGAAGATACCTTGTCAAATAAAAAAGTTTTCCGCACAAATGCTCAATTTCAATCAATTAGTTTGCTATAAGCTATCCTGTATCCGATATCGGTGGGTCCACGAAATGGCCAGTTTCTTGTGTAAGGGATTCGGAGTACGCCACATCTCGATAATCGAAGAAAACTGTCACCACAACCTTGATTTTTGACTGCTCAGACGTAGTCTTTTCGGCATCGGCTCACCTTTGAACTGATATTCGGTCTACTAATCGTCTTTTAACGGATCTTAAGCCATAGATCTAAGACTCGTGCCCAGTAATAATTCATCCTCGTAGTCGGAAAACATTGTTTCACGGACGTTAACGCGACGTTGTTTTTTGAAAAAATTTAGTGATTTTGAAACCAATCGTGCTTACACTTTTCTTAGGTCCGAATCGTCTTTCAAAAAGGTTTTCAATGATCCTTCCGATATTCCGACGATACCAATAAGATACATATCTGACTTATTGGTCGATTTTCAAGCACCAATTCCTTTATTTTATAGAAGTGTTGACCATCAATTAATGTTGATGACCGTCATGCGTTCTCAACCCTATGCGAGGGGTCTCTTTAGCTCGGCTTCAAATGAATGTTCTTTGGCTACCTAGTGGATAGTTGGTCTAAGACCGGAAGTCGTGGGCTACTTGAGCCACATGTAAAATAATCGTTTCTGGCCACTTCCAAATGAATGGCAATTAGAGAACTTTCCTCATTTGCGTGACTCCATCCTACAAAATCCAACGCAGAATAACTCCTGCCAACAGGTGCTACTTGGGACTGAGTAGGCAATTGAGAACCAAAGTCTTCTCTCGACTAACAAAAACCAAAGTTTATAAGTCACTCATTATTCCCAACCTACTATTTGGTGCAGAGGCATGGACGATGACGACATCTAATGAGTCAATGTTATGACTTTTCGAGAGAAAGGTTCTGCGAAAGATTTGTAGTCCTTTGCGTGTTAGCAGCGACGAATATCGCATTTGATGCAACGTTGGGCTGCATGATATATACGATGACGAATGGACGAAAATACTCCAGCTCTGAAAGTATTCGACTAAGTACCCGGCGGGGGAGGCTGAGGAGCAGGAAGACCTCTACTCCGTTGGAAAGATCAGGTCGAGAAAGACCTGGTTTCGCTTGGAATCACCAATTTGCAGCACATTGCGAAAAAAGAAAGGACTGGCGCGCTGTTGTAAACCCGGCTATAACTGCGTAAGCGGTGTCTACACTAGTAAAAAAGAAGGCGATTCATTTTAACCCAAACAATTTTTATGTGGCTCACCTTAATGTCCGTAAAATAAAATATGTACTCCGTTTTGTTCAGTGTGCTCACCAACGCGTGTCGAGGCGTCGATGCGTCGACTGGCAGGTCTAGGCCTGGTTTTGTGCTGGGTGTGAGGGGACGCCAAAGAAATCAGTAGACAACAGTGTTTATGTACAAATATCTACACGTATGTATGTATGTACTTGTATGTTTATATGGCTTATGGCTTTTCTACAGTTGCAAACAGATTTCAGCGCGTTTTGCTTTTTTGTATTCTAACTGTTGTCTATGCCGCCAGTTAGCCATCGCCATATCCCAGACCCGTTTGCTGACTTTTGCCTGCGTTTTGCCAACGGCCATGGCTTTCACGCTCGTACGCTTGGTTGGTGTGTGGCGGTGGTGCGTCGTACATGATACATTTGATGTGGCGGTGGTAAGTGATTTGTGGTCAGAAAGCCGTACAAACACAAACATGCCAATAAACCAAATAAATATACACATAACAACAACAATAAACGTGATAGCCGCCTATGAGTTAGCTTACTGAGGCTTGAGGCTATACGCACATACATACATACATACATACATACATACATAACATATTGTCGTATTGCGACGATCCGTCTTTGGCTAAGTTGGCCGCCGAGCCCATCTCCACACGTAACCAACCGCACCGTGGCGGCTCTTTCACTGGGACCCGCATGCAATAGTATTTCGCTCCAATGTGGTTACGTAGAACCGGACTCGATTGCTTGTCAGCGTAGAGATTACACTCGTTAACTAACTACGAGTATGTGAACTAGTATGTGCTTAGCCACATATTTAATCATTTGCTCACTGCAAGTGTACCTACATACATACTACTTATGCGCCGACTGTCGTGTCACTCAGCCGTCAATCAGTCGAAAATCGCGGTCAAGTGCTGCAGTTCTAAATACCGGCAAACAATTGCAACCGGTTATTCGTTACGTACAAGGCATAAATGCAAATACAACTTTCCCAAGTTGCAAAAAAAAATTTATCATTTTGTCGACCATAAACAGTTGACGCTGTTGGTGAATACCGAAGTGGTTTGCTAATTATTTGAGCCGGATAAAACAGAAAAGTGCGTTGTGCCAAATGCATTTAAAGTTTTCCCTTCTAATTGACTTTTAAGGAGTTTTCGTTCAATTAAATCCTTTTTGCAAGACGCTAAGAATTTCGTTTTACCGATTTTTCGTCACCAGACCGATTTAAGGTAGCTTGTTCTGCCGAAATGCGAACATGCTTAGTATATTTATTTAGTTAATATTACAAGAACAGGCGGTTTCTTACAGACCGATATGGAATTCTTGAAAACACTTACAGATAAAGAAATAATCGATTAAGACTTTAGACGAAATCATGCTAAGTCAATTACGGTACGTGCAATAGGGTTATTAGGCGGCTACGAGTTTTTGCTTTTAGACACGTCGCGAGAATGTTAAAAACAAGAAAAAAATTTAGATCGAAACTAGATTACACTTTACAGGTATATTTCTTATGGCGTAAAGGGTATAAAAAGATCTTTATCTTGATAAAATGGTCCATGGTATATGGTATATGGTCTTGGGGTCCGATCTGACCAATATGGATACCGGATATAATCTGTGCCAAATTTCGTGTAGATAACTTGTCAAATGAATAAGTTTTCCATACAGCAATTTGGCTTTGATCGGTTAGTTTGTATGACAGCCTTGGGGAGAAAAGAACGTGTGCTAAATATCAGATCGTCACCCAATAAAGTGAGGGATTAGTTCGCTTATATACAGACGGGCAGATAGATAGATTTAGCTCGTAGAATCAGTCGAAATTGTTGGTACATATTATTTAAAGAAGATCGAGAACGCGTTGATGACGAACCACGTCCAGAAGGCCATCAACATCAACTGATGATCAACACGTCAAAAAAATAAAGGAATTAGTAATTGTAATCGAAGATTAACAGTCAGAGATCTTACTGGCATCGTTGGAATATCGGAAGAATGAGTGAAAACCATTTTGAAAGATTATTTGGGCCTAAGAAAAGTGAAAGCACGATTAGTTAAAAAATTTTTTAATTTTTCGAAAAGCAGTATCGAGTAACAGGATGTTACGAAACGTATTATTACTGGCGATGATTTTTGGATCTAAGCTTAAGGCACGAAAAGAGACTATCAATTAGCCGAATATCGTGGCAAAAATGAGCGGAAGCCGAAAAGCCACCTCTGAGCAGTCAAAAATCAAGGTCATAGGGACAGTTTTCGTCGATTAACGAAGTGTGATGCACTCCGAATGCCTTCCAACCGGCCAAACTGTCAACAAGGAATACTTTGAGTGTTTTGCGTCATTTGTGTGAAGCTCTTCGTAAAAAAGAGATCGGAATTATGGGCCGACAACTCTAGGGTTTTGCACCACAATAATGCACTGTCTCAAACTGCAATGATTCTTTATGAGTTTTACGCCAAATTTTCAAGTAATATCGTGCCACAACCACCTTATTCGCCTGATTTTAACTTCTGGCTATTCAGCAAACTCAAACGACCGGTTTCAGCAACTGCTTCGAGGATTGGAAGAAAACGTTGGCACAAGTGTATTAGTGCTAAGAGGGGAGGCCGACAAAGATTTCGAAGAATAAATTAAGAATTTTAAAATTGTGAACAAAGCCTTATGCGTTTTGCTCATAGCAGTATATGCAAACTATAGTCTCCGACGGTTTGTTCTGAGTGTTACAAACTTCTTGGCAATGCGACTGCGAAAGTTTCGGTGATTGATTAGCTTTCGCAAAGCACCCTTAACCACAAGATCAATCATCCTGTTGCACATCCAATGTATACAGCGAAACTCCTACTGACTCCCAATGTTTTGCTATTGCGACAAAGTGTCTTTAAAACCTTGAAACCGTCTTAAAATGTATGGTAATTCAGCTGTGAGCAACCACCGATACTATGTTTATCAAAGATTAGCTCGCTGTAACTGATAGCGAGGCAAGGTATTGCTTATCTAATCTGATCTAGAATCTCGAGTGCATGCTAGTGAGTTCAAGGCCAATGTCGCGGACCTGCTATCGGTTTTGTACACTTTTAATTTGATTTCCTTTTTTAGGCAGTGGAAAATATCGGAAGTCGGAACATTAATCCGCTAAATCTAACCTACGCCCAACTTCAGAATTTTCCACGGAACTAGCTGTTTAAGCATTAATTAGTAGAAATGATATGGTACGAACTCTCGAAAGCCTTTTCTGCTCTATATGTGTCAGTTTTCTCATTGTTGAGGGTACTGCGTCGAATATTTTCAGAGCTGGAGTGTTTTGGTTCATTCGGACGACATGACCTCGCCATCGTAGCCGCTGTCTTTTAATTCGCTAAACTATGTCATTGTCGTCTTATATCTCATACAGCTCATCGTTCCATCGAATGCGATATTCGCCGTGACCAATGCGCAAAGGACCACAAATTTTCCGCAGAACCCTTTTCTCGAAAACTCGTAACGTCAACTCATTAGATATTGTTATCGACCATGGCTCTGCACCATATAGCAGGATGGGAATAATGAGTTTGGTTTTGTTCATTGAGCGAGGACTTTGCTTCTCAATTGGCTACTCAGTACGAAGAGCACCTGTTGGCATGAGTTATTCTACGTTGGATTTCGATGCTGATATTGTTGTTGGTGTTAGTACTGATTCCAAGATAGATGAAATTATTTACGACTTTGAAATTATGACTGTCAACAGTGGTGTGGGAGTCAAGTCGCGTGTGCGAGGACTGTTTGTTTGATGACAGGAGATATTTCGTCTTGCCCTCGTTCACTATCAGACCCATTTGCTTCGCTTCTCTGTCCAACTTGAAGAAGGCAGAACTAACGTTGCGGTTGTTATGGCCAATGATATCGAGAATCGACATGCACCACTTATAATATGGATCTGGTGAAAATCCAGGTCCAGGCATCCAAGAGTATCTGTCTAGTCTGTGCACCCACCGTCCTTCGGGTAAGGTTTGCTACCTTTGCTGCCACATTGTGAAGCTTTGGATTCTCTCTGCTCTTTTGGCTTAATTGTATTCCCCATTTTTAAAATAAATTAAAAAAAATGTTAAAAATTGAAAAAAAATATTTTCGAGGTTAGAACTAAGGTAGGGCGTCTGAAAAGTCACTTGGACTCGCTGTCATTTTATTATAGTTCCACAAAGAAAATTTCAGCCACTTTTTCTTACTAAAATTGGTTTAAACTGTTGATCTTTCTATGATTTTCGTTGGGTCAATGAGCGCTTCCAACGGGTTTCACGCATTTTTATACCCTAAACAGGGTATACTAAGTTTGTCACGAAGTTTGTAACGCCCAGAAGGAAAGATCGGAGACCCTATGAAGTATATATATAAATGATCAGTATATCGAGCTGAGTCGATTTAGCCATGTCCGTCTGTCTGTCTGTATATATATGAACTAGTCCCTCAGTTTTTAAGATATCATTTTGAAATTTTGCAAACGTCATTTTCTCTTCAAGAAACTGCTCATTTGTCGGAACTGCCGATATCGGACCACTACAAAATATAGCTGCCAAACAAACTGAAAGATCGGAATCAAGTTCTTGTATGGAAAACTTTCACATTTGATAAGATATATTCACGAAATTTGGTATAGAGTATTTTCTAAGGCAACAATGTAATCTCCGAAGAAATTGTTCAGATCGGTTAACTATAGCATATAGCTGCCATACAAACTGAAGGATCGGAATCAAGTTCTTGTATGGAAAACTTTCACATTTGACAAGATATATTCACAAAATGTGGTTCAGATTATTTTCTAAGACAACAATGTAATCTCCGAAGGAATTGTTCAGATCGCATTACTATAGCATATAGCTGCCATACAAACCGAACGATCGGAATCAAGTTCTTCTATGGAAAACTTTCACATTTGATAAGATATATTCACGAAATTTGGTATAGAGTATTTTCTAAGGCAACAATGTAATCTCCGAAGAAATTGTTCAGATCGGTTAACTATAGCATATAGCTGCCATACAAACTGAACGATCGGAATCAAGTTCTTGTATGGAAAACTTTCACATTTGATAAGATATATAAACGAAATTTGGTATAGATTATTTTCTAAGACAACAATGTAATCTCCGAAGGAATTGTTCAGATCGCATTACTATAGCATATAGCTGCCATACAAACCGAACGATCGCAAGCAAGTTCTTGTATGGAAGACTTTCGCATTTGGCGTGGTATCTTCACGAAATTTGGCATGGATTACTGCTTAAGGTCACAATATAATCTCCAAAAAAAATTTTCAGATCGGTTAACTATAGCATATAGCTTCCATACAAATTGAACACATAGTTACTAACGGAAATGCATCTATGAAGGGTATTTAGATTCCGAAATTAACGTTTTTTCTTGTTGAAACATTTATTTAAAAAATAATAAAAAAAACACCACATGAATTACCACACGCCGTGCCACCCCGTATGTAAGCATCTAAATCCTCTATCCACTTCATTGCTAGGCATAAAAATAAAATCTATTCGTCAGCACCTCGATCCAACGAGGCGCCTGGCAATCAAATAAAAATCCACAGCAAGTGTGTCATGTGCAACAGCAACTTGGCCAGCACACACACACACGCAGAAGTGTACGCGTATCATGTGTGTGCATGCAGAGCGGCAGAGAGCATGTGTCACTTGTTGCTGTATGTTACAGCCTCTGTTGCAGCAATCAAGTGTCCTACTTCGAATGCAGCCGGTGTAAATGACATTGTTTACTTTGTTGGTTGTTTTTGTTGTGCATATACTATACGTGTATATTTGTGTACGTTTCTTTGTCTATTGGCGATTTGTTTATACAAAACTACGTCGGTTCGTTGCTTGTAATTTGTGTTTGTTGTCATTGTGCCTGCCATTGTAGAAAGGCGGGTGCATGCAACATGGTGCAAAGAATAATACCAAAACAAAACAATTTACGATTGCACAGCTGGTTTGGTGGCTCGCATGCTGTTGGACGCTACAGAAATGCTGTTGTGATAAATGGCTTTGCCTCTGTGTGTGTCTCTTCGAACGATGGCGGGAATTATACCTTCCTATGTTTGAGGAATTCTTTATTGAACTACGAAATTTGAAATTTGTTATTTCAAAAAAAAAAAAAAAAAAAAACTCAAAATTTTCAATAAGAAAGAACGATGTTCGTTGTATTTTTATTCATTCTTTCGTAGAGCTCAAACATTTTGTGGTTCCATCTAATTCGATATTCACGCTCATGCGGACGGCTCCAAAGTTCGTGCAAAGGGAAGTCCTCCCGAATGCTTTAAGTTCTTTCTTAACTCTGTTCGTCTTTCTTCATGTTTCGGCTCGGTATAATAGGACGGGAATTGTACCATGCTCATAGAACCCTCGTCCCTGTGAGCCTAAAACTTGGATGGTCTATTTTCACAAGCTTCTTTGAGGCGTAAAAGTCACCAGAAAAACCATTCGTCAGAGTTAGTAACAGTTAGTAATCATTTGGTGATAGGTCCGGTGGTTGCATAAAAACCTTCCAAGCAAGCTTCCAAAATTTCGGGTGAGTGGCTCTCAGTGTGTTTGGCCAGGCGTGGTCCTGAAAGAACAAACTCTCCTATTGACCAAAGCTGGCCGCTTTTGGGTGATTAGTTCCTTCAGACGGTCCAAATATTTATACTACAGGTACAAATTAAGAGTTCGGCCGAAGCGGAGCAGCTCATAGTAGCTGATTTCTTGTTAATCACACCAAACACGTAGCGAAATCTTCCTGACCGTCAAGCCTGGCTTGGGCGGCCGGCTCATCGTGATTTGAACACGACCTTTTCGCTTGATATTGGTTAAGCGACCTACTTTTCATCACCAATAAATATCCGTATTAGAAATGGATCGGTTTTGTTGCGATTCGGCAGCAGTTCGCAGGTTTATGTAGAATCCACGCATCGACTACCTTTTTATGCAGTGTATAGCCCCTGGATAATCGGAACGGTGCTTACATGATGGTCGGATTTTTCATAATTTCATCGATAGCTCCGAAAATCGAAGGCCAAAAATCAGTTATAAGCAACCGAGTTTTATTCGCTACAACAAGGGCTAGCTAGACAATGATAGAAATAGAGATTGCGACATTTCCGTTCCACTACTTCGACAGGAATAGGTGCGATGTATAATTGGAAATTGATGAGTTGTAAAATGTGAGGTTAGCTTAAGAGGTCAATCTTAACAGCGAACTCACTTGGTTAGCTTAGAATGCCGATCTGTTGTGTTACCTAAGACTGCCATGAAATTGTAAGGGTCTTAACAAATTGCCGAAGGTAAGACTGCCGAGATGTTTCATACGCAGTCTTGGAAAGGCTGAAAAATGAAGGAGGAAGTGTCTGATATTCCTTCCTCATCGTCCTCCATACAACTTGACAACTTTCGTCCACTAAAAGTAGAACAGATTACAGATTCACTTCGTACGTAAGCTGTATTTCGGAAAAGAGGGACTGCGCATTTAAATGGCTTCGGAAGTCAGCTGTTAACAATATGTCCTCATTTCATTCTAGTTCAAACTAGTGTCTTAAGGGGGTATTCTAGTCTAGAAGCATGAATTTCAGGTAATTTATAAAGTATCGTAAAAAAAAGGCAATTAATATTTTTGCTAACATTTTTTTTATTAGTTGTTTCTTAATTTTAGAAGAGTAGAGAAAAAAATTAAAAACTAGAAAAAGTAAAAAATTTCAAAAATTATGAGCTGACGAAGTGGGGGGTCTCTAAAAATTTCCACGTGACCATACCCATGATTTCAACCCTCCTAGTTATCTGAAACTAAAAAGAAAAAAAGATTATTAATCTAGAATAATGTCGCAATGGCCGGAACTACAGAAAAGTGGGGAAAAAATTTTTCACAAAATGGCGACTGCCTGAAAAAAAAGTTTTTTTTGGATCACTTTTTCTGACAATTTCGAATTTTTTAAAAATAATAAAAATAAAAATTTTGGGATGGGCGCTGGTTCCAACCATAGGCAAGCCTATAAAGAAGACTCTAAAAAAATTTCAAGTAAATCGGTTCAGTAGAACCTGAGAAATCGTGGGTATCGTTCCGAAAAAGTCAGTTTTGAGAAAAACGCGTTTAAAGTTTCGCGTTCCCGCCGAACCAGTTTGGATGCCGGGTCAGAAAATGCCTATATCTCCGAAAATAATTTGAATTTTGAAAAATCCTCTTGTACACATTTTCTTGAATAGTTAAACTTTGAAAATATAAAAAAAAATTTCGATTTTTCTTTTAATTTCTAGACTAGAATACCCCCTTAACCCTCTAATGCATGAATTTTTGTTTCGACTGTGATTTTTATATTAGACTATATTCAGGTCTGTGAAGACGAATCTGATGTTAGTTTTTCGATTTGTCAATTTGTGTACCTTTTACAGGTAAAATAAAAATCCCGCCTCAAGGCGGACCTATGCATTAACCCTTATTGTTCATATAAATTTATGTTTTCATTTCTTCTTTATTGTGATATTTGAAAAAACAATCTTTTGCCGTTGAATTGCATAAATTAATTTTACATTTAATGCAAAATGCCTGAGTTTCTGATTTGCATCCACGAAATTTGCACATTTTTTTGCCTGAGCGGTCCAAAAACTTACACCAGTGTCCTATTTGATCGTATCTTATATTTTCTGATAGGTGATACGTCTTTTTAGCTTTTGGTGGAGGTGTTAAAGACGATGGACGACCACGTTTTACAGGTTTTGTCGAACCAATCAAACAAAGTGTTTCTGCCACTTCTGATCTGAAGTCAGGAAGTTTACACTTTAGGACGTCCTTATTTAGTCGGTTATAAAGACAATATGCATTCACCATACTCACGTCCAGCATGTGGTAAAATAATTTATTTGTCCATTTTCTGGTTTTCATTTTTATGTGGTATCGACCAATCAATCCGTCAACCAAATCCACACCACCCATATGCTGGTTGTATTCTTTCACAATAGCTGGACAATCCACCTCAACATTTTGTTTCAATTTTCGATCCCAACGATTTGCCTTTAAGGAATATGAACTTTCATTATGTACAATTGCATCTGTTCCTACGTAGGTGGATAACAGACGAACTGCTCTTGTGTCGTACCACAAAACGCTGCTTATGTCTACTCCAAAAACACTTCCCACGTATTCTTCATTATACCCACGTGCTACTTTTTTTGATTGCAGCTCTGCGTCTGTGGAAAGTTTTATATTTGGTACTCGATTTCCTCGCACTGTACCTAAACTGTGAATTCCGCGACTTCTCATATATAATAGCAATCCCAATGAGGTATAAAAGTTGTCAAAGTAAATAATATGATTGGCATTGTTTGGTATGACTTGTGACAACCTAACTACAACATTGGATGCAGCACCAAGATCTGGACAATTTGGCAAAATTTTGTTATCGCCGGCGCCACAATAAACTTCAAAGGAATACGAATATCCAAAGGAATCGCAAATCACGAATAGTTTCGCTCCCCATTTGTGAGGTTTTGCTGGCATATATTGCCTCACTGGGTTTCCACTCATTTTCGTGGCACACATTTGCTCATCAACGCAAAGTCTCTGCCGCATTGGAACTGAAGAAAAACGTTGGTTGAAATGTTTTACTAGCGGCCTTATTTTATACAAGAGGTCATAACCAGGTTGACCTTTCTCTATACGAGACGCATCATTATTGAAATGCAAGTGGTTTCTAATTTCTTCAAATCGATTGCATGTCATGGATAAACGTATCGGATCTAATCCGTATTGTCCCCAATATGAGCGACTGTTAGGAAAGCGATAAACAGACGTAAACAACAATATTCCCAAAAACTTACGCAGCTCTTGGTGATCGATACAAAACTTTGAAGATATATCTTTTTGCTTGGCATACAAGTTCATCTGTAAGGCTATTGCCTGCAAAATTTTTATTAAAAATTTAATAAACTGTTATATATTAGAAATTACCTTCAGAAAGTCTTCGGTCACAAAATATGCAAAGCAGTCGTAAGGTGTTTTTAAACATTTTAAAAAATCCGGCATGTCCTGGCCTTGAAAAGCCAAATCTGCAACACTCAGCTGAAGTTTTTCTTCTTCCAAAGAATCGATCTTATCGCACTCATATCGTTTCTCAAATCACTTGCAGCTGGTAGGACTCCGATTTTTTCTTGCGATTCTAATGCTTTGTGCACAGAACGTGTCACTGTCGACGGTAAGAATACACTAGAAGTAACGTCACAAACAGGCAATGGAGGAATCGGTGGCAGCTCAATTATTTCAGCATTTTCTTCAAAGTCTGTCACATTCAAACTGCATTCGATTGCGTTTCGCATCATTTCTGAGGAGTTTAGCATTGCATCAATGATCGTATCATTTTCCGGTAGTGAGTAGGTTGGATCCATATCAGAATCGTCACTATCAAAATCGCATTCATTGTCGGAAGTATCAGTTACCAATTGCGACTCTTCGAAATATTGTCGAATTTCTTCATCCGTCATATGGGTCTTAGAATAACGCGACATATCTGATTATTATTCAATAATAAAATAAGAAAAATTTTCAATTGTATCACAAATATTTCATTTTACTTGAAAAAGGTAGGCAGCGCAATGCATGAGTCCGCCTCAAGGCGGAGTTCAATATTTTCGAATTTACTCACCTGCTATTAGTTTTTTTATTATAAATCGAACACTATCATAAAGAGCACAAAATTCCACACCCGTAAGTATTTTTTTCAACTTGAAACGACACAAGAATTTATATTTCTTGTTGTTCAGAAAATTGTGTTGATTGCAAAAATAATTAAATTGGCGGGAAAGTGCTAATCTGTCACTTCAAATTGACAGTACGTCAAAACTAGAAGTAGTATTGCCAATCTGAAAAAACCATTACGTAAGTTGAACTTTAAGCGTTCTTTTGAAAAAAAATCCGAATTTTAATATTAAAAGAAATATTTTATATCTGATTTTGAAAACACCCCGTCTGTAGGCAGGCATATGCACTAGAGGGTTAACTAGCAGAGCATTGGAGAAGGTGACATTTTATTGCAACTCCCGCTTTCCTGACATCTAGTCGTTCTGCTTTTCCAATAAGACGTTTATAACTCATATATCCGTGCCTGCTTATAGCTACTTGTATGAATAGTGATTGAGTACATATAAACAAATAACGGTTATTTCTCAGATAAACACTCTCTAAATAGCTTCTTCGTTATACAAGAACCAATCGTAGTTTACAAAACCCAACGCCACGACGAAACAGTGTCATAAAGTGCTTTCGAAAAAAGAAGAAAAAAAGGACTCCAGCAATTAAGTTGGTCACTCGTGAAAACAAAGGAATGGGGAGCAGCACACTGTAAATAGCTTAGATTGATGCGTCTTAGTAACTGTTGTCTAAGCATGTTTGCATTAATAAATGAACTTTAGTTCCGTCAACAACAATGGTCGAAGCTTGTGTATGAGTGTTTGCGCACTAATTGGAGTAACTTTCAAAAGAGACCGAGACCGGCAAACGAACGCCTATAAGCGATTTGTGATCAAAGTTAAATGACTTAAATGCCGTCTCAAGCTATTCATTGAAGCGCTTTGAAGTGAAAATTGACAGCCACCCAACAGGCAGCGACGCATGCAAACGCCAATGAGTTTTCACAAGGCACAGTCTTTTTTTGGCGCAGCGGCTGTCAAGCGTTGGGAACGAAGTACAGATGTTTGGGGGGAAATGTGTTGGTAATTGCTGATACTACGCGAGCATGAATGGGTTTCCCGAATGTACACACATGCACAAGGCATTTGTGAGATTCGACTTTGCCAATCGGCTTCCCAGTTGGTCAGCAGTGCATCTCAGCGTTGCATGCCTTCCTGTCATGCTCTTGAGTCTGTCGAATAATTTGCTTCAACTGCTGGAGTTCTTTGGAACTGGTTTATGCATCTTCAATTACTGTTAAGCTAACTTGAAGCGCTTTGTCGAAGACTTCCTGTTAGTTTTTGCTATGTGTGTGTGTGTGTGTGTAATATACCGAATGTTGCGAATTTGAAGACGCGTACTTGTGTCGTAGCGTATACTTTATGATTATGCGGTTGTGCAGACGCGCTCGTCGTAAGTGGAACGGAACTGATTTATCAGCTTGTGCCAAGTGCATTTGCATTTTAATATACTTTATTTATATGCAAATACTTTGTATAAATATGTATATGTATACAGTTTTGTAAATCCGATTACATTTGCATGCATTTTCGCACTTCTCACGCTCTTATGCTCATGGGTCAGGTACGCAAGAATGTGGCATGAAATAAAAAAGTAAACATGATTTTCCAATTCCGCACACTTACCGTTATAAATAGAAATTATGGTAGATTGAAGTTTAGCGAAAGGGAGACGAGGCCCTAACTGCCCCTGACCTCTCAGTTCCTTCAAGACTGGTTTGAAGTAATAGACTCTAGAGGAAGACCTCAGTTCTTCGAACATAAGCAACATCAAGTTAATGTGGCGTACTGTTGACGGTGGTTAGACCAAAAATCTTCTACTTCTAGGAGTGTGGGAACTTAGAAATATTGTAGGGGTCATCATAGAGCATCAGCCTTAAGATCCGAATTACAGAAAATGGGAAAAGCTGAGTATTTGGCGGAGGATGATGAGATACCGGAACATTATCTATGCGACTGCCCAGGCTTCAGCCGGATGAAATGGGATATTTAAGGGTTGTTTGAAGCAGTGGCCTTCGAACACAAGCCACATAAAGTTAATATGGGGTAGTCTTGATGGTGGTTAGACCAAAAATCTCCGACTTCTAAGAGTGAGTAGTCATCACAGGGCACCTAACCTTAAGATCACAACTTCGGAAGATTGAAACAATGGATTCGGCGGAATGCAGTGCATTAGGCGGAAGATGATGAGACACTGGAACATAAACTACGCGAATGCCCAGGCTTCAGCCGGATGTGATGGGCTATATTTCCCGGCTCGCAATGCTCCAACCTTAGATTTAGGTTTGTTTTACCAAATCCTTTGAATTGCTGGACAAAGCTTAATTTGGTTACCATCCGGGAGCACAATGGACCTAATGATGATGGCTAGGTTAGGTTAGATGGCTGATTCTCCAAACTGAAGCAGGCAGTTCGACGGCTTCGTGCAGTCCATTGCGCAGCCAGATAAAAACTGCTATAGTTGGATACTTAATATCGACAAAGCGCCTTGAATATATAGCTTTACTTCCATTTTTATCTACATAGATTGATCATCTAGATGGCTAAAATTATGAGATCCGAGGTGTTTTAACCTCGATCTAGCAAAGGTGGCATGCTCGGGAGCGAAGTGGTGAGATGTTTATATCTCATTTTCTTCAAAGCAGTTTATGTAAACGGTTTTGGGTGAAGTTTTCAGTCTTACCGTATGCATCCCGTTTGGAAAGTGTCCTGTTCGTACTCCTGCAAGTAATACAAGGTGAACTTTGTTGAGGACAAAGAGCTTACTAGACGGCTTAGGATTTACCTTGAAGAACCTTGCAATGGAACAGTTGCTAAAAGTGGAAGTAGAAGCAACCCAGTACGTTAACGAGCGAGCTATTCAACCTTGTAGTTTCTTGCAATTCCGTTGTGGTCAGGCAGCCGAGCCAGTCTAATCATAAAAGTACTCGATGCCAGAGAAAAGTAGTTTGGACATCTCTTTCGGTAGTCTCAGATGCATCCCAGGCACCCGAACGAGTCTAAACATGTAAGAACTCGATGCCAAAAAAAGTAGTCTCAACATCTCTTTCGATAGTCTCAGACGCACGGTCAGCTAGTTCAAGGTTAATAACGCCAACCTTCTGTCCGAATGGATATTCACTATTCTGAAGGTGGCTGCGCTCCGGAGCAGTATATCTATTGCTATCACTTTCACTGTAAAAAACGCTGCAGGGGTCAGAAAGTCCGAACTGGAGCTGATGGATAGCTCCCGATAGTATACTTTTCCATCAACCTTTACCGCTAAATATAGGGTTATATATATAAGTATGCATATACTTGTATAAGTGATCGAGGAAAGTTGAACTCCGGGTGGCTGCCTCTTGGTCCGTCCGTCCAACCTTTCATCCGTCCAAGCTGTAACTTGAGTAAAAATTGAGATATCTTGAAGAAACTTGGACTATGCGGGTTCCTTAGTATGAAAAAATTTACGAGTTGGATGATGGGTGTAATCGGATCACTGCCACGCCCCCAAAACGCTATTAATCGAAAGTCAATAAAGTGCCATAACTAAGCTCTTAGTTAAGATATAAAACAATGTGGGAAAAAATTTTCAAAATGTGGGTGTGGTCCGCCCTCTAATAACTTTAATGTACATATCTCTGAAACCACTTAAGATACAACAACCAGGGCATTAATGGAGCAGGTGTGAAAATTGGACGATGGGCGTGGCACCGCCCACTTTTTGGTGGAATGACATAAGTATCTCAGGACCGAACCGACCGACTTCGACTAAATTTAGTTAAAATGCAGCTGTGAGGCGTTTTTTTCTGGTTCTCTCTCTCTCTCTCTCTTTCTATAAAATATACCATACACATACCATATACTAAATTTTCGCAGCAGTTTTCATGTCTCTATTTAGTTTTCCACGGCAGTGGCCACCCAGCGACTGTTATTTGTGCACTTGTATATGCTGCCAAATGAGCATTCCAAAAATATTTTGGACTATTCACCCCAACATTGCACATTTCACACGAAATTTACATATTTTTAGTGCGTGAGTGATTTAGTATGAGTTTCACTTAGCACTACTGAGGGCAAAGTTCCGTAGAACATAGCGCATTGTAATTTTTAGTTGGTGACTGAGTGGCGGACTAGCCCATTTTGACACTTGTGCACAGATGGGTGTGTTGCAACTAGCGAGCTTAGTAGCGCTTCAGCGTGCACAGTCCAACAATAATATTGCTTAAGCAAATAGAGTCATGCAAATGTATGCCATACATACATATATTTATATATAAATATGCATGTGTACATGAGTGAAATTCTATATTTTGTTTATAATATGTACTTTCCACGTGTGGAGTGGAAACTTGTCTGGAACGCGTTGCTATTATTGATTGACCCAAATATATCGTTTCCACCACTTTGGTGTTTCCATATACCGCACTGAAATGCGAGTTTGTTGACACGCACAGCACGAGTGGCGGCGAGTCCTTTTCTGTTTCTAAGTAGAAATAGTATATCGTCACCTAAAATGCAAAATAACGTAACATGACTTTTCATAAGCTACCTGGCGAAGCAAAAAAGTTATAATAGAAACCACTAATTGAAAGAAAATTTGAGTGTTGGTTATAAAGTGGTTATATATTGGTTATCATACAATCATATTTTGGTTATATATTGATTATCATGCATACATATTTTGGTTATATACTGGTTATCATACACTCATATTTTGGTTATATATTGGTTATCATACACTCATATTTTGGTTATATATTGGTTATCATACATTCATATTGAAACAAAATTAAAGTTTTTGTTATAAAATGGTTCTATATTGGTTATTATATCTGAGAACGATTTTCAATTTTTTTTGATGATACGTTGTTTTGCCTTTTAGGTGACGAAATACTGTATACACATACTATGTACATTTACACTGGCGCTTATTAGCTGTATTCACAACTTGAATTAGTTACGGCCTCACTTTTTTTATTTGCTTGAGTTGATATCGATTAACAATTAGCTGTGATTTGAAATAATAAATTCCTGACAAATTCCAGTCACGCTAGTGGCGAGTAACAATAACTGAAACGTTAGGTTTTTAGTATATAAAAATATTGTAATGGGGCTCGTACTGGATATTGGAACGTTTATAAAACTTGCAGGAATCAAAGCCAGTTAATTCCATTAAAGTTTAAGTTTAGTTAACCAGAGGATCAGAATCCAAGCAATTTTATACATACATACATATCTTTATATTTTTACTGTGCCCAAAAAAGGTGACATTGTATTTATTTTGAAAATCTTTATTTATTCTTCCAAATCAATTTCAACCCCTTCAAAGTAATCCCCTCCCGATGCAATGCACTTATACCAACGGACTTTCCAATCTTCGAAACACTGGTTGTAGTCACTTTCCGGGATGGCCTTCAGTTCCGTCTACGCTGCGGCTTGAATCTCCTCTATCGTATAAAAACGGTATCCCCGGAGCGCTCTTTTGAGCTTGGTGAACAGCCAGAAGTGGCACGGCGCTAGATCAGGTGAATACGGTGGTTGCAGAACGATATGGGTTGAGTTTTTGGCGAAATGATCACGAATTACCAGGGCAGTATGGGATGGTGCACTATCGTGGTGTAAAAACCAAGAATTTTCTTTCCACAATTCCAGCCTTTTTAGGCGGATAGCGTTACGCAAACGACGCATAACGTTCAAATAATATTCCTTGTTGACTGTTTGACCGTTTGGAAGGAATTCATAATGCACAACACCACGATAATCGAAGAAAACAGTCAACATGACCTTGATTTTTGAGCGACTTTGGCGCGATTTTTTTGGTCTCGGCTCTCTTTTGGCACGATATTCGCTCGATTGATCGGTTGTTTCAGGGTCGTAAGCATAGATCCAAGTCTCATCGCCAGTTATAATGCATTTCATGACACCCTGGTAGTCGGAAAGCATCGTTTCACACACTTTAACGCGACGCCTTCTTTCCAAAAAATTCAATGTTTTCGGTACCAGTCGAGATTTGACGCGCTTGAGGCTCAAAACACCCTTCAATATGGTATTGGCTGAGCCTTTCGATATGCCAACTTCATCAGCAAGGTCTCAAATTGTTAATCGACGGTTTTTCAACACCAAATCTTTGGTTTGTTGAACGTGAGCTACGTCGGTTGAGGTTGATGGTCGCCCTGGACGCTCTTCGTCTTCGACACGTTCACGGCCGGCTTGGAACTCACTATACCACTTGTAAACATTTTTTTTAGACATAGCCTCATCACCAAAGGCTTTCCGGACCATCCTCAACGTATCCGCAGCAGAAAATTGATTCCGTAAACAAAATTTAATGCAAATTCTTTGCTCAACAAATTTCGACATCGCAAAAAATGAAAAACTCACTTTTAGCAGCTCACAAAACGACACGTATCTCAAACACTAATGAATATTTTTACATGAAATTTGACATAAATGTGACTGAGAGTACTACCAACCTAAAAAAAAAAAAAATAATTCTCCAAATCCTTCGATGCGCGCAGTTTAAATTCAAATGTCACTTATTTTTGGGCACAGCATAGTATATTTCTTGTGTGATGCGAGATGCATCGGGCAATTGCTTCCCAAAGGAAAAATATCAAAGATTTCGTATCCAAAAATTTTGTGAATGATGTCTAAATATATACCAATAAACCTTAGAAATTTTGAAATCCTCAAAAAAATCGATTTTTTGAAGCCTCTAAAGCAGGCTCCCCCCTTAACACACGAAATGTTTTTTGATCCAGTTTTTTAAACTAACACAACTCTCTTCATCCAAAATGCTATATCAGATTAACTAACAGCTCCTCAGTTGCCACATATGCATACGTATTTGAAGCTAGGAAATGACTAGAAATGATATGGACGGGTCCCCTAGTACTATATTTAACCCATACACTGATCAACATACATCATTATACACTGATTGCCAGTCACTTGGGAGTGGCCATTAACAATTCTTTTACATATGGCTTAAGCAGCTCATGCCTTCCGGTCTTAGACCAAGTATTGTCGCTGGGTTTGGAGTAGGGAAATATGCCGAAAATGCTGTTTTCGATTTTTCACCTTCGATAGAGCACCAAACAAAAACTAAAGGGGGATTCATTTCGAGGTTACCTACTCTTTTGACGAAAAAAAAACCCAGGAACTTCAAATTTGGCGAAGAATATTTATCATCACTTAAAAGGACATGCTTTGGCATTTATTTTTTGTATCTCTTACAAATGTTGGACGGGGCTACGTCTCGTTCGAGCATTACGACTGGTAACTGGCGAATGACATTCCTGATGTTTTGCTCCAAGACCTGAATCGAAGCGGGCTTTTGAATCTTTTCCTATTGCTCTTTGTCCCAAATGCGGCAACTTCGCTTGTTTACCTAACCATTGAGCCAGAAATGAATTTAATCGCTGAACAAAATTTGACTTGAAAACGTCGGATCTTCTTGGAACTTTTCAAGGGCCACTAGAATGAAGCGGTGTCCCTTTAGGAAGGTCGATGAAATGCCAAACAATACTGAACAAAAATAACATGACAGCTTGACACGACTCACGCGTGATCTGTCAAAACTACGCTATTGTAAAAAGTACCTCCACTTGGATCATCGTTATTTGAGAAAATTTCTTAGAAACCAGACTTATTATAACGGGTGATTTTTTTGAGGTTAGGATTTTCATGCAGTAGTATTTGACAGATCACGTGGGATGTCAGACATGGTGTCAAAGAGAAAGATGCTCAGTATGCTTTGACATTTCATCATGAATAGACTTACTAACGAGCAACGCTTGCAAATCATTGAATTTTATTACCAAAATCAGTGTTCGGTTCGAAATGTGTTTCGCGTCCGTGTCCGATGAGCGATGAGGCTCATTTCTGGTTGAATGGCTACGTAAATAAGCAAAATTGCCGCATTTGGGGTGAAGAGCAACCAGAAGCCGTTCAAGAACTGCCCATGCATCCCGAAAAATGCACTGTTTGGTGTGGTTTGTACGCTGGTGGAATCATTGGACCGTATTTTTTCAAAGATGCTGTTGGACGCAACGTTACGGTGAATGGCGATCGCTATCGTTCGATGCTAACAAACTTTTTGTTGCCAAAAATGGAAGAACTGAACTTGGTTGACATGTGGTTTCAACAAGATGGCGCTACATGCCACACAGCTCGCGATTCTATGGCCATTTTGAGGGAAAACTTCGGACAACAATTCATCTCAAGAAATGGACCCGTAAGTTGGCCACCAAGATCATGCGATTTAACGCCTTTAGACTATTTTTTGTGGGGCTACGTCAAGTCTAAAGTCTACAGAAATAAGCCAGCAACTATTCCAGCTTTGGAAGACAACATTTCCGAAGAAATTCGGGCTATTCCGGCCGAAATGCTCGAAAAAGTTGCCCAAAATTGGACTTTCCGAATGGACCACCTAAGACGCAGCCGCGGTCAACATTTAAATGAAATTATCTTCAAAAAGTAAATGTCATGAACCAATCTAACGTTTCAAATAAAGAACCGATGAGATTTTGCAAATTTTATGCGTTTTTTTTTTTTAAAAAGTTATCAAGCTCTTAAAAAATCACCCTTTATCAGCTGTTCAAATATATAATGGTAAAGCGGTTAAGTGTGAAGTTGGCTGTGAAAAAATCAGCTGTTTTCTTCAAACGAAGTTACTTAGTGAACGTCCCGAGGATATATCAAGTCATTGGAGCACTTTTTAGCCACTCACTTGAAACATAATGACACTATTGTTTTTATTTGTGCAACCAAGAATTATTTCAGCACAATTAATAATTAATTTTAATAACCCTTTTATTTAAAATAATAATTAAAATAATTACATAAATTAAGTCAAGTCGTGCTACATTTACCAAATAAGTGGTTATGAATGTTTGTGCAAAAAACTTCATTAATGCCGGTTGAGTAAAAAATTCAGTAAAACAAACAGTAATTTGTTAATTAATTTTGTTTTTGTTTTAGTTTCTCTTTCACTTGATATTTCATTGCGTTTTTTGCACGCTCGTAAATTCGAAAGCGGCTACTGTTTGCATCATTCATTTCGTGTTGACATCACTGAGGCTGGTGCAAAGCCCGAGCCAACGACGGGCGTGTCGTCAAAATGCACACACACATACATGCATACATATGCAAACACTTATGATCTCATTGTAAATGACATAATTCGCCGCCGAAATTGTCCCATTCCGAATTGCCAAAAATTGTTGTTATTATTTTGCAATTTTCGGCAGTTCACTTGCACAGCACTACATGTGAACTAAGTATATGTCGGTATATATGTATTTATGTATTTAATGTCAAGGATATATTATTTACTTGTCATTGTATTTCGCGACAATTTAAAAGCGATTAAATTCTAAATTGTGCTAATTGAGGAGATAAGCAAAATTTTGTTTGTCTTCCAAGTTTTGAGAATGAAACTTTCAAAAGATACAGTGAATAGACCTCTACATAATATTATAGATAAATACATATAAGCATATGTTTGTTAAAGAAAAAAACAATTTTAGGTTATTAACAGTAAATTATATTTCGTGTTGCCAACGAATGTCGTCTTCGAGATCTTCCGAGTTTACTAGAGCGCTCAAGACGTTCTTGCTTTTCACTATTTGGCGCCTATTGGAGATACCAAACGAAGCCAACTGGCCTTTCCAACGGAGTGGAGGTCTTCCTCTTCGTCTGCTTCCCTCGGCGGGTACTGCGTTGAATATTTTCAGAGCTGGAGTGTTTTCATCCATTGCCAATGCGCAACGGGCCATAAATCTTCTGCAGAACTTTTCTCTCACATTTCTTCTCGGAATTTCAATGAATAATCTTCAACTGCTGCACTGATTCCGACCTTTTTCTTCTTCTTCTTTAACACTACAACCGTCTGTCTGGGCCGAGAACACAAAACTTTGTCAGTTGCCTGTAACTTTTGCGTGGTCACACCAGTTCTACTTCTCAAGTGTAGACAGGTCGCTATGCACTTGGAACTTCCCATTGAAGGCATAGGCGTGCTTGTTTCAGTTGTTGTTGTTAACGGGTCCCGAATCGAAGTAGCTTTTCGCTGGTGCATCATCTTCTATGCGGACGGCGTGGTCTGACCAGCGTATTCGTTGGATTTTTATGCGCTCAAACAAAACCATCTTGCCGACGAGCTCGTGTACTTCATGGTTCCGTCTTCGATATTAATCGTTCACGTTAACGGCGGAGAATAGTTCTCTTGAATGCTCTAAGTGTTTCCTCATACCGCTTCATCATCGTCCATGTTACTTCGTCATATAATTAGACTTGATTAGCGACAAACTGAGTGTAATTTTTTGTCGAGAGAGGGATCTGAGTGCTTGATCTTAACTTTTTCAAATTTTTATTTGCGATCAGCGATGTAGTACCCCAGACGCAAGGAACTTTTGTGTGTGGCTTCCACGTACTTCCTCTTCCACTTATTCACATAAGACCAACACCTTTTCCTCCTTTTTTTCAGGATGCGTTGATTTTTCTGTTGTTAAAGTCTAAGGTGTCAATATCATCTGCGGACCCAGTGGCAATGTACTTTAAGAGTTGACACTCTCATTGCGGTTAGCAGCACGTATTACTCTTTTCTGGACTTACGTATATTGAAGAAGAAGAACGAGTGGGAATTACGCTGTCTAAAAACTTGTCTGGTATCGAACGGTTTAAAGAGTTCATTTGGTATTTTGACGGTTCTCCACATCATTCTGCAGAACCGTATGATTTTCACACCTGTAAGTGCTGCCGAAAATGACTTTGGTATCGACAGGTGATGTGTATCGTTTTGTTTGTCAAGGGTCTTTCTTCACGATTGGCATCGCATTGTGAAAATCTGGTCTATGGTGGATCAGCCAGTTCTAAAACCACCATGATAAGGTCCAATCAGTTTATTTAGTAGTAGTTTTAGTAGAGGAAAATCTATATAATTTGGAAAGAGTTGAAAATTCGGCGAAAAACTTACGAAGAATCAAAGCAGTATGCGACAGGGCCCTATAATTCTGGCCTCCTTTGACGAATAGCTTCATGCAAACGACACATAACACTCAAATAGTATTTCTTATTGATAGTATGGTCAGTCGGAAGGAATTCGGATTGCACTAAGTACGTCTAAATAATCGAAACCTGTCAATATAACCATGATTTTTTACCTGCTTTGATGTGGTTTTTCGGCTACGGGTCAATTTTGCCACGATATTCGGCCGATTGATCGTCCCTTCGCGTGTCGTTAGCATAAATCCACAAGTCATCGCCAGTAATAATACATTTCATGACATCGTGGCAGTCGGAAAGCATTGTTTTACAGCCTTCAACGCGACGCTGGTTTTCGAAAATATTCAGTGATTTTTGAATCAATCGTGCTTTCACTTTTCTTACGTCCAAATGATCTTTGAAAATGGTTGTCATTGATCCGTTCGATATTCAAACTATGCCGTTAAGTTCTCTGACTGTTAATCGTCGATTCTCAAGCACTTATTCCTGTATTTAAATTAAAAAGTCTTACTATTTTGTGTCCACAGTGGAATGACAAATACATATGTATGTGTTTGTAGGTAGGATTTCCAGTAGTTTTTTTGTTTAATTTTATCAAAGAAAGTGTATTTTATTATGATGTACTGTGCCCAAAAATTAAGGTGACATTTGAATTTAAACTGCGCGCGTCGAAGGATTTGGAGAATAATTTCCTTTTTAAGGTTGGTAGTACTGTCAGTCACATTTATGCCAAATTTCATGTCAAAATATTCATTAGTGTTTGAGATACGTGTCGTTTTGTGAGCTGCTAAAAGTGAGTTTTTCGTTTTTTGCGATGTCGAAATTTGTTGAGCAAAGAATTTGCATTAAATTTTGTTTACGGAATCAATTTTCTGCTGCGGATACGTTGAGAATGGTGCAGAAAGCCTTTGGTGATGAGGCTATGTCTAAAAAAAATGTTTACAAGTGGTATAGTGAGTTCCAAGCCGGCCGTGAACGTGTCGAAGACAAAGAGCATCCAGGGCGACCATCAACCTCAACCGACGGAGCTCACGTTTAACAAATCAAAGATTTGGTGTTGAAAAACCGTCGATTAACAATTAGAGACCTTGCTGATGAAGTTGGCATATCGAAAGGCTCAGCCAATACCATTTTGAAGGATGTTTTGGGCCTCAAGCGCGTCAAAATCTCGACTGGTACCGAAAACATTGAATTTTTTGGAAAAAAGGCGTCTTGTTGAAGTATGTGAAACGATGCTATCCAAATACCAGGGTGTCATGAAATGCATTATAACTGGCGATGAGACTTGGATCTATGCTTACGAACCCGAAACAACCAATCAATCGAGCGAATATCGTTCCAAAAGAGAGCCGAGACCAAAAAAATCGCGCCAAAATCGCTCAAAAATCAAGGTCATGTTGACTGTTTTCTTCGATTATCGTGGTGTTGTGCATTATGAATTCCTTCCAACCGGTCAAACAGTCAACAAGGAATATTATTTGAACGTTATGCGTCGTTTGCGTAACGCTATCCGCCTAAAAAGGCCGGAATTGTGGAAAGACAGTTCTTGGTTTTTACACTACGATAATGCACCATCCCATACTGCCCTCGTAGTTCGTGATCATTTCGTCAAAAACACAACCCATATCATTCCGCAACCACCGTATTCACCTGATCTGGCGCCGTGCGACTTCTGACTGTTCACCAAGCTCAAAAGACCGCTCCGGAGACACCGTTTTTATACGATAGAGGAGATTCAAGCCGCAGCGTAGACGGAACCCCGGAAAGTGACTACAACCAGTGTTTCGAAGATTGGAAAATCCGTTGGCATAAGTGCATTGTATCGGGAGGGGATTACTTTGAAGGGCATGAAATTGATTTGGAAGAATAAATAAAGAATTTTCAAAATAAATACAATGTCATCTTAGTTTTTGGGCACAGAGTACATACTCATATTTAAATCAGAATTAAATTTAATGAATTGTTTCTAAAAAATTTTTTTTTCTTTACAGGTAAGTGAAGCTCTTGCGGCAACAATTATTCCTGCAAATTTTGATCTGCGGTTTCTTTGGTGTTTTTTTGCACAAATGTAAGTCTCAATGAAATTCAAGTGATAATATTTTATATATACATATAGTATATATGTTTATGATATTATTTTTAAAGTATAATATTATGGCATATGCAAATATCAGACTATATAAATGCATATATTATATATGTGATAAATTAGTGGTTGATTCCAAAGCTCGGTCTTATTTCATATTTGAATGCGAAAAAAGGTTCAGCGTTGCTGCAGAATTCACGTAGCGATTAAATATGTACTTATGTTTTCTCGATTATGAAATACATAAATATTTATATTAAGAAATTTTTATAAACTTTCATTGAAGCGGAAACGCCTGCACGTTGTACTTGTACATATGTATATAGTATATACACATGTATATGTACTTATATATCCGTTATGCGCTCAATGAAATCACTCCGGCCAAGTGACATCGTATCCCGTTATAATAAATTAGATTATGTTACTTAGTTACAATCGTGCCGGACACACACACACACACACATAGCTGGAGCCAACGTGCTCAAGGTGCGGCAATTACAGATGATATCATAAATGGTTAGTGCCTGATGTTATCACTAGTGTTTTCAGCTATAAAGAGGCAAAAAAGCAGCTGAGAAAAATTAAAAGTGAGTGGTTGGTGTTAATTACCCACACATATGATAATTTAATTAAATGCTATTCTCACAATATGCAAACATAAAAATTTATGATTGCAAGGTCACTTGTAAAAGTGGGTTGGATGCATACAGGGTGCGCTCTAAAGTAATCGGTACGTGCCAAGTACTTGAAAGTCAAGTAAATATATGTGATATACTTGAAAGTCAAGTAACTTTTCCTCTCTTTGAACTGCATACCAACAATGAGTTATAAAATAGAGATCTGTTTTAAATTAGAATAGAATAGACTTTAATTGAGGTTTGCATCGCGGCTAATAGACCTTATTGGGCACTCTCCTCTATCATATATATGTAAAGGGTGATTTTTTAAGAGCTTGAAAACTTTTTTAAAAAAAAAAACGCATAAAATTTGCAAAATCTCATCGGTTCTTTATTTGAAACGTTAGATTGGTTCATGACATTTACTTTTTGAAGATAATTTCATTTAAATGTTGACCGCGGCTGCGTCTTAGGTGGTCCATTCGGAAAGTCCAATTTTGGGCAACTTTTTCGAGCATTTCGGCCGGAATAGCCCGAATTTCTTCGGAAATGTTGTCTTCCAAAGCTGGAATAGTTGCTGGCTTATTTCTGTAGACTTTAGACTTGACGTAGCCCCACAAAAAATAGTCTAAAGGCGTTAAATCGCATGATCTTGGTGGCCAACTTACGGGTCCATTTCTTGAGATGAATTGTTGTCCGAAGTTTTCCCTCAAAATGGCCATAGAATCGCGAGCTGTGTGGCATGTAGCGCCATCTTGTTGAAACCACATGTCAACCAAGTTCAGTTCTTCCATTTTTGGCAACAAAAAGTTTGTTAGCATCGAACGATAGCGATCGCCATTCACCGTAACGTTGCGTCCAACAGCATCTTTGAAAAAATACGGTCCAATGATTCCACCAGCGTACAAACCACACCAAACAGTGCATTTTTCGGGATGCATGGGCAGTTCTTGAACGGCTTCTGGTTGCTCTTCACCCCAAATGCGGCAATTTTGCTTATTTACGTAGCCATTCAACCAGAAATGAGCCTCATCGCTCATCGGACACGGACGCGAAACACATTTCGAACCGAACACTGATTTTGGTAATAAAATTCAATGATTTGCAAGCGTTGCTCGTTAGCAAGTCTATTCATGATGAAATGTCAAAGCATACTGAGCATCTTTCTCTTTGACACCATGTCTGACATCCCACGTGATCTGTCAAATACTACTGCATGAAAATCCTAACCTCAAAAAAATCACCCGTTATTTACAAAGGACCGGCACCCTAACGAATTCCAGTAACTTTGTGGGCGTTATTAATGTGATGTGATCCCTGAGGACATCCTCTCGTTGCATCAAGACCAATCTTGCTCCACCTGACAGTGGTTTTAGTAAACCTAGTAAGTTGTACAACTTCTATCCATCTGCGTATTGAAGCTGGCACATTCCTTCGCTTCAGTGCACGTATTGCCCAAGTCAAATTCGATGTCTAGGAAGGCGAATTCTGAACTTCAGCCGTTAAGCTGGTACAGCGCAGTTTTGTAAACTTACCGCTCTGTTTTGGTGCTGATTAGCGTGCCTTCGAGCTTCTATTGATTACAGCAATCATTTACATCTCTTTCTGCATGAAAGAAGTGAGACTAATAGGCTTGAAGTATGTAGTCAATGAAGATAAGGTATGAAGATTACTCTTGCTATTCTCCACGGTTCTGAATTATCTCTCTGATCATGTAACTTAAAGCTTACTTGCGAGAATTCATTACTTAAGCTTAGTACGCAGCTCTCAAGAAACGTAAAAACTTCATATAAAAAAACGCTTAAGAAACGGTCCAGAAACGTTCCTGCGATAAAGTTACTTGTGCTAGTACGCAGCTCTTAAGAAAGCTAGTACTAATTTTTAATACTTTTTTTCAATAAAATGTGAATATGGCAAACCTGGTTTTGCAAAGAAACATCAAATCAACAATTGTTTCTTGCAGGAAATTCGAAGTAATCATCAAATTCATCCTAAATTAGTTGAAATCATTATTATAAAGTATGTTCCATTTTGAAATGTTGTATAAAACCAACCAATCGTCAACAACATTCCTTAAATCTCAATGAAAATATTTGTGTTACCATACACATACATACATACGCACAAAGTTTGTTTACTTTGTTTATTCTCTCTTGCTCTTCTAATGTGGATCATTCACAATGCGTAACCTGCTGTCAAACTTACTTCAGAAATAATGTATTTTTGTTCTTGAGCAATTACTTGAGAGCTGCGTACCAACCTTTACTGTCTATCGTTAAGTCGCTGTCGGGCTTTGCTATACCTTAAACATGGTATATTAAGTTCGTCGCGAAATTGATAACACCTACAAGTTAGCGTTGAAGACCTTAAAGTTTTTATACGTATATAGATATGACATCCTACTAATTTACCGGAATCATCGATATCGGACGACTAGAGGTTATTGCTTCCATACAAAATGACCGACTGCCGGATCCTTCCAACGGAGGGGAGTTCTTCCTCTTCCTCTGCTTCTTCCAGCGAGTCGAAGACTTTCAGAGCTGGAGTGTTTTCATCCATTCGGACGACGTGACCTAGCCAGCGTAGCCGTTATTTCTTAATTCGCTGAGCTATGCCAATGTCGTCGTATAACTCGTACAGCTCATCATCGTTCTATCGATTGTGGTATTCGCCGTTAACAACGCGCAAAAAACCATAAATCTTCAGCAGAGCTTTTCTATCGAAAACTCGCAACGTCACCTCATCAAATGTTGTCGCCGTACATGCCTCTGCACCATATAGCAGGACGGGGAGGATGAGTGACTTATAGGGTTTGGTCTTAGTTCGTTGAGAGAGGACTCCTCAATTCCCTACTCAGTCCGAAGTGGCACTTGTTGGCAAGAGTTATTCTGCATTCGATTTTGAGGCTGACATTGTTGTTGGTGTGGATACTGGTTCCAAGATAGACAAATTTATTTACGACTTCGAAGTTATGACTGTCAATAGTGCGTGGGAGCCAAGTCGCGAGTGCGACGACTATTTGTTTGATGACAGCAGATATTTCGTCTTGCTATTGATCACCATTTGAGATTCATTTGTTTCACTTCCTTATGCGGTCTGGAGAAAGTAGAACTAACGGCGTGGATGTTGATATAATATCAATATCATCGGCATACGCCAACAGCTGTGCACTCTTATAGAAGATTAAACCTCCTCCATTGAGCTCCGCAGCTCGAATTATTTTCTCCAGCAGTAATTTGAAGAAGTATCGATAGGGAGTCGCTTTATCTGAAACCTCGTTTCATATCGAACTGCTCGAAGAGGACCTTACCGATCCTAACGGAGCTTTTGGTATTGCTCAACGTCAGCTTACACCGCCGTATAAGTTTTGCGGGGATACCAAAGTCGGAGATCGCGTCGAAAATGCTTCTCTTTTTCGTGCTGTCAAAAGCAGCTTTGAAATTGACGAAGAGTTGGTGTGTGTCGATCCTCTTTTCACGGATCTTTTCCAAAGTTTGGCACATGGTGCATATCTGGTCAGTTGCTGATTTTTCAGTCGTGGTATTTTCTATCTTATTATTAAGAATACCCGGTGAGGAAGATTTGTTGATCAAATACTCCAACTTTCGTCGATGCAAATACCGTTAGATTGAATTTGCGAAGTGCACGTGATGTTTTTAGTTTCTTGCGATCTACTTTTCGATCAGACACATAAATTTGCAAAGTCTTCAAATGACTAATTCTTATTTTGCAGTTGAATATTTACGCATTGTTGTCAGCGTTTGCGCCACCCTCTTAGCAGGCGTGTGCTAATAAAATGTTTTAGTGTGAAAATAATGCTGAGACAACGTAAGCAATCCAAGTATATTGCGAGAATTCTTCGCAGCGTTCACCTCGACCTCTTTCAATATTTGTGTGGCCTTTTGGCTCGTCACTCGTACGCAGACCACAATGTGAGATAAATAATTCTAAGGAGCGGCAGAGATGTGCCAACAAATATTTGTAATCATACAAACAGCTTGCATATGTGCATATGTATACATATGTATATGCAAAAATTTTTTTGTAAGGTAAATAAATATAAATATAACGTGGGCACAGTTACTTAAAAAATAAAAAAAATAGTGCCTTTTCATAATTTCTCTCTGAGAACCAAAACGCCGCCTTGAAATACAATCCATACTTGGTGCCTATGGTTACAATTATCCCTTTCTCCTTTCAATTACCTCTGCGGTCTCATTATTGACACCCCTTCTAGTGTTTCATACCGGGTGGGAACCCAAATGCTTAATTGTCTCGGTTGACTTGCTCTTTACATTTCCTTCAGTCATCTCGATCCGTCAGCCCAATTCTGCAGACGTGAGCTGCCACCAGATTGTGACCGGTGAGTATTCCAATCATGTTCTTACAGTCTCCTATATCAAGAGTTAGCCGGAACTTTGTGTACTATATCTGACCTTTCCAGTTTTGCATCCTGGCAGATTATACCATAGTATTTTAAACTTCCTTAACATGCTGTTGTCCAGATTGTCGTAACGTCGGTAACGTTGTCAGATGACAGCCTCTACACTGCTCTTGGCAATCTCGTTCATTATCTCATTGCCATTGATGGCTTTGTGACCTGGTACACAGTAGAAGTGAAATCGCTTGTTCCTAGCGACACTCTTCACTGCCTCGCAAGACACTACCGGCCGATATGCGATACGAGGTTACCTCCTTGATTGCTATTTGACTGTACACAAAGATGTTGACTCTAGAGTTGCCTACTAACACTGTAGACGTCGTCAGTCGTCAGTCGTCAGTAGTCGTCAGTCGTCAGTAGTAGAGGCTTAATAGCAAAGACCTCTGCTTGACATATGATATACTGCAGTGTTCAGGCAACTTAAGACAGCCTTATGCTTAATTCTGGGCAACGTCCGGTGTGTTTAATGCTCAAAAGCACAGTGGATCAAATCCATGCGTTGATCAGCCCCCTGAAAATGCCAAAGCAACTCCACATTCAACTGACAACGTGTCAGTTCTTCCCGCTTTTGGGTTTTAACCACAACCACCACGATACTCCCCGAGGTGCCAGCCCGAATGAGCAGGTTGGCGCGAACTCTAAAGGCTCCTGCTTCCCGTCGTACCAAAATTAATTTTGGACAGTATAGTCTCTCTAGGTGGCAGGTTTAGCACTAGTTCAAAAACCGCCGGCGTGCATTAGAGTCAAATCAGCTTGATAACCGAACAGAAAGCAGAGATGTAATACAGTTAACATTTCTATCTGCCAAAAAATGAAACTCTTGCATAAGAAACTTCTCCTCACAAGCACTGCAATCGACATGTCAATCACCTTCACCTTTTTCGAAACAATTTTTTTAGTACGATTTGTTCTGTGCTTCAAAATAGACCTAAGTACCAGCGATCACTTCTGCGTTCGACGAAAATTTCTTCCCAGCGTGCATTCTTTTAAGATCTGAGAACCGTAAACATTCGCTGAGGGCCAGATCTGGAGAATACGGTGAAGGGAAAGCAATTCGAAGACCAATTAATGAATTTTTGCCAACGTTTTCACTGACTTGTGACACGGTACATTTCTTTAGTGAAACAGCACTTTCTTTTTCTTCAAATGCGGTCACTTTTCGGCGGTTTCGTCCTTCAAATGATCCAATAACACTATGTAAGAGTCGCTACTGATCGTCCTTCCTTTCTCAAGGCAGTCAATAAACATTATTTCATTTGGATCTGGTGCGGGTTCAGCGTGTGCAGGCCACTCGGTTGATTACCGAGGCAAAAACTTAGGTTTATTACGCTTAAGCAACGCCAAACACTGCTCCGAATCATCAATTTGTCGTCGATTATTGTCAAAAATGTAGCCTTAAATCATATGGATTTAATTCTAGCAGATTCATTTATGTGTCAGGTCGAGGACTTTTCAGTTGACTTGTTAATATTACATATTTATTCGCTGGTAAGATCATTCAAACGGATATCATGTGTAAATAGGGTCGCTTAAATCAAATTAATCTCTGAGTTTAGTCTCTATATCAACCTGTTGAAAATAACTGTTAATGACGCAAAGTCACATTACTCATTCAATTCTATACCCACCAATGAACTCAACTTGAATTCGAGAATGTATTTTTAGAACGCAAAAACAATTGTTAATATCCGTGCAGTCCGATATTCTGTATTTGAATGTATAATATTTCACATACCTAATGCACTAACTGAAAATCGCATGTTGCATAAATTTGCATCAAATATTTCGAGGTTTGCAATTTTCTCATACTAAACAGTTTTCCAATGCATCGTCAATAGAATCTAGTGTTTTGTTTTCGGCGATGATGTCAGCGTCGGATGTACACATGTACAGTGGTGGCGTTGGTAATAGAAACAATAATTTGTTTTACTAAAAGGTATCGTTATTTCAATAAGTAGAACAAGTGCTTGACTTTGTTTGTGAATAAAAATATGGGGATTTAGAGTTAATTTTTGAAAAAGTTCGAGTTTTTCGTTAAGGCAATTTCCCGCCATTTTTGTAGGTGTCTATAACAGTCATTAATTTATGGACTCATGAAATACTTACTTTAATTTCGATAACCGGCTAATTGATACCTGAAATTGAAGCTCATGATCTCGGCGATATTTGGTTTCAACAAGATGGCCGGTTGATTTGCCGTCAAGATCATTTGATATCTCACCGTTAGCCTTTTTCCTCTGGGGATAAGTAAAGTATGAAGTCTAAAGTCTATACAGACGATTCCGCTCCGATCCAGGCTTTGAAGCAAAACATCACGCGTGTTATTTGTCATTTATCAGTTGGATTGCTCCAACGAGTCATCGAAAAGTGATCTCAACGGATGCATCATCTGAGAAGTAGCCGCGACTAAGATTTGAAAAAGATAATCTTTCAAAAATAAATGTCAAGGAAAGAAGTCTCCGCGTTTTTCTTAAAAAAGTAGGCAACCTCGAAATAGATCACCCATCAACGGGCTGAGCTGTTCCGCAGTTTCTCAGATATCAATCTACAATTTTGCGCACATCGTTTTCTTTCCAAGAAATCGCACATTTGTCGGATCCGCTTATATTGTACCATTATAGCACATAGTTGTCGTAAAAACTGAACAATCTCAATCAAATATTTGTAAGGAAAACTTTTACGATCAAAATGAAGTCCTATCTGTAGAGATTAATACGAGTATAACTTCAAGGCAGGCGAATTTAAATTTTTTTTCTACTTTCAAAATTCATTGCAAAATAAATTTTGAGTGAAAGCGCTGGGACTTAAATATTTGTCCAACACTGTGTGTACTCGTAAGCCTTGTCTTATCTGGCAAATTTTCGCGCGGTTCGTTGCACTTGTTGAGTGAAAAGAATAGCGAATACTATTTATTATAAATTTTTATTTGCAAACAATATGTGCCCCAACAAGTGTTGGTGCGGCAGCCCTTAGAAATGTGCCTATAGTTGTGGTAGGTGAGTGTGTAAATTATAAATATTTAAATATAAATGTGTGTATGTAGTTATGGTATGTGTAAAATAATTTCATTGTTGACAGACTATTGGCATTTTTATACAAATTCTAGACACAAATACGTCCATATAGAATTATATGGTATGTAAGTATGTAAGAATGTATATGCTATTATGCAGATAGTGCCTATGTGACATTCCGATGCCACTGAATCATTATGATTGCTCAATAAATTTATATGTCATATGCACATACACTAATACTTATATTGAACATAATGAAAATGGTGTACTTAGGTACATACATATATAGTACATACAAATCTGTCAGCCGCTCAACTAGTGCCGGTGTGTGGTTCAACAAACCGCAGCTTGTAACTTGAGCGTGAGTTTGCCAAGCGTTCAAGTCCGTTAAGTTTGGAAAATATGAAACTATTTATATATCCATGTATATTTGTATACATATATGCTTTAATTGTGTAATAAATCATTGCAATTCTATTATGCATTTATTCTGCATATCTGAGCCTATTGACGTCGACCTCAATTTGAGGGCAAACAGTGGGCGCGATGTGGATATTAGCAAATGGAAGCGTGATTATTAAAGCAAAATGCATATATTTCACATGATTATTGTTTATTGCATTGGGAAAAATTCCATTTCACTATTTCAATTAATTAAATAAAACAAGAAAAGCATTTACTTATTAAATATTAAAGATTCCTTACGAGAACTTTATTTCGAACGATCAGTTGGTATGACAGCTATATGCTATAGTGGTCCGATCGGAACAAGTTTTTCGGAGATTATGAGGTTGTTGCCGACAATAATCTGTGTCAAAATTCGTGAAGATATTTTGACAAATAAAAACGTTTTCCATACAAGAAGCTGATTTTGACCACTCGGCTTGTATGGCAGCTATATGCTATAGTGATCCGATTTAAACAATTTTCGTACAAATTATAGAGTTGCGTAAGACAATAAATAGTGCCAAAGTTAGTGAAGATATTTTGACAAATAAAAACGTTTTCCATACAAGATGCTGATTTTGACCACTCGGCTTATATGGCAGCTATACGCTACAGTGATCTGATTTGAACAATTTTGGTATAGATTATAGAGTTGCGTATGACAATAGTTTATGCCAAAATTCGTAAAGATATTTTGACAAATAAAAAGGTTTTCCATATAAGAACTTTCGTTTGATCGTTCAGTTTATATGACAGCTATACGCTACAGTGATCTGATTTGAACAATTTTGGTATATATTATAGAGTTGCATATGACAATAAGTTATGTCAAAATTCGTAAAGATATTTTGACAAATGAAAAAGTTTTCCATATAAGAAGCTGATTTTGATCACTCAACTTGTATGACAGCTATATGTTACAGTGGTCCGATTTGAACAATTTCCGTACAGATTACTGAGTTGCGTAAAAAAAATAGTTTATGTCAAAATTCGTAAAGTTATTTTGACAAATGAAAAAGTTTTCCATATAAGCAGCTGAGTTTGATCACTCAACTTGTATGACAGCTATACGCTACAGTGATCTGATTTGAACAATTTTGGTATATATTATAGAGTTGCATATGACAATAAGTTGTGTCAAAATTCGTAAAGATATTTTGACAAATGAAAAAGTTTTCCATATATGAAGCTGAGTTTGATCGTTCAGTTTATATGACAGCTATACGCTACAGTGATCTAGTTTGAACAATTATGGTATATATTATAGGGTTGCGTATGACAATAAGTTATGTCAAAATTCGTGAAGATAGTTTGACAAATAAAAAAGTTTTTCATACAAAAACCTCTTTTGGATCGATCAGTTTGTATGGCAGCTATGTGGCATAGTGGTTCCATATCGATGTTTGGACAGTCAAGGACGTCCTCGTATAACTGAGGGACTAGTACGCGTATATATAGATTTCTATTCGACGACAAAAAGTTGTAGCACGACCTTACAAATTCTGTAGTCTATAAGCATAGAGATTATATATAAAAGCCTTTGTGTTTTTTTTGTAATCACTGCATTTATATTGTATTTATTTAAATAGTTAAATCACATATATGTATGTACATACGTAGATATCCATATGTACTATACATACATATATGCACTTATTACAACACTCTGCCACCCTTCAACGCATTCCAGTCGGCCGAATTGGCGCCGATCTACTTCCTTTAAGATTTGTGGCTTTATTGGAATTCCCTTACTCATATCGAAATCATTTATTTGTACTTAATTTATCAAATTATATTTGTCGTTATTTTTCCATAAAAACGATGTCACGTAGTTTATAGAAACGCTAGAAGGTTTGATCTGTATGTAATAGTTATGTGGCAATTTTATTTTTTCCCGTTTGTGTTACTAAATATACTTACATAATACATACACTTGTATGTATGTATGTTTAAGTCTCGCAGTGCAAAAATGTGACTTTAACGAGATGTAAAATTAGCAAAAAGTGTTTACATAAGGTGACACCCATATATACATACATATTTCTAGGTATAGTATGTACATACATATGAATATCAATCGACCTAAGCGTATGAGTCGAGCCCGAGTAGAATTTTCCGTGACTAACAGCCGTTGGTTCCCACATCTTGTCACGTAACAATACAGACATTCTTAAAACCGTTTCTCACAATACTCTGTCTACAGTTTGGGTGCAACTGAAAGTTTTTTGGAGGACTTATCTCGGATATTTATATAATTAGTTACATTATTTAGCGTTATAGTTACTATAGCTCACATTTTAAGTTTAAGTATGTATACTATAAAGATCGTTTTGGGCATATCGTTCATTAAAATACGAACGTTCGTTGCAAAGCTCCCTCTCAATTGACTAATGGTAACACATATCAACGAAAATGTTTGACAAATTACATGAAATGGATTTTAAATTACTTATATACCCAAAGTATTCTCCAAAATTGTCTTGAGAAACTTTTTCCTGCTCTGTTCTTAGAATGCCGATGAGGAATGCACTGCGATCTTAGTACTATTTTTAAGCAAAAGACCAATCAGACTACAAAAATGATATCGAAAAAAAATATATCAACGAAAATGGGTACTATGTAGAATAATTACAACCCATTTGACAAAACAATGTGTTTTCTAACGATTTTTTTAGAATGTCTTTTAGATGGTGGTATTTTAGGTATTTCAACTGAAAGATCTCCACTAATCATTTCTTAAAACACTAATCTTGTATGTTTTACTGAAGTCTCGGCATCTCCTTTTTTATAACATTTAAATTAATATATGAGAATGAGTAGGGAATGGACTGGGTTTCGACTAAAGACGACTTTCGAAATAAGAAAAAAATAGAAAACTGTAGAGTCGAGAACCTTGTCTTTACAATTAAGAGCTGGAGAGACTTTCTTACAGGTACAGGAACCTATTTTCAGGGTATCGAGCGAAAAATTATTCGTTTTTTTCCCCACTTTAATACGTAATGGGTGATCCAATTTGAGGTACTTTTTACAATAGCCTTTTTTTGACAGATCACGTGTACGATCAGGACTCATTTTTGTTCGGTATCGTTTGAAATTTCACCGTGAAAAGACTTACGGCTGAACAACGTTTACAAACCGACCGTATGGAACGCCTTGTCGCAGTTTACGTCCAGACCTTAAAAAGGAAGCATACAAAATACAGCTTGTGAAAGAACTGAAAGCGCTTGAACTTCCCAAGCGACATCGCTTCGCTTTATGTTCACTTGAAGCATTCCAAGAAGATCCGATGTTTTCGAGCCAAATTTTGTTCAGCGAAGAGGCCCATTTCTGGCTCAATGGGTATGCAAACAAGCGAAATAGCCACACGAAGAGCAACCTGAAGTGATTCAAGAGCTGCAATTTCATTCAGAAAAAATAACGGTTTGGTGTGGTTTGTAGGCCGGTGGAATATTTCTTCAAAAATGATGCCGTTGAAAACGTAACTGTCAATGGCGACCGTTCTCGCGCCATAATAACTGACTATTTGATGCCTCAAACTGAAGCTCTGATCTCGGCGACATTTGTTTTCAAGAAGACAGCGCCACTTCCGATATATCGCAACAATCAATGGCTTTATTGAGAGGATACTTCGGTGACCAGATAATTTCACATTTTGGGCCGGTCGATTGGCCATCAAGATTGTGTGATATTACACCGTTCGACTTTTTCCGGTGGGGATATGTAAAGTCTTAAGTCTATGCCGACAATCCCGCTTCTATTCAGGCCTTGGAGCAATACATCACGCATGTCATTCACCAGTTACCAGTCGAAATGCTCGAACGACGCATCGAAAATCGGACACAACGGATGGACCATCTGAGACGTAGCTGGGCCAACATTTGAAAGAGATAATCTTCAAAAAATAAATGCACAAATGTTTTTTCGAATGATAAAAAACATTTCTGTGTTGTTTCTTTAAAAAAGTATCGAGCTTTGAGATGGATCACCCCTTACATACTACGTTATAAAATGTAATAAAAATAAAAAAATGTTATTGTTTCCGCTTTTTATTCAAAATTAATATTTTAGCCATTTTTCTTTTAACAATTTTTTCGGCAAAAGTTCAAATACTGAATATTTCACCTGTGTAAACATAACCAAAATATTAAACTTCGTTTTTCAGACTTGACAAATACTTTATTAGTTGTTTTTCGATTTTCAGCGCAAAAGTAAATATGGAAACAAATAGAACAATTATATATTTAAACAAAAATAAGTAAAATTGAAAAATTTGTGTTTTAAAATATGCGAGTTCTTAAGAGGGTATTCTAGTCTAGAAGCATGAATTTCAGGTAATTTTTAAAGTGTCGTAAAAAAAGGCAATTCATATTTTTACTATACATTTTTTTATTAGTTATTTGTTAATTTTAGAAGAGTAGAGAAAAAAGTTAAAAACCAAAAAAAGTAAAAAATTTCAAAAATTATGAGCTGACGAAGTGGGGGGTCTCTAAAAATTTCCACGTGACCATACCCATGATTTCAACCCTCCCAGTTATCTGAAACCAAATAAAAGAAAAAAAGATTATTAATCTAGAATAATGTCGCAATGGCCGGAATCACGGAAAAACGGGAAAAAATTTTTTTCACAAAATGGCGACTGTCTAAAAAAAAAGTTTTTTTGGATCACTTTTTCTGACTATTTCGAATTTTTTAAAAATAATAAAAATAAAAACTTGGGGATAGGGCTAGTTCCAACCATAGACAAGCCTATAAAGAAGACTCTGTAAAAATTTCAAGTAAATCGGTCTAGTAGAACCTGAGAAATCGTGGGTACCGTTCCGAAAAAGTCAGTTTTGAGAAAAACGTGTTAAAAGTTTCGCGTTCCTGCCGAACCAGTTCGGGTGCCAGGTCAGAAAAATGCCTATATCTCCGAAAATAATTTGAATTTTGAAAAATCCTCTTATACACATACTATACTTGAATAGTTAAACTTTGAAAATATAAAAAACAAATTTCGATTTTTTAAATTTCTAGACTAGAATACCCCTTAAACCAGACGACCGAAAGCTTCCGAACCAAATGCTGTCTCTTAAAAAAATATGTGAAAAGATTTGAAAAATAATCGAAAAAAGCTAAATTATATATTTTACTCTAAGCGAAGATATCGAAATTCAAATCATATCTAGCATGTATGTATGAGCCAAAGCAAAACCGAGATTATCTTTTTTGTAGTTCTCAACTTCGTTTTTGTGTCTTTGTTATTGCAGTGGCCAGTGACCAACCAAAAGTGAATGTTTAATTAGCTCAACACACGAGCAACAACGTCGGAGGTCACCAGCAAGCGTTTAATCTATTTAGTTTTGTGTCTGTCAGCACTAGAAGGGTCAGATGATGCCATTTTACAGGTTTACATATTTCTGCCATTTCCAGTTTTCGTTGCTCAATTTAGTTTTATTTCTTCGCTTTTGTTTCGACTGCGGCTATGCTATCTAATTTTAACGCACAATGCCATTTTGTAGCGTATTTGTTGTTATTGTTGTTGCTTTTGGAATTGGTGGAACCACACCCGTTGGCATACATACATACAAATCCACAAATATACCTAAATATAATATAAATTCGTTGATCTTCTATCATTTTATTCGATCTTTGTGCTCGTTGCTTTGTTCTTGTTCTATTAGAAAGAGTAAATGATTGCGATGACGTCATTAAATTCGCAAACATTCTTTTGTAGCGACGCACTGTCAGCAACACAACAGATGCAGACTCTCTCAGCAGTGACCTCAAAATCTTATTTGAATGTGTTTTCAAAAGTATTTTAAACAATTCAAATATTAACTTTATATAGTTTTATATATTTGTATGAACATAAACAAATATATCCAGATTACAACTGAGTTCTATATCGTTTGCTTTGCTTATCTGTTTTTTTGGTTTCAAAATTAAAAATCGTACATAAGCTTATGTGCTTAATTTTTACACGCTCCTCGTGCTCCAAATGTGACTATGACTATTGATTTGTTCTGTAAAATTTGACTTACGTGACTGTTGGTGTTATTTGCGACTAGTGACTGTCTAATTAAGCAAAAAACTGTTTTTAGACCAATCGATCGATTATTAAAATCATTTATGAATTCTCCTTTCGATAACTAAAAATTTTACTATTTATTTGCTGAAAAAAAATTTTATATTGGACAATTTCATGGAAGTAACGAGTGATCCTTAGAGGTATTTTCATTCATTTGCCAAATGTCATTTGGGAGTTACCAGTAGAAATCCTCGAAAGGAATCGAAAATTGAACTCAACGGATGGACCATCTGAGACGTGACCACGGCCAACATTTGAAAGAAATAATTTTCAAAAAATAAATTCCAAAGAATGTCCTTTCGAATGATAGTAAACATACCTCGAAATGGATCCGATTTTATTTTCAGAGATCTTAAGAAAATTGTTTTCTAATTTTTGCCATTTCTACTTCGATTTAGAAAAAGTTTTAACCCTCAAGACGATTAAAGCTTCCATGTGTGTGTGTCAAGCACCATTGGTCTCGACTAAGGTGTAATATAATATTATAATATCCTTTTTTCGTCCTTTTCGATACGATATCCTTGAATTTTTTTTTCTGAATTCTATAGACAATAAAATTCTAGGATGCTACCTGGAAGCGCAAGTCGTTTGCTACACTCTAAATATATTTAAATAATATTTAAAAACAAAACCAGACCCGTTCGTGTCGATGAGGGTTAAAGGGTTAGATACACTTGAAAGTAAAACAGTGTAATTTTTGAGAATTTTTTATTCGAACAGGCATTTTATTTAAAAAGCAATAAAAAAAGCAGAGTGATTTACAGAATTTGCGGTACTTTTGTAATCAACTTAGATTCATTATGAAACATTTTCGATTTGCTAAATCCGGTAGCCGATCTCTAGAAGAACATCCGAACAAATATGTCGGGCGTGCGGAAGACAATTGTGTTTAAAATTTACTCAAATAGAAATACATACCAAAAAAATTATTATTTTTGAATACAAGTAATGATCGTAGGATTAGTCAAAATTTTAATTTTTGACAAATGGCGGCTTCACAAAAAAGTCAATTTTTGTGGAAAATCAGTAGTCGTACGGCTTCTATGACTACCTGACAAATATTATATATACATATATAAATGATCATTACCTCATATATATTTCCTACTGTGCCCAAAAAATAATATTTGAATTTAAACTGCGCGCGTCGAAGGATTTGGAGAATTATTTTTTTTTTAGGTTGGTAGTACTGTCAGTCACATTTATTTAAATTTCATGTCAAAATATTCATTAGTGTTTGAGATACGTGTCGTTTTGTGAGCTGCTAAAAGTGAGTTTTTCGTTTTTTGCGATGTCGAAATTTGTTGAGCAAAGAATTTGCATTAAATTTGGTTTACGGAATCAATTTTCTGCTGCGGATACGTTGAGGATGGTGCAGAAAGCCTTTGGTGATGAGGCTATGTCTAAAAAAAATGTTTACTAGTGGTATAGTGAGTTCCCAGCCGGCCGAGAACGTGTCGAAGACGAAGAGCGTCCAGGGCGACCATCATCCTCAACCGACGAAGCTCATGTTCAACAAATCAAAGATTTGGTGTTGAAAAACCGTCGATTAACAATTAGAGACCTTGCTGATGAAGTTGGCATATCGAAAGGCTCAGCCTATACCATTTTGAAGGATATTTTGGGCCTCAAGCGCGTCAAATCTCGACTGGTACCGAAAACATTGAATTTTTCGGAAAAAAGGCGTCGCGTTGAAGTGTGTGAAACGATGCTTTCCGACTACCAGGGTGTCATGAAATGCATTATAACTGGCGATGAGACTTGGATCTATGCTTACGACCCCGAAACAACCGATCGATCGAGCGAACATCGTGCCAAAAGAGAGCCGATACCAAAAATATCGCGCCAAAGTCGCTCAAAAATCAAGGTCATGTTGACTTGTTTCTTCGATTATCGTGGTGTTGTGCATTATGAATTCCTTCCAACCGGTCAAACAGTCAACAAAGAATATTATTTGAACGTTATCTGTCGTTTGCGTAACGCTATTCGCCTAAAAAGGCCGGAATTGTGGAAAGACAATTCTTGGTTTTTACACCACGATAATGCACCATCCCATACTGCCCTCGTAATTCGTGATCATTTCGTCAAAAACACAACCCATATCATTCCGCAACCACCGTATTCACCTGATCTGGCATCGTGCGACTTCTGGCTGTTCACCAAGCTCAAAAGACCGCTCCGGGGATACCGTTTTTATACGATAGAGGAAATTCAAGCCGCAGCGAAGACGAAACTGAAGGCCATCCCGGAAAGTGACTACAACCAGTGTTTCGAAGATTGGAAAATCCGTTGGCGTAAGTGCATTGCATCGGGAGGGGATTACTTTGAAGGGGATGAAATTGATTTGGAAGAATAAACAAAGAATTTTTAAAATAAATACAATGTCACCTTATTTTTTGGGCACAGTAATAAATGGTCGTTTGAAAATTTCAAGTTGATCGGTCGAGCCGTTTCGGAGAATTTTTCCTCACCGACACTGTCAGAGCATTTCGAGAAATCACGTTTAATGTCTTCGGAGGATTTTGAATATTTTTCTACTAAATATAGTACTTAGAGATGAAAAATCTGACATATTTTTTGTATGAAAATATTATTTTAGTCTTCGAAATAATCTCCATCTAAAGTAATATATATGGTGTAACGTTGCACTAACAATTCGATAACCATTCGATTGTATGAAACATTGAGGTTTTCCAAATTCCATTCCCACGAACTCGTTTCTACCGAATCGGAGGTGACCCAGATTTATGCGGCCGATATAACCCTTTCTGGATCGATAAAACAAAAAATGGAAATTATTTTCCAAGCAAGCATACAATTTTTTACTATAAAACAAATGATATAATCACATATAGGCCAGATCTGGCGAATACAGTAAGTGTAGAACTGGTTCATCGCGCAAAAAAGGTGGACGTAAGTTTTTTCATTCGTAAATGACATGATCTATGGAATATTTTGAGCTGCTAATGATGCTAGCTTCCTTTTAAGGTCACCTGCCTCGACAATATCATGAATACTTGCAATGCTTTTTCGTGTAACTGCCTCCTGTGGTCTTGCAGAATGAAGTGCATCACTTGTGTTGTTCTGTACCCTAAGGCAATATTCTAATACCGTAAGGCAATAGCTGTGCTGCGATCTCTTACTCATGATAAGATCTTTTTGGTTCATATTTGCACATATATATTTCCCTAAAGTCCTTAGGTGGAATACAGGAGAACATCTTTGGCTAAAGCTCTTTAGTAATTGATACAAAAATGTTCCTTTTCATATTAGTTTATTTTCGGTTTAGAAATCTTTTTTGTAAACTTGTATTTTTATTGACCTATTTGATATATGAGTATATAATAATTGTTTACATCTATATATGTAGATTTATGTATATATTTAACTATCTACTTGTGATATATACATATGTACATATCTCACGAGCACGAGCAGAGGCAGGAGCTGTAAGGTGGTTTCGGTGAAACTTTCACCAATCAATTTACACCAAACGTTAAATTGTCGGCCATTAATCATTAGATGTTGCGTTGAAGACAGGAAAAGTCTTATAACTTGTACACATTTGTATATATGTATGTATGTATCCACATATGTATGTATGTATGTATGTATGTACTAATATGTTGGCTTGTTGCAACAAGCAGCACACAAATGTGCATTTGTGGCAACATTCTTCATTAATTTTCTTGAACTTAATTGAACGCGTTCAGCATCAATTGCAAAATTTAAGGTGTGGCTGCGGCTGTGAATGCATGGAGTCTTCTGCGTCTCGTGCCATTTGGGTTGCGATGAGAAAATGATTTCTTACATAAAAGTAATGGAGAAATAATTGTTCGGTAGAATAGGAAAGTGGGAAAGTCGCGCTGAAAAATTCAGGTTCATGGATTAACTGCAAGGAAAAGCGCTTTTTTTAAGTTTCTCAGCAGGAAGTTAAATTTATAAGCACGTATTTGGCGCAATAAAAAAATTCTGAAAAAATATGAACATATACATTGACACATATGCTTGTACTTTACTTGAAAAAATTACTTTTGCTAAAAGCAATCTCTTAACACTAAAACATGTTAGAGCCCAACAATCGATATGGCAAATATGCATATATGATACACAAAATAAATATGGTATGTAACACCGTAGATATATTTCTTGAGTAAATATGTTTGTACATATGTATATATCATATGGCATCTGTATATTAGCTTTCTTTCGTTCGCCATGTACATATCGATACATAACTTTGCCATTGTTGTTTTTCCCTGTCTGTGTCCATTAATTGAAAGCAATTATGGAAAGATGCCAATAGACAACTACAACCTCAAACTACAATACCATACTAGTCGTATATAATCTACTTATAAGTAGTGTGTTGACATATTTCTTCGATATGGCGAAGTTGTTGTAGTTTTACGATTAATTTACCACAAATAAATATATCTATTTCTATACAACTTTGATAAAAGATAATAATATACTGATAAGCAATCTAGATATAGCTCAACGGCCGAAGTTATCAATATAAAGGTTGATACATTTCGAGGTTCCCTACTTTTTTAAAGAAAAAACACAGCAACTTCAAATTTAATGGGAAATGTTTATTAACATTCGAAAAAAACATTCCTTGGCGTTTATGTTTTGAAGACTACGTCTCAGATGGTCCATCCGTTGAGTCCAATTTTCGATGACTCATTCGAGCATTTCGGCTGGGAGCTGGCAATGACACACGTGATGTTTTGATACCAAGAAATATGAACCGATGATTTCACCGGCCCACAAAACACGCCAAACCGTTGTTTTTCCTGAATGAAAAGATCTTGAATCTTTTTACGTTGCTCTTCGTCCCAAATGCGGACATTTTGCTTGTTTATACCCATTGCGGTAGAAATGAGCCCAATCGCTGAACAAAATTTGGCTCGAAAACTTCGGAACTTCTTGGAATAGGCTGTATTTTGTACGCTTCCAATTTAAGATTTCGACGTAAAATGTGCCAAGTTGTTCCATACGTCAGTCCGAGTTGCTGTGAACGGCGCCGAACCGACTCTCCACGATTTTCTCACTCTCTCACTCTCAGCAACGCCTGCCATATTTTCTTCACTGCGTGCTGGACGTGGCGTATTCTGTAGAATATTATCCAATAAAAAGGTTATTGAAAAAAAGTACTTCTACTTGGATCAACTGTTATATGGGATCATCCTGAAGAACGTAGTCGATGTAATACTACACATTAGCACGCTTATCAAGGTTGAAGGTTGGCACGTACTTCAAACGCACTCGTTTTTTCAATAAAGATATGTAGGATTTAAAGTAAAATACGTATTTAAGTAGGCTTATGACATGTGATTTAATCTCTGAACTGGATGAAGGGATCGGCACGCCTATGAATATTATGAATAAAACATATTACATATTATATCGCATGCTCTCCATTACATGGTTCGAAGCCATCTTGGTGAAAGATGGAACTCGCATCACATAGGCGTAATGTTCAGAAAGAAAGAAGAAGATAGTCAATGAGAATATAAAAATGTACTCAGTGAAGGGTGTCCTGGAAGAAATTCTACGACAAGTTGGAAAAGACAATCGATGTAGTTAAGCTTAGGAAACTACTATCACAATACCCGACGACTGCTAAAAAATGTGAATGGCAACCAGTCGTTGCAGTGAGAAATCACTGAAAGCTGTAATCATTACCCACTGCAAAGCACTGGGAACATGGCCTAAACGTCTTCATTAACATAAGCGAAGCATTGAATAATGTTTCCAAAAGGGCAATCGTTAACAGGGATAGAATCCGTCATCATACCATGGATAAAAGCTCCACTAGGCTGCAGGAAGAACAATGCAGAATGGAACGAATCCAAATCGTTCAGGTTAGCGCGTACAGGAACTTCTCAGAATGGGTAACTGTTGCATCTACTGTGTTCATTTATAGCGATTGCGCTTCTGGGAAAATTTGAAGAAATAACAGCCAAGTTGATATGTAATGAATGACGCTCTAAAAATCCTATACTATTAATATCAGCCTACCTATAGGTAAATGCTCATAAGACGGGTGAGATACTATTCGCAAATAGGAACAAAATCTCGTCATGGAAACCGCCGAGGAACAAAGAGGTAGAGTTAACTATTAAGGATCATACTCTTAGACATCTTCAGCAATTTGTGATAGTTTCAAGGGAGTTAAAAGTACAGGAATTTTAACTGGCTTCACAAAGAACTGTATATGGCAGTTAAGGTCCTGAAGCTTAAATTGTAGAATGAGGTCAGGTATCAACTTAAGAATAATAAATTTCTATACTTCACTAAAAAATTTCTAAAAAATAGCTGAAATACAGTGTTGTTTCGATCAAAAATCAGTCTTATTTTATACATTTCTCAAACATTACATTTATTAATGAAATTATGTTGCTCTTATCGCTGGATTATGTTTTACTGATATTTTTATGAACGCACTCGTACGAATGTGCTTGAAAACATATCCACCAAATTGATAAAGCAAAGCGGTGATGTCATACGATATAAACAAACAATAACTAACTCGTGAATGGCTTCTGTTAATGACTCAATTTCTATGGTTGAAATATAGACGTAAATCAAAATTTTATAATAGAAATAGAAACAGAAACAGAACAGTCGAAATTCAAATGTTCTATATATATTCTGCATACATATAAAAATTAATTGCTGCTCGTTAGTCTCGCTAAAACTCGAGAACCGCTAAGCCGATTTGGCTAATTTTAGTCTTGAAGTGTTCATGAAAGTCCATGGAAGGTTTAAACGGTGGGAAGATATGCGAAAATTGCGAGGAAAATACTAAAATCGATTAGATATTTTTGGAATAACCTTCAACAGGTTCAATAGGTTATTCCAAGTGCAGAAGCTTTCGAGCTAAACCAATTTTAACCCTTAAAAATTAAATCACGCGCCTTATTTTCTTCTTTCCGACCTCAGATCGGCCGCATATTATTTCTCCTTTCTCCTTTTTATTTTACTATTTTATATTTTGTTTCTGATGGGTTTCAACGTACTATGATACTTTTTTTTGCTTTCATAAAAACGTACCGTGGTCTAATAAATTATTGTATTCTTAAAGCGTATTCAAGCAATTAAAAATGTGAAGTATATACGAATGACATACATATATATATGTATAATATAACAGTAATATTGTATTGCTTGAATGAATTGACGGTCGTTGCGAACACCTGAGTGTTCTTATCAGAAACACTATCAGCAACACGTCATATTGTAGTAAAAGTATCGAGTCATACCCTTGAATTGCTATACAAAACTAAAAATAGAAAAATCAAACAGTTTTAGAGCTAAGGTAGTTATAAAAATTCCGACTAACTGAAATATATGCATTTATATATTACTCACATGTTTCAAATGGTATTTTTTGTAGACAAATCGTTTTCAAAAGAAATAAGACGTATATAACTTTAGGGGTTACATAGGTTTCCTCGGGTAAAAAAGTCTTTTTTCAAAAACCATGAAGACCAGTTGAGCAGTTCTCGAGAAATCTTCCCAACCGACTTCAAAAACACAGTTTCGCGAAAAACGCATTTAAAGACGGCACACTTAGCCTAGCTAGTTTCGAGCACACTAGTTCTCAAATCCTGTATCCCTGAAACTATTACTCGGATCAACTTGAAAATTTAGGACAATATTCTAAAGGTATTATAGAATTCAATAATATAAAAAAAAAACGATTTTTTGAAACCCGTAAACCCCTGCAACCCCTTAATCTTATGGGTAAGACTTTAGCTTTATTATAAAGACAAGTGTTTGTCATTATGTTTTAAAAATTATTTCGGGCAATAGCGACGTTCTGGCTCGATTAAATTTCAGCCGAGAGGCCCAATTTTACACCACTGTATTCAGCAATTGAGTCGAAGGTCAGCAATGACGTTTCTGGTGTTCTCTTCCAAGGCATCAATCGCTTCAGGCTTAACTGCGTAGGCAGGCGGCTTCATATAACCCCACAAAGAGTCCAGCGGCTTCAATTAGCACGATCTTGAAGGCTACGCCGCAAATCCACAAGGCGCTCCAAAAGTTTTCTTCAATAAATTGGTTGTTTCGTTGGCTGTGTTGGAACCAGAGGTCGTCCACATCAAGATCTTCTAATTCAGGCACTGGAGAAATTATTTAATCATGGCTCTATAGCGTTCCCCATTGACTGTAATATTATGGCCGGCTTCACTTTTTGATGAAATGATTCCTTTTTCTCATAAATCACACTCAACAGTGACTTTTTGAGGATGAAACGGGATCTCAACAATGGCTTGTAGATGATCATCACTTCAAATGCGTCAATTTGTTTACACAGTCAATCAAAGTGAGCTTCATGGATGACCAAACCTTTCTTGTGAAAATCTCGATCGGTGCCCATTTCGTTTTGAATCTATTTTCTTTGAATTTTTTAAGTCCGCAAACCAATATCCTTCCGCAAAAACTAACCCTAAGCGCGATTTCTTTTTCACAACCTCCAAACCGTTTACCGAATGGCATCTTAATGACCCAATAGCTATGAATGACAATATCGTTTCTGGTTAACCTTTAACCAGTGGTACCAATTTCGTTTTTGCGAAGACTGCTTCGTTTTTTTTTAGTTTATGGTAGCTTTATGTTAGGGCAGGGTAGGGTAGGGTAGGGCAGATAGAATAAAACTGCTGTTTTCATAAAGTCTGCTTAGCTAACTACCGATTAATTAAATAATTGTAATTTTTTTATGAAAAATATTACACGAAAACATAAATATTCTTACCACAGCTGATTTTAGTTTACAATTTATTTGCACAGCTGTTACAGCTGTCATTTTTTATTCGTTAATTTTTGTCAGATTTTAACTCACGGATTTGCGCTAACTGCTAACTACGCTAAACATATTTTAGTCTACCTTTTTTGAGGTACAAATGCATACATTTTATATTCAACCAGACTTTAAGTAACGCGAAAGCTCACGAAATTCACTTTCGTTTATTTTCACGTGTCATAAAATTAATTTTCGCTTATACTGAGTGCACTTCAGCTGCAAAACAAATTTTATATACATACATATTTATACTATGTATATATGTATATAGTACCATATGTATGTATATATGACTATAAATTTCTTTATTTTATTTTATTTTTATAATTCTGTTTCTGTTTCTGTTTTCTGCTGTCACTTTGCCATTGTTGATTTTAATAAATATATAGTAAATGTATGGTTTGCATAAAGAGCTGTTTGTGCAAGTATGTATGTATGTTCGAACGCTTTGCCGGTTTGTTTATGCCATTGAGTGCTGACTCTTTGTTGTTGTGCGCTTATGTCATCCGCGAATTTAGTCAATTAAACTCACTTTCAGACAGTCAGCATACAAGTCTCTGATAAATCGGTATTTCTCTAATAAACTTTGTGAGGTCGTACGTAAGTATATATGTAAATACGAACATATGTATGTATGTACTTAGAAGTAACCAGAACAGGGTGTATTAAGTTTGCCATGAAGTTTGTAGCATCCAACAGAAAATGTCGGTTACCCTATAAATTATTTCTAATCAAACTTCAGCTTATTTTCATATTTATAATGAACTTTAATGAACCAAATATATATTATTTTGGTCGACCACTTTTTGCGATTTTTCCGCCAGACACATTATTCCATCAGTGTAAAACTTTTCTGGTTGCTCGGTGAAAAACTGCGACAAGTAATTTTCACAGGCTTCTTCTCTTGAAGCCAACTTTACTTTATTAAGCGAGTTCTGCATTGACCGAAACAAATGGTAGCCCGATGATGCAAGATCAGGGCTATGTGGTGGATGCATCAAAACTTGCCAACCAAGCTCTCTTAATTTTTGCCGAGTCATCAAAGATGTGTGTGGTCTTGCGTTGTCCTGATGGAAGACGAAGCATTTTCTGTTGATCAGTTCTGGCCGTTTTTTTCGATTGCTTGCTTCAATCTCATCGGTTGTTGACAGTAAAAAGTAGAAACAGTCGTTCGACCAGGCTGGAGCAGTTCATAGTGGATGATACCTTTCCAATCCCACTAAACACTCAGCATAATCTTTCGAGGCGTCACCTGGCTTTGTGACCATTTTTTTTAACTTCATTACTGTCATATTTGATCCACTTTTCGTCTCCTGCTACCATTTGCTTCAGAATTGGTTCGATTTCATTTCGTTTCAGCAAAGAATCGCAGTTGTTAATTCGGTCCATTAAATTTTTCACAGACAATTCATGTGCTACCCAAATATCGAGCTTCTTTTTGTAGCCAGTTTTTTTTAAATGGTTTAAAACCGTTTGATGATGAATGTTAAGTTCCTAAGCGAAGTCATGCGTGCTTATGTTACAGTCCAGATCAATCTTTTCCATAATTTCATCGACTTTCATCAACGATAGGTCGACCAGAGCGAGGTGCATCTTTCACATCGAAATTTCCAGAACGCAAGCGAACGAACCATTGTTGTGTTACACGAACTGATACAGCATCGTCTCCGTAAACTTCACAAATTTTCATTCAAAATACGAAAAGACTTTTTCGACTACCCTATTTTACAAATATTTTAACAAGCCGCTACGTATCGTGAGCTGGCATTGAAAAGTTGAATTTAAATAAAATTTATTTTTATTTAAATTTTATATAAAGACAGTCACCGGCACTTGTATTTCAGTTATAAGAGTTTATGACATCATATAGCGGCAACACGTCACCATAAACCTGAAAGTTGACTGTAGAAACCGGCTTTCGCCCAAGAACTTCAGCAGCGTGAGCCGGCGTTTGAGCGAAAAAAAGTATATACCATATATACTTTTTAGATATTCAGCTCGCTACAAGAGCACACACATAGCAACATAATATGTTGCAAAACACACGAGTATTAACGAGGCTTAATGTCGTGGCTTTTGCTTTTCTGTTTATTCTATTGAATTTACTTTTATTTAATTCTATATGAATTTACTTCTGCAGAACATGCGGACTTAGTTTCATAGTTATTTTTACATTTTTGGCTTTACTAAATATACTTTTTTATATACATTAAGTATACATTTCTCGTAAAAATAAGGTGACATTGTATTTATTTTGAAAATTCTTTATTTATTCTTCCAAATCAATTTCATCCCCTTCAAAGTAATCCCCTCCCGATGCAATGCACTAATGCCAACGGATTTTCCAATCTTCGAAACACTGGTTGTAGTCACTTTCCGGGATGGTCTTCAGTTCCATCTTCGCTGCGGCTTGAATCTCCTCAATCGTATAAAAACGGTGTCTCCGGAGCGGTCTTTTGAGCTTGGTGAACAGCCAGAAGTCGCACGGCGCCAGATCAGGTGAATACGGTGGTTGCGGAACGATATGGGTTGTGTTTTTGGCGAAATGATCACGAATTGCGAGGGCAGTAAGGGATGGTGCATTACCGCGGTGTAAAAACCAAGAATTGTCTTTCCACAATTCCGGCCTTTTTAGGCGGGTAGCGTTACGCAAACGACGCTTAACGTTCAAATAATATTCCTTGTTGACCGTTTGACCGGTTGGAGGGTATTCATAATGCACAACACCACGATAATCGAAGAAAACAGTCAACATGACCTTGATTTGTGAGCGACTTTGGCGCGATTTTTTTGGTCTCGGCTCTCTTTTGGCACGATATTCGCTCGATTGAACGGTTGTTTCGGGGTCGTAAGCACAGATCCAAGTCTCATCGCCAGTTATAATGCATTTCATGACACCCTGGTAGTCGGCAAGCATCGTTTCACACACTTCAACGCTACGCCTTTTTTCCAAAAAATTCAATGTTTTCGGTACCAGTCGAGATTTGACGCGCTTGAGGCCCAAAACATCCTTCAAAATGGTATTGGCTGAGCCTTTCGATATGCCAACTTCATCAGCAAGGTCTCTAATTGTTAATCGATGGTTTTTCAACACCAAATCTTTGATTTGTTGAACGTGAGCTTCGGCGGTTGAGGTTGATGGTCTCCCTGGACGCTCTTTGTCTTCGACACGTTAACGGCCGGCTTGGAACTCACTATACCACTTGTAAACATTTTTTTTAGACATAGCCTCTTCACCAAAGGCTTTCTGCACCATCCTCAACGTATCCGCAGCAGAAAATCGATTCCGTAAACAAAATTTAATGCAAATTCTTTGCTCAACAAATTTCGACAACGCAAAAAACGAAAAACTCACTTTTAGCAGCTCACAAAACGACACGCATCTCAAACACTAATAAATATTTTGACATGAAATTTGCCATAAATGTGACTGACAGTACTACCAACCTAAAAAAAAAAATAATTCTCCAAATCCTTCGACGCGCGCAGTTTAAATTCAAATGTCACCTTATTTTTTGGGCACAGTAGTACTTATAAATTCATACATACATACATATATTAATCAACACTTAGTGTAGTATTATACTTTATTACTTTTTTAAAAGCGTCTTCTTTCTTCTTTTACAGTTGACACATACTCGGATTTCGTCTACAACAAAAACTACTTCATTTTAACGAGTGAGTAATTAAGTCAAACTCTTTTTTAATCAAATAAGAATTACGCATGCCATTTACAAACATACAAGCGCGTATGTGTATGATTATTATTGCATAAATTTCAGTTTTGATCGAAATTGTTCGTGACCTACACCTTGCCATGCAATTTCGAAATGACAAGTGCTAATTAATAAATGTCATAATTTGCATGTTGTTGTTATTTTTAGAATTTTGAGAGCAATTATTATTTTCGATCAAATTGATAGGTGCTCTCAAAAGGAAATTTTTCGAAGAGATGCTTTATTCGTAAAAAAGAGTAACACTTGATCAATTTATTTTATGAACTTCGATAGCCTGAAAAATCATGAATTTACATATTCATATACGATTATTAAAGAATTATTAAAGATTATACAACTTTTTAGTCTGAAAATTTTGAAAGTTGCGGCTTTATAACTTCTTCAGTGCCGCGTTGCCAGAAACAGTCCAAAGGACCAGAAAATGTACCATTATTGCCTCAATACATACTCGACAACATCATCACTAGTTTTGAGAGACCTTTACAGAAAATTCCTCCTCTAAACTTCTCTCCTGCTTCTAACCATCCGTGAAAAAGCTCACTGCGCCTCTTCGCCAGTAACTCCTCCCCATCCACATATCACTTATCGGTATGGGGGCAGAGAAAAAACCGCCATGAATAGCTTGTGCGACGCAGTGATCCAAGGTTTCACGAATGCAGTTGAAGGAGTAGAGAATTTTGGAGTGTGCTTGTTCGAATGCCCAGCTTCCCTGAGACTTGGAGCGCACTTCGCAGCAATGCAACTGCCGGCAATGTAAACTTATTATTTCTGGAGTAATATACTGGGCACTAAAGATGGCGCTCTTTGGGCATGTTAAAGCTTCTTAGCAAGTGTGGTCGTTTTGAGCGTCTTCCATGAATACTCTGGGGAACATTATTAGCCTGACTATGGTTGCATAGAGCCAAAACTTCACCTTTGGTGAGAGGACCTACCTTTTCCCTATAGCTCCTCTACAGCCATATAAAGCGACAGATGCCTTCATTACTCTCTCTTCAATATTTAGCCCTTATGAAAGCTTTCTATTAAGAATAAGTCCTAGGGGTTTCACCTGGTCAACAAGTTGAAGAAGTGATGAAAGGAAGAGACACGTCTGAGATCTTATATCTCGTGGTTAATTAAACCATTTCGAAATATTCCGATTTCTGAAACCTCGTTTGGTATCGAATGGCTCGGAGAGGTCCTACCCAATCCTGACGGAGCTTTTGGTATTCCTCAATGCCAGTTTATACAACCGTAATAGTTTTGCGGGGATTTCTTGGACGGCGGTGATGTCAGCCTTTATTTTCACGAGGACATCAACCAGCTGGGCAGCGGCACCTTCCCAATTAAGGGACCGGACATTCCAGGTGCATGCCCTCAATTCGTAGTCCTTATTTCGTTTGCTATGGTCGTCATCAAAAGGGGGGTCTCTCATCCGAGGGTTGTTGTTCCTTTTCATTGGGGGTGCTTTTTTTACGTGGCGGGTCCCAAACCCAGCGCACAACCCTATGCAGGGAATGTTTCGCCTTCTCACTTTAGCTCGCCTTCAAACGGATGTTCTTAGGCTACCCAGAGGAAACTTGATCAAAGACCGGAAGTCGTGAACTGCTGAGTCATATGTAAAAGAATCGTTTCTGGCCACTCCCAAGTGAATGGCGATCAGAGAACTTTCCTCACTTGCGTGAACTTCTACACCTCCTATTTTCTCCAGAAGCAGGTTGAAAAAGTCGCATGATATGGAATCGCCTTGGAGAGGTCCTTCCCGATCCTGACAAAGCTTTGGGTGTTGCTCAACGTCAGTTTACACAGCCGTATTAGTTTTGCGGGGATACCAAATTCAGACATAGCGGCATAAAGCTCCTTTTCGTGCTGTCAAAAGCAGCTTTGAAATCGACGAAGAGGTGTAGAGTGAAGATCTTTTCACGGGTGTTTTTCAAGATTTGGCGATTGATGAATATCTGATCAGTTTTGGATTTACCAGGCCTGAAGACACACTTATAAGGTCCAATTAGTTTGTTGACGGTGGGCTTTAATCTTTCACACAGTACGCTCGATATAAACTTATATGGGATGTTGAGGAGGCTTATCCCACGGTAGTTGGCGCAGATTGTGGGGTCTCACATTGTTTGGATTGGGCAGAGGACATGTAAATTGCAATCGACGGGGCCTGCTTTCGTCTGACCATATTCTGCAATGAAGCTGATGAGCACTCCTTATCAGTTCTTCGCCGCCGTGTTCGAATAGCTCGGCAGGCAATCCAACAGCCACATACTGTTAGTAAAATGCTAGGAAAATATTTGAATACGAGTACATCAAATATGACTGAGTAATTCAAAGGTAATTACTACAGTTTCAATAAAATAAAAAATGAAGAGACTTTTATAATATATTTACTAAAATATACAAGTATCCATGCAGCAGGAAATTTCGTGCAGAAAATAGCCTAAAATTGAAATAGCTGCTGACTAAAATTTGATTACAACTCACAACAAAGTTGTACTCCCAAGTACTTGCTATTGTTTGCTCGAAGTACAGCACGAACGGTAAAAAATTATTTGCCGCAATAAATCGTAGAAAAAGTTATGACTTACATGTTTATAACATTTTTTAAAGTTCAATCGCGCGTTTTATGTGTGAATGTGTCTTTAATTGCTGATTCAGTGTTTTTTTTACTGACTTCAACCCCACATTGGCGACTGCCATGGCGCCAAATCAGCTACAAAATGTTGCCAAACAAGAGTGTGAGTAGTCATCTACATATATACTTGAGTATACGTGTGTGGTGTTCCATGGTCTACGCATGCGCACCACTAAATGGAGCTCGTAAATTAGACGACACGGACAATTGTACTATAAAAACAATTTCACACACATTTTCTCGTTTGAAATTGGCACACAGATGATGACGACTTGGAGTGACGTGATGACTATGATTCAGTTTGGGGTGGAATGATTACCTCATTGCTGCGCGCTCCTCACACACACACACACACAACACATAACAGCACCTAGTATTTGTCTGAAACAAAGTTGCCACGGCACTCGCAGACAGCAAATTATAAAGTGTGTTTGGTTAGATCCTGTTTATGGATACGTTGACTTAACGGTACCCGATTGTCGTGCCGATAGAAACGGAAAATGTAATTATTTGGTCAGGAAATTTTGCAAATTGACAGTCAAATTGTCGTCTGGCGCCAAGCAAGGCGAGTGGGCCGTTGGGGAAGCTAACTCAGTTGCAGAGGAAGAAACTCTGCTCACATTGTAGACTCCAATTAAATTGTGAAACAATAAAAACGAACTACTTGCATACAATACGAGCCTTGATTTCGGTGCTATGTACTGTATGTAGGTACAAACATATGTGACAATGTATGTATGTATAGTATATACATTGCCAAGTATATATATACAAGTACAAGGAAATGCTACTGCTTAAAAACGGAAAACAAAAAAAAAAAAAAAAAATCATAGGAGACACGCGACGCTGATTTTTAAGCTGGGGACTTTATGGCACCACACGCACATCCAGGTCATGGCACAACATGACGCATAAGCGCTGGAAATAAGTAACCCTTAGCAAATGAGTAGCTAGCTGACTCCGTGCACGCTCGGTACTGTCAACTACTAAGAGCATTCTTTGCTTTTGCTTTGATTGATCCACAAAATGAAGTGACGGTCACTTAATGCCAGCTGTAAATACAGGAAATGCAAGAGGAATGAACGATTTCGTTTACTAACGGTATGTACAAATTCAACATGCAGCTACGTATTTGAATCATGAGTACTTCAATAATTTATGGAGGTAAAAATCTGGCTTAACTATTAATCATAAATAGGTTGATTCGGTATCCTTCTTTGATGATTTTATAAGATTATTGGTATTTCGGCCTTTCTTTTCATTGCGGGGTGTATTTTACGTGGCGAGTTCCAATCCTAGGGAGTGCTGTTTCGCCTTCTCACCTTCAAACGGATGTTGTTTGGATATTCGGAGGATACTTGTTCTTAGACCGGAATTCGTAAACTGCTTGAGCCTTATGTAAAAGAGTCGTTTCTGGTCACCAAGTGAATGGTGCTCAGAGAACTTTCCTCACTGGCATCAACTTCTACTGATAGCTCCATCCTCTATAAAATGTAGAGCTGCGGGCTTACGCCTATGATATTGATATCAATGGCCTCAACGACCTGCTCTGCTTCCTGTAGACTGGATAAGGAGGCGAAGCAAATGGGTTTGGTAGTAAACAAGGGCAAGACGATATATCTTCTGTCACTAAACAAACAATCGTCGCACTCGCGACTGCTCCTACGTGACTGTTGAAAGTCATAACTTCGAAGTCGTAGATAATTTCGTCTATCTTGGAACCAGTAATAATACCAACAACAGCATCCGCCTCGAAATCCAACGCAGAATAAGACTTGCCAAAAGGTCCTACTGCAGACTGGGTAGGCAATTCTCTCAACGTACAGTCTTAGTGTACTCTACAAATCTATATGGTGGAGAGGCATGAACGATGACTGACTCTGAGGAGTCGGCGTTACGTTTTTTGCGGAAAATGTTTAATCCTTCTCCACCTGGTCTTTCCAACGGTTTGGGGTCTTCTTCTTAGTCTGCTTCCTTTAGCGGGTACTGCGTCGAATACTCTCAGAGGTGGAGTGTTTTCATCCATTCGGACGCCGTGACCTAGCCGGCGTAGTAGCTGTCTCTTAATTCACTGAACTAAATTTGCGTGGTTCAGGCAGTGAGGAGATTTTAGTCCCCGATGGTATCACAATGGCCCGGTGAACATGATAAGTATTCTAATGGAAAATATACGAAATTTGAATGTTCGCTATGTTCCACAGCAAACGGCTGATATTTAGCGCCATTTGCGTAGCATTGACATCGCATACTGCCATCAAAATTTGCTGCCGATTAAAGGGTTAGGGCTAGTCAGAGGCACGAAAAAATGAGAATTTTTAGTATTTTTTTTGCTATTAAATCGTGATATTTTACAAAAGCAGTAATATGGAATTTTTATATGATGTGTTGACTTGAAGTCACGAAAATTTCAAAAAAAATAAAAAATTATTTCCTATAACTTTGAGTTGACCCAGTTCCAAAAAAAGGTACGGTTGGAGATTCATCTAAAATCAATCGGACAAAAAAATTAGTTTCATAAATAGATAAACTAAGGCCTGATCGAAGGATTTTTTTTTTCAAAAATTAACAAAATGGCGGCCTCAGGAAATTTTTTCTAAATTTTTGGAAAAAAATCAACAGTTATTGGTCTTAAAAAATCGAAATTTTTGAAAAAAAAAATCCTTCGATCAGGCTCGAGTTTATTATGTATTCTAAAAGCTGTATAATCTCATTAAAATCTACTGAGCGGTTTTCGAGTTACAATTGTCACCAGTTCAAAAAACATAGTTTTGAGAAAAACGCGTTTAAAGTGCCCGAGCTCTCTTTGTTATTTGTCGAATAACTTAAAAACTAATTATCGGATCAACGTGAAATTTTCAGAGAATATTTTTAAGATATTACACTTAACGAAAATGCAAAAAAAAAATAATAAATTTTTTGAAAATTCTGACTACCCCTAAGAGGTTAGGAAGCTTCAACACGACATAGTTTTCTTTGTAAACATGCCACTGCTGTCGAAAATTAAATAAAAAATATGAAATAACATTTATATGGAGAGACGACTTATATTTTAATTGGCCCTATCTTATCTAAAAACTCGCATATTTCAAGCAGTTTATCGATTTCACCTGCCAGGTTTCCCAAACATCAGCCATTCTTCTTATCTGCGGTCTAACAAATAATGGTTTGTTTACAACAAGTACAATTATCATATATGTATCTATATTTATCAGTAAACTCGCGTGAATTGTTTTCGAATTCTAGCTAGCTTTATCTATGATAACAGTAACTTTTCAGAGACCCCAACAATAATACTATTTTTATGATTTAAAGTTTATCGATACATAAAGGGTAAACCAATTTCCAACTTTTTCAAATAAAAAACACAGAAACTTCAAATTTCAAGGGGAATGTTTATTATCATTCGAAAGAACATTTTTTGGCATTTACATCTTGAAGATTATTCAAATGTTGGCCGCGGCTACGTCTCAAATGGTCCATCTGGTGATGGACTTTCGATGACTGGCGTTGTCTTGTTGAAACCAAATTTGAAACCGAGATTAGAGCTTCAATTTCAAATATCAAATAGTCGGTTATCGCGGCCCGATAACGGTCGCCATTTACAATTTCGTTTTTATTGGCATAATTTTTTGTTTGGAAAGATCAAGCGGCTTCAGTTCTTCCACACGCTGTATTTGTTATGCTTTCTATTTAGGATCTCTCATACTGAGAGTGTTAATTAATACTCTCTTACAATGTCTTGTTAAGTTCGACCATTTTCTTATAGAAATGGGCAACTCATAACAAACAAACTATGCACCAATGAGTTTTTAATGTAAGGTCAACCGCAACCACACCAGCCATTTTTATTTTGTAATATTTCGATGAATAAGTGTTCATATATCGAAATATGTAATTCAATGAATAATGCTTGGCTTTGGCGCATATAAGTTCTTGGGGTGCCTACTGAAGGTGACACATTTAATTCAATTAAGTTAACTTACGAGTATGTACTCACTTACACAAGGTTAAGTGTGTGCTGAAGACGTATGCATGGAGACATAACAGTTTTAATTGGAAAATGGAGATGCCACTAATTCTATTATTCATCAATTATCGCTCAAAAGTGGCGAACGCTTTGATATTGCTTTGCCGAGGTAATGTATAGTTTATTCGTATATCAAATGGTAACGGTAAAGACGGAGAAAAAACATGCCCCTTCTTTTGCTTAGCTAGATATGAGTTTATAGTGCTAAATGTGAGCGATACCGAACAAAGAATAGACCTCAAATATTGTATTTTTAAACAAAACGAGAGTTCATTGAAGACATGCCTGGTTCTGAGCAACGTTCGACCTCTTCAACTGATGAAAATAGTAAATAATAAAATAAATATTAATATGAAGGATACGGGAAATTTACCAAGCAAGTGTTAGCGAGATGGCAAAAGAGCCCGACATCTCTTGCGCGTCCGTTCGAGTTATTTTGGGTGGGATTATGGTTATGAAACGCATTCTTGCTGGACTCGTCTCGATGAAGCTGAATATTTTTCAAAAAGAATACCGTAAACAGGTCTCTTTGAATATGTTTGATCGTGTGAATTCCGATCCCACATTCATTGGAGAGCATTATAACTACCGATGAGACATGGGTTTATGAGTCTATGATTTGCTGGACAGAAAATAAACCAGCCGGAACAAAAAAAGAACAACACAATCTCCTAATCGAGCGATTCGCAGTTGGAAATTCGGTTCATTTAAGGGGGTATTCTACTCTAGAATTTTGAAAAATTCGATTTTTTTTTCATATATTTAAAGTTTAGACCCTTAAGAACATATCCTCCAAAGGATTTTTAAAAATTAAAATTATTTTAAGAGCTACAGTTACTTTAGGGACGCAGTACCTAGCCCGGTAGGTAGGTAGACTCACTTTTTTAAACGAGTTTTTCTCGAAACTACTTTTTTCCACACGGTACCGGCATTATCTCAAGTTCTATACAACCGATTTACTTGAAAATTTGTGTCAACCTTCTTTATATAATCCTCTATCGTTCCTATCAGCATCGTGTCAAAATTTTTGTTTTGAATATTTTAAAAAAATTCAGGAATTTCAAAGAAAAAGCGTAAAAAATAATTTTTATTTTCAGGCAGTCGCCATTTAAAAAAAAAAAAAAAATTTTCGTGTTCCCTGAGGTAGGGACTATAACAGTATCCTTACTGATTAAGAATTTCTTTTGATTTTTTTTTCAGACCACCAGGAGAGTCAGGATCAATGTCACCAGGATGCTCTATTTTTTTTGCACCTGTCTCTCCCCACCCCCCCTCTAATTATTTTAATTTTTAATATTTTTTTGTAAAATTTTTTTTCTGTATTCTTAAGATATCAATAAAAACACCATAAAAAATGGATAGTAAAAATATTTTTTGGTTTTTTTTTTTTAAATAAAATTCAAAAAACTGCTTAAAATTTGATTTGTGGACTAGAAAATCCTCTAACCGGTTTTTGTGCTTGTTTTTGATAAAATTTACTTGGTGTTTTGGAAAAAAAATTGACGTCCCAGAACTTTTTGAGTTAGTTGCGTTAGTTTTCAGAATAATTAAGCCAGTTGAAAACAGTCAGACAGCATTTATGTTACAGACCTGAGTAACTGTAAAATATATAAAAAGAACCATAACATCTGGTTATTACATTACCTCTTTAACTGCTGCAGTAGCACAACGTGTTGTCTTCCGCTCCACCTTTAAACTCTAACAGCTTTTATGAGAGCACTTTATTCAATTAAAGCAATTCTTTAGAAAATTTTCACAACTACGCAGACGTACACACAAATGTATTTCTCCATAAGTACCATATATGCTAAGTACATATTTGCGATTATACATACATGTTAATACTATTAGCTGGCAGCAAGTAGAAGACAACTCTTCTTTGCTCCTCGTCTTACTCTTGCCCTCGCTCAGCCTCCAACCGTCAACTGTCGAAACCATCTGTCGAATGTAGTCAACTTGTTGCCATTTCTAACTGTTTATGCCTCTCCATATATTATGCTCGTAAATTGTTGTCAATCGTGCATTATTATTAGATAAAGCATGAGCAACCACTGCTTGCCTCCAGGCTTCAGACATTTGCAAGTTTTGAGTAATCGTCTCTTTTGTCAATATTGCCAATGCCGCCGCAGATGCTGTGCAGTTGCGTCGCCAATTAAAATAGCGCCACTAACACAGTCCTCCTTTAGGTCTACACAAAAATGAATCATAAAGTCGTAATTCTCACTTACTTGCACTGTCAGAGTTGACAGTTATTGCATTACCAGACGCTCGTCATCTTTACTATCTCCATTCATGTATGTACGCATATACTAAATGTCACTTTTGTCACTTGGCTGTTGAGTTGTACATTCTCGTGCTATATGCCATGCTGTTTGTATTGAATTAGACGAGTGATGTTCGATAAATACTTTTACTTGGTGTCAAAAATCTGGAACTGTGGATATGTATGGGACAGTTGTTTACATTTATAGACTTGCTCTGGACACACATTTTTTAGGATTTTACTCTCATTATAAAAAAAAGAACGATTATTTTAGGGCAAGCTTGGATTAAAGGTTGTTAACCTAGTCATTATGATGCCATAGAAGACTCCTCACGATTCAAGTGTATTTTCGCAAAGAACCCTGTCTTCCCGATTTATCTTAAGGACGTCTCCAGCAACACGTTCTCTAGGGGGATATCTCTGGGCATGTTGCAAGACGATTGCGCGGTCTTTTTGGACCTTCTGTATGAACGGTACTTGACCTGGGCGATCAGTTCGTTCAAATCTCTTAATTCCCCGGGTCTGGATGGCATCATATCAGTAAAACTGCAACAGACTGTTAAGGTGTCATGCAACTGGTTAGCACTTATCTATGCGAACTGTATAAGACCGGGCCCTTGGCAACTAGTCAAAGTCACGTTCATGCCGAAATCTGGCAGGGGCTCCCACGTTATGGCCAAAGACTTCAGACCCGTAAGCCCCTTCCCCTTCTTACTAAAAACATCGAGAGGCTGATAGACTGATATATAAGAGGGTACATTCCGAAAGACCATTTATCAGGAGCAAGTCAATAGATGCGGCCCTGAATACCATGGCTTGAGGAAGTCATTAGGCTTAAACAAGTCGCAGTTCGCATTCCTTGATATAGAGGGAGTTTTCAATAAAGTCATACCGGAAGCAGTGGTATCTGCTCTGGACGGCCTAGTTGAATCAAACCTCAAACACCTCATTTTCAGTCTTCTGTGCGACAGAGAGATTGAAACAGAATGGGGAAACTCACGTGCTGGACAAAATGTAAGTTCTCTCTCCGCTTTTATGGATCCTGGTCGTTAGGGACTTGCTTAAAAAACTTGAAGAGCGTGGCTGCAGAGTGATTGCTTATGCAGACGATGTAGCGCTTATGGTCTATAGAAAGTTTCTGAGTACCGTTTACGAATTGACGCAGGGATAACTCAGCGTCGTAACGAATTGGGTAGTCGTAAACGGTCTCTCCATTAACCTTAATAAAACCGAGATGGTTTTATTCACTAGAAGACACAAGATCCCGGCGGCACCGTTGGGAGACATCCGCTGCAACCAGCGGATACAGTTAAATATCTAAGGATTGACCTGGGTAGGAAGCTTTTATGGTAGCCGAATATCGAAGAGAGAGCAAAAAAGGTATCGATTGCCTTGTATGCTGTAGAGGCGCTATTGATAAAAGGTGGGGTCTCTCACCTAAAGTGGTTCTCTGGCTCTACGACACCATAGTCAAGCTCATTATGTTCTATGGAGTCTTCAAGTGGTGGAAGGCTCTAGAAAAGGCTAAACTTCTCAAGATATTCGAGAGCGTTCAACGGCCGGCGCTCATCAGCATGTATGGTGCACTATGGTCCACTCCAACCATGGCACTTAACGACATCCCGCACACATTGTCGCCGTGAACATCGCCGGAAGGTGTATGGCTGCGACAGCTGCCTTCAGATTCAGAGAGTCTGGGTTCCTAAAAATCAAGGGTCAGAACACTCGGAAATTCTCACTCACCTTGACTTCATACCGGATTGCTTGGATTATGAAGTCGCTAAACCAAACTATGGCGCCTGCCCACAATAACCCTTCTCGTAGTATCTTGAAGATGAATCTGCTTGGTTAATACTTATTCGCAGAAGTATGCAACTGACTTTCTATTTATGTATATTCCCAACGCGCTCTTGAGACCAAGCTACCGAACATGCTTTACTATACATACATATCTACGCGTCAACACGTTTCTCTGCAGCTCTCAAATTAATGTTAATCAAAGTTAATTTAATCTCAAGCAACATAAAAATAAACGATGCCTCTTATATCTGATATGATCCACGCTTTAAATGAGTCTTAAAGACATTCATTATATTTTTGTCATTATTTCAGATCCACCACACCAACAAAATAGTTGAAACACAGTAAAACGAGAATATAGTACAATATGCCAGCGGAAACGAAAACTGCCACCGCTGGAACCGAGGCTGACACGCCTACCAAGAGCAAAAAAGCGAATACGACCGGAAAGGCGGGACTGGCGCGTGTCACTCTACTCGACGGCTCTCTACTTGATGTCACGATCGATGTGAGTACAGCTCGAAGCTGATTCATACGAATATTATGTTACTAATAAAACCTTACCATATTTCTGCTCCACCTTTTAGCGCAAAGCGAAAGGTCGCGACCTCATAAATACCATTTGTGCGGGTCTCAATATTGTAGAGAAGGACTATTTCGGTCTTACTTATGAGACACCATCCGATCCACGCACTTGGTTAGATTTGGACAAGCCGGTTTCAAAGTTTTTCCGTACCGATCCGTGGGTGCTGCAATTCGCTGTGAAATTTTACCCACCGGAACCATCACAGCTGCAAGAGGATATTACGCGCTATCAGCTGTGCCTGCAAGTGCGCAATGACATACTCGAAGGTCGCTTGCCGTGTACATTCGTCACACATGCGCTGCTCGGCTCGTACCTGGTGCAATCGGAGATGGGCGACTATGATCCGAAGGAAATGCCAGATCGTCGCTATTTGAAGGACTTCAAAATAGCACCCAATCAAACGCCGGAATTGGAAGATAAGGTCATGGATTTGCACAAGACACATAAGTAAGTAACACGCATATAAAGTTACACCAAAAATATAATTATACTTAAAAATTTTACTCACCAAATCTTCAGGGGTCAAGCACCAGCCGAAGCAGAATTACATTACTTGGAAAACGCCAAGAAGCTCGCCATGTACGGTGTTGATTTGCATCCAGCAAAGGACTCGGAGGGCGTTGACATTATGTTGGGTGTCTGTGCATCCGGTTTGCTCGTTTACCGCGACAAGTGCGTAGCATATCTTACAGTACGATTGATTATCTATTAATGCAAACTTTATATTTGTAGACTGCGTATAAATCGCTTCGCTTGGCCGAAGATTCTAAAGATTTCGTATAAGCGTCATCACTTCTACATCAAAATACGTCCTGGCGATTTTGAGCAATTCGAATCGACTATTGGCTTTAAATTGGCCAATCATCAGGCTGCAAAGAAGTTGTGGAAGTCGTGTGTGGAGCATCACACATTCTTCCGGCTGATGACGCCGGAGCCACCGACTAAGTCATCACTGTTTCCACGTTTCGGCTCCAAGTACCGTTATTCCGGGCGTACTTTGTACGAAAGCAAACGGAATCCAATCGATCGCACAGCGCCGAAGTTCGATCGTAGCTTGTCGGGCCGCCGTCTAACCTCGCGCAGCATGGATGGTAAGCAGACGAACTTACAGTAAAGCTCGCTTAAATGACGCACGAAAAGTGCCAGTTTTCTGAGTTAGGTTCTTCTTCGCTGAAGTCCTTCTTCGCTATGTCATTCTATGTGTGTAGTAAGCCCAAAAATGTTGGTTTTTAAGCGGGTTCGTTACTTAAGCGAGTTTCACTGTGTAATAAACGGAATGAGGAAATAATAATTGATACTATAACCTTGTCTTCCTTAAAAGCGCTCGCTATGGCCGAAAAGGAGAAGGATGCTCAGAAACGTCACACCATGGGACATCCACCAGAGCATATACCTGATTTTGAGTCGCCACGCAGTCGCAGTCCATTGAAAAAGGATAAAAAGGAGAAGGTATATTTCTGCGCTCTTTGCTCACAAAATAGTATTCTCATTAGGAGAACAATTTCGTTTGAAATTTTGTTTTCTAACAACATAAAAAAATGTGTAAATTTTTTTGTTTTCAAGATTTTTCTTTTCAAAATTTACTGACAAAATTTATTTTCCTTCCTTTTTCTCGGTTTGTTTCCATTCTGTAATTAATACGAACACACACAAAATTAACCAACTCACTAACAACAACAAAAAATATCAACCAAAAACATCAACAACAACAACAACGCAAATGTTGTGTAATAACGTATTAAAACGCTGTGAAAAAAATCTAAAATAATGCGCACAACCCACTCACACTCCTTATCCTTTAACTATGTTCCAAAAAACTACAACAACAATCAATCACTTTAATGTGTGTAACAAAACCGCAAACAAAAATGTTGTTCTTTTCTAATTAATCATACATTTCATATTCATTTTAACCGCAACTAACCTAAAAAAATATTTGAAAATGCGCACAAACACAAAAAACACACTTAAAACCAACCAAAAAAAAAACACAATTGTTTGTTCCAATTAAACCCAAATCGTATAGTTAAAACGTGAATCGAGTACTGGTACAGCTTCCGCCTCTTCGCAGAGTTCACTCGAAGGTGATTATTCGACCCATACCGGTGCTGATGTGGCAGCCGGCGAGTCCGCCTCGGCCGTCGCCTATCTTGGCAAAGATCAGGTTAATTTCATTTCATTTTCAACAGCCAATTTCTAATCTCCTTTAATTTTATTATATAATTATAACTCGTATATGCAAATCATATAATATTTACCTCGTACGGTATCTTACGGAACTATTTACGCTTTTATTTCCACCATTATTTATCTAGTTTATTTTTATATAGTGTATTTTTTTGAACTCTGAGCTTTAAGTGTCTCTTGTCCTTACTCTTTTACGATTACTTTTGTCCTACAACAGTACCTGTTTGTTGTTGTTCTTTATCCAAAAAAAAACCTTGTCTTTTTTGTTGGTCTTTAAATTGTTGGTTAGGGTAAATTTGTCGAGATTTATAGAACTGTTTTAAAAACTATGTGATTTTCATACAGCAAAAGCTTTCCAGCTCAAAACAATATTTAATTTTATTGCCTCATTCTAGGAAGCACTAGAGCTAGAAAAACTAATAGACCGGCTTAAATATATTCGTCGATCTCCTTAAGCTATTTAATACAGTTATATACAGTGAAGTAAAAAAAAACGACTTGTTAACTTATTTTGATACTGCATTTAGTGCCTTGAACTGCGAAGTTCCTAAGACGAGTTCTAGATGAGGTTACACAGAAGCATATATGGTGTTCCAGCGTCTCGTTCATGCCAACTTCCTTACATTTTCTGCATTTGTCACCATTACTTATGCCCATACAGCTCACATGTGATGCCAATAGGTTATGACTAGTCGTTGGGTCAAGACATATCCCGCAGTCTTATCGAGACCGTGTGAGTAAAAAGGTTAAGTTAAGTTAGGTTAATCTGGTACGTCAATACGCATAGACCAGTTTTGGTTCTTTCGAGATGTATGGAGGATGGAGTTCAATTGCTACGTCCAAGAGGAGTAGTCAGTCTTAAGAATACCTGGGCTTGACGCGAATTTTAGCAGACTCTGTTGCCTCACTATTGATACCTCCTCCAGTATATCAAATTGTGGGACTCCAGATAATTATGTACGGTAAAAAGCATGCGTGTTTCTCTTCGTAAGTCCTGCCCTGAATCGTTTGTCAGCCTTTTCGGAAAGAAATTTCATTGTATATCATTTTTAGAGACTCTCATATGTACTATGCTTGTTTGGTTGCCAGTCGCATGTCACTTTGGCAATCTCATCAGCTATTTTGTTTTCCGGAATTCCAATTCTGTTGTGATCTGGAATCCATTTTATCCAATGATGATAATGATAATCTCGCGCTGCGAGATTTTTGCCTTAATTGCTGCTGGGCTTTCGACGTATATTGATCTTCTTTATACTGTTTCCTTCGTTGTTAGTTATCTAAGCCACTTTCCTGTTCGCAAAGACTTGCGTCTGCAAGATACTGCAGTATTCTGGAAGCTTGAAGTGTTGCTTGAGCTTCATAACATAAGATTACTCTCTCGTTACTCTTGGTTTCAAGCTAAAAACTGAATTATTTCAGAGCTCAGTGGTAAGCCACTTCAAATTCAAAACATTTCCTCTGTACAAATGCTTTTTGGTTCACTGTAGGCTTCTCATTCCAATAATAATTTACACATATCCAGCTTTTATATAAATCAAAAAAAACAACTTTTTATCAGCATACAAAAATTTCACTAAATTTTGTTATTTTAAGCTAATTTTATAACCATTGTCTTGGCTAATTTTATTTGACTCTCTTTTTGGCCTCATTTACCGCAAATAATATAAATATTTTTATGCTCAGTGTGCTTTTGCTAATGCTTAACCCTTATATGATAAAATTTGAAATCAATTTTTAAAGCAACAAATGTTCGTAAGCGACAAGTTTTCAAACAAATTTTGAAGAATATAAACTTTATACTTAAAAAAAACTCAAAAGTTAATTACGCAAACCTAAGTTGGATCAAAAAACCCTCGTGGATAATGCATTAAAATTTTGTTTTAAACTTCGTTCTGATGAAGAAAAGAGCTCAAACCAGTGCTGGGTACAAAAGTTCTATCTGGGGGGTTTTTATTCCAACTTTTCGCAAAATTCGCCACAACGACGTCACAGAGATGCCCAACTCATTGTCATGTCATGTCGCACTTGCATGTGAACATTTTGTACTGCGCCTGTGGATTAAAATTTTTCCACTAGATGCTCAATTGTTGATCTGACAGGACGATTATGACGACCATAAATTGGATAGCGTTCGCAAAGTTGAGGCCACTGACTCCGAATTTCGGTAGTAAATTTTAATAATTTCGACTCGCAGTTGGATCGTATATCTTTTTATGATAAAAACAAACCTTACTGTAGAGAAATATCAAAAGAGCGGGAAAAAATGTGGCGACGTTTACTGTCACTATCGTTCTACTTTTGTAGGTCACTATTGAAAAACTGGTTATTTAGTGATAAAACACCTGTTAGGGCTCAATGAAGCGAACTTGTATCTTTCAGAGATACCGAGGCTTGGCGCATATAAGAGACAACTGAGCTGCGTTTTAACTCACAATTTTACTAACTTTCTAGTACTTAGCCAAGGAAAATTGATCAATCTCAATATTTTCGGTAAACAAACCAAATCTGCTTAAAGCAGGGGTTGCCAGTAGAACAACGCAGTGTTTTGAGCTGCAATACAAAGCAGCCACAACATTCATTTGGGATGTTGCCACATACAGAAATGTAATGATACCAGAAAATAGAGATCTGAGTTCTCGCATTATGATAGATGTCATCACATAGCCGAATGAGACGAAATAACTTCACATTTCTCTATTTAATCTTGACGTTAAGCTATATGTAACGTTCTCATTGAAAGAAATCTTTCCAGCGACTTATTTAACGATGTTCAGTTGGGCCTCATAGGAGAACACAATATGCCTATTATTTGGGTTTTGACGTCATTTTCCGCCAACTTTTAATAGCAATAAATCCAGAAGACAGAAGAGTGAAAGAAAGGTTATTTAGGACAAATGTTTGTGTTATGTTTCAAAATAACTGTATATAATATATATATGTTAATTTATGAGATGCCAATATATTTCCACAAAAGTGTTAAATTTGTCGCTTATGTCATTTTGTTCGAAGATCTGTCTATATGTTGCTAATTCTTTAAGGATATTGGCGTACATAAATGTGTCTATGTAAAATACTTATTTACGATTACCAAATCGTTTGAAACCTAAAATTCATATAAATGTTGATTTTTGTCCCCATATTTTTGTTGTAATACATAATTACAACACTAAAGTTGTTCACACATACTTGATGCTCGTACATATGTATAAATATAGGAAAATCATGCCACAGAACCAATTGTGCGGAATTTCTGCCATTATATCAAGATACAAAGCATATCCATACACACATAGTACATATATGTATATTATATCGTCAACTAAAATGCAAAAAAACCTAACCTCACAACAAGAATAGAACCACTATACAAGAAAATAGAAACCACTCAAATTGAAACGAAATTTTATTTTTGGGTATAAAATGGTTATGTATTGGTTATCGGACACTCATATATTGGTTATTAGACACTCATAAAGAAATAAAATTTCAGTTACAAAATGGTTATATATCGGTTATCACACACTTATATTGAAACAAAATTTCAGTTTTGATTATAAAATGATAATATATTGTTTAGTATTTCTGACAGCGATTCACGATTTTTTTTGATGATACGCTGTTTTGCACTTTAGGTGACGATATGAAGCTATAGAGATACATACATATGTAAATAGTAGACACTTAAATGTTTCAGTAAGCCCATACCCATAAGTTATATCTGTTATCGAACAATTACATATACATATAACAACACTACATACAATAATATAAATATTAGGGTGAGCCAAAATAAATTAAAAACGCATTTATAGCTTAAAATGAAAATGTGATCAGAAACAAATAGATCTGAAAGCCAGAATTCTTAGCGTAATTTTAAAAGGTTGTAAAAGGTGTTAAAAAAATGTGTTTTCATTAAAATTACATAACTTTTAGAACGTTTAAAATAAATTTTCTTACACGTAGGTTATTATAGAGCGCAAAATTTTTGTAAAAATCTATATCAGCAGTATTTTTTTTATTCAATTATTTTATTTGTGTATTAAATGATTTGAAAAATGATAAAAAAAATAAAAAATGAAAAAAGTCTTTTATCAGCGATTTTTTTATTTCAAAAAAAAATCTTTATTTAAAAAAAAAAAGAATTATTTCAAAAAAAAAAATTTTTATTTAAAAAAAAAAAAAAAAAATTTAATTTGTATATTTAAATGATTTGAAAACGTGAAAAAATCAATATTTTCTTTCATATGGCTTCATTTTAAGCCATAAATTCGTGAATAATTTTTTTTGACTCACCCTAATATTAACATTTATACATATTTGCCATCTATACACTTATACAGCTAGTTGTACACATGCATAACTGTTATCATAAGCTATTATATTTTAATTATTTGCTGTCTTTTTTATAAAGAAATTACAAGTATTACTACTAATACAGGGTGTTGCAACTTTTCGTTTTTCAAACGGGGCTTAAAGTCAAATAAACAGTGATCCAATAAACTCGGGTGCGATAGCAAAATTATTGTTGTGTGCAAATCTAATTAAAGTTTCAATGTTAGAAAAATCCATTAGGGTGCTCCAAAATATTTTTTTAAATTTTTTTTTCCAAAATTTAATTTCTAAAATCTGATTTTATTTGATAAAAATGATGAGAAGTGTACGTTTGCAAAATTTCAGATATATATTTCATCTTCTTAATCTAGTCACTTCTTCGAATATATGTACATACATACAATACATAGACTGACAGATGGATGTGACCAAATCGACACGGTGCGTGAACCTGATCATAAGTATACATACATATATACCTCAAAGTGTTTCCGACATTTTCTACTGGATATTACACATTTATAATAATACTCAAATATAATTATATGAGACATACAAAAAAAAAATGAAGCACCCTATTGTACAACTATCTTAAAAGTTGTGTTATTAATTTAAAAAATTTAATATTTGGTATAAAAAGCTGTTATAAAAAGCGCGAATAGTTATTAAAAAATATTAAATTTTTGAAGCACCCTAATGTACAAATATTTTAAAAGTTTGTGTTATTAAATTTCAAAATTTAATTTTTGCCAGAAAAAGCTGTTGTAAAAAGTGCGAATAGTACAGGGCATAAAAAAATTTTTGTAGCACCCTAATGTACAAATATCTTAAAAGTTGTATTATTAAATTTTAATATTTGGTATACAAAGGTGTTATAAAAAGCGCGAATAGTTATTAAAAAATATTAAATTTTTGAAGTACCCTAATGTACAAATATTTTAAAAGCTATGTGCTATTAAATTTTAAAATTTATTTTTTTCCAGAAAAAGCTCTTATGAAAAGTGCGAATAGTTATTAAAAAATATTTTAATTTTGAAGCACCCTAATGTACAAATATTTTAAAAGTTGTATTGTTAAATTTTAAAATTTTAATTTTATGAAAAGCTGTTATAAAAGTGCGAATAGTTATTAAAAAATAATAAATTTTTGAAGCACCCTAATGTACAACTATTTTATTTATTAAATTTCAAAAATTTATTTTTTGTCAGAAAAAGCTATTATAAAAAGTGCGAATAGTACAAGACATAAAAAAAATTTTTGCAGCACCCTAATGTTCAAATACCTTAAAAACTATGTGTTATTTTATTTCAAAAAGCTGCTATAACTCTAAATTTGTTGTACCGCGAATTTTATGTTGCACTGTAAACACTTTGGTTCATACAAACGCATACACATGTACATAAGTATATAATTGAATTTTTGTGTTTTTCATTAATAAATAAGAACTTTTCATTACACTCATCACTTGTATACAGAAGTAATTGTACACAAAACACAAATAACGGCTTGAAAAGACAGCAGTTCAAAGTAGAGCGTTTAGAAGAAGATTTGAAGAAAATATTTTTACGCTTTTAAGCCAACCAAAAGCTGCTGCTTTCTTCAGCCGTCGCTGCTTTAAGCTTTTATTTTAATACATACACACAAAACACGCTCATTTACCATACATATATTATACTTATAACTTATAACTGTGTGTATGTATATAGAAGTTATATCAAATAGCTATAAGCATGCAAACGCTTTAACAGTAATAACTTAAGCTCAGCTTTGTCTAAATTTTGACTTGCTTCAATTTCATTATTTGTCTTCGAGCACAAAACAAAAGTAGCAAAACTAATAAAGTTCCTTAATTTCTCTTGCAATAAAAGGCCGACGCCGAAAAGGAGGCCAAATTGAAGAAGAAACAACAAGAAAAGGAGGAGAAAGAACGTAAGGAACGCGAAAAGAAGGAGAAGGAGGCGCTAGAGAAGGCTGCCAAGGAGAAAGCCGCCAAGGAAAAGGCCGCTAAGGCTGCTGCTGGTGCCGCCGCTGCGGGCATTAATGGTGTGTAGACAGCAAATTACATAAATATATTTATATAATTATAATTTTCGTTTGCTTGGTTTGCAGGCAATGATGATTTGAATGATTCCAACAAATCAGAGAAATCAGGCAAAGGACGTGTAAGTATGCAACCAGCAAACTAGGTGTCGCTATTATACAATAAAGGGTGATCCATTTCGAGGTTCCTTAGTATTTTAAAGAAAAAGCACAGAAACTTCAAATTTAATGGGCAATGTTAATTATCTTTCGAAAGAACATGCTTTCGCATTTATTTTTCGAAGATTATCGCTTTCAAATGTTGTCCGTGGCTAGCTCTCAGTTGGTTCAACCGTTGAGTCCAATCTTCGATGACTCGTTCGAGCAATTCGACTGGTAACTCGCGCATGACACGCGTGATGTTTTGCTCCAAGGCCTGAATCGAAGTGGAATTGTCCGCATAAACTTTCGATTTTACATATCCCTACACGAAAAAGTTTAACGGTGTGATATCACACGATCTGGGTGGCCATTCGACCGGATCAAAACGTGAAATTAGCTGCTCACCGAAGTGTTCTCTCAACAAATCCATTGATTGAAGCCATGTGCGAGAAGTGGCGCCGTATTATTGATACCAAATGTCGCCAAGATCACGAGCTTCACTTTCAGACATGAAATAGTCGGTTATCATTGCGCGATTGCGTTTACCATTGACGATTACGTTCTCACCGGCATCATCTTTGAAGAATTATAAACCGATAATTCTATCGGCCCACAAACCACACCAAACCGTTATTTTTTCTCTATAAAACAGCATCTCTTGAATCTCTTCAGGTTGTTATTCGTCCCTAATGTGGCAAGTTTGCTTGTTTATATAAATGATATAGGCCAAGTGCTTCCATACGTTAGTCCGAGTTGCTGTGAATGGCGCTTCTCCACGGTCTTCGTTTACACTCTCAGCTACGGCTGCTATATTTTCTTCACTGCGTGCTGGACGTGGTCTATTCGGTCGAATATTATCTAGTAATGAATGCTGGGTCTCAAGATGAGTGATTGCGTGCGAGTAGTACGCTCAGTAGACCTCTTATGTTGACCACAAGTTGAGCGAAGCATGCGAAACACATTCTTTAGAGAACGTGAATTTTCGTAATAAAGTTCAAACTCAAGCCTTTTCACGATCTGTTAAAAAAGTTTATGGAAAAAAGTACCTCTACTTGGATCACCCGTTATATACCTTAAGTGTATATTGAATAGTGCGTACTACAATCTAAAGTTGATAATGACAAATGCCCCGCCTACCCAAGAATGCTCAGCGCGTACGAAGTGCGTTTCTGCCGAAGTCATGTTCACATCCGATGTGTTGTTACTGTGTACAGCGAACAGCCTGCATATGACTGCACAGATGTCTCCAAGCTGTTTTTCCAATTCTATGGATTTTTATTTGTAGCGCATTGTCCCCTCCCCCGTCCAATTTATGTACCTTTAAATTAAATATAACTTTTAAGTTAAGAATTAGAATGTAGAAGTTAGTGTACCCATTATATATGTAAATTGTATAGTGTATTGCTGTAGTATACCCTTAAGTTTTACCTAATGATTTATTTGATTAGTGTTACATTTTTATTTATTCCCCCTTTATTTTTTGTTTTCTTTCTTTTTTAAACTTTTATGCAATTGGAAATATTTATGAATCAACGCATGTGCTAAACTGAATTTGATAACTTTTCGCGTGAAAAAAATGATTGGTGTAAATCGGCACACAACTACAGGGTGGTGGCCTCTTCTCGTCTGGTCGCAAGAGCAAGAGCAGCTCGCCGACAAAGGAGCCGAAGGATAAAGATAAGTCCGGCAAGGCGAAGGATGGCAAGAGTGGTGAGTTGGTATACGCTGACTTGGAACTGGCTGCGGCCAATAATCAAGCCAATGATGATAACAATCGTGCCTCACGTCAACCCGGCCACACTAGACCCTATGAATACTCAGATGGTACTAGTGAAACTAGCCCGACACGCAAATCATACATTCCCGGTGGTTTCCGTTACGATCAGGATCCGCAAAGCGGTAGGCAAGCCGGGCAAGATGGTGATGGACAATTGTCGCCCACGGCTGCACAAAAGAAGACCGCAATTGCCTTCAATTATGCGCCTGGTCATGATGATACGCTGAAGAAGACCGCAGAGAAATTGAAGAGCGGCCAGTTGTCGCCACGTACACGTGAAAAGATCAATAAGGGCCAGTTGTCGCCCACAACGCGCGCAAAACTACTTAAAGAAGCCAATCTGTCGCCGACCACACGTGCTAAATTGCAAGGTAGTGCCGTCGATGCGGCTGCCGCACCGCTAACTGATGCACAGAAACGTTCTTATTCACCTTCCAAAGGTCAATCGGCCGGTTATACCTCAGGTGCGCCGGGTAGTTATAAGCCATTAGTGGATCCCACAGCGGCATTCCTTGAATCTGAGCGTTATAACAGAGATCCGTCCGCTGGTGCCGGTGCTGCGGCTGGTAAAGCTGCTACTGATGGTAAGGGTGCTGCAGTTGCCGCCTCACCTACTGGTAAAGGCAGAGGTAGCACACCGGTTACGCCTACAAAAGCAGGCAGTGGTTTGGCGGCGGGCGCTGCGGTCGGTGGTGCTGCAGCAAAACCGAAGAAGAAGCGCGTCAAGATTATGGTAATCACATCCAAATTTGATCCCAACACCAAACGCATTGATGCTGAAAATGGCGTCATTGAACACTCCACAGGCATATTGGATCCGGAGACTGGCTTGATTGATAGTAAATATGGTCAGCTTGATCCGAAAAAGGGCACTTTATTGGCTTTGAATACGAAGACGGGCAAAAATGAAATCTATCAAGGTGATGTCGATCCCAAAACTGGCAATGTACATTTGGTTTCCGGTGTTGCTGATCCCAATACTGGACGTTTAGACGAGAGCTTGGGACAAATAATTTGTGTGACACCACAAGATAATCCAGTTGTGGAACTGATTGTTATTACAAGCCGTATTGATCCCGCCACGGGTAAGGTTGATACAGTTAATGGTGAAGTGGAACGCTCGCTGGGTGTACTCAATGTGGATTCGGGTCTACTTGATACTAAATATGGCGAAATAAATACCAGAACGGGTGAGCTAAAAGCGATTGATCCTAAGACCGGCAAAATTGTTGTAACTAAAAATGTGAAAGTCGACCCATCCACTGGACAGATAACGTTATTGGGCGTCACAGATCCGAAAACAGGTAAACTGGATAACACACAAGGACGCATTATTGAAGTCGGACAGCAAATTGATCCAATTGTGGAAGTTACCTCACTGGCTGGCAAATATGATTCCAAAAAGAATATCATCGATCCTAAAACGGCACAAGTTGAAACTTCAGGTGGCCAATTCGATCCGAAGGCCGGTAAAATCGATACGAAATATGGACAAATTGATTTGGTTAAGCATACAATTACATTCACTGATCCCAAATCGGGCAAAACAGTTACACGTGATATCAAAATTGATCCAGCAACTGGACAAATTGTGCTTAAGAACCAAATCAATCCGAAGAATAACAAACCCGATAAAGATTATGCACGCATTATATCGTTGCGTATTGTACAGCAACGTGTTGATCCCAAAACGAAAGCGCCCATTGCACAAGTCAGCACGGCGAAGGACAAAGAAATTATTGTCGATCCCAAATCGAATCAAATTTGGATGCCGACCGGTGCTAGCGATCCGAACACAAAAGAGTCACAATACATTTCCAGCAGCGTGGATCCGAAGACCGGCTATGTTATCACTATTTACGGTTATCTCGATCCGAAAACAAATGAAATCAAAAAACAAAACAAACTCGATCCCAACACCACCAAAATCGAACCATCCTCAGGCAAAATTTATACAGCCACCGGCGATGTTGACAAAACTACTGGTGAACCACTCTATGCCACCACCCAAGTTGATCCGGAATCCGGCGATGTGTACACCAAAGTCGGACGTGTTGATCCCAAAACTGGCAAAATTGTCATTGTACGCGTACTGCTCATCTCCAAGACGGATGAGCGTGGTCGCCCTGAAGAAATCGATCCAGCGACATGTGAAATCGATCCGGTCTCTGGTCGAATTCTCAAGTTCTTCAATAAAACTGTTTATGTTTATACTATGATTGATCCAGTAACAGGTGAAATTGTACAGGTTGATCCAAATGATCCACGTTTTGCGGGCGCACGCACCACCGTCACACAGACTATGACACTAACAGGCGAAATTGATCCAGTAACCGGACGTATAAAGAGCGAATACGGTGACATCGATCCAAATACAGGCGATATCGATCCAGCCACAGCAGTACGTGATCCCGTTACAGGCAAACTAATTCTTAATTATGCACAAATCGATCCATCGCATTTCGGCAAGGAAGCCCAAGTCAGCACTACCACCGAGACCGTACCCATTACGCGCGAGCAATTCTTTGAAGGTGTCAAACATATGGGCAAGAATGCGCTGCGACGCGATTCCGAGGCCAGTTCGGACGATGATATGACACAACAGTATGGCAGTGAGCATGTCAAGGATATGGTGCTGAACAGTCCCAAAAATGCGGATGGTACAACAGTAACTACGACCACAACCAAACAAACGGGCAAATTCGGTACACCGACTGTGGTGAAAACGACCACAAAGCAAGTACTCACCAAGAACGATGACGGCGTGACGCACAATGTGGAGGAGGAGGTGCGCAATTTGGGTACCGGCGAGGTCACCTACTCAACGCAGGAACACAAGGTTAGCAAGTCATACTTGGAGTAAGGTTCTTACTAAAGCTAGTTTAGCGCACGTGTGGTAGTTTAAAAGCAATTGAAGTTATTAGAGTTTTGCTCTGAATTTGTGTTGAGTCGAATGTGTTTTTAGTAGCACCGAATTCGGTAAAAATTTTCACTCTTTTGTGAAGTTCGAAATTATATTTTTGTACTCATTTTCGTAAGTAATGAGTATTTGAATTTGTTGGCTAGTATTTATAGGCAATCAGTTACCTAGAACTTTTCATTTATACACATAATTTTAAATGGTATGCCCCAATTGGTTCGCCTACTTTGGTACAGCTTTCGTGAATGCTATTCCGAAGTTTATGTGGAGTAAGTAAATTTTAGTTGAATATTTGTAGTAAAATTTTTAAGTTTCTACGAATGATGCATGTATCTAATGTTTAAGAGTTTGTTGTTTAAATGCCGATGAAATCATTTAACCACATATAAGAAACCCCTATTTAGAGTTTAAAAGATTCTCATACATAGCTAATGCATACATATATACCTACATTTCGCTGGGAACCCATCAAGTTACTAAAAAGTTTATACTAAGTATATACATATTTTGCATCCTTAGTAAAAGCAGTACCTGAAAGGGTTTGTGAAGCGCATTAGATCGAAGCAAAGGGTTAAGATCCAGTAAGATAAAGTCAACAAGTTGTCTGTCATCATCTCGAAAAAACGTGTCCCGCTATGATAATTCGTATAAAGAATAATATCTTCTTACCTTGATTAAAAATATTCCGCTTTGATACATTTTTGACACCGACCTTGATCGAGCTTCTGAATTATTCGAATTACGAATTTTCGGTAAAAAGTCATATTATCGAATAGAACAGTTATTCGGAATAAAATTTTTTGTTATGGTGAATTACGAATTTTCGAAATTTTTAGAATGTTCGAAAATCCGTCGACGGAAAAGCGCCAAATATTATGGATTGCAATTATTTGCATATCCGCAATTACGAATTTCTGCTTTTAATGCATAGTTTCGGTTTTCACGCGTAACAATTGTTCGAAATTTCAGCGTATATTTAAATATCCGTCGACAGAATAGTCCTGAACGTCGTGGATTTGTGAAATTTAATAGAATGTTCGAAAATCCGTCGACAGAAAAGCGCCAAATATTATGGATTGCAATTATTTGCATATCCGGAATTACGATTTTCTAGATAAAATGCATAGTTGCGGGTTTCACGTGTAACAATTATTCGAAATTTCAGCGAATGTTTAAATATTCGTCGACAGAGTAGGCCTGAACGTCGTGGACTCGGTTTTTTCAATAAATTGGATATGCGGTGTTAAGAATTTCCGCTACAAATGCATATTTTCGAAGTCGAAATTAAAGTTTTTGGTTATGGTGAATTACGAATTTTCGAAATTTTTAGAATGTTTGAAAATCCGTCGACGGAAAAGCGCCAAATATTATGGATTGCAATTATATGCATATCCGGAATTACGATTTTCTGGATAAAATTCATAGTTTCGGGTTTCACGCGTAACAATTGTTCGAAATTTCAGCGAATATTTAAATATCCGTCTACAGAATAGTCCTGAAAGTCGTGGACTCCGTTTTTTCAATAAATTAGATATGCGGTATTAAGAATTTCCGCTAAAAATGCATATTTTCGAATTTAATTAAGTCGAAATTAATGTCTTTGGTTATGATGAGTTACAAATTTTCGAAATTTAATAGAATGTTCGAAAATCCGTCGACAGAAAAATTCCAAATGTAATCAATTACGATTATTTGGATATCCGGAAGTACGAATTTTTGTTTACAATGCCTATATGCGGATACTTTACATAACCATTGTTCGAAATTTAAGAAGACGGCTTTTTCCTTTTAATATATTAAAATTTTCTTTCAACTTTCTTGATGTTCGAAAATGCCTTTCTTACGTCTTGACAAATAATTGATACAAAAATCTTTTTGCGCTCTCTATGTATAGATATTTATTAGACCTTTGCAGCAGATCATAAATTTCTGTTCTCTGGACATTCAAAAATAATTTTCGAACATACGAACTTCGCATTTAGTTCTCCGAATATTGAAATTTTGATGGAAGTGTTGAAAAATTTTAGAAAATCACTGACCAAAAGTAAAAAATTTTTAAGGTTTTTTGTAATAGAAATTTCGAAAATTTGTCGAGAGAAATTCCAAAATAGTATACCGTGCCCCTAAGAGCGAGTTAATTCCTTTAGGAAACTTTTACTGCTAGTTTATATTCCAGTCCAACACTGAGGCTGTATTTTGCGTGTGTGGTGAATATAAGTCCACCTAATATAAATAATATCGGAGAAAAAGGGTGCACGGATTTATAGTCATCCAGATCGAGATCCTAAAAGCGAGTTAATCATTTTAGGAGACTCTGCTTGTTCATTTTATATATTAGTCCGACACTGATGGTGTATTTTTCGAGTGAGGTGAATATAAGTCCACCTAATATAAATAATATAAGAGAACCAGGGTGATTGGATTTATAGTCCTCCAGATCGAGATCCTAAAAGCGAGTTAAACCTTTTGGAAACTTTTACTGTTTGTTGAGTTTATATTTTAGTCCAACACTGATGGTGTATTTTTCGTGTGAGGTGAATATAAGTGCATCAAATATAAATAATATCCGATAAGCAGGGTGCACGGATTTACAGTCCTCCAGATCCAGTTCCTTAAGGCGAGTTAAAGCTTTTGGAAACTCTTACTATTTGTTGAGTCTATATTTTAGTCCAACACTGATGGTGTATTTTTCATGTGTGGTGAATATAAGCCTATCTTTTATAAATAATATCAAAGAATCAGGATCTGTGAGCAAATTTGTAGCACCCACCTTCGAATAGAGTTTGAAGCTCTGTTGTCAACCACACACTGAAAATAAAGCAGGTGTCATTAGCATTTTTTTTCTTGTGCAACCCTGCTTTAAACCATTGTGCTTTGCTAAACAACGGTATTAAACTCAATCTTCATTATTAACCATTTACATCTACTTATAATATTTTTTGTTTTTGCAATCATTTCAACAACCTGGTTTGCTTTCATTTCCTTTATTGTACACTTATGACGAAATAAACGAAAAATAAAAAACAAAAATTAAAAACCAACTAACCAGGCTGATGCCGATGTGAGCGGTGCTTACGTAACGGCCACCGCCGTAACCACGCGCACAGCCACAACTCACGAAGATCTGGGCAAGAAGGCCAAAACCGAACAACTCGAAGAGAAGACCGTGGCGACAACGCGCACCCATGACCCCAACAAGCAGGAGCAGCGCGTCGTTACGCAGGAAGTAAAGACCACAGCGACAGTGACCAGCGGCGATCAGGTAAGCGACAAGCCACGAGCCAGTAACGAGTAACGAGGACAGTAACGAGCGCGTGGAAGTGCCGCAGGACTCACACGTTTTGTGGCGCTCTCAGCAGCGTTGCATGTTTCCCACATTATTACTGCACGTTTTGTTTCTTTTTAGTTTTCATAATTAATAATTTCATAATTAAATTAAAGCGTTTCTTTACTTTGCATTATATTTATTTCGTCTACTCGTATGTTGATTGATTGCCGTACTCGTTGATTGCATTTAACTGTACTGTTGTATGAAATGAAACTAATAAAACCGAACTGTGTTTGCCATGTGTTTGCCATATATAATTTGAACCAAAAAAAAAAAAAATCGAAATCGAAAAAACGCAATTAACACAAACTGTAGTTCCGAGACCGTGGAGACAGTATTTCATCGACTAGCTCTGGCGACTCGGGCACGCCCATCGATGGCCCATACGACGGGTCCAGTGTGGTGCGTACCGCCTACGAAAAGGTTTGTCTCATCAAAAAATAACACATATACACACACCAACACACATAAATCGCATACGTTCCATTCACTTTTCCACTCTTCACTCTTCACTTTTCTATATATCATATATATGTATGTATTTAGTATAGATGTAGTCTCCTCACCTAGTATCTGTAAATGTACTCGTATCTTGATCTAAGTTCAAGTCGTTCATTGTTCATACATCCTCCACAGCAGCCACACTTTGTTTTGGTAATTCTAACGACAAGCATACTAATAGTTCTTTGTTGTATTTACCGTTTTCAGGGACATGGAAGCTACGCCGCTGTACCCGGTCCACATGTTGAACAAACCCGCGTCATTTTAGGTGAGGACACACCTGGCTACTCCGGACACGGCGAAATCGTTTCAACACAAACGCTCAGCAGCAAAACGCGAACTGTCGAAACTATTACCGTAAGTTGGAACTGAAATCGAAACTAATTAGAGTTTCGTTATTGGCTTTACGATGGTTATACCTAAGGCATTATACTTCACTTGAAAAAATCATATTTCTAACCTTATTAGAGCAGAGCAAGAAGCCTTTGAGATGGTAAACAGTGAAAAAAATTCATAGTAGTTTAAAACCCAATGGAAACAAAAGAAAAAATAATGGAAAAAATTGAGCGATTTAAGGTCGAGAAAAGGAAGAGAGCGTGATAGAACATTGTGGGTTAAGAAGAAAGAAAGGGCTGGGTTCGCGTGCAACCGAACATTTTATACTCTTGCAACTTGCAAGAATCAATCAAAATCTTTGGGTATCTTTAAGGTACCTCACATCTTTAAGGTACCTCACATTCCACCAATCAAATGGAGCAAAGTCAGTCGAAAATGTTCGAAAATCTTGGTAATAGTTGCATGAGGGGTAGGTCAAATTTTCGCTCAATTGTATCTACTTCAGGCAAAAAGATATAGTGTTGTGAGTAAAACATGTCCTGTAATTTTCATTGAGATAACTCAAATATTGGCCGATATATCCAGTATAAAGTCACTTGGAAGTTCGAAAATCTTAATAATAGGTATATGGTGGCTAAGAGAAATATTGGCCCGATTCAAACCATTTTTAACATGCAGACATACCATTGTTAGAGAAGGATTATTAATTACATTTCGTGAGCGGCCGACGAATTAATTCTCCGAGAGCTGTGAAATGTACTCACGAAGACTGGCTATTTTATGACCATTTACGGTTATCTCGATCCGGAAACAAACGAAATCAAGAAACAAAATAAATTCGATCCCAACACCGCCAGAATCTAACTATCCGCAGGCAAGATTTATACAGCTACCGACGATGTTGACAAAACTACTGGTGAACCACCACCGAAGTTGATCCGCAATCCGGCGATGTGTACATCAAAGTCGGACGTGTTGATCCCAAAACTGGCAATATTGTGATTGTATGCATAGTGCTCAACTCCAAGACGGATGCGCATAGTCACCTTGAAGAAATCGATCCGGCGATATGTGAAATCGATCCGGTCTCTGGTCGAATTTTCAAAAACTTCAAAAAAAGTATTTTTAAGGTTGCTTCTTCCTACATTTTAGTGGTTCTCTCTCTCTAACTCTCCACCTTCGATTTCTTAAAAAGTAGGTAATGATGCCTTAGGTATATTATTGTAAAATTTAAAGTGAACCACGTAACTAACTGGCTCATACATACTTATTAGTTTCAGCTTAAAAGTGTATATTTTGTATATAACTGTGAAAGTTTGTCTGCTTTATATTATATAATTAAAATATCAAAAATATCTGTAGTTGCATTATACGATTTATGGTATATGTGTTTGTCAGTAGCTACATATTGTTTGTCCAAAATTAGTATAAAATAAGAAGTGCTTTTGGGTTAGATGTGGTTTTTCTAACTATTAGATAGTAATATGGTACTCTTCTCTGGAACAATGGGCCGCTAGAAGGTCGCGCCAGCTCATACTTTTGAGTGTTGTGGTTTTTGCGCTGTCTTAGGTGATTTTATTTTCGATAATTTATGCAGCACCGACTTTCTTCATGGAAGTTAAGATCAAGCGACATCCTCATAATGCTGGCGTCTTCCTTAGGTATGGTCTATTCAGCGCCATTTCCTGTACACAATTTGTTTTGGGTTTCTCTTTCGACCATCTCCATAGCACCTGAGTGCTTGGTAGTTTTGACCCAGAATGTTTTGCAGTTGATTAAAGCTTAGAGTTTGTGAGTGATGGTAGTTCGAGATCAGTCATGTTTCGCTTCCATACAACAGTATCGACTTCACTCATGCGCTGAATATTCTGAGCTTTGTGTGTCTGAAGATTTTCGAGCTCTAAACGTCGATCTATCGACCTTCACCAGTTACAGTCGACACCGACTTTTGCTTCATTTGGATTCCTGTCAAAAGAGATCAGCGAACGGTTTGGAGTCTTCCCCTGACTGTGACCTTTCAGCGCCATTTTTTGTGCTTTATTTACTTCAATAAGAGTTTATGTTTTATTTTGAATTTTGAATGAATCTTTCCAGCCACGTTTCGCTTCCATACATTTGCGGAGACTTCATGCATGCGTCGAATATTCTGATTTATGTGCTTCCGGAGGTTTGCATGCTCCAAACGCCGAATATTCTGAGTTGTGTACTTCCGGAGGTTTGCATGCTCCAAACGCCGATTTTCCTTGTGTCTTCGGCAGTAGGTACCCCATTCTGGTCCTCCGTCAGTTTTTGTATAGACTCCGAGGCAGCAGAAGCTGGCGACGAACTCGATTTCATGATTGCTAATCTTTATCTGAATTTTTCTGGAGTGGAGTGCGATGTTTATCTCAAACACGACTAGGTTATTCACTACCTACTCGACTAGCTTGCTGACTTTTCTTGGTGACGACGATTTTGTGCGATAGTAGGCACATGCCATTTGCAAAGCTCAAATCCTCTCGTTGTCTTGTGAGATTCCATGTCTCATGACATCGTCTAGGATGAAAGCGAAGGGAAAATAAATTAAAATTACCGTTGTAGCACTTCGGAACTTTGGCACACATATGCAGCCTCTATTGTTGAGATGACGGCGTCGAGCTGAGTTAATTTAGTTGTTGTTGTTGTAGCGTTAGAAATAATACCTGAAACATTTTGGAGGCATGGTGCGGAGCTGTCAGTCGTAAGGCGGACAAAACTCCGTAACCGTTTCGGCTACTTGGACTCGACTGTCGTGGGAACGGCTTGATTCAGTCAAGCAAGTCTTTCTGTATATACGCGAACTGGTCCCTCAGTTTTCAAGATATCGCTCTGAAATTTTTCTACTTAGGAAACTACTCATTTGTCACGTCGATACCGTCGATAGCGGGCCACTATAGCATACAGCTGCCATACAAACCGATTGACCAAAATCAAATCCTTGCAAAGGAATCTTTTTATTTGCGAGGGTGGTTCTAGGTTGCGGAGCAACCGAAGTTAAGGTTTCTAACTATTTTTCGTGGTCTCACAAGAGATCAGTTTATTTACCTAATTCTAACCAAACTGTTGTTTTAATCTTCATATATCCCATATAAAATCTCTAAAAATCCTTATCTCAATTATTAACTCACCTCATACTTCATACTCTCCCACAGTATAAAACCGAACGTGATGGCATTGTGGAAACACGTGTTGAACAGAAGATCACCATACAATCCGATGGCGATCCAATTGATCATGACAAGGCACTGGCTGAAGCAATTCAGGTGAGTTCTCAAAATCATAACTATTGCTGATCGGCGTGTTAGAAACTATAAAGCAGAACTAGATTGCTAACTTCTTTTTTTTCAAAATGTACAGGAGGCGACAGCTATGAATCCAGACATGACAGTGGAGAAGATTGAAATCCAACAACAAACGCAGTAAAACCATACTTCAGCTTCGCACACATCCAGTAAACAGAGTATCAAATACAAATTAGTGACCGATTTACACATTATATTTATATATATATGTATAAATATATGTACATACATATATAAACGATGTATTTTACATACATATATGTATGTATGTATATATGCTATAACTCATCTTAAAAGCACCCGCACACATACAAAGTGAAAGTGAAAGCAGAGAACGAAACAAAAATCAAGCCACCCTTTAAAACTTATATACACACACATACACACATATATACATAAATAAGCGTTTAAAATGAAGCAGCGGAAGTACTACTTTAAAGCACACAATAAGCAAATGAGAAAAGAAATCGTCTATTTTTTATTTACATTAATTTTATAAAAAAAAATTTATATTTAAGCTGACAGCAAGTAAATTACAATTACCAATTACAAATTACAAATACAATTAAAATGAAAATACATAATTAATGCTATAAAAAGTAAAAATGCAAAATTTCAACTAACAACTTAAGTTAAAATAAACGAAATGCTTTTATTATTATTATTATTATCTTTGTAATGTTGATTTTTATTATTATTATGTGTAATAAAATATAAATACAAACAAGTTCAAATTGTATATGCATTGAAGTAAACGCCGACAAGTCATTTATGCAGCAGTGTAGCGAGAAAAAAGTGTAAATTTTTTTTTATATAAATGAAAATGAAGCTGCAAATCGATATACATTAGGGTGGGTCAAAAACCGAAGTTTTCTTCATTTTGTTCTTTGAAGAATAGGTTCTCAGAGACCTCTACAGCTGAAAATTGGCATAACCGCGTAAGCGGTGTCTTCACCAATAAAGAAGTAGAAGAGGCCTCTTCGTTTTATAGATTTTGTACGAAATTCAATGCTCTATAAAAGAGGTGTCGTACATTATTTTCGTAAATCGGAGCTTTTGAAAGATATTAACTATTGACGTGAGACTATTTTCAGGGAATATTTTTCTCAGGAATCTTATAACTGGAAGAAAGAAATTTTTAAAATTCTTTATTCTTTATTTTTTATTTTTTTTATTATAATTTTTTTAACATATTATTTATTATTTTTTGTATTATTTGTTTTTATTTATTAGTACTATTTTTGAAATTATTTTTTATTGGTTATTTTTATTTATTTAATTTAATTTTATTCATTATTATTATTTTTTTAATTTTTTTATATTATTATGTTTATATTATTTTGTTTTTTTTTTTATTACTATTATTTTTTTCTTTCATTTGTTTTATCATTTATTTTTATTTTTTATTATTGTAATTTTTTTTTTGTTTATTTAATTTTTTTTTATGCATTATAGGGTTGTCGTACAATTTTTTCGTAAATTGAAGTTTTTAGAAGATATTAACTATTGATGTGAGGCTATTTTCAGGGATTTTATTATAATTTTTTAATCATATTATTTATTATCTTTTTAATATTTTTGAGACTATTTTAAGGCAATCTTTTTCTCAGGAATCTTATAACTGGGCGAAAGAAATTTTTTAAAGCTCTTTATTTTTTATATTTTTTTATTATAATTTTTTTATCATATTATATATTATTTTTTGTATTTTTTATTTTTATTTATTAGTACTGTTTTTGAAATTAGTTTTTATTAATTTATTTTTTATTATTTATTTTTTTTTATTTTATTTAATTTTATTTATTAATATTCTTTTTTTAATTTTTTTATATTATTTTGATGTTTTTTATTACTATTATTTTTTAATTATTCTTTCTTTTATTTGTTTTATCATTTATTTTTATATTCTATTATTATAATTTTTTAATAATTTGTTTCTTTAATTTTTTTATGCATTATAGATGTGTCGTACAATTTTTTCGTAAATCGAAGCTTTTAAAGGATATTAACTATAGACGGGAGACTATTTTAAGGCAATTTTTTTTTCAGTAAAAAAAACATTTTTTAAAATTCTTTATTTTTATTCCTTAATTTTAATTTTTTAATCATATTATTTATTATTTTTTTATTATTTATTTTTATTTATTAACACTAATTTTTAAATTATTTTTTATTAATTATTAGTTTATTTTATTTAGTTTTATTCATTATTATTCTTTTTTTAATTTTTTTTTATATTATTTTGTTGTTTATATTACTATTATTTTTTATTTTTTTTCTTTCATTTATTTTATCATTTATTTTTCTTTTTTATTATTATAATTTTTTAATCATAGTATTTATAATTTTTTTTTATTATTCATTACTATTTATTAATACTATTTTTTAAATTATTTTTTTTTTATTATTTATTTTTTTTTATTAATAATTTTTTTTATTTTATTTAGTTTTATTTATTCTTGTTCCTTTTTTGTAATTTTTATATTATTTTTATACCATTTTTTTTTATTACTATAATTTTTTAATAATTTGTTTCTTTAAATTTTTTATGCATTATTATTCTTTTTTTAATTTTTTTATATTTGTTTTATTATTTATTATTTATTTTTAATTTTTTACTATTATGTTTTAATTTTTTTCTTTCATTTCTTACGCTGGATATCTCGTTAACGCGTAATTCAATCGAAAAATTATCGAAGACCATTTTTTTAAACACTCAATTTCCTACAAAACATCTGAAACGGTATATATTTTCAAGTAATTGTAAGCGAGTTTTGAATTTCTCTAAATAAAGATAAGCAAAAAAAATATAAAACTCTGAGACGGACGGACCTTCCTGTTACAAGTAAGAGCTCATACGTCGAGAAACTTTCTTAGTGATAGCATACTTTTCAGAGTACAAAGCGAAAAATATTTTTTTTTCCCCCACCCTAATACACATGGAATCTATATTCGTATATGTATTTAGATTCTAAATGCATATTGTATAATATTTAGCTGCGACATTTTGGATATTTAAATATTAAACCTTACGATGAAAGCGCATGCGAATTTGTGCATAAATTTCGGAATATATGATACTTAAATAAAACAAGCACTCATTTCTACAAATATAAACACTTTTTGTTTCATTTCACTTTTTGTTGTTTTTAGTTGTTTTTTTCACCCACTGAACAGGTTATTTTAAGTTTGCCGTGAAATTTGCAAAGCGTGGAATAAAACATCGGTCTTATAAAATAAAGGGTGTTTTTCATTTTAAGAAATGTGGTTTTCAAGAAGAGATAAAAAGCATACAATTTCATGTTATGGCTAAGAATTTTTTTTGTAAAGATAAGCCATTATGTTTTAAAAATTATTTTAGGCAAGTGACCGTCACGGCTGCCTCGAATAAATTCAAGCCGAGAGGCCCAGTGTGACAGAAGTGGTTCTTGCAATAATTATGGCTGCATGTCAGCAATAACTAGCCGAATATACTCTTCCAAGGTGTCAATCAGCTCGGACTTAACTGCGTAGACAAGGGACCTCACATAACCTCACAAACAGTTGTCCAGCGGTGTTAAATCGTATGATCTTGTAGGCTATGCCACAGACCTACGACGCGAAACAATGCGTTCACCAAGACTTTCCTTCATTAAATTGATTTTTTTGTTGTCTGTACATCAACATACTCCAATTCCGTCACGAAAAAGTCATTAACCATGGCTCTACAGTGTTTCCGATTGACTGAAACATTATAGCCGATTTCATTTTTGACGAAATATGAACCAATGAATTATTCAGGGTGTAACGGCGCCTCAACAATGGCATCAACGTCAATCCCAATAAGACAATTTTATTTTTTAAAGATACTCTGCTCCACTGTGTGACTTGTACCGCGTCTCTGAGCATGCGCATTATCGACTAGGGGAAGCATGGTGCGGAACTAATCCATGGTTGTTCGATATGCGTCGCGCAAACTGATCCCTTGATTTTGGTTGTAAAGTTGACGAATTTGCAAACACTGTTCCGGAGTATAAACCAATAAGATCGATGTGATATCTAATTTTAATACTTCTTTCAGTCCCTTGAGTTGCGAAGCTTCTAGATATCTAAGACGACTAAGGCTGTACAGATGCACAAGAGGTCTTCCATCATCTCTGGACTAGTATTTTAATGCTGGATAAAAGCACAATTGTAATTTGGGCTTTTGTAGCAATTACGAAAAATATATATAATATACGTCTCTGTAACAAGAGTAAAAAGTTAATGACGGCAATATGTCTGACTTTTTGTAGTTCAGTGATTAATGAGTGATTGATGTTTTCAATAAACTCAGATTCGAAAGCAAATATTTCGATTTTGGGGGCTAAAAATTCGAAAAAAGATCTAATATTTGTTAACGTATGCCAGCATTTTGATTCATAATATATTTTTTAAATAAAAAATTAGCTTCAGAATCACTTTTCAAGCACAATCTGTTCACAACTTAATGCTCTGTTGTCAGACGGTTCCTGACATTGTAACTGACAATCAAATTTCAATAATAAAGTAAGGCATCATAGTGATTTCTTCATCACATTATCATATATATATGTGACCTGGTCTACGGAAAGGGGGCTTAGGTGTCAAAAAATCAATTTTTTTTTTAAATTTTTTTTTCAATTTTTTAGCTCCCTTTTCATAGACCAGGTCACATATAGCTTTCGGATGACAGTAAATTTAGTCTTAAAAATTTTTTTTTATTACATTTTTTTTAAATTTGTTTTCTAATGAGTTTGACGCGCCATAGATTGTCATACATGTTTGAATTAAATGTGAATGAAGTGTCTGTTGCATTTTACGAAGATATTTTTTTTTATTTATAATGCCGAACAAAACTATTTTTTCATTTTTTTTTGCTTTAGATATTTTTTAAAATTTTTCTCCAGTCTTTCGGACAGTATAGGTCCGTATTTAAAGTTCAGCCGTGGGGTAAGACGATTGCCTGCCGATCTCACCAAACACATAGCAAGATAATTTTTGAGATAATTGCGGGATACTTACGAGTATATTCGAAACCTTTTCGACCAACTTGCACATGGCGACGATGAATGTCGGTCGATAGATATGTTGCACTTTTATTATATTTTTACTTTTCATATTCAATTATTGCTGCAAAGACACATTCTGATATGGCAAATTAAAAAAAAAAGTTATTATAAGAGCAAAGAAAAACAGCTGATTTTGACACTACGAATGAAAACTCGTAAATCAAAATTTTTTGTGTGCATTTTTATGATTTTTTTTTTACTTTTCTTATTCATTTATCCCTCCAAAAATCATTTCTATTGGCTGCCATATTTCGAAAAAATATTTTCGCATTATAAAAGCAAAGAAAAACAGCTGATTTTGACACTACGAATGAAAACTCGTATGACAAAATGTTTTTTATGTGTTTTTATGATTTTTTTTTACTTTTCTTATTCATTTATACCTCCAAAAATCATTTCTATTGGTTGCCATGTTTCAAAAAAATATTTTAGCATTATAAAAGCAAAGAAAAACAGCTGATTTTGACACTTAACAAAATATTATGTAATTATGTGTACTTGAATTCTTGAAAATTGTATTTATAGACCTAAAAGCCATAAAATAAATCAAAAATAATATAAATATTTTTACGTGCCATTCACATTTTGCCTGTAATGGTAATTCGGCAGCTATGTGTTATAAGAAAATAATAAAATTAATAAAAAAAATGAAAAAAAAAAATCATTTCATACATGCAGGCTCTTATTGACTCATTAAAAAAGATAAGAGAAAAATGTCAACTAAAAAATAAATTTAATAACGTTCTCTCTCTCTCTGAAAAAAAAAAATTAAGGTTTACAGATAAACGCCACACAAATAATGCGGCAAACTCTTCTTAAATCAGTCTTAATATTAGTACTAAGTATATTTTATATACTTTAGGGTGGTTCAAAAATACCATTCATATACTTGTATTTTTTAATAATATTTTTTTCGCTGAGTACTCTGAAAAATGTAAAAAGTTGCTTAGTTGTGTTTAAGTATCTATTTTTCAGAATACCAAGCAATAAACATACGTTTTTTTCGACCCACCCAATAAATATTCGATTTTCTCGACCCACCCTAATACAGATATGCTTGTTGCTCTGAAAAATACTAAGAAAAAAATATTTATATGTAGGTGTGTCGATCTTAACTGAATTGCCGCAGATCCCTTACAGTGATGGCTGAGCAGTTCGTTATGAGAGTACTGCGTTACTCCACCAAACTCTTTCACTCCACAAAAATAGAAAAAGTTAGGTTAACATTGCTTAGCATAGAAATATTTTGGTTTGAATTTTTTCTAACCTCAAAGTTGTTTTAGCTTTTGACTTTCTTTCTTAGTATGTTTATAATTTTATATAACAACTACTTGATATTCTATATAATGTATGTAATAATATAATATGCTCAAGGTCACCAAGAAAGCTCGGTTGTGGCGAGAGTTGAAATACGTCCAATATAATCTAAATGTGCCATTGCAATAATGATGGTAATGGTTTTCCATAAAATTCACGCTCCTCTTGTTTTTTCAAAAATATATTTTTTAATAAGTTTTGAAATTTTTCATTGTTTTTAAATTAAGTTGCAAGTTATTTGTATTTTTTTTATTATTTCAATATTTTTAAAGTCAGAAATTTAAAAGCCTCCATTTTAATTTTTCAAAAATATAATTTCGAACCAATACTTGACTTTTTTAGTTATTTTAAAATTTGTTTCAGGAATTAAAAGTTGTGTTTTTTATTATTTCAAAATTTTTCTCAAAAAATTCACGTTCCTCTCTTTTTTTCAAAAATATGCTTTTTAACTAATTTTTGAATTTTTTTTAAAGTGTTTTTGAAAGTTGTTTGTATTTTTTTTTAAATTTCAACATTTTTGAAGTCAGAAATGCACTTGCTTCTCTTTATTTTCAAAAATATAATTATTAAATTTTGGTTGTTTTAAAATTTTTTTAAAGCAATTGAAAGTTGTTTATTATTTTTTTTTGATGATTTCAATATTTTTCTCATAAAATTCAAGTTTTTCTCTCTTTTCTTCAAAATTATAATTTTAAATTATTTTTTGAATTGTTTTAAAATTAAGTTGAAAATTTTTTGTGGTTTTTTTTATTATTTCAGTTCTGAAGCCAGAAATGCACTTGCTTCTCCTTATTTTCAAAAATATAATATCTAACTAATTTTTGAAATTTTTGTTGCTTTTTTTTTTGACCAATTAAAGTTTGTTTGCAAATTTTTTTTTGATGATTTCAATATTTTTTTCATAAAATTCACTCTCCTCTCTTTCTTTCAAAAATATGATTTTTCACTAATTTTTGAATTTTTATAATTATTTTAATTTTTTAAGAATGAGAAGCAGCAGAACTGTTCTGATTTCAATATTTTGACGGCCGTTTAAACAAAAGTAAATAAATTTATTTACCCAGTAAATAAAAAATATTTATATACGATTCTATAACTAACTATATAATATTAAAGTAACTGTACATGTGTTTATCAACCAATTCACAAATACAAACTCACCCACACACCAACAATTATCAGACATTCGCATAAGAAACGCATACAAATAAATGTTTATATTATATTAAAAAAAAATTAATTCGAAAAAAATGCTGTTGCTCTCACATATATGTATACCAAATGACCAAAGCCTTACCGGGACACCCTTAGTCCTTAAAATATTGCATTGCTTAATACACAAGTAAATAACAAATCCATTTGTATTTTAAAAATATATTCATTACTCATTAAAAATACAAAAATAAAAATAAAAAAGTTGATTACGACAAGTTGTGCGTTGTTGTTGCAGAAACTTACACGAAGCTTTTAAGCTTTTGATATAACCAGGCGCGAAGGAAGCTTACAAATCAATGTTGAAATTATGAGTGTCATAATGAAATATATATAAAACTGTACTACAAACGTATATATAAAAATATACATATGTACATATGTATTGATATATGTTACATACACGTGTTCAATACTAATAATTTTTGAAAATGGCGAAAAATCCCAAACAAAATTTTTACTTAATTTTAATTTTGAATGTTGTGAATATTTTAGAAAATATTTATTGGAAAATTATATGTGTTCTGTGTATGTTTAGCACAGTTAGTTCAGAATATATTAGTTTTTTGAAAATTTTGAACACATTTTTTATACAAAATGTAGCAGTTTTTATTATAATAAAATATTTTAACGGGTTTTGAAAATTATACAAATAATATTAATTGAAAGACACTGAGTTTAATAAACCATTAGAAATATGTACATATTTTTAATAAAATTACTGAAATTTAATGAATGAATAGCCTGATTCACTTTTATAATAAAATACTTTTTTTCACACAAAATATTTTTAATAATCATCGGAAGAGATTATAAATTAGAGAGTATGAAAAATAAAATTTATTCTCATTTTTATATTATATGTCTGTATGTATCCATGGAAGCTTAATTATTTACATTTATAAAATAAACTGAGAGCTAATAACAAATTATTAGTTTTATTTATAAGTTCCCCACTCTCTGAGAAATCCACGTTTCCGTTGACAAAAACCTAGGACAACAGTCGTTGGGTTTTTACCGTAGTACGGCTTTACCCCATCAGTTGATCAACGCCTCAAATTAAAAATTCTTTTTGCAAGTATTATTTGTTTCCAATTGGTCATGTAGAAGGGCTAAAAGAGTCCACTTTGGTTGGGTTCGAGGTCGCCCTAAAACCTCTGCCGTGCTGTGGGTCCGGCACCCGGCTGCAGTGCGACATCACACTGAATCGGATTTTCAATTTTACCTACCTTTATTCCCGTCAAGCACAGGCATCCTAAATAATGACTACTCCTTAGCAAATCAACTCCATCGGGTATCGCAAATCACCAAACGTAATCTAATCTTCAGATTTAAACCACAGCTACCCTGAATCTTCGTAAAGGATCAATCCCAAACTGTTCCTTGTGGTACTAGATCTAAGTCGTCGGTCAAACCTTGCAGCTTTTGCTACTACCTCATGAGCACCTATCAAACTCAATCTCTAGTGAAATTGGTCGCTTGAACTTCAAAGATCTTTCATTATATTATTCAAAGTCTATAATAGCAGTTCAAGCCGAATATTATAGCACTATTTCTGACAGACACTGCATATCGGCTTTTAGTCGCCTCTTATGGCAGGCAAAAACGCAGGACGGTAAACTTTCAAGTTTCAAAGCAAATTTTTTCATCGACAAAATCGTACGCAATAAACAAAAACTGGTAGTAACCATTTGTTGCCAAGTCCAGACTATAAGGTGGCTGCATTAGAAGCTCCTAATTTAGCCCTCACAGCTTTTGGTGAGTCATTATAGGGCTGTGTAGCCTGTTGTTCTCCTTATGGAACACAATTCCGTCCCTTTTGGTTAAAGCTCGCCGTTTTGGGATTATTTCGGATGATTCGACCAACTTGATCACGGCGACGATGAATGTCGGTAGATAGGTATACTGAAATTTGAGGATTGCATTGCAATCCCTGGTCTATTGTGACCTCTCCTGCTATAACAACACGTTTAACCCAATCAACTCAAAGAAGCTTAGTAAAGCTCCTGGGTTAATGGTTATAATGTGTAATCTCATCGGATTTAATTGCCTGACTCCGACTCCTTCTTTTTGCGAATGCGGGAAAATCCAAGATTATGTGCTCTGTTGTCTCTGCCCTTTGGTCACAGAAGCGTAAAAGATCTTTGAAACAGTACCCTAATCTATACAGATGACTCAGCAGTCTGCAACGAACTATGCAAAATCCCACAAGCTGCCTTAATGTTTTTCTGTGAAGAATGTATAGTTGAACCGTTTGGATTCGAACCCTCCCAGAAACAGCCTCGCATGTTGAAGTCTAGATTTTTGTTGGCAGGGGCGATCTTTACTGCTACTGCTCTCCTAAAGACCACAGGGAAGAACGGTTCCGCTCCTATCGGACTGATTGTGTCAGCTTTTTTCGCCAAGAGATCGGCTAGCTCCTTTCCATTGATGCCTCCATTCTTGGGCATGGTAGTAGGCTAATTTTGCTGCGGTTGTGTTGTCATGGTTGAAGAGCATTATTTATTTCGCTAAACGGCGAACAAAGAATCGATTTAGCGTAGTACAACTCTTAGTCGCTTTTGCCTTTACCTTATGAATCCCAGAAAATGATGACCGCCGATAGTACAGCCTTTGACTTGTTCGAAACGGTATTACCGGGTGAAATCCATTGTTTTGACGCTTTCGGGATCTTCGGCGTATACTAGTGCGTCCATGCTTCGTTGATTGTAACGAATTGATGCAAAAACTCTTTCGTACTGGGCTTCTTCAGTGTTAAACACGACTGTGACGTCAAGGTTGCGTTTAATATTTCATGCGGATGTTTTTTGGGATGTCTACTAGCTCAGCTATCTCTCGCAACTGCAATCGGTCTGCCAATACTATACGAGATTCTTCTTAGTGGTAGTAATTTTCGTGGCATTTATGCGTGGCAAACCATGTTCGTTCACGTTAAACCTCGTTAAATCGCTATCAAAGGAGAAGAGGCAATGTTAAAACTTAACCTCTTATTGCTAAAGTGAGGCTTGAATTTATTCCATGGTTGGGGGGTCTTACAGGTTCGCGTTCCTAATGGTGACGGAAACTAACAAGTGACCAGATATTTCGGTTTCTGAATGAAGTCTTATTGGTATATTGCGTGTCCTCAGTGCAAACCCCGGTAAAGAGTTGTTAATGTTATTATGGACATAAGCATGGCTGCATATTGTGCCTTAGCTGGACTTAAAAACGCTAAATTTGGTATCCACACAAAATTAATACGGCAGTGGAAACTGGCGTTGAGCAATACCAAACGCTTCATCCGGATCGGGATGGACCCCTCCGATCCGTTCGATATCAAACGAGGTTTCAGACTGGGCGCCTCCCTATCGAACGACTTCCTCAACCTACTGATGGAAAAAATAATTCGAGCTGCAGAGCTGTATTGATAAGGCACAATCTTTTAAAAGAGTGTGCAGCTGTACGCCAGCAGCCGATATCATTGGCCTCAATATCCGCGTTAGTTCTGCTTTCTCCAGACTGGATAAGGTAGGTACCCGCCGGGGGTAGCAGAAACCTCCACTCTGTTGGAAAGACCAGGTAGAGAAAAACCTGGCTACACTTGGGATATACAATTGGCGCAAAACAGATGAAGAACGCCTGGCGCGCTGTTGTAAACTCGGTTATTACCGGCTAAGGAGAGAAGTTTCGTACACTTACTTATTATTCTTGGAAGTTGCTTCGTTTTGTAGTGAACTAAATCTATACTGAAGTCCTTGGCAAATGAATCGCCACAGTTATTGCTTCCAGTCGATAAAGTCTAATAAAACTCAATACTATTTTCAGTCCATACTAAATTAATTATTTCCAACAACGCCGCTTTTGCTTATGTTATGTTTGCGAAAAGTTTGTACCAAAATGTAAACAAGCACATGCCTTGAAAACTTATGGACTGTGGACTGTGTGCAGGAACTCGCATGTCAACACATCGTGTGCCGCCTTTGAAAATACCAACAACGCTCTAAAAAATTCTTTTACTTTCTATACTTCAGCTATTTGTTTTTGCATCGGTGCATATATTGCCATAATTATTGCATTATTGCCGTTATCGCGGGGCAATGCAGGCGTGCCACAAATTCGCAAAATGAATTTCGTTCGTAAATATTTTATGCAGTCAACGGTCATTCTATCAAGGGTAAAACAAAAAGTAAATTACAACAACAACAGAAAAATCCAATAAATACGGGCGTCACTTGAATAGAAACAGTTAGAATTGCAGTGGGGCGGCATAAAATTTTGCACTCTTAACGCTTTACCTCAAAGAGTTCAGCCTTCGCGTGTAATATAGTATATGGGGTTATGTTATTTTTTCTTTAGGGTGGGTCTATTATATAAAAAATGTGAGGTATACCATACATTATATTGTGTTACTAATTAGTAGTTTCGGTTAGAAAGCTGAAACATTTTCGTTTCTAAAATTCAGGCTTGTTAGAAATTGTCAGCGGTGCAACAAGGCTTTGGTAGTTTGATAAAACCAGAAATTAAATCTTGTTCATCGTAAAAAAAGAATACAGAAAGATTAAGGTTAGCTCTATTTATCAGTTATTGAAAAAAAGTGATACCAGAATAACCGATACTAGTTCTAACGCGCTCTCAAAATCGCTGTGACCCAAGTTAATTTGTAAATTGTAAAGCAAATTTCAGCTTTCAATAGTACATAGGAGTTCCAACTACTCACCGTCTGAACGAAATTGCCGTGGTAAGGTAGAAATTTTTAATAGAGTTTTAATCAGGCTTTACATAGTAAGGTTTAAGATCTATATATAAAAAATATATCGATTTCATTCTGATCCCGAAGAAAACTTCCACTATCTTCGGGATTTGCCATTTAACATTGCCTAGTATCAGATCACATTATTGTCTGAAAAAATTAACTTTATTTTCTTAAGATAGCTGAGCTTCTCGAAAGATTTTCCAGCGCTGGGCTACTATGCACTCTTACGTTGTCACAAGACCTTTTTGGCGCAAGATCGATCGCAAGAGATCTAATGAACTCTTGGCTCTTAGTAAGAATAGCCACTTGTGGTGGATCTAACAGGCTATTGCCCTATCGGCTTCCATGCTGTAAGGTTGCTGGAACATCTTTTATCCCTAATATAACCTAACCTTACCTTTGATGGTCTAAATTGTCTGCTTAATGTTTGGTTCAGGGTGTTGAGTGCCCAAAAAAATAAGGTGACATTGTATTTATTTTGAAAATTCTTTATTTATTCTTTCAAATTAATTTCATCCTCTTCAAAGTAATCCCTTCCCGATGCAATGCACTTATGCCAACGGATTTTCCAATCTTCGAAACACTGGTTGTAGTCACTTTCCGGGATGGCCTTCAGTTCCGTCTTCGCTGCGGCTTGAATCTCCTCTATCGTATAAAAACGGTGTCCCCGGAGCGGTCTTTTGAGCTTGGTGAACAGCCAGAAGTCGCACGGCGCCAGATCAGGTGAATACGGTGGTTGCGGAACGATATGGTTTGTGTTTTTGGCGAAATGATCACGAATTACGAGGGCAGTATGGGATGGTGCATTATCGTGGTGTAAAAACCAAGAATTGCTTTCCACAATTCCGACCTTTTTAGGCAGATAGCGTTACGCAAACGACGTATAACATACAAATAATATTCCTTGTTGACTGTTTGACCGGTTGGAAGGAATTCATAATGCTCAACACCACGATAATCGAAGAAAACAGTCAACATGACTTTGATTTTTGAGCGACTTTGGCGCGATTTTTTTGGTCTCGGCTCTCTTTTGGCACGATATTCGCTTGATTGATCGGTTGTTTCGGGGTCGTAAGCATAGATCCAAGTCTCATCGCCAGTTATAATGCATTTCATGACACCCTGGTAGTCGGAAAGCATCGTTTCACACACTTCAACGCGACGCCTTTTTTCCGAAAAATTCAATGTTTTTGGTACCAGTCGAGATCTGACGCGCTTGAGGCCCAAAATATCCTTCAAAATGGTATTGGCTGAACCTTTTGATATGCCAACTTCATCAGCAAGGTCTCTAATTGTTAATCGCCGGTTTTTCAACACCAAACCTTTGATTTGTTAAACGTGAGCTTCGTCGGTTGAGGTTGATGGTCGCCCTGGACGCTCTTCGTCTTCGACACGCTCACGGCCGGCTTGGAACTCACTATACCACTTGTAAACATTTTTTTAGACATATCCTCAACACCAAAGGATTTCCGCATCATCCTCAACGTATCTGCAGCAGAAAATTGATTCCGTAAACAAAATTTAATGCAAATTCTTTGCTCAACAAATTTCGACATCGCAAAAACCGAAAAACTCACTTTTAGCAGCTCACAAAACGACACGTATCTCAAACACTAATGAATATTTTTACATGAAATTTGACATAAATGTGACTGACAGTACTACCAACCTAAAAAAAAATAATAATTTTCGAAATCCTTCGACGCGCGCAGTTTAAATTCAAATGTCACCTTATTTTTTGGGCACAGTAGTAAATTACTTATTTAAGTCTTTGGTAGATTAGAGATAACAATAAGGAAAATTAATGCTTAGAAGTCATGGACTAAATTGTCATTTCATTCCGATATTTTTTTTTTTATGAAAACAGAGACACAAATTACCAACTTCAATTGTCTCTTCGATGTTTTGAAAAAGCTGCAATCCTCAATACCTGAAGTGACGTCTCAAAAATCTTCGTAACATAATAATATACTTATATTACTGTAGAGCAAGTGTTAACTTAGCTACATTAGGGTATTCCTTAACGTTCGAAATATCTATTTTAAAGTCAACTTCCGTCGGAAATTATTAAATCTTCTAAGTTTTAGTACCGACTCTGATTATGCCATGCGAAACAGTTCCGAAGAAGTGAAGGATAGATCTTCTCATATTCAGTATACCAGAATTAGAGTAAAGTATAAATCTCGAAGAATTTTCAGTCGGAATTCCTTTAATATACGAGTTTTCCGTTTTTCAAATGATTTTCCATGTTATGTTGGGTTATTCTTCAGATATCCGAACAGAGCGATAGGGTATTGGGCGTGTTTAGTTGCTGCATTTCCTGACAATCACATCTAGGTCTGGGATAGGTGGTGATATCTATATTTCCTTTCCTAATATTTACTTCTAAAATTTTTTCTTTGTTGTTCTCTTGTTGATCCCTTCAAAATTTTAGAAAATTTCAGCTTATTTACCAAATAAAACATACATTTAGTGTATATTCCATACATAAAGACCATACATAGGTTGTAAATATTAGATGACCATCAAAGTACACGGACTTTGTGGTTTTTAATTATTTTATCGCACCCGACACAATGTTGCTTGTCGCTGAGTGATTTTCGCTGTTTGAAAGGTGCCACGAATTGCAATTTCAGCAAATTGCAACAGTCGTAATAGGATTAAAAAAATTGGTGCTTTAGACGCGCACGAAAGCTCTCTGACGCAGTGTGACTTAGCAGTAACTCGGGGGTAATTTCAGTTTTTTTGCTCGACATGTCTCACGTGTGCAACATTTATGATTGCATATACTTGTATGTATAGGTATGAAAGAGTGTGAAAGTAAGTCCTTGCGGTCAAATTTACAGAAGCCTAGATTGCAAATCTATTTCCCTCCGTAACTGACATTTGAAACTAGAAACTATGCAAGTAAATCGTTCGGTGTTTTTATCGTTTGCAAATTTTCTTCCACATTTTATGAGCGAAATATACCGATTTGTGGCTTGCTGACACGCAAACTGCGTTACAGTTCACTTGCTGTCCATAAACCCCATGTACGACTATGCACCAAAGGGTTTGTGCAGCTGCTTCGAGGTATCGAATATTAGTGGAAGTAAATGTGGAATTTAATAGAGCTAAATTTTGTTTTGTTCGACGAGGTAAGCTAACGGAATACCTACATTTGTCGAACAGTTTTACTATAGTAAAGGTGCCATCGGAGTAGCGGCCACTTAAACTATCTAAGATCCTTCGGTTGCTTCAAGCATTTTTAATCATTAGATGCTATGGGTATTTAGCTGGTCTCGGAAAATCTCAAAAAAAGGGCACTTGAGTGTAATAATCGGTTGTCAAAAAAGTCTTGCGGTATTTTTATTGAATCAATTCGTGTGGCACCCATACATCGAGCTTCTTAGTGACTCCAAGCTTCTTCAAATGGTTTATAACGGTTCGATGACAGGCCTTCCGGAGCGTGGCGCATCTTCGACCACCTCTACACCAGAACGAAAACGTTGAAACCATCGTTGCGCGGTGGAAATGGAAACTGTATCGGGTCCATAAACTGCACAAATTTTATTGGCGGCTTGAGATGCATTTTTGCCTTTATCGCAGTAGTACTGTAAAATATGCCGTATTTTCTCTTTATTTTTCTCCATGTTTGCGACGCTATAACTCACGAACGACTTAAAAGAAACGACAATCAATCAACGTGTTAGCGCGTGAAATGAGCTTTCCAAAAAGGTATAGCATGACCCGATGCGACGAATAAAACTAGAACTACGCGCTTTCAGCGCCAACTAGCGAAAACTTCTCTCTGTGAATTTACACTGGAGGCCTCATCTTCAAAAACTATTAGCAGCCAATTCAGCAGAATGTTCACTTCGAATATCACCAACCTTAACACCGGCCACTTTTTCTCTCAGATATCTTCGTGGGTGGTTAGGGGAGGTACGACGATGAAGGAAAGATGTGACGTTTAAACGAATGAGTTAAAACTTGCAAGGCCGGTTGCCTGGGCATACCGAAATTGTAGGAAATTACAGGCTGATGAGCCCGTATAGAAGCGGACTTTTTGCGATTCACTACTTGACTTTCAGTAGAGCTCCGCAAGCGCTGATCAGCTTCTAGTTACAAGGTTCCTCTACCAAGTGGAAATCGTAAGAGCTCTAGTGAGTTCTTCATACCCTTTATTCTTCGCCTATTAATAATTTTAGGAGTTCTAACTGGCTACCACTCTTCGGTCAGGATTCTTGCGCTATGATTGAAAGATTTAACAGTAGTTGTATCAAGCCGCACATGGGACTGTTTATAGCATAATCTAATATATGTAGGCATACATATATCTGAGTGGAATCCCTCATATAGTATTGTGGTATCTGCCTTTTAACCTAACCTAGTACTAATATCACATTATTTTCTTGGGAATTCTCGCAAATTGACCGATATTTTTAGTACAAAGTCAACCATGTTTATCGTGGTTCTCATTCTAAATTTGTCTATTACAAAGGGAAATAATTTGGTGGTCTTTAAGATTGTGTCATATAGAAGGAGGGTGTGGTTTAAGCTCTGTTTTTTTACTATGAATTGAATTTTCAAGATTATGTCATTTATACTTTTTTGGTTTAAATTGATCCCAAGTTGGTTTTTATACCCTGAACAGGATGTTATAAGTTTAGCACGAAGTTTGTAACATCCAACAGAACACGTCGAAGACCTTTTAAAATTCATATCTTCTTCTTTCGGACGACATGACCTAGCCGCAGCTCTTAGCTCGCTGAATTATGTCAATGGCGTCGTATAACTCTTTCAGCTCATTGCTCCATCGAATGCGATAATCGCCGTTGCCAATGCGCATAGGGCCGTAAATCTTCCGCAGAACCTTTCTCCCAAAAACTTGTAACGTCGTCTCATCAGATCTTGTCATGGTAGCAGGACGGGTATGATAAGTGACATGTATAATTTGGCCTTTGTTTCCCGAGGGAGGACTTTCTCCATTGCGTACTCAGTCAGAAGTAGCAACTATTGTCAAGAGCCATTCTGCGTTGCATTTCGAGGCCGACATTGATGTTGGTGTTAATTCTGGTTCTAAGATAGACAAAACTATCTGCGGCATCGAAGTTATGATTGTCAACAGTGACGTGGGAGCCAAGACGAGTACGACGACTGTTTATTTGATGGCAGGAGATATTTCGACTTGCCCTCGTTCACTACCAGACCCATTTGTTCCAGGCTTGATGCCACACGGATAAGGTCCAATCAGTTTGTTGACGGTGAGCTTTAATCTTTCATACAGTTTTCCCGATAGAACCTTATATGCGATAGGGAAGAGGCTTATCCCACGGACTTGGCGCAGATTGGGGGGTGCGTCCTTTCGTGGATTGGCCACAGCACACTTAAAATACTTTCGTCCGACCATATTCAACAAAGAAGCTGATGCATGCTCTTATCTGTTCTTCGCTGCCGTATTTGAATAGCTTGGCTGGCAATCCATCGGCCATCGCCGCTTTGTTATTCTTCAGATGGGTAATTGCTATTCCAACTTCTTCATGGTCGAGCAATAGATCTGCATCGTCAACGATTGGGAAATTCGGGTTCACTATCTTCAAGTGTTATGTTTTCACAGCCATTTAGTTGGCTGGAGAAGTTTTCTCTCAATAATTTCAGTATGCCATGTACATCAGTCAGCTTTACGTGAATTAGTCACTCAGTTTTTAAAGTGCCGCTCTGAAATTTTGCACACGTTTTTTTCTCGCCATGCAACTGCTCATTTGTCCGAATCGCCGATATCGGACCACTATAGCATATAGCTGCCATACAAATGGAACGATGAAGATTATGTCGTTGTATGAAAAACTTTTTAATTTGTGGAGATATCTTCATGAAATGTGGGATGAATTATTATAGGAGGCAATGATAAAATCCTGGAGTTTTCTTTTTTTTTTATCAGACCCCTAAAACATAGAGCTGCCATACAAACTGACCCAACAATATCAAGTTATTGTGTGGACAACTTTTTTATTTGTCGAAATATCTTCACGAAATTCCTATTCTTGTCCAAAACAAAGGTTCTATTTCTGAAGAAATTGTTGAGATGGATCACTATAGAACTGCATAGCAAAATTACGTTTCAGAAAATAAATTCATTGCATTAGTTTTGAATTTGTATAATGGTATGGAAAAAAGTTCCGTTATATGTTTGGATGTTACTAAGATCATAATCAGAAAAATATGTATCGTGGTTGGCGAAAAAATTAAAATAAATTCGCAGGTGATCTAGTAGGGAGTGCTCATATAATTAAGCCGGTATAACGAAATCTTAGCAATCACGATCTGTGTAAAAAAATTGTTAAAAAAGTGAAAAGTTTATTGATTCAATTTAATTTAAAAGTGTTTTTTGAAAGTTTTCTAAACAATGGGTAAGAATAAGAGTTTAGTTCCATGTGACAGAAGAGGCATATGGAAATGTTACCAAAAGTTCAAAAATATTTCGAATATAGTGGAATATTTAACATTTTCTATGTAAAAGGTTAAAAATGCTTTACAATATTTAAAAAAACATAAGTCTTTTGAAAATCTGCCCCGTAAAAACCCAGAAAGACAATTCTTAACGACAACAGGCAGATAGTACGGATGAGCAAGGTGGATCCTTTTTTGACTTCGAGCGAAATTAGAGTCCAAATGGAGTAAAGGCATGGTGTATGGGTATCAGCACAGACAGTCCGCTATAGTTTACAGAAAAATTCCTTAAATGGGCGAATTGCACGAAGGAAATCGATCGTTACAAAGAAGAACATCCAGCGAAGGCTATCGTCTGCGAGGGAGCACCAACAAAAGGACTGAAAATTCTGGGATTTTGTGGAATGGAGTGATAGACCCTATGTCAGGCGACCACCGCTAAAAGAAATGAACCCACGGTATACTAAAAAAACTGTCAAATATGGTGGATCATCAGTCATGGTAGGGGGATGTTTTACTTCATGCGGAGTAGGACCACTTGTACAAGTAGAGGACAAAATGACTGACAGTATGTACAAAGACATTTTAGTAGAACATTTAAAGAGAAATTACGTCGATGATTTACCACTAGTTTGGACCTTCCATCCAGGATTACGAACCAAAGCTCTGCTCCAGGGTCGTTAAGAACTGGCTTGCGACGAACCGCATCAAGAGTCTTGAGTGGCGTGCCCAAAGCTCGGTTTTAAACCCTATAGAGAATCTATGGGGGATTATTAAAACGGCAGTTGTGCCGAGAAAACCGTCAAATAGGGCTACATTGTGGCAAATTTTACAGGAAGAATGGAGTAAAATTACTTTGGACCAATGTAACACACTTATCTGGACAACGAGCCAACCCTGAAGGGAAGTAATTTTGCAAAAGAGGTTCCTAATAAAATATTAGTCTAAATAAGCCAAGTTTTTTTGAACAAAATATCGAATTCTTTTATCCGAAAGTTTATTTTTGTGGGTGGCTTAATTATATGAGCACGGAAAATACAGACCTATGAAGAAGAAAAAAGTTTTTAAAGAGATTTTAAACTATGAATACAATAAAGTTTAAGTTATTTTTTTATACTCTCGCAACAAAGTTGCTAAAGAGAGTATTATAGTTTTGTTCACATAACGGTTGTTTGTAAGTCCTAAAACTAAATGAGTCAGATATAGGGTTATATATACCAAAGTGATCAGGGTGACGAGTAGAGTTGAAATCCGGATGTCTGTCTGTCCGTCCGTCCGTCCGTGCAAGCTGTAACTTAAGTAAAAATTGAGATATCATGATGAAACTTGGAACACGTATTTCTTGGCTCCATAAGAAGGTTAAGTTCGAAGATGGGCAAAATCGGCCCACTGACACGCCCTCAAAATGGCGGAAACCGAAAACCTATAAAGTGTCATAACTAAGCCATAAATAAAGATATTAAAGTGTAATTTGGTACAAAGGATTGCATATTTTGAGGTAATTTTTTTGTAAAAGTGGGCGTGACCCCGCCCCCTAAAAAGTTTTTTGTACATATCTCGGAAACTACTATAGCTATGTCAACCAAACTCTACAGAAACGTTTCCTTCAGGCATTTACATATACAGTTCAAAAATGGGAGAAATCGGATAATAACCACACCCACCTCCCATACAAAGGTTATGTTGAAAATCACTAAAAGTGCGTCAACCGACTAAAAAAACGTCAGAAACACAAAATTTTACGGAAGAAATGGCAGAAGGAAGCTGCATCCAGGCTTTTTTTTAAATTGAAAATGGGCGTGGCGTCGCCCACTTATGGACCAAAAACCATATCTCAGGAACTACTCGACCGATTTCAATGAAATTCGTTATATAATATTTTCTTAACACCCTGATGACATGTACGAAATATGGGGGAAATCGGTTCACAACCACGCCTTCTTCCAATATAACGCTATTTTGAATTCCATCTGATGCCTTCTCTGTATAATACATACATATAAATGAAAATATAATTCAATACTCAAAGTACACAAATTGATCTAATCTAATTAATTTTGCAGCAAAATAAAAAAAATATGTAAATGACGGATAATGAAATCTCGATTATCACTTTATCATGCGAGAGTATAAAATGTTCGGTGACACCCGAACTTAGCCCTTCCTTACTTGTTCAAATTTGTGAAACTTTTTTTTCGATTTATTAATAAAATTCAACATTTATGAATTTGTACACCATAACGACTGTGTGGCTTAATTATGTGAGCACAAGTATATATATATATATATATATATATATAATAATACTGACCGATTAATATCAAGTCCTTGTATGGCAGTTTTGCATATTGTGGAGGGTATTACAGTTGCGGTGCAATCGAAGTTAATGTTTTTTCTTGTTTTAAATAAATTTTAAAATGCCGTATGGAAAATTATCTAAATATCTAAAAATGCCTGAAATAATTATGAAGTAATACCTGCACTGTTGCAATTAACCGAAACCGAACAGATTATGCAGAGAGTTTGAGAGCGTTCTTTTTATTTAATGTTCTTTTTATAGAATGAGCAAATCCATCAAATAGTTAGGAAAATCAGTTAACTAAATCAAAAATTATCTGAATTTTATTGATTTTGTTAAAAGTAAAAGGTCATCTAAAAAAAAAATTTAATAACCAAATTATTATTGAAAGGAATTAAATGAAAAATCAAAGCGCGCTAAAACGCTTTCAATATGGAGGAAAATTGCACTAATGCGCAGTTTGGACAATTTTCGATTAAACGCTTTGCTATTTGCCGAGTGGGAGCGTTGTAGCGGCTAAAAGCACCGCAGACACCCAACACCCAACATCGCACACCGCACGCCGGACGGCAAACATGCATGAAACTGCTAATTCTGCGAAATTACCCATAATTGAAAATTAAAAACAAAAGCCAAATCGAAAATAAAAAATAAAAATAAAAACAACTCCAAAAGTGGTCACGATGATGGCGCACAATGCAGAAGCCAGCGCTGGCGTCGGCACGCAAGCACAACACTGAATTCTAAATGAAACAACAACAACATGAGTGGCATTAGAAAACAGAAAAGCTGAGCAGGGCAACTATAAAATCAACGACAAGCATTGACAATAAAATTGCAGCAACAAAACAAAAACCGCTGCAAATGCTGACGCCGTTGCGGGGCGCTGCAAGCGACTGAGGAACAACAGCAAAAACTGCAATAAAATGCACCGTAAAGCGATAAAAAAGATGAGTTCGAAACATTGCAATGCAATTTCGCCAACGACAGTGCTCGGCAAACACTACAGGCCGCGGGCGCACGGCATTGACGACATTGTAAGTGTGGTGGCAGCGGCTGGCTCCCTCGAGGAATTGACAGAAATTGCTAAAGTGCCCTAAGCACAAAGTAAAAAGCGGCAACCGATTATAAAAATGCCAACGATGATGATGAATAACACGTTGTGACGGCAGCGTAGCCCGGTGGCGGGGCTAACGCAAAAAACCGGCGAAAAGTTGGCAAAACAAATGCCAAATGCCGCCACAACATAAGCAACGCAAACCTCGGTTGGTGTGGTGTGGTGTGGTGTGGTGCTTTTGCAGAGTCAGCCAATAAATTGGTGCGGTGTGCGACTCGTGTAATAGTCGTCAAGGCGCATTTGCATGTCCATCAGCGGGCGAGTAATTGCGATTAGATTTACGATTTCGATTGCTTGAATAATTGTACGATTGCTTCATTTTCTAAAAGGTTTCAAAATCAGAGAGGTGAGGGGTTGTAAAGTCGACTCAAACTATTCAATGCTCTGTAGCGACTTCGCGCAGCATATGCGGAAGACGGTGGATTCATGCCGCTCAGTGAGGGTTCTATAAATATTTAGGAGGTCCTTTAAAGTGCTTTTATACGCATTTTGTGCAAGAATTTTCGCAAAACCACATACAGTCGGTAAAAGAAGTTTGTATACAGCAATGAAAAATAGAGCGCATAGTCATACATGTCGCTTAGAACTTAGAATTTGAATTGATTTTCTTTTACAAGCAAAAAATATTTCCAAATATGTATGTCCAGAATGAGTCCAGCCAAAGATAAAGAGTAAATTTTGAACCCTTGGGTATGATAGTCCAACAGACAAATAACCACCAGGTTTGTCCAAGATCCAAACAGTGAACAGAAAACTTTTTGGAATCAGTTAAATAAACTGTTTGTCCAAGATCCAAACAGCGAACAGAAAACGTTTTGCAATCAGTTAAATAAAGTCGAAAAGGAGTACTTTTTATATTTTTGGGTAGATTTGTAGGAATCATCTGCAATGAGGTTCTCTTCTACGCTCAAACTCTTTATTGCCAAAAATTGGACGTCTGAAAGAAACAATCGTCCAGAAGCGGCTGCTTTTAGCCAAAAGTATATTACTTACCAATCCAAACAGGATTAGTTCCAAATAACAGCCCTTGGCCCGATAAAATCTGGGTCAATTTCGGTGTCGTAGGACTATCTGTTGTGGGCCTGATAAAATCCGGGTAAATTCCATTATCGTAGAACTAGCTGTTGTGGGCCCGATAAAATCCGGATTATTTTCGATACCGCAGAACTGCCTGTTGTTGGAATTGACGAGGGGAACTATCTAAATTAATGAGAATCCAACATGGTGTTCCGCAGGTCGGTGTTCTCAAAGTTTCAACAATAAACAATTTTAAAAAAGGTGTCTTATTCGACAGTCTGCAATTCTTCACACCGCACACAGCCGCCATTGTTACAGAAGTACAGAACCGCAACAACATCCTCAGGTCTCTAGTATTTGGGGCAAGGACAAAGAGACATAGTTGGCAGCATACAGGGCAATCGGTCGGCCGCTCATTAGCTAAGATACGGATCTGCCAGAACACCGCACTTCGGACTATAACAGAATATGTCTGATGTCTCTCATGGCGCATCGACATAGTGAAGCTCGCATGTTGTCTGTAAAGAAGCATAACACACTTCTCTCCACCAGGTTCTGCTAGGGTAGTTTCGGAGAAATCACAACTGAAGCGGAGCCTCCACCTAGGAATGACAGGAGAACCGAGCAAATTTCGGACGCGATCATATTCCAACGGGTATTGAAAACAATTCATATCGGGTACAACATACTTGGAGTACAAATACCCCCCAACGCCGAACAAGAGCTCAAGTTGCCATGTAAAACTACCAAAATTTCTCTCTGGGTATTGTAGCAGGTTAAACTAATACATATCGAGGTCTATTGGTATACAAAATCTAAGGCCTTCATGCAATGAGTCCCTAATCACCTCTTTGCATGCCTGACTAAACCAACTCACTTGACTCTTCTCGCCTTTTGTCCTAACCAACAAATTTAGTCACTTTTCCGGTAGTTTTGTGATTGCTTGTCTCAGTAAAGCCGAAAGGCCCAGCCAGGTGGCTGGAAATGTGAGTAGAGTTCATGGTCCTGATAATGTAAGATTCAATTTTGGTTTCGTCGATTTCTTTCTGATAATTTTAATGTCGAATATGCAGCACGAGCTCTAATCTTAGAGACCGACCGACATGTAACGACTGTTTCGTTAGCTCATGCACCAAATATTGCATAAAAACCGTTTAGAACCAATTAATAATCCCGAATACAAAAAAAGCTCGACGTCTGGATACCACACGAGTTAACACAAGAAAATCTTATGGACTGAAAATCAATCTGCCAATACCTGCTGTATTAAAACATAATCGATTCATTTCCAAAGCGAATAGTTACTGGAGATGAAATGTAGGTCACTTACAATAACAACAAGTGAAAAAGTTTGTTTTCGAATCACCTTGAGCCGGTGCAAACGGTGGCCAAACCAGTATTGATTGTCAGGAATATTTTTCTATATTTTTGGTGGGATTTTCAGGAACCCATCTACTATGAGCAGCTCTAGAAACACAATATCTCTCCGTCTGGCAGATCAAATTAAGAGACAGCCAAAGTCTTCATTTGATTCCCAATCGCCTAGAAAGAGACGTATTGTGTTCCATCAGGACAACGTCATATACATCGGTAGTGACTCGCCAGAAGCTGCCGGAGCTTTTTTGAGAGGTTCTTATTCATCCAACTTACAGTCTGGATTTGAACGAAGTGTTTACTACCTTTTTATCTCTACGACGCATTTTTGTTAGGGTAAAAATTTCGCCTCACGAGAAGCTTGTGATAATCATCTGTTTACTTTACACACTCACTGTACCACACATACATATTTAGGCGTACAGATATGAGTAAAAAAATTGCAATTAAAAGAAAAGTCATTGAAATTTCATAAAAATTATAAAGCCAACATCTTTACATGCCTTTGACCTTCACCTAGTTTTGAAACTTTGCTTAGAACCGCTCATTGCCAACAGTTTGGCTTGAGGGCGCACTTGGCGCCAAGCAACAAGTTGCAATATATATTTGCATTTTTTTTGTGAATGTCTGTCACATTCGTAACTCTTCTTAACCCATTGAAAGGGGTATGTATGTTTTATTTACCTTTGTGTCCTTTCTGTGTTTTCCCATATTCCCATTCGAAGTCTTTGTTAGTAAACAAACTCATCCCTTTGACGTGGCATTGCCACTCGAGCGCAAGGAAGCACGCATGACTATAAAATCAACACCCTGGTCCCTCTTTTCATTCGCTCATTAACAGTGAGCAGTGCATAATTTGGAGCGTTTCTCGGGCGTGCGCATTACCGAAGAGTGTAGCCATGATTAACTGTTATACGAAGGAGCAGAGATTGCGCTCAGCGTTTTCCCCAACTAGAAGTTAAACATTACTGAGCGTCTCTTTCAGAACTACCCCATCGTTATTGTGGGTATATACTTGTACTTGGTCTAAAGCAGTTTAAATGCCCTCAAGTGGCCCATCCATCAAATTAACACTTTTCGTATTTCGCGCCAAAACGTAGGCCACTTGCTTCCGTTTGATTTCCGTAAAGAAATTGGGAATGGTTAACCTTTACTACTCATATACGAAACTATATACATATGCAAAGACAGGTATGTTCTGAGTTGTGCTCATGTTGTAAACGGACCAATTGAGGCCTCTTGCTATAATTCTATAATTAATTTCTTTTCTTAAGGGGGTATTATAGTCTAGAAATTTAAAAAAATCGATTTTTTTTAATATATTTTCAAAGTTTAACTATTCAAGAATATGTGTACAAGAGGATTTTTCAAAATTCAAATTATTTTCGGAGATGTAGGCATTTTTCTGACCCGCCATCCAAACTGGTTCGGCCGGAACGCGAAACTTTAAACGAGTTTTTCTCAAAACTGACTTTTTCGGAACGATACCCACGATTTCTCAGGTTCTACTGAACCGATTTACTTGAAATTTTTATAGAGTCTTCTTTATAGGCTTGTCTATGGTTGGAATTAGCCCCATCATAAAATTTTTATTTTTATTATTTTTAAAAATTCGAAATAGTCAGACCCCCCACTTCGTCAGCTCATAATTTTTGAAGTTTTTTACTTTTTTTAGTTTTTAATTTTTTTCTGTACTCTTCAAAAATTAGTAACTAACTAATTAAAAAAAAATGGATAGTAAAAATATTAATTGCCTTTTTTTTACGACACTTTAAAAATTACCTGAAATTCATGCTTATAGACTAGAATACCTCCTTAACACATTGTATTCCTCAAATGTTTTGTATAATGTTGTCAGACCTTGAAGAGAAATTTGGATCTATTACGAATACCTAGAATCGACTGTGTTGGTGCTCTTTTTCATTGTCATCATCTTTTTTATTGACGCTGTAATTAACTGAGTTAGTTTGGTCGAGTTCACAAAAGTGTTGGCAGTCCTTGGCTGGATAAAAATCCTTTCGGGCCTTTCCGGTTACGTAGACTCGACTGCCATGGGAATGGGTTAGGGTTGTCATCATCCACACCCACAAAAAAGCCGAGTAACTTTTCAAGTGATCTTCTACAACAATCTTCTGATAATGCATAGTGTAGTATAGAACTAGTTAGTATAGTATACTTGTAGTCTGTATCTATCCAACTGGTACTAGTCTGCGAAGCCGCTGGCTGTTCAGCTGGTTAATACAGCTCATTCTGCAGTATGTTTACGGCAACTTATCAAATTTCAGACGCGTTAGGCATTAAAAGCGATTCATAGCGGCGTCATCAAAAACTTAATTCATTCCTTTTCGCTAAATGTCTTCCTTGTAGTCATTCCTTTTCACTAAATGTCATCCTTGTAGTCAAACCAAAACTCACAGCGGAACAAGAGCTCGAGTTGCCTAACGAAATCTGAGTGATTCTTGCGAAACCAAAGTGATTTTCACGCTTCTTTGTTCCGTAGGCTAAAAACTTACTTATTCAGAATTGACTTCGATATACTGACTTTATGTCGTACATGTAAAGACTCTCAGGACACTAACCACTTCTTTGGTGGCGCTGTGAAACAAACTCACCTAAGAGCCTCCCTATCTGAATATGTCGAAACAAGTCAAATCTTGGAACTCACGTTCGATGACGGCGATGGTAATTAGATTTCTCTTTCCTCAAAACAGGGTCTATATATACACATTAAGGTGCTTCAAAAATTTTTTTTTGAATTTTTTTTTCAACTTTTAACCCCTCAAATGTTAGTGATTGACAAACAAAAAATCCTCCCTCAAACCAGGCGCTGTAGCTTAACTCTAAGGGGTCGCTATTTTTTTTTTTTAAGTTCCCATCCATTTAACATAGGAGTTTTCGTTTTTTCATTCAAACTAAAATTTCATTAACTAATTTTCGTTTCTCAAAAATAAGCATCACATATTCATAAAGTTAGTTTTCCAAGCCACAACGTCTCAACTAGCCCCAGTAAATTGATAAGTTCCTATATACTGCTAGGTGCTATTGAGGCGATCCCTATTTGGAAACATAGATCCAAGTGCCTTAATCCTACCCCTACAGACTGCCGTGTAGCCCATTAGCAGGGTTTCTGGTGTTTCAGACTCTAAGTCGCAGAACCAGCAATTTGCACAAGAAGCGAGTTACATGTTAAATAAGTGCCGCTTGAGCTTACAATAACCAGTGTAGAAGGTGACAAGTAGTTATGTATGCTGCAGAGCGGACAAGCTCATCAGCCAGCCAGCATAAGGCCTAATTTAATTGGTTTTTAGATCTAAAGCTAAATCACAACAGGACGTCAGCGTAACGATTCGTTCCCATTCGATGAAATTGAAGTAAGGTTCCTCTTTAGCAAGCTCATTGTCTTTGCAGTTTTTAGCGAATCCGCTGTGACTAAGCACCAAGCAAATTGGGTAAAAAAGTAGGTTGATGTTACTTATAAAGAGACCAAACATTCCCTGAACAGTTTTGAACTTATTGTCGGCGGCCTCAAGACCAGTGTTATGGTTCTCTCAGTGCTGTCAGAGTGAATGTAGATCTCTTTTACTTACTTATAAAGATAAGAAATATTCTTTGAACAATCTTAAGCAGCTTGTCTTTAAGTCCAGTACTATCGTTTTCTCAGTGCCGTCGGAGTGATACATTTCCCTGCTTCTCATAAAATTCATCAAAGGTGCGAATACAGTGTAAAACTTGTAGGTCTGTGAGGAGAAACTTGACCATCTGCGATAACACAAGAGTTCGAAAGTTTCTTGAAATTTTTTCTTACAAACAAAGGATTACTCTTTTGACGCCTGACATCAATTACACACATATTATGAGGAGCAACTTGACTAACTGAAATGGCGAACGGTTTCGAAAGTTTCTTAAACAAGTAAGGAAGGGCTAAGTTCGGGTGTCACCGAACATTTTATACTCTCGCATGATAAAGTGATAATCGGCATTTCATTATCCGTCATTAACATATTTTTTTAGTTTGCTGTAAAATTAATTAGATTAGTAGTTCCTGAGATATGGTTTTTGGTCCATAAGTGGGCGACGCCACGCCCATTTTCAATTTTTAAAAAAAGCCTGGGTGCAGCTTCCTTCTGCCATTTCTTCCTCAAAATTTAGTGTTTCTGACGTTTTTTGTTAGTCGGTTAACGCACTTTTAGTGATTTTCAACATAACCTTTGTATGGGAGGTGGGCGTGGTTATTATCCGATTTCTTCCATTTTTGAACTGTATATGAAAATGCCTGAAGGAAACGACTCTATAGAGTTTGGTTGACATAGCTATAGTAGTTTCCGAGATATGTACAAAAAACTTAGTAGGGGGCGGGTCCACGCCCACTTTTCCAAATAAATTACGTCCAAATATGCCTCTCCTTTGTGCCAAATTTCACTTGAATACCTTTATTTATGGCTTAGTTATGACACTTTATAGGTTTTCGGTTTTCGCCGTTTTGTGGGCGTGGCAGTGGGCCGATTTTGCCCATCTTCGAACTTAACCTTCTTATGGAGCCAAGAAATACGTGTACCAAGTTTCATCATGATATCTAAATTTTTACTAAAGTTACAGTTAGCACGGACGGACGGACGGACGGACAGACATACATCCGGATTTCAAATCTACTCGTCACTCTGATCACTTTGGTATATATAACACTATATCTGACTCTTTTAGTTTTAGGACTTACAAACAACCGTTATGTGAACAAAACTATAATACTGTCCTTAGCAACTTTGTTGCGAGAGTATAAAAATCTCTTACAAACGATGAATTCCTCATTTGACTGAAAGTTTCTTGAAATATCTCTCACAAATGTATTGCTCCATGCACTCTTCCAAACTAATTAAAATTCCACCCACGCATGCAAGTGAAAACTCATTACTAATAAAAACTACACCATTGTTTTCGCAATAAAAAGCAATTGAAGCCTCAGGATAATAATAGGTGCCATAAAAAATAAGTGACCGCATATCGCGATTAACTTCAAAAGCCCAACGTGTGCGGCATTGAATATGATGACTGTCATGCAAATTGCTCGCCAAGTGAAATTGCCTACTCAACGCACAAATCGTGTACCAAATAAGTGAAATTGGTAACCTTCGGACGTTTTGCTAAGCACACTAAACGATCGAAATGTCTAAATTCACATAAAATGGCAATAAATGCAAACGTTTTGCTTATGAAAGTGATAACAGCGGCAAACTAAACGGTAAATACTCGTTAAATATCGGTTATGCTATAGGCTTTATAGCAATAAAATGCCACACACCACATACGAGCATCTTGTCCGTTCATCCTCGTGGTTTGCGCGCCTTACCGAAAATGCGTTGATTGCCAATTTGAAAAGGAACACCACAAAAACCACAACTGCGCTCGTGTTCTTTTAGTTTTGACCCTTTCAACTGCATTTCATTTCAATAAATTCCAATCATCATTCAAAACGGCATTTACGCAAACATAAAAAATATGAAAATCTCCAGCAGGCGGTCCTTTTTAATCGAATGACTCGAGTGTGTGGTCAATAAAATTCGATTTGGTAGGTCATCGTGTGGCAATTCGCCGGCCTTTGAGCTTGCCAAGGGTTGTCGTTAGTGGGCCAGTTTTCGCAATAATTTTCAATATGTGTTTTCGGTATTTTTTGTTGGGTGCTGTGGAGTGGGATTGCTTGTCTACCTCGTTGGTCAAGTGGTTGTGAATTAATGTGTGTACCTTCATATTGAGAATAGAATATGTTCGTATGAAGGTTGCTGCGAGTTTTTTAAGAGATTTGCCTTTATTTTCACATCTAAAGCCAGTATTATAATAAGATTTGGATCAACTTTGGGCGCATTACATTTATTACAACTTTATACACTTAAAGCCATTATAATGCTATCTAAATGTTGACGATTTTGGGTTAGATATCGCCAAATTTATGTAACGTCTTTACGGTCTTAAGATTCGTATTTTTTGCTTCGTTAAGTTGTATTAATTTATTTACAATATATGTATATGGGCCATTCCATATTTTTATGAATGAAGACACTGATTTCTTCAATAATTCAAGTCTAAGAATACAATTCACATATTTACCTCCTTCACACAACCTTCTAAGCGAACAGACTGCATAGCGACAACTTTGCATTTTTTTTGCTGTTCATGGGATTAGAGTCCCATATTTTTGAACCTGATTCTTATGTAAAATTGGACGAGGAATCGAATGGAAAAGTCAATTTTGAAAAAAAAAAAAATTGGGGAAAAAGCACAAAAAACGGTATTTTTGGAAAAAAATTATTTTTTTGGATTTTGAAAATATTTTTATCAGAAAGCTGAGATGTTTTTTACATAAAATTGGATAACTTAAAAATTTTTTTCACCCAATTTTGGTGTCGTTAAAAAATAAAAGAAATAGTAATTTTTTTGTTTGATCTCAATTTGAATTGCGCGCCAAAAACAATGGGGCAACTTTGACCACTAAAAAGTTAACAGATATTCTTATTTTGGTCTACATTATGATATTCTAAAGTTTAGTCGAAATCGGAGAACCACGGGTACAAAACCATTTCGCCAATTGATGGAATGGCCCATATAAATACCAAATATAATACCCAAAAGTACGAGATATTTACTATTAACTATTTTTCCTCGATATCCGGCCGATACATATAAAATTAAAGTATGTACTCGTATGAGGCATAGAATGACATCATCTGACGAGTGGGCCTTCGGAGTGTTCCAGAAAAAGTTTTGCAGAAGATTTATGGTCCTTTGCGCATAGGCAACGTCGAGTACCACAGTCGATGGAACTATGAGCTGTACGAGATGCACGGCGACATTGACACTGCTCAGCGAATCAAGAGATAGCGGTTATGCTGACTAGATCAAGTTGTTCGAATGAATGAGATCACTTCAGCTTTGGAGGTTTCCGTTTCAGTACCGGCCGGTAGAAGCAGAGGAAGAGGAGGACCTCCACTCCGTTGAATAGATCAGGTTGTGATGAAACTGGATGCACTTGGTATCTTGAATTGGCGCTAAATAGCGAAAAGAAGAAACGACTGGCACGCTGTTGTTAACTCGGATATAACCGGTAAACGGAGTTTACTAATGAAGCAATGATTTTAGGTCATTGGAGTCCGACTCGGCATCACTACGGGCATGGTATCATACTCGAATTTGGTAGTGAAATTGGCAATGCGACCAAGAAAAGGAGACTGATTAGAAATTGAATATAAGTTTTCATTTCTCAATAGAGAATAAATGACCAATGGTTCCTTGATTGAAAGTTCCGACGGCGAAATCCGTATATTCAGCGACGGAGCAAAGGGTGACATATGAATCGGAGCGGTATTTTTCTGTAGTAATCCGTAATCCATACACCATATGTGTGCTTCAAATAAATTAAGTCTTTCAGGCTTGTGGGCATTAAAGAAGGAGCCAAGTAGGCTTTGGTTCTAATCAGCAATACCATAAACCTTCTAATGGATATCCAAGCAGCAGTTAAGGATATCCGTAACCAATACTACGTCTCACTGCATCAAGTTATGCATGCAGGTAATATTCTTAAGTAGACTCTCAGTAGGTAACTTAGTTAATATCATCTGAGTTTTTGATCCTATAGGAAAAGAAGGAAATTACAATGTAGATGGCCAGGTTCGGGGATATCTGGAAACATAAATACCCTAAGCAGTATTAGGCCATTCAGCTTGAAGCAGTGGACCTTAGACGAACTGTTCAGGTCTGGGAACAAAGGGCTTACCACACAGTTACTTTGGGGAAGTATTGATGATGGACAAATCAAGAAGCTCCTACGTTTAGGCAAAAGGAAGCTTAGCAACATTGAAGGGGTGTGTATTTTCCTTCAGAAAATGAAAATAATGCATTCGGCGGAATGCGGAGTGTTGGCCTAAGAGCTGCCGCCTGCGGTCAGGCGTCTATGCGCCTTCCTTTTCAACTAATCAATCAACCAACTATGGCAGGACTATTCTCAAAAATTTAAGAATTTATTAAATAGGTGCTGACAACGTATATATATATATATAAATATATACTCTGTATTAACAGCTGATATAAAGGAACACTAGCCTTTGGAGAGCATGCCGCATCTTTGATTCGATTTAGACAGCTAGAGACGTTTTTCCGTTGTGATCCCAGAGCTCCTTAATATGGATCGAAAATACTTTCACATATCTACAAAGCACCTAAAGCCAGCAACAAATTTATTGAGACGGCTAATATCTACTTCAGCCAATTCTGCGGGTTCGTAGGAAGTATGGCAACCAAGACACTTCAACCTTAGTCTGGCGAAAGCCGGACATTGAAAACGAAGTGTTCAGAACTTTCAACTTTATCATTCTCTTTGTAACTTTGACAAGTTGTGTCTTCCAAAATTTTTAGCCTTCCCACGTGATTTCCAATATTCCATGGACCTTTTACGTTCTATTCTGGGCAGGAAGCCGCGATGCCGCGCATGCGCTGGTTGCTGACCAACACTTACTGAGCACGCCTGCGCCTGAGTTTACGAAGATTTTGGAATAGCTCCATCAAGCTCATCGGCGTCACAGATTCCGCTATGGCTTAGCACACAGACAAGTTTAATATTGAAATAGCTTTATGCTACAGCTAGTAAGTTCAAGCACTCTTTGGTTAGCGTAAAGCTCATGGTCAGGCACCTCAGGGTCTGTGTAGCAGCTCTGCTATCGGAGTGGAAGCATACCTCCCTAAAAATACTCCTCCTCCAAACTTCGACTTGAGCTTCAATCTATCCGTGAAACTTCTCACTCCACCTCTTCTCCAGTGACTCTGCCCCATCTGCATATCTTTTGGAGTTATGTGAACTGCAGATGCCACTAAGAGTAGGCTTCGCAACGCAGTAGTCCAAGTTAAGGGGGTATTCTAGTCTAGAAGCATGAATTTCAGGTAATTTTTAAAGTGTCGTAAAAGAAAGGCAATTAATATTTTTACTATACATTTTTTATTAGTTATTTCTTGATTTTAGAAGAGTACAGAAAAAAATTAAAAACAAAAAAAGTAAAAAATTTCAAAAATTATGAGCTAACGAAGTGGGGGTCTCTAAAAATTTCCACGTGACCATACCCATGATTTCAACTCTCCTAGTTATCTGAAACCAAAAAAAAAAAAGATTATTAATCTAGAATAATGTCGCAATGGCCGGAACTATGGAAAGGTGGGAAAAAATGTTTTTCACAAAATGGCGACCGCCTGAAAAGAAGTTTTTTTGGATCACTTTTTCTGACTATTTCGAATTTTTTAAAAATAATAAAATTTGGGAATGGGGCTAGTTCCAACCATAGACAAACCTATAAAGAAGACTCTGTAAAAATTTCAAGTAAATCGGTCCAGTAGAACCTGAGAAATCGTGGGTATCGTTCCGAAAAAGTCAGTTTTGAGAAAAACGCGTTTAAAGTTTCGCGTTCCGGCCGAACCAGTTTGGATGCCGGGTCGGAAAAATGCCTATATCTCCGAAAATAATTTGAATTTTGAAAAATCCTCTTGTACACATATTCTTGAATAGTTAAACTTTGAAAATATAAAAAAAATCGCTTTTTTATTTCTAGAATACCCCCTTAATAAGTATGCAATCAAAGTGAGAGTGGATTTCAGAATGTTCTTCTCTGTGACCCATAATGTGTCGGTTTAGACGGATGAAAGTGTTTAGATCTCCACCTCCATCTATATAATTTTCATCGGAACTGCAAGTAACGGTCTGAAATTATATACTACGAAATAAAATAGCAGTTGTGTATCGCCCTTCTTTATTGCCTTATGTATACCTACATGTATGTATGAAATTTATCACATTCAACGTGTATTTTTTGCACCACTAACCCACTTCGTGCGGTCAAATACCTTGCTTAGTGACAACTCCACCACTTTCCCAGTTTTTACTTTCAGCAATCCGATAATTTGCTTATGAATATTTCAAAACCCTTTTATTCCTCTAAGACTCTTTCCAAAAACTATTTTTTTTTTTTGTTGGAATTTCAACCCTCATACACCAGTACTTCAGCACTTGCCACCTATTGATATTGGTAATACTTACACCTTACAACACACAATCGTTTTTGCTCGTTCGCTTTCATGCCAGATGCGTGCAAGTTGTAACGGCGACACGCATGTTGCAACACGCAACTCTGCTGGAATATGCATTTACATACATACACACATATACAAACATATATGTGTAATAATTGTCCGAAAATATCTCTGTGGTTTTCAAATCACGTACTTATTCCAAATTTTAAAAATTTATTACCAAAATTTTTATTGGTTAGGATAGAGTTTTTCGAAGTATACATATGTGCATATATCATACATACATACAGGGTAGGCCATTTAAAGTTGACCCATCTGGCAACGCTGTAACTTTTAACAGCGCTGACAAATCGGCTAATGTCATACCGCGTTAGAAGCGTCATTCGAAGACAATTTATACCATGGAACAGTACACTCCAAAAGAACGCGCTGAAATTGTTCAGCTTTATATTCAAAATAACTTTTCAATTGTGTTAACTCAACGTGCGTTTCGCAAAAAAAATAAAGTGAAAAGTGCTCCAGTTAAGAACACAATTAAGTCTTTATACGCAAAATTTGTGAGCACCGGTAATCTCAGTAATGCCAGTCATGCATCCAGACAACGCACAAGACGTTCTGATGAAAATATCGAAGCTGTACGAGCCAGTATTGAGGAGACTCCATCGACATCGAGTTATCGCCGCTCTCAGGAATTAGACATCTCTCGCACCACTCTCCGACGCATAATTCATAAAGATTTGAAGATGTTTCCATATAAAATTCAAATGGCACAAAAACTAAACCCAGCTGATTATCCGCGACGCCTTAATTTTGGCAAACAAACAAATGGGTCAACTTTAAATGGCCTACCCTGTATTTATGGACATGTACATACATATGTGACAGTTAGCGTATGTTTTTGTCGAAATTTATAATTTTAAACCAAAGTGTGAGAACCAATACATTTGGCAAGGCAGGTGTTTCCACTTTTCGTAAGTCTTCACGTTCCACTTTTACATTCTCGCAATATGTAGCACAGTGGATAAAAGTTCTAAGAACTTAACGGTTATTGGTCCTAAAATAAAGTCACTATATACAAGTATATAGGAACATATAAGTGACCTTAATTTGCTCCTAATTAGACATGTTTCACGAATTTGAGTAAAAATTGTCAAATCTTGTTAAAACTTGAGACATGCCTTCCATGGCACTTTGAGTTGGTTCGTGTTACAGATGATGCAATCGTGTCATTTTAGCGCCAAGAAATGCCGTAAATAGAATTTTTATAATAATAGAAATAAAAATATAAATAATACTTCCCAAAATAAGCTAGAAAACTAAAATTAGAAAAGCCAGTGACAGTAGGGTATGGGTAGGCCACGCACTATCTTAAAAAGCGCGTGTGATCCGCCCTCTCTTAGGTTTACTAAAAATATATCACTCAAACGAAAAAAAATATCAATAATTAGTCAAACTTGATTACACACATCTGAGGCTAGTCAAGGGTGCTATCTCTTACAGTGTGCCAAGGGATGACCACAACACTGGCTTGTCAGCCAGTTCATTCCCAGCTATGTATACCCTTGTGATCTGACAGCCATATAAGCCGCACTTAATTGCGACCTGATAGGTCATTCAGCCGTTTTATGCACCAACACCAATAGCGATTGAATCTAGTAAGCTGAGATCGCTTTAAGTAACGCTTGGCTACCGCTGAGTGAGAGGATATTCTCATTGCGATAGTTGCGTTAAAGGCATATTTCTACATACCGATTAATAGCAAGGACCTTTCTTGGAGGATGCTTGGAAAACGTCCCAGAGGTATGGAAAGTTTGGTATGCGGTTTTGCGACCTCTGCACCAATTCCTATCGACGTTTTTGAACCGTGCTGACGACTGTGCTATCCTAATAATGGTTAGGTGTCTACAGAAGAATGCACAAAATTCTTCTATGAAGGTTTCCTTCGATAAATCGGACACTACTCTTCCTCAAAGACCTTGGGGATAGTCTTGGACATCAAATTGCTGTGGAAAAACAATGTGAAAGAAAGAGTTAAAAAGGTTAGCAGTGCTTTACATACGTGTAAGGAGATACTCGGCACAACCTGGGGCTCTCTCTCTGTCATGCGGGGGTGTAACACAGCTATTGTAAAACCAATACTGCAGTAGAACAGTCGACAGGCGTACGGAAATCCACCTTCCGGAAGGCAATGGAAAGGGTTCAGAAGCTCGCTAGGCTGGGCGTATTGGGAGCTTTAAGAACAATTTCAGCGGCGGCTTTTGAGCTGGTACTAAACCTGCCACCTATAAACCTTTTCATAGAAAACTGATCAACAAAATCTGGCTACAGGACAATTTACATATAGAACCTTCCGGTATAGTTCAGTGTGTAAATAAGGTTTGGAAAGCGTAGACTACACGATCGCAATTTTAAATTGGGAAACAAGGTTTAAAGTAAACATAGAAAAAGATGGTTGGCTTAACCACATACTCTAAACATTTATACGGATGGCTCGAAAATGAAGGATGGAGTTGGTGCGTGGATAGTATGTCCAGAGTCAGGCATAGGGGAACCTTTTAAGTTGCCAGATCACTGCAGAATATTTCAAGCTGAGGTTTTTGCTATTGTGAAACCCGCGGAGCTGGCCTCTAATACAACTGCAGGCAATTTCAGAGTCAACATCCACGTAGACATCAAAGCAGTAACCTCGATTACATATCTGACAGATGTGTCTTGGGAAGTAGATCGGAAGTACACAAAATTCCTATTGGCTCTAGGAACATGATTGGAATACTAACTCGTCACTGTCTTGGTGGCGACACCCGCCTGCAGAATGGGACTGACAGATCGGTAAGACTGCAGGAAATGGCCAGAGCATAGCACCAAGGACACAATGGAGCAGCTCTTGTGTAATTGTTCCGCATTGGCAAGACTAGATTTTAAGCATCTGGGGTCACCTCGGTACGATATAATGAAAGATATTGAGAGCACAGAGTCTGTTGAAATTCGCGGCTATTCCTCTTGGACTTTGCAAGTGAACTCCATCGGCACTCCAAAACTTGATATGTGGCTCTTTGGTCTACCAGATTAACTTAGGTTAGGAGGTCTAACCTAACCTAACCTAGGTTAGGAGGATGGAGTCATGTGTAGAAGTTCACGCAAGTGAGGAAAGTTCTCTGATCGCCATTCACTTGAGAGTGGCCAGAAATGATTCTTTTACTTATGACTCAAGCAGCTCACGACTTCCGGTCTTTGACCAAGTACGAGTATCTTCTGGGTAGCCTAAGAACATCCGTTTGAAGGCGAGTTAAAGTGAGAAGGCGAAAAATCCCCTCCGCAGGGTTGTGCGCTGGGTTTGGCACCCGCCATGTATAAAATCATACCAATGAAAAGGAACAACAAGCCTCGGGTGAGTGAGCTCCCTTTTGATGACGACCATGGCAAACGAAATAAGGAATTACTCATGTCAACAGCTGCTACTTCGGACTGAGTAGGCAATTGAAAAGTAAAGTCCTCTCTCGACGAACAAAAGCCAAACTCGATAAGTCGTTCATAATTCCTGTCTTGCTATATGGAGCAGAGGCCTGGACGATGACAACAACTGATGAGTCGACGTTAACGAGTTTTCGAGAGAAAGGTTCTGCAAAAGATTTATGGCTTGCGCGTTGGCCACGGCGAATATCGCATTCGATGAAACGATGAGCTGTACGAGATATACGACGACATTGACATAGTTCAGCGAATTAAAAGACAGCGGTTACGCTGGCTAAGTCGTGTTGTCCGGATGGACGAAAACACTCTGAAAGTATTCGACGCAGTACCCGCCGGAGGAAGCAGAGGAAGACCTCCACTCCGTTGGAAGGACCAAGTGGAGAAGGACCTGGCTTGGAATATCCAATTGGCGCCACGTAGCGAAAAGAAGAAACGACTGGCGCGCTGTTGTTAACTCGGCTATAATCGCGTAAGCGGTGTCTATGGTAGTAAAGAAGAAGAAGAAGAGGAAAAACCTAACCTTTTCAACCTTCAGTGATCCACAATATGATTTAGCGAAGAAAATTAAAAAATCTGTTGAGAGCTTGGTCCTTAGAATAGGCTCCTTGCTTCCCCTAACGCCAGATATAATTATTTCCGTCATCCTGGTTGACGTAAATATGGCTTCGGAAGTCCGTTTTCAGTTTCCCTTTCCCTCCATGACACGATTAAGCAGTAATATCTGGATGTACCTTCAGCCCGCACTAATGATCTAATCAGCCTTTACTTATTTGTTATAAAATAAAGTAGAATATACTCTTTTTAGTAATATGTAGATATACATATGTATTTATAAATGTTTTTCATTCAAATTAAGTTTTTTTCAAATCACTCATGCACAGAATTTGAGTAATTGATGGAATTACATCATAAATTGATTCCAACAACAAGTAAGCAGTTGCAATTATATTGCCGATATTTATAACGTTCAAATAAATTATGTAATAATAGCGAAAGAGTTTTTCAAAAATTGTCAAAGTCATTTCGGCACATTTGATCAATTTCGATTGATAAGCGGTAATTGTAGTACAGAATGTGTGGTGTGCAACAACAACTCCGCCTAGGTGGCCATGAAACAAACACTTTCATACTTATTATAATATATACTATATATTTATATATTATATGTATGTATGAAGTTATGTAACCAAATGTATCGCATATGCAAATAATATTCGCTTTCGCCTGCATCTGTGCTGTGGCCACTCTGGCGTATGAGCAACTTCGTAACTCATCGAGCGAAAAAGAGTGAAATCAAACAAAAAATAAACCAACATTTTGATTGCACGCGTGGACAAATCAGCTAAGTGCTCCCCCCAAATACCTGGAGTGGAGTATAATATTTGCCTGTGTATACAAATTAGCCAGGGTTACACAAACGATTTGATTTGCTCTGCAAAGATAGATATTGTGGGTAAAATATATAGTGAGACTTTTTAAGTAAAATGTCGCGCGAAATATTTTTTTCTAGGTTTGTGAGACTGTCAGTGTCATCCTTGCCAAATGCCACATCAAAATAACCATTATTGTTTGGTATATACTTGTCTTTCTGAATATCATAAAGTGGATTCGGCGGTTTTCACGATGAGTAAAATTTTTTAACAAAGAAGTTCCATTACATTTTGTGTGCGGTAGAAAATTTCTGGTGCTTTTGACTTACATTCGTTAATTTAACTTGGTTTATTTTCTTTAAAATAAATTTTTAGTCTCATCGAATTACCACAGTCTCCAGTCTCTCTCTCTCTCTCTCTACGAGCAAACTTCGAACGATCAGAGTCACCTAGTCGCTCTATCTCTCTCTCTGCAAGTAGAAGGCGAACTACCAAGTATCCGTCAGCAATAAACTGACTCACATTCGTCCATTTAACTTGATTTCTCGTCTTCAAGGTCAATTTTGAATCATCATGAGAATTAAAGTAGTCCATCTCTATCTCTTTAGAAGCAAACGCTGAACGATCAAGGTACTCAACTCTCTCTTTCTACGAATGTTGAACAAAGCGTTCATTGATAATTGTTTGCAGTGAGCAAGTTTTTTGTTTTTGATTGATAAAATTATTCAAACAGGGTTGAGAACGCGTTGACGACGAACCACGTCCAAGACGGTCACCAACAATAAAGGAATTGCTGTTTGGACGTTAATAAAATACAGGACTTGGTGTTTGAGAATCGACGATTAACAGTCAGAGATCTTACTGGCATCATTGGAATATCGGAAGGATCAGTAAAAAAACTTTTCGAAAGATCATTTGAGCCTAAGAAAGTTGAAAGCACGATTGGTTCCGAAATCCCCAAATTTTTTCGAAAAACGTCACATCTTTCGTCTGTGAAACAATGTTTTCCGACTAGCAAGATGTCATGAAACGTATTGTTACTGGATATGAGTCATAGGACTATGCTCTCAACCTGGAAACAGACGATTCATCGGCCGAATAACGTGGCAAGGGTGAGTCAATGGCGAAAACACCACGTCAATACAGATCAAAAATCAAGGTTATGTTGACACTTTTCTTCGATTATCGAGGTATGGTGCACACGGAATTCGTTCTGGCCAGCCAGACTGTCCACAAGGAGTACTATTTGGATGTTATGCGTCGCGAAGCTATTCGTAAAAAGAGGCTGGAATTATGAACTGTCGCATGCTTCATTGATTCGTGAGTTTTTCGCCAAATTTTGAACCAATATCGTGCCTCCGTGTGACTTCTGGCTGTTCAGCGAACTCAAGCGACCGCTCCGGGGAAACCGTTTGAGACACTTGAAGACATTAAACGCGAATCGCCACGCGCATTGAAGGCTATTCCGGAAATTGGCTTTAATAACTGCTTCGAGATTCATACATCAAATTGCGTAAGAGAATCAGAAAGGCAGTGTATATTAGGGTGGATTCAAAAAAAAATTTTTTTTTTCGTTTGGTACTCGGAAAAATAGGTTCCTAGACCCCTCTAAGAAAGCCTCTCCAAGCATGAGTTCTTAGTTGTAACGGAAAGGTCCTCCTTCTTACAGTTTTCTATTTTTTCTTATTATCAGATAGAAAAATTTATATCTCGCCTCCAACTACTTGAAAAAATATCTTGTTCCTTTGATTTTGTAGGAAATTGAATGCTCTACAAAAAAGGTCTCCAATGAATTTTTCGTAAACCCAACAGTTTAAAAGGTATTAACAGTTAAAGTTTGATTATTTTTGGGAAAATTTTTTATTTCTTATGAATTTTATAACTCAATGAAAAAAAATCATTATGAATGCTGAAACTCATAGTTTTGTAGGAAATTTACTGCTCTATAAAAATGGTCTCATATGATTTTTCGATTAAGTTAAGCGCTTACGAGATATTCATCGTCAAACGTCAATGCATACTAGGGTGGATTAAGAAAAAAAAATTTTTTTGTTTGGTACTCTGAAAAATAGGTTCCTAGACACCTCTAAGAAAGCCTCTCCAAAAACCATAAGTAACGACGATACATGCATAAAGTGGAGTGCAAGAGGCATGAAAGATACGCTGGAACAGCTGCTAAGCTTCTGTCCAGCCTTATCCAGAAGCCGCCTTAAATATATCGGAGCTTCGCTGTTCAAAGGGCTATATGAAGTACCAAAATTAGTTATCAAGCCGCTCATAAAATTCTAAACAAATATTTTTGTATCTTCGTTCAAAAAGGTTCTGATTAAAAATGCAAAATTTATGCATAGAAAGTTTGAGAACCGCTGTAATAACCCAATAAATAGTTAATCGGTTAGAAAGGCAAGTGACCGCTCGTTTAGCCATGTAGCTAATAGAGCGCGAACAATTTAAATGCGTACGAGCATATTCGTCCGTCCGTCCGCCAAAATTTCCATTTGACGATTATATCTGAGTGACAGGCGCATGAGGCAGCGAATTTGACAACATACGCAAATGCAAATAGGCACACGCATCCACATTCACATTCACATGCGCCATATATTATTTTGTATGTTTATCTTTTATTTTTGATTGCTTTGCAATTGTGTGCCACTAATGACAATTGGCCACTTAATTGTCCGAATTGCGGAGCGGAAAGGCAAATGAAGGACAACGCAAATGGCCAATGGCAACAGATGACAAAAAAGTCAAGCTAAATGGATATAACCAAAACGATTGTTCACAATAAAAAAAAAAAAAAACAAGAAAAACGATAACTACGGCTGCACCGAAGCTATAATACCCTTCACAGAATTTCTTATAGCTTAAAAGGGTTTAAAAAGTACAAAATTTTATATTTATTTTGATTTTGAACGGACAAAACTACCTCACTAAAAGAAAAAGTGTTCCATAAAAAACTTGATTCAGACCGCTCAGTTCGCTGATATCTTTCTTCTTCTTCTTTACTGGCGTAGACACCGCTTACGCGATTATAGCCGAGTTAACAACAGCGCGCCAGTCGTTTCTTCTTTTCGCTACGTGGCGCCAATTGGATATGCCAAGCGAAGCCAGGTCCTTTTCCACTTGGTCCTTCCAACGAAGTGGAGGTCTTCCTCTTCCTCTGCTTCCCCCGGCGGGTACAGCGTCGAATATTTTCAGAGCTGCAGTGTTTTCATCCATCCGGACAACAGGACCTAGCCAGCGTAGCCGCTGTCTTTTAATTCGCTGAACTAAGTCAATGTCGTCATATATCTCATAGAGCTCATCGTTCCATCGAAAGCGATATTCGCCGTGGCCAACGCGCAAAGGACCATAAATCTTTCACAGAATCTTTCTCTCGAAAACTCGTAACGTCGACTCATCGGTTGTTGTCATCGTCCAAGCCTCTGCACCATATAGCAGGACGGGAATTATGAGCGACTTATAGAGTTCGGCTTTTGTTCGTCGAGAGAGGACTTTACTTTTCAATTGCCTACTCAGTCCGAAGTAGCACCTGTTGGCAAGAGTAATCCTGCGTTGGATTTCCAGGCTGACATTGTTGGTGGTGTTAATACTACAACTTCAAAGTTATGACTCTCAACAGTGACGTGAGAGCCAAGTCGCGAATGCGACGACTGTTTGTTTGATGACAGGAGTTATTTCGTCTTGCCCTCGTTCGCTGTCAGACCCATTTGCTTTACTTCTTTGTCCAACCTGGAGAAAGCAGAACTAACGGCGCGGGTGTTGAGGCCGATGATATCAATATCTTCGGCATATGCCAGCAGCTGTACTCTCTTATAAAAGATTGTATCTGCTCGATTAAGTTCTGCAGCTCGAACTATTTTCTCCAGCAGCAGATTGAAGAAATCGCACGATAGGGAGTCGCCTTGTCTGAGGTCCTTCCCGATCCTCTCGGAGCTTTTGGTGCTGATATCTTTTGAGTGTACAAATTTCGTGGCAAACTTGAAACTTGGGGAATCTTCCCAAGATGCTGCCACTGTAGAAGGCAGCATGCACGATTCATATTGCCTGCTAAAGATACATATTTTTCGGGATCACACCCAGTTAGTATAAACTTACTGCACTTGCGGAACAATATGCCTACTTACTAAACATTAACGGTAAGTATTACCTCGCAGGATCAAGCTGAACAAGAACGTCTCTTCACACACTCCCTGCGGAATTATTCAGCTAGTCTTCTTCTCTATTGCCGTGCTCTTATCCTGAGTTCTTGGATCGCTATTGCGGTCCACTTTTTAATTTTCTCTTGACTTATGATGTTGTCGGGCGTCATCATTTGGTTTATTATTCGTTCGATTGTAGTTCTCTTCCCTACACATCTCAAGCAGTAGAAAAAGATATACTCGTCGTTTTCATCGGCACTTCTGCAGAATGAACATTTTGTGTCTTCATCGAGGCCGAATCTGTAGATGTGCTCTCTGAAACCGCCATGGTCCGACAAGAATGCCGTCAGATAAAAGTTTGTCTCCCTGCGTTGTCTCTCAATCCAGGCTGGACCGTTCTTATTGAGCCTATGCGTCCATCTTCTTTTTTCTGCCACATCACGTTGTCTTTGCCAATCTTCGAGGCTAGCCTGTCTCTCCTTTTTCGTTCTTTAGAAGTTCGACCCTGATTAGATTTAGATTTTTAGATTCGATTTTTGATAGACTCTATTTAGCTCAGAGGTTATTAAATCTGGCGCCGTAAGAGCAGATGTGATACTGGCCGCTCCATGTGAGACCGTTTTAAACGTACAGGTCACTTTAATGGCGCATAACCTGGATACTGCCTTTGCCCTATTTATGACGCAGTGCTGTCCCCCATATAGGCACCGTTTCCGTCTTTTCTCCGTCCAGCTGCAACTTAGTTTCCGTGAGCAAATATTATATTTTTTGTGGACGCATTGCAGAAGTTTTCTACTTCGGAAAGTTGTTTCGCAACAATCGTCACAGCACTGTCATCTGCAGAGTCAATTATTTAAGCCTCTTTTGGCAGCGGTAAGCGTAACTCCCCATCGTACAGAATATTCTATAATAAAGGAATACGGATCCTTGCGGTACTCTACCTGTCACCACGTAGCTTTTTGGACCTGTCCCTGGCTTGACCACGGTATCGTTCAATATTTTTTATCATCATGCATCCAACGTGTTCCTTCTATAGCCTTGGTCGCTATGTTCGTCAATTTTCCTACTGCGTCTATGGTGGATCCTGTTGAGGGTATAAAAATGCGTGCGTGTTTGCATACGCGCTTACGGCGCAGGTGGTGTTGTGGTGTGGGCTGACGCTTACACATGTGTGTGCTTTTCCAAACATTTTTCTATTCAGTAGGACAGTGGGCATGACAAATATGTGGCTGGATGTCGTCATTTGCAATTGTCCGAAAAATTGTCCTTCCGCGTTAATGCACACGCACGAAGGGCTGCTCGCTCGTACACCTGTCATGTTGACGCGTTGCAAAGTGTCGTGCATGTGAGGGGGGGGGGGACGGCGCAAACGAGGTGATTAACGCATGTACTCGCATTGGCTTACCCTCTCCACCGCGACCATTGCGCGCTGTTTTAGCCAAATGTGTGTGTTTTAACCGAAATTGCTTTCATGGCGGCCGAAAAATTTGTGTGTGGATTTATACGACGCACTTAAGCAGGCGTGGGCATCGCAAACGGGGGGAGAAGTAAATTACAGTGAATTGGAAATTTCGTGTTTGTTGCAAATGTCCATTTCATATACAATGTTTGGCCCATAGATAGATGGACATGAATTGTCATTGCCGGTGAATGCCGGCCGTTCGGTTATAGCTTTGGCGCGGTGGCAATTGCGGCAGATGTGGTGCTGGTGCTGTGCGTGTGTTGGTGGTGCCTTGGTGGTCTTGGCGTCAATTAATAATTCATGCATGACACACATGTTGGTCTTCAATTTGTGGTTCGCGCACCCCAAACCAAGGTTGGTACACCCCAACTACGCTAGTTCGCTTTAGAAATTTGGCGTTTTTTGGTTATTTTTTTATTATTACGGTTGTTATGGCATGTAAATTGTTAAGGAGTACGTGGGTTTTGAAATTAAAAAAAAAAAATATGTCTAGAATATTTTCTCAAAATTTAGAGACAATTGATATAGGAGTGTAGGAGATAGAACCTTTAAGAGCGGGTTCGGCTAGATCGGTCGGCTACTTATATCTTTAATGGGGTTTTCCCGAAACATCGTTTTCACAGTAAGTGACCACGATTTCTCAGGAACTAGTGAAGAGATCTTGTTTAAAACTTTCAGAGTTCTTCTGAATAGGCTGACCTCGTGATTGATCGAAGCATTTTTCCGATTACAATAATTTTTTCAGGGCAATTTGTGGAAAAATTAGACACATACTATTTTGTTCTCAACCTTGCCAAAAACTCACTTATTTCCAAATCATTAATTATTAACCGATATAATTTAATTTTGCACGAACTGACTAAAATCTTATGGAAATGAGGAATGCGATCATCAGATTGATGGTATTGGATGGATTGAGATATGTTGTTGTTGTTGAAGTAATTTCAAAGAATGGTGCCGAGTTCGCAGTCCTTGGCCGTATAATAATCTGCATTTAGTCTGAATATTTAAACTCGACTGTCGTGGGAACGGGGAGATCTTTCTAAGCCATCAAAATACTGTGAAGCTGTTACCAGCGGTTACTCCACATTTCTTTTGGTCAAATCTTCAAATCAGTGGACTAAAGTTACTGCCTTTGTGCTGACTTTTTAGTGAAATTATCGATCAAAATTGATACTTTGAGAATCATTTTAAACCCTGCAGCGGCCGATGCTAACGGTATGTGATGAAAGGCCGTTTAACTGGGCTTAACATAACCCATAAAAATAGAAATAAAGGAGACTTAAATGTCTTCTTCTCTCCCATGAAGTAATATTTAGTCCAGTGGTTGGGTAGGAGAGACATGAGATGAGAGTAGGTGAGGTTTAGCGGCTTAAAGTTCCTGCTTCCTCCTACTATAAAATAGACAGTTAAGTAGCCGATACGACAACCTTTGGCCGGCTAAGATCCGGGTGCCGTAGAACCAGCTGTCATATATCAGGTCGGGTATTGCACCATCGCTTTTATTACCCAATAAAACCAAAAGACTTATTATGCCTTCCCAAATGGTACGACTCTATCGAAACAGAGTTTCCTGGAACTTTAGTTGATTTTGACTAACTCTGACTTGCGTTTCCTTCAAACAGAGACTAAGCTCTATCTAAATATCTTTTAACAATAAGAAGAATGCCATTTGTTTTCAAGAAAAAAAATGTTTCGGTAGTTAAGCCTTACTGAATTAAGAACTAAATTTACTTATATTATAATTTTATAGTAAACGCGACACAGTAAAACAATAATATTCTACAGAAGTAGTCTAGTACAGAACGAACTCAAATCCTATAAGTTGGGTCTTCAGGAACTTGAAAAAATTTTTACAAAAGACAAATGGACAAAGGCAATTATAGCATAAGAGGGAACGATGAGTACTAAGTATATGAGTTTATGATGATAAAACAGCAAATTCAATGCTAGTGACTAAGTTGACTACGGCGTTTGGTCAAAACGTTTATTAGGTTCCCATATTCTAATGTTACGAATACCGTACATGCTTGTGTTGGCATTCGAAGGATGAATTAGTAATGGATTCTCAATTCACTTGCAATTTGGAATGCGTACCGACTAGGCTAAGTTAAGAGGTCGATCCTGTGATAAAGCTTTATAAAGATCTCACTTGGACAACTGAGAACGTCGGTCCATTACCATATACCTAACACTCAATCAAAAGAAATCTACAGTCTGTCAAGTAAGAGCGTGGTCGACTTTACCGACAGTTAATGAAAGATTTCGCTCTAATTCCTTCGCGAGCCGATAGAGGGAATCTTTGTCCTTGTGGCATTGTCAACAAAGGTTCAGTTGTCGTTGATCTTTTGAAAGAGAATCACGTTAAAAGCCATGAGTGCTAAGTACGCGTCGCGCTACGAAGCTGTGTTCCTTTGCATTCACCCGAAGGGTCCCAAAATGTCGAAATCAGCGGCAGCTAAATACATATATGAGAAAGTCGAAGGCATTCGCACAGAAGTGGATACAGCGATACAAAGTGCCTAAAAATGTCGATGATTTTCCAGAACTTGGTTCCATAGGAAAAGTTAACAAAAAAGATGAAAAAATAATAGTGAATCTGTTTTCGCGGAATCCTGCTTTAACACTGCGGCAAGGACAAACAAAATTAATAGCAAAAGGTTTAGGTATATGCTACGAAACTATCCAAACCCTTCTTCATACTCATGATCTGAAATGGCGCAACACAATGAAGAAGCCTCTGTTGACTGAAAAACTTGTGACAAAGCGACTCGCTTGGGCGCATGAGAATATTGATAGAGATTTTGAAAATGTCATTTTTACTGATGAATGTTCTATATGGGCACGTTCTGTTCTCACGCGAGCCTGGTCAACTTCCACCATTAGGCTTGTTCAGTGGATCGTAAAACATGGAATAAAGGTGCATCTTTGGGGCTGCTTCTCAAAGCAGGGATTCGGCACTTTGTACCTCTTTACTGACAACCTAAGTGCCGAGAAAATGATAAAAATCTACAAAAAGTCTTTACTGCCATCTGCCAAACGATGGTTCATCAGAAAAAATGAAGATTGGATTCTGCAGGAGGACAACGATCCTAAATACCGCAGCAAGCTCTGTACTCAGTGAAAATCTGGCATCGTTACATTGGATTGCCCGTCGCAGTCGCTCGATGCAAACCCTATTAAAAATGTGTGGGCATATATTAAACAGAAGCTTCATAGAAGACGCACATACACTTTGAAACAGTTCTCTTACGAAATTCGTCGGTTCTGGAGATCCTTGCCACTAGAATACGCCCTCAAATTAGTAGAAGGCATGCCTCGGAGATGCCAGGCAATTATCGACGCCAGTGGTAACTGGACATATTATTCACCAAATTGCATTATTGTTTGTAATGTGTACCATGTATATGTAAATATGAAAGTTTCATAAAATAATTTTTTTATAAATTGACACGACCACGCTCTCACCTGACAGACTGTACAAAGCGCTTTGAGTCTGTCACAAATCTCAATTCACAAGCTCCGTTGAAGGCATGACTGCCAAAATGTTTCAACCTGCATTGCAAAAGGTGGACAATAGTGAAAAATATCGCATTAATTAATGAAAAATGCCGAGTCTGTTATCGTAAACTAAATCCACATTACTTGAACGTTCGCATTACAGTTGATCAAAATGAAGTTGTTATAAGGACAACTTTCTTATTTGGCAAGTTCATTTTACATCTATGATCTCCTGGATATCATAAGGATCTTTTCACACACTTCTGTGTTATAAGAAATATCCCTGTGTAGGGTATTACAGCTTCAGGGCATCCGAAGTTCAACGGATTTTTTTTTTCTTTTTTTTATTTAGGGTATTTTGTCTAGACTTATAGAACTCTCTTTCTAAATTTATAAGTCATAGATTTTGAATGATTTCAATGTGAGCCAAAAGCATATACAAGGTGTTTTCCAAAGTAAAAAGGACTTGTTTGAACTTAGCGCACCCTGGGGCCTCATCTATATGTCGATTGGTGAGTTAGAATCTGCTATCTTTATCGATTGTCCAGTGACTTGACATTTCATCGATTGGAAGTGAAGTTATTGCGTTTTAAGTGTCAGTATGTTTGCGTTATCGGTGCGAAAATGAGTTTCGAACAAAGAGCCAACATTAAATTTTGTTTTTTAAATTGCTAAAACTTTTACCGAAACGTTTCCAGTGATGAAACAAGTTTATGGCGATGATTGCCTATCCCGTAGCAGAGTGCACGAGTGGTTTCAACGTTTTCAAAGTGGTCGTCAGGACATAAATGACGATCAACATGTGGGCCAATTAAAATCCGTTGATCACCGGAAATTCCTTCGAAACTGTGCGTGAATTCATCAAAAATCAGCCGACATAATCATTGAAATTCATGGAAATGGAATTGAACATCTCCAAAACATCGATATATCGCATTTTGACCGAACAACTGGGCTTACGAAATGTGTGTGGACGGTTTGTACCGCATAAATTGACTGACGACCGAAAATTGCACTGAATCCAACATTCGAAGGACGAATATTTGACCAAAAATCACATTTTAACCATTAACCACTTCAGCTGATGTGATACCGTGCGACTTCTTCCTTTTCGAAAAAATGCATTTGTGTATGAAGGAAAAGCGATATGCAGACGTAGAGGCCATTCAAAAGGCTTGCACCGGCATAATAGCGGCCATACCGGCCAACAAGCTAAAACACTCGTTCGACATGCCTATGGACCGTTTGGTTGGTACTTTCTTATATAGCATTTTTTTGACAGATCACGTATCAGTCGTGTCAAGCTGTCATGTTATTTTTGTTGAATATTATTTGCCATTTCGTAAAGGAGGTTACAACCTTTATAAATCGTTGAACACGAAGACCGTGGAGACTCGATTCGGCGTCGTTCGCCGCTACCCGGACTGACATATGGAACCACTTGTATGCATCTTATTAAAAGCGTACAAAATGCAGGTTGTGGAAGAACTGAAGCCGCTTGACCTACCCAATCATCATCGCTTCGCTCTTTGGGTTCTTGAAGAGTTCCAAGGAGAATCGACGTTTTCGAGCCAAATTGCGTTCAGCGATGAGGACCATTCTGACTTAGTGCATATATAAACAAGAAAAATCGTCGCAATTTGGACGAAGAGCAACATGAAAAGATTCAAAATCTGCCATTTCATCCAGAAAAAAAAAACGGTTTGGTGTGGTTCGGAGGTCGCTGGTCCTTTTTTCTTTAAAAATTTGATGCCTGAAATTGAAGCTTGTGTTTTCTGCGACATTTGGTTTCAACAAGACCACACATCCCATCAATTAATGGATTTATTGAGGGAACACTTAGGTGAGCGCTACATTTCACGTTTTGGGCCGGTGTATTGGCCACCAAGATCGTGTGATATGACACCGTTAGACTTTTTCCTGAAAGTTCCATTTGAAAGAGATAATCTTCAAAACATAAAGGCCGAAGGATGTTCTTTCGAATGATAATAAACATGCCCCATTAAATTTGAAGTTTATGTATTTTTTCTTAAAAAAAATAGGGGACATCGAAATGGATCTCATTTTCTTGCTTTTATCTATTTTTAAATAAGAATAAAAAGTTTTCCATGTTAATTTTAGGATGCCATTTTCGGTAAAGCCATAGCAGCTAACGACTTTGACCAAGCGTCCCAATGGACCGATTAGGCGATCGACAAGTCATCGTTAATAAAAATATAAAAAATAAGTGTTGTCAGTATAAAATGGAAAATGCCGTTGAAATTCGAATATTTCATATTGGTCATTAGTTTACAGTACACAATTATTTGAGCGCTACGCACTTTTTCTGAGTGGGTGGGTCAAAACAGATACGGACATTAGAGTTAATGATAGTGCGACGTGTTTAATATTTTACTCTATGGATGTACATTCAATATATACTTACATATGTACGATTGTACTACCATAAATCCCTGGCGTTGGTTACTTCTTAAATGACACTTGTTAGGCGGTGAGTGGGTGTTCGATTGGCAACACGCACACATCGTTTTTTATTTTTATTTTTTTTTTTACAAATAATAGAAATACGGATGAGTGATGCCGATTTAGGACAATGACGGTGTGAGTCATGTACATATATATATTTTATATATATAGAATTTCCACAAAAATATAAAAAAAAATGAAGCGAAACCAAAAGTGACCATTAACAGCGCAGCGTGAGTAAATATGCGGACCCAAATGCGAGAATCAATATGGTCAATAGTACGAAGTTGACATGAAACTCTATCATTAAATAGTCAACATTTCGGGTTTTGGTTTTTCGGTGTGCAATTGTGGGCTGTGGCAGGTGGGCTGCGGCGTTGGCAATGCGCATCAGGCCTTCATGCATTATTGAAAGGTTCTGGCAATTTGCTAAGTACATAGTGATTACTTTATATTTTGACAAAAGCTACAACAATTTGGCTATAATAATTATGCCTAATGAATAGTAAAGTAAGAAATCATTCTCTTATAAGCAAAGTAGCCAAAAACAAAAGAATGGAAAAATCCGGTCTTTAAGGGGCACACCTAGAGTGAAATTTTCAAAAAATCGATTTTTTTCATATTTCGATAGTTTCTACCTATAAAAATAACATACTGAAATTTCAAATCGATATCTGTAACAGTTTTTGAGTTACAGCCATTTAAAAGAGTAGCCGCTCGGCAGTTAGATAGTTGCATTGGATGCCAAAAACGACCATAATTTTGTGTGAAATTTAACTTTTTTTTCAACATCCCGCCATTTTGTCAATTATTGATTTTTTTTATTAGCCCGAGGGTCATCGTACAGACAATATAATTTAGTTTAACGAGCATTTTTTTTTAGGTTTTATCAGCAGAGAAAGCTGCAATCATGACAGCAGTGGAGGACCTTTTTTTGGACGCCGCCGGAGGTCGCTTGTCATTTCAAAAATATTTAATTGTTTCTTTCAAATTTTCTTTTGTGTACTCGTAAAACATGTATAAATATATCCTCAAAATTTTAAAATGATTGATTGACTAGTTTTTTTTTTTTGATCCCAAAAAATTCCTATTTTTTACGCTGTCACACTAGGTGTGCCCCTTAGGGTTTCTGGTCTAGAAATTAAATAAATCGATTTTTTTGTATTTTCAAAATTTAACTGCTCTAGAATATATTCTGTCTCAACACCCGCGCTCTTCTGCTTACTCCAGACTGGACAAGGAAGCAAAGCAAATATTCCTGTCATCAAACAAACAGTCGTAGCACTCGCGACTTGGCTCTCACGTCACTGTTGACAGTCATAACTTTGAAGTTGTAGATAATTTCGTCTATTTAGGAACCAGCATAAGCACCACCAACAATGTCAGCCTGGAAATCCAATTCAGGATTACTCTTGCCAACAGATGCTATTTCGAACTGAGTGGGCAATTGAGAAGTAAAGTCCTCTCTCGACGCACAAAGCGGAACTCTATAAGTTACTCATTATTCCCGTCCTACTATATGGTGCAGAGGCTGGCACGATGGCAACAACTGTTAAGTCGGTCTTGCGAGTTTTCGAGAGAAAGGTTCTGCGAAAGATTTATGATCATTTGCCCATTGGCAACGGCGAATATCGCATTCGATGGAACGATGAGCTGTACGAGATATACGACGATATTGACATAGTAGTTAAAAGGGTTTTTCTCATAGCTGTCTTTTTCAAAGTGTTGTCTGGAACTATCCATATTCCCAAATGTAATTTTAACTATTTTTAAAAAGTTCGAAAGAGTCAAAAAGGTTATATGAAAATTGTTTTTTTCTTCAGGCAGTGAAAATTTTTTTCCAACTTCTACACGCAAGGTCATTTTCTGCTGAAAGTAACAGTTTCCCCCCTCTCTGTATACCCATAAATTAATTGAAACTTTTAAATTTCCTAATAATTCTTAAACCCAATTAATTTTTCTGTATTCAAATTGTTTTCGACAGCCTCGCCTGATAAGAAATGACTTATTGTGTATCTTACCGGATGGCGACTGCAGAAGCTGTTTGGAAGAAGATGCAGTAGAAACAAACCAGCACTTCCTGCTTGACTGTCCCGCTTTTGGGAGGTCAAGAATCAGACACTTGGGGGTTGCATACCTTTGGACACCTCACCGAACTGGCGGGTGTAGAAGTTAAGCGTCTGTGGAACTATGTATTGGCTACAAAGCGCTTCGCCAATCTGTAAGTCCGAGCACGGGAGTTCCTTTTCAATGGCATCACAAAGGACTAATTGTTAGTCCACGTGGGATCTTTGATCAGCCATCTTACCTAACCCAACCTAACCTACACAGTCCTAAGAAGTACTTGTTGGCAAGAGTTATTCTGCGTTGAAATTCGAGCCTGACGTTTTAGTTGGTATTAATGCTAGCTTCAAGATAGCCGAAATTATCTACGACTTCGAAGTTATGGCTGCCAAAAGTGCCTTGGGCACCAAGTCGCGATTGCGTCGACTGTTTGTTTGATTATAGGAAATATTTCGGCTTGCGCTCGTTCGCTACTAGACCCAACTAAATACTAGAAGCAGAACTAACGTTGGGATTGTTATGGCCAAGGATTTCGATAATCATATCGCCAGCAGTTGTAAACGCTTGTAGAAGATTGCACTTTCTCTACACAGATCTGCAGCTCAAATTACTTTCTCCAGCAGTACATTAAAGAACTCGCACTATAGGGAGTCGTCTTGTCCGAAACTTCTTTTGGTACCGAATGGTTCGGAGATCCATAATTTACTGTATTATTTTGTTAGTCAGTCATATTCTTCTTGAATTCCTGCTAATGTGCTTGAATTCAAGTCAAGAAATTGAACTTTCAGATAATCTTTATCAAACCATTTTCAATAAGACACCTTCGAATATGCCTGGTTGTCACGTTCCAAACATTCATTAACTGGACTTAGGTTGTAGTTTACTCATCTTGATTATGAGTTTGTGTCTCGCCGATGTTGCCTCTCGCATGTATTGTTTTGTCCTCCCATATTTGAAGTTTTTAAACTCGATTTATTTAGAAGAATTTAAAATTTTTATTCTATCCTTTATAGTGAAGGTGTACCTACCCAGAAGAGTGGGTATGGAAATATTTTGTGTTTACAATTACGAATTTATCGACATAAATATTACTATATGTCTATAAATTCCTCCAGAAGCAGGAGTGGGTTTGAAAAAGTAGTGAACTTTTGTTTTCAACAACTTTTACACAACTCTTCAATAATTTTTTTAGCGTTAAAGTATAACAAAAAAGTGTGAAATCAAAAAACATCTTCGAAAAAAGTCAAAACATATAAAATTATAAAAAATAACACGTGGAATTAATTATAAGGCGTTACGATCAAGTGATCCCAAATCCTTTAAGACTAAACACGAAGCTAGTGGTCGAAAACGTATAACCACCAAATTTCAAGATTCATACATAGTTAAGCCAACAAATGATGACATACAACCCTTTAAAGTTTCCAGTTCCTAGAACATTGTTGGAGCATCAAAAGAAGTGTGCGAAAGGGTCCATTAATAATAAAGATTTCATGGATGCCTCAACATAGCAAACAATGTGAACAAGCGCAATCAAAGTACAATTATTTGGAGAGGAAGAGTCTTGGCCGTCGCACAGTGGCACCGCTCCATACATTTCTTGGAAAAAAATAGAAGGAGTGGTCGTACAACAATGAAACTTTGCAGAAACACTTCACTGGACTAAATTAAGAAATTTTGAAAAAATCTTGGAAAACCGCCCACTGCCGCACCCACCTCCCATATAACTGCAATTGCCAAAATTATTATTTTTGGACCTAGGGACTTGAAATTCGGGACACTTCTTAATTGAGTTCTCCTGATGAAAAAAAAATTAAACTTAAACGCAAAGTGACGTTATTTATACCTTTACCTTGATAAAAATCCAATATAATATGCAATGTTTTAATTGAATATGTAACAGGCGAAAAATTGTGTTAGTTTTTATTTGTAATATTATGCAAGCACCATATCTTTAACAATGGGATCTAATTCTAAGGAAATTTTGTTCGAATGACGCCTTAAGCTACATATGTAAGGATCCGAAGTTATAAGAAGTCTGTTAAAGACATCAAATCATCAAAGATTAAAATCGATGTTACTAAAAGGGACGGTAATTGGCCGTTGTTTTTTTTTTTTTTTTTTGTAATTGAAAGTGCAGACTCGGAACTTTCATTTTTTTATAGTAAGAGGGCTAAGCAAGGCAAAGCACATAAAGTTTTTTTCCATCAAATAATGAAAAGTTGATATGTTTTAGTATAATTTTTGAAAAATTATAAAAATTTCAATAATTTTTTTTTTTTTATGAACAAGTAGGTGCTATATTTTCACTAAAAAATAAAAGAAAAGCCATAGCTATAAACTTACACAAAAAAAAATTCTTTATTTGGACAATAATTTTAATCTGATTTTATTGAATAACTTTCCGTAGACTTCTGTTAGTTTTTTTAACTATAAAATTTCGCTTTTTATAAAAAACCTTGTTGAATTTTTCTTATCCAAATATTTCTTTACAAAACAAAATCATTAAAGTTTTGAAATTGGAAAGTGGAAAAATCCTATTTTTCCGCCAGAATGCCACTGTGCGTCGGCTGGTTGTTTTATTCCTTAATGTTTAACCAAAAATGTTAACGTCAAAATATCAAACTCAATGAGCCTTATGTTTGTTGAAATCATAAATTTTTGATGGCATATAAAATATGTATATACATTTATTTGGTAAGTTTACTCAAATGGTGCAAAAAGGATCCGACTAAACGATTCAAAACTGGTTTTTCTTTCTTTCGTCTTTTTTTACTAGCGTCGACACCATTTACGCGATTATAGCTGAGTTAACAACAGCGCGTCAGTCGTTTCTTCTGTTCACTATTTGGCGCCAATTCGAGTTATCAAGAGCAGCCAGGTCCTTCTCTACCCCTCTCCAACAAAGGGGTCTTCTTCTACTTTCTCCATTTCCACGGGCGGGTACTGAATCGAAAACGTTCAAAGTTGGAGTGTTTTCAGCCATTCGGACGACAAAACCTAGCCAACGCAGCCACTGTTTATTCATTCGCTGAACTATGTCAATGTCATCGTTCTATCGATTGGTCGTTGCCAATGCGCAAATTAAATCTTCCGAACACTCCTAAGTACATCTTATCAGAAGTTGTCATCATCCATGCCTCCGCATCATATAGCAGAACGGGAATGATGAGGAACTTTAGAGTTTGGTCTTTGTGAAATATTTCTTTGTCCTCGTCCACAATAAGACCCATACGCTTCGCTTCCTTATCCAGTCTGGAGAAAGCAAAACTAACGACGCGGTTGTTGAAGCCAATGAAAGCAATATCGTCGGCGTAAGGTCAGCAGCTGTACACCCTTAAGAAGATTGTACCCTCTCTATTAAAGGTCTTTTCCGATACTGACAGAGTTTTTTTTAGTTTTGCTCAACGTCAGCTCACACAGCCACACTAGCTTTGCGGGTATACTAAATTTAGACATAGCGTCATAGAGGTTTACATGATGAAACTCAGCGGAGTTTGTCTAATTTAATGAAAAACAGAAACTCTGTCATACACCGAGTGGAACATGTAGCTGAAATGGCTATACGAGGTTTGACAATTGAGTAATGAGCCTGATTTTATTGCCGAGCTTGTGGTAAACCTGTGACCTTTCCGGCATCCCTCCCCTCTACATTGTTTTAGCTTGTTTGGTTCGCGTGCTGCGTCAAGTTGAGTAGACGTGTGTCTGTAGTGCTCGTCACGAAAATGGAAAAACGAAATCAAGAGCAACGCGTCGCGATAAAATTTTGCGCCAGATTGGGCGAAACAGCTTCCGAAACGTACGCTAAAATTGTAAGAGTGTATGATGATAGTGCTCTTAGACCCGGAAACCAAACGCCAAAGTTCACAATGGTTGTCTCCGCGCGCCTCCCGCCCGAAAAAAGCTCGCATGGGCAAATCGAAGGTGAAAACGATGATTATTGCCTTTTTTGATAACCGTGGAATCGTCCACAAAGAATTCGTTCCACCGGGGAAAACTGTGCATCAAGTCTACTATTGCTAAGTACTTGAAAGATTGCGAAAACGCGTCAACAGGGTGCGCCCAGACATCGCTCGTAACTGGATTCTTCATCACGACAACGCGCCGTGCCACACCGCCCTCAGCGTGTCCCCGAGACTTTTTTGTGTTCTAAAACAAAATCGGTGGTCAAAGGAACCCATTTTGAGTCGATTACGGACATCCAGGCGGCCATGACGAGGGTACTCGCGGACATCCCAGTCGAAGCGTTCCAGAAATGTTACGAAGCATGGAAAACGCGCTGAAATCGCTGTATAGCTGCCCAAGGGGACTACTTTGAAGGGGATGTCAGAGTTGTAGAATAATTTTCAAATATACGGTTTTTATGGAATCAGTCTCATTACTTAATTGTCATACCTCGTACAGACATGATAAAGACCCGAAAAAAACGGCTAGAAACGCAAAAAATTATTTCATAGAAAATGTATGGACAATTATAGAGAGTAGGATAGCCGCAGAACAACACATGCTAATGATTTATGGCACACAATATGTGTTGGATCTGCTTGAACTTGTCAACTCAATTCTACAGCTGCAGGTTTCTATGTTCATATTTTGCTTAAGTCAACAAATGTGGTCAAATAAAACCAACTATATAAATACATAAGTATGTACATATGTATTTGACAATATTTATTATATTTTAAATTATTTATTATATTTTACACTCTTCTTATTTGAAGCACCACGTGCAAGAAATTGCCAAAAACAAATATGATCAATCATGAGAACAAAGAGGAATATATCTTGGCTTATGCGATACAACTTCAGCGGCATGTCTTAAAGTCAGGCTAAGAACAATAATAAGAATTTCAATTCCACCGCCTATATTCAAAGCAAATGTAAAGAGCGTATCAAGAGAGAAACAGCTTACATTCAGTGCTGAATAACCACAGAGAGGCTTGCTGGTTTGAGCGCGGCTCAGAAGCTGTTCATACGAATCGATTGTGCTCAGACACAGTGTCAGAGACAACGGGTTCGCAAGTGCACAACTTTACCTAAGTATGTATATTTGTATACAAATATATATGTGTGTATGTTTATTAAGTTTAGCTCGAGTCTAGATACTGACGTGGAAATCAGCTTTTGCCAGAAGTCATTCAACCTGCCGGCGAGCGCTTGCACTTACAACGCTGTTTCAGAGAGACAATGGCAAGGTAATTGTTTTATATACATATTTACAACTGTATGCTAGTAAATTTCGCAGTCAAGTACCTAAAAGCAACAAAAATGCGTCATACTATAATATATAGCCAACTAGCGCTTGCTGATCAGCAATGCTGAGAGAATGAAATGAAAAGTCAATGCTAAAATTTTATATGAAAATGCAAAAAAAGTAAAAAAAATACCGGTGCGCTCCATTATGTATGTGTGTAACAGAGTGTGTTTATGCGACGTATGACTCTGTGTGGGTAGGGCTGTTGACGCTCTGTAGGCTGCTTGGGAAGTTAGTGAGCACAGCTGTGCGGTGGTTATAGCAACAGCTCAAGCCACCTTTCTTTTCCAGCGCCTGTTAATTCAGTAAGAAAAATACGCCGGCAGTGAGAGGGCGACTAAAAGAACGGCTACAGCTACAGCCAGCTAAAAAAACACTTGCCATACAATTTATAGAATATACTAGATCTTCTTTTTTTGGGTAAAGTAAAAGAGTAAAAAAAGTCTTCGCAATAACCGCAATGCAAACGGCAACAAAGTACCTGAGATACGCACAGCTTCTTGCCAGTCTAGCGCTCGTGGCTTGTGTGACCACCGCGGCGGCCAGTTCATGCGCCGGCTGCGTGGATTTGGATGAGCTGAACTTCGATCAGACGGTCGAGCGGTTTCCCTATGCGCTAGTCAAATTTGATATCGCCTTCCCGTATGGCGATAAACATGAGGCTTTCGCGGCATTCTCGAAAACTGCGCACAAAGTTACCAAGGAGCTGTTGGTGGCCACTGTCGGCATCAAAGACTACGGTGAGAACGAAAACAAAGAGCTGGGTTTGCGTTTTAAGGTGGACGATAAGAGCTTTCCGGCTATTTTGCTCTTCACGGCTGGCAAGTTGGATCAGTTTGTGCGCTTTCCCTCACACTTGGATGTGACATTGGACAATTTGAAGCAATTTGTAACGCAGCACACAGATTTGTATATCGGGCGTGACGGTTGTCTGAAGGACTTTGAAGAATTGGTGAAGAAATATGCCAATAAAGAGGATGCCGAACAAGCGGCGTTAATTGCAAAGGCGGAGCAAATGTTGCAAAGTGTGGCAGGCGATGAAACGAAGTCTGCGAGCGCCAAAGCCTACCTGATTTATATGCGAAAAATCAATGAAAAGGGTTACGACTATGTGGAGGACGAGACCAAGCGGCTGCAGCGGCTGAAGGCGGGCAAGGTGACGGATGCCAAGAAATTGGAATTGCAGCGAAAACTCAACATACTCGAGGCATTTCGTGTCAACAAGGTGACGAAGTTGAAGAGCAGCGATGAGCTCTAAATCCAGGGCTACAAACAGTGCAGACGCTTGTAGTGTTGGCTTCAAGCAGATAAAAATTAAATTAAGTGAAGTGCGGAGACAGACACATGTGCATACAAATACAACAAAAACGTAATGTAGTTAATTAAGTGTGTGTGTGATGGGACAAAAGCGGCAATAACACAACAATTTAACGGTGAAAGGCGTTTGCAACGCGTAACTCTGCGCTTCAACTAAATTATATTAGTTAATACACATGCATGCATGTATGTATGTATGCACACAATAGTTTATTTTCGTTTCATTTAATAAATTATTTGTTAGATTTATATAAATAAACTGTTTGTATGTGTTTGTATTTTTGGTCTTGAATTTTTTGTTGGTAACCGCTGGTTTGTTGTGCCGCAAACTTGTTAGAATTCTGCCATGGTAACCAGTTTTTGGTATACTCTTGCGTATGGCAATAAACCGAAAGCAAATAATTTGGCAATCTGGCAATATTGTGCTGCTATAAAAAGCCTTTGAGCGTTCAATAGGGTATTATAGCTTTCTTTTGGTAAAGAAAAATCAGCAAAACTTCAGCTGCGCCATATTACACTTCAAATGTATGCAAATTTTTAATAAAGAAATATCCATTTCGAGATTTCCTACTTTTTTTAAAGAAAAATTCATTCGAAAGCACAATCTTTGCCATTTATTTTTTGAAGATTATCGCTTTGAATTGTTGGCCGCGTCTATGCCTCAGATGGTCCATCCGTTGATTTCAATCTTCGGTGAATCGTTCGAGCATTTCCACTGGTGATTGACGAATGACACGCGTGATGTTTTGTCCAAGGCTTGAATCGAAGCATGATTGTACGCATTGACCTTAAACTTTATACTACTGTGCCCCAAAAATAAGGCATTGTGTGACATTGTATTTATTTTGAAAATTCTTTATTTATTCTTCCAAATCAATTTCATCGCCTTCAAAGTAATCCTCTCCCGATGCAATAAACTTATACCAACGGATTTTCCAATCTTTGAAACACTAGTTATAGTCACTTTCCGGCATGGCCTTCAGTTCCGTCTTCGCTGCGGCTTGAATCTCCTCTATCGTATAAAAACGGTGTCCCCGGAGCGGTCTTTTGAGCTTGGTGAACAGCCAGAAGTCGCACGGCGCCAGATCAGGAGAATACGGTGGTTGCGGAACGATATGGGTTGAGTTTTTGGCGAAATGATCACGAATTACGAGGGCAGTATGGGATGGTGCATTATCGCGGTGTAAAAATCAAGAATTGTCTTTCCACAATTCCGGCCTTTTTAGGCGGATAGCGTTACGCAAACGACACATGCCGTTCAAATAATATTCCTTGTTGACTGTTTGACCGGTTGCAAGGAATTCATAATGCACAACACCACGATAATCGAAGAAAACAGTCAACATGACCTTGATTTTTGAGCGACTTTGGCGCGATTTTTTTGGTCTCGGCTCTCTTTTGGCACGATATTCGCTCGATTGATCGGTTGTTTCGCGATCGTAAGCATAGATCCAAATCTCATCGCCAGTTATAATGCATTTCATGACACCCTGGTAGGCGGAAAGCATCGTTTCACACATTTCAACCCGACGCATTTTTTCCAAAAAATTCAATGTTTTCGGTACCAGTCGAGATTTGACGCGCTTGAGGCCCAAAACATCCTTCAAAATGGTATTGGCTGAGCCTTTCGATATGCCAACTTCATCAGCAAGGTCTCTAATTGTTAATCGATGGTTTTTCAACACCAAATCTTTGATTTGTTGAACGTGAGCTTCGTCGGTTGAGGTTGATGGTCGCCCTGGACGTTTTTCGTCTTCGACACGTTCACGGCCGGCTTGGAACTCACTATACCACTTGTAAACATTTTTTTAGACATAGTCTCATCACCAAAGGCTTTCTGCACCATCCTCAACGTATCTGCAGCAGAAAATTAATTCCGTAAACAAAATTTAATGAAAATTCTTTGCTCAACAAATTTCGACATCGCAAAAAACGAAAAACTCACTTTTAGCAGCTCACAAAACGACACGTATCTCAAACACTAATGAATATTTTGACATGAAATTTGACATAAATGTGACTGACAGTACTACCAACCTAAAAAAAAAAAATAATTCTCCAAATCCTTCGCCGCGCGCAGTTTAATATCAAATGTCACCTTATTTTTTGGGAAAAAATTAAGCGGTGTGATACTCCACGATCTTGGTGGTCAAAACGTAAAATTATCTGTTCACCGAAGTGTTCTCTCAATAAATCCATTGATGTGGAAAGCGGCGCCATTTTGTTGCAACCAAATGTCGCCAAGATCACGAGCTTCAATTTCAGGTATCAAATAATCAATTATCATGTTGCGATAACAGTCGTCATAGATGTTTGCGCTCTCACCATCATCGTTTTTGAAAAAATAAGAACTGATGATTCCACCAGCTCACATACCACACCAAACCGTTGTTTTTCTGCATGCACTGGCAGGTCTTGAATCTCTTCAGCTTGCCCTTCGGCCCAAGTGCGTAATTTTACTTGTTTACGTACACATTGAGCCGGAAAAGAGTTTCATTGCTGAACAAACGTCGTATCTTCTTTGAACATTTTAATAACCCATAAAGCAGAGCGATGTCGCTTGGGAAGCTCGAGCGTCTTCAGTTCTTGCACATGTTGTATTTTGTTCGCTTTCAATTTAAGATCTCGACGTAAAATGCGTCAAGTCGTTCCATACGTCGGTCCGATTTGCTACGAACCATTAAAAGCAATCTTCATTGCATTAATCCTGTGGCATTAAAACAGTGCTATTTTCGGACAGAATTCTTCATTGCATTTGTGGTTGTTGTCTGATTTTACTGGCAACATACTCACGCCTAAGAGTATGCAATAATATGCGCGCAAAACTTTTTTTTTTAAGTGTGCTCTGAGTCACCCTGTAGAGAGTGATCAAGCGGAAGTGGTGGGCACAAAGATGCATCATTGAGTTGAGATAGAACGGAAATCAAAATCAATTATTTTGCATTAACCTATTCCAAGCATATGGTGTGCAATCATACATATGTACATACATATGTTCATTTATAAACACCCAGAATATCGCATGGATATGTTATTCTTGACCCTGAAAATTTAGGTTATTAGATGTAATTTGTTGCGACCAAATTTTATTCGATTTTTTTTTGTGCTCGAGCGAACTGAGCATTATTCAAAAAAATATTTTCGATGGAACTTTTTCTTAAACCTGTTTATTTTTGACGACAAGGTATTTTCAAAAATATTTCGGCACAACAGAATTAAAAAAAAACATCCTCCACTGCGATTGGCCTTTGCCTAACCTGAAAATAAAAAACAGAGCAATCTCTACGGTATTGGCTATATGACTTATGTAAGTTAGGCTAAGTTTATATATCTGATCCAGAGATCGCACTTGGACTACAATATTCAGACCGAAAATTTAAGGGGGTATTCTAGTCTAGAAGCATGAATTTCAGGTAATTTTTAAAGTGTCGTAAAAAAAAGCAATTAATATCTTTATTATCCATTTTTTTTATCAGTTATTTGTTAATTCTAGAAGAGTAGAGAAAAAAATTAAAAACTAAAAAAAGTAAAAAATTTCAAAAATTATGAGCTGACGAAGTGGAGGGTCTCTAAAAATTTCCACGTGACCATACACATAATTTCAATCCTCCTAGTTATCTCAAACCAAAAAGAAAAAAACGATTATTAATCTAGAATAATGTCGCAATGACCGGAACTACGGAAAAGTGGGAAAAAACTTTTTTCACAAAATGGCGACTGACTTGAAAAAAAAGTTTTTTGGGATCACTTTTTCTGACTATTTCGAATTTTTTAAAAATAATAAAAATAAAAATTTGGGGATGAGGCTAGTTCCAACCATAGACAAGCCTATAAAGAAGACTCTATAAAAATTTCAAGTAAATCGGTCTAGTAGAACCTGAGAAATCGTGGATATCGTTCCGAAAAAGTCAGTTTTGAGAAAAACGCGTTTAAAGTTTGGCGTAAACTTTTTTGATCGATTAGTTCCGGCCGAACCAGTGTGGATGCCTGGTCAGAAAAATGCCTATGTATATCTCCGAAAATAATTTGAATTCTGAAAAATCCTCTTGTAAACATATTCTTGAATAGTTAAACTTTGAAAATATATAAAAAATTAGATTTTTTTAAATTTCTAGACTAGAATACCCCCTTAAAGGGATTAAATTGCATTCACTGTAAGTTCTCACTGCCGTTGGAAAGATGAAAAGGCAGCTGTTTTTGCCATTTCAGAATTCACATCGATTCATATTTATCAAAAGAAAAGATTGTCATATAGTATATTGAAATAAAAGCCGTTTTTTTTTTAATATTTTCCATATAATAGAAATAATGTATGCATTTTTTCATTTGTTAAGTCGATTTTCAGGTGAAATTAGATTCATTGCTTTAAAAAAAAAATTTTTTGTTTACATTTTTTCCCCTTTGTAGTGTCTAAATCAGCTGGGATAATTTAATAGTTTTCCAAAGCTGACAAGTAGATGGCGCAAAATCAGAGTCGCACAGAGAGATTTAGCGTGGATCAGTTTCAAATCATTTCAATGAAGTGATTTGGAACTGTCATTTTTGTATCTCGAAATCTTGATAAATTTATAAGATTAGTGGGATAAACCACTCAACAGCCGAAATCGTGTGATTAAGTTTCGATCTGAACATGGTATTAAGGAAATCTTACGCAGCTATTTGTGATATAATTTACAAGGTCTTGAACGAAGGAATTTTTTGAATTTAAACTATTTAAAAAAGTCCAGAAATATTATTTTATTATCTTTGGAATAACATTGAAAATAAAATAATTTGAATAAAGTATTTATTTTTTTGTATGAAAAAAAGTTTTAAAATTCGGCAGTTTTAGCTCAAAGCAACCCGTGTAACCCTTTAAACATAAACTGATAAAATCTTAGTTTGCTATTTTTGAGCATATAGACTATCAAAATATGCAAAAACATCTTTTTCAAAACTACGCACTAGATAACGATAAAAGCAGTAAACAGAGAGATAATTGTCGAAAACATGTTATATCTTAATTAAACACCTTTTATGAGCTATTTATAAATTTCCAGTTGACAAACTCTTTTCAAGAACTGATCTTTCTGTTTCTCGCTATATCTTCCAAAATTATATGAAAATATATGCAGATGATTGAGGATATTCATAGCCTAACTTGATACGCATATTTGCATTTAGGCTATACGAGGGCTTCTATATATATTTCTGGCCTAATAATTAAAATAGGCATATTTATCAACGAAAATGGTTTTTTTTTCGTTGGATTTGGCTCGTCTTGGAAGACCCACACGGTCGATTGCTGTTTTGTTTCGGGCTCATACACATAGATCCATGATTCGTCACCTGTGACGATCTTTTAAACGTCTTTTGAAGCACCGCGATCGTATTTTTTCAGCATTTCTTTACACCAATCCACACGAGCCTTTTTTTGAGCGATTGTCAAATTGTGCGGGATCCAACGAGAACAAACCTTTTTTACGGCCAGGTGTTCATGCAATATCGAATGTATGCCTGGTGGGAGAAATGCATAGGCATGCCTCTATCTGAAGGTATGTTACATGACGGTCTTGCATTATCAGTTCACATACGGCATCGATGTTTTCTGGCACAACGGCTGTTTTTGGACGACCTTCACGGAATTCGTCTTTGAGCGAGCGTCGGCCACGATTGAATTCATTGTACCAGTTTTTCACAGTGCTATAGGATGATGCTTCATAGCCATACAAAGATTTTAGTTCATCGATGCACTCTTGTCGTGATAATCTACGTCGAAAGTTGTGAAAAGTGATCGCACGGAAATGTTCACGAGTTAATTTGAGAAAATAACTTTGGCATAGATGTTACACACTGCCCTTCACTGCCACAGCTAAATTGTATGGATTTCTGGGACTTTGGCGACATCATTGTTTCTGAGCGCGTGCAAATTACTTATGAAACACAAGAAGAAAGTTTCATTGTGTAAAACTGAACATTTAGTATAATATACATAGGTTTTGATATTATATATTCACGTCTGACTTTTATTAATATTCCCAAACCTTGCGAAAAATTGTTTGCAAATTTTCGGAAAAGCACCAGAGCCTGAGTATCACATGAGATTTATACGCACGAAAAAGGGGCGCAGAACTCCAGTTATGACTGGAAAAATAAATTTTATTACTTATAACCGATAATTACACTTTTAAACAATATTGTGTAAACTCTTTATACTTTCTGTGGTTTGTGATCATTTTTAAATAGTTATATTCACTTGAGAACTTCAGAAAATTGACAAATTTTTGCAAATATATCGAAAGCACATAAAATTAAAAATATTCTCCGAAAATTTAACGTTGGTCCGGAAAATAGTTTCGGAGTTATGAGCATATTCATAAGAATTTTTTTACTTAGGCAATCGGGTGCCAAACGTTAAGGGGGTATTCTATTCTAGAATTTTGAAAAATTCGATTTTTTCATATAATATATTTAAAGTTTAGACCCTTAAGAACATATCCTCTAAAGGATTTTTAATAATTAAAATTATTTTAAGAGCTACAGTTACTTCAGTGACGCAGTACCTAGCCCGGTAGGTAGGTAGACTCACTTTTTTAAACGCGTTTTTCTCGAAACTACTTTTTTCCACACGGTACCTGCATTATCTCAAGTTCTATACAACTGATTTACGTGAAATTTTGTGTGAACTTTTTTTATTTAATCCTTTATCGTTCCTACCAGTATCGTGTCAAAATTTTTGTTTTTAATATTTTAAAAAAATTCAGGAATTTAAAAAAAAACCGTAAAAAATTATTTTTCTTTTCAGGCAGTGGCCATTTTTCAAAAAAAAAAAAAAAAAATTCGTGATCCCTGAGGTAGGGACTATAACAGCATCCTTACTGATTAAGAATTTCTTTTGATTTTTTTTTTTCAGACCACCAGGGGAGTCAGAATCAATGTCACCAGGATGCGCCATTTTATTATTATTTTAACTTTTAATATTTTTTTGTAAAATTTTTTTTCTGTATTCTTAAGATATCAATAAAAAACACCATAAAAAAATGGATATAAAAATATATTTTTTTTAAATAAAATTCAAAAAACTGCCTAAAATTTGATTTTTAGACTAGAATACACCTTAAACGAGTTTTTCGCAAAAAGTTATTTTCAGAGACGCTGAGGAAAATTCTACGAAACGACTTGACCAATTGACTTGAAATTTTCACATAACCTTCTTAGTTATATTTTTCGAATTCAGGTTCAGTTTTAGATTAATTGGCTAATGAGTGAGATTTTTGTTTACAATTTCGGTTCTTGAAGCCACTACGAAGTCTAAATTTTTCACAAAAAAACACTTTTTTGAAACCGGCAAAAAGTAATATTTAGACTAGTCCTTTGATTATTATCTGATGAAATATGTACATATAAAGAGGTCATGCGTACCGTACAATATATGAATTATAATAATATTTTTTTCTTGATTTCTGCATTTGAGATAATTTTAAGCAGAAAAATTATCCTCACCACCAGACACCTTTTATCGTAGCTACTCTCGGAGAGCGGCTACAGGATCAAGGAAGCCAAAAATATTCTAAAATGACTCACCAATTATTAAAGTATTAATTATTCTATAAATGTACTTTTAATTAAATAATTTATTAAATAAATTGGCGCTTCAAAAAAAATCTCAAAAAAAAAAAACGTTTTTTTTCTCACTTGCAAGTGGATATACATAACTCCTTGAGCGAGCAAACATATGAGTTCTTTATAAAAACAAAAAAAGATTAATGGTCTATATTTTTGAACTTTATGCTACGCTGGCCACGTGTTTGGCCGATCCTGATTGTCATGGATTAACCATAAAATCTATTGTACTCCTTCCTTGTCTCTACTTCGAATAATTCGGTTTTATTGATATCATTTATTATAATTTTATATTTTTATATATATATTATAATGTATTATATATATTTATTATAATACATATATTTTAATGCATGCCTATGTAATGCCGAGAACAACTGTACTAAATCATTCAGCACAGAGCACAGTGCGCGCAACTTGAGGAAAGGTTTTATATAAAAAAGTAATTAGAAACAAACGTCATTCGAAATATTTGTATTTTAATAGCGAATGCTGGTGAGACAACAAACTTAATTTCAGCAAAAAAAAAACAGCAACGAAAAAAAGACGCGTCCAAGTGGAAAAATCAAACACACCAGCAGAGAATGGGAAACAAGTGCTAAGGCATGGCTATAAATCTACCTAATCATTCTACACCCGACACGATGCAATAATGCAAAGTGCATTTCCACGCACACACACATACCGCTTGCGAAGCAGGAAAACCAACAAAACACACTTGCAACAAAGTTGAAAGATGTGAAAAAGACGCTTATAAAAACACGAAATTTATTTTGGGCTGCTGCAATTGCAATGATGCGAGGCAAATAGCGCAAAGTCACTTAAAATTACACAAAAAAATAACAAAAAACACGAAACAACAACAAAACCTGACAAAAAAAACTAAAAAACTACAAGAAAATTGTATTGAAGAAAGTACGAACGTGCAACGTGTGGAAAACGCAGGGAGGAAAATTGCATCCTGTTGCATAAAACACACGCACACACGTATACACCGTTGCTTGTGTAAACACAAGTGCATTGCCAGAACAAATAAAGACGGTCAGCGCGCCAAGTGGCAGAGTGGCAGAGTGGCACAGCGAGCGAAGTCAAACGCCAATCTGCCCTTATCGCCATTCTTACATTCTCCCATTTTCCTGCTGCACACACACTGTGTATTATTTTTGCGCTGCGCTTGGCTCCTTCGCACTGCAGGTCCTTAGAGAGCTCGGCATTTTCCCATCACCTTGGCCGGGGTCGTGGTCTCAAGTGCGTGTCGCCGCAAAATTTCGTTAGTTTTGTAACGAATTTCGGTTTGTATTTGTAAAAAAAAAGAATGAAAATGCCTCTCCCTGCACTTTTGATATCTGATGCGAATCAAGCAAAAACAACAGCAAACAGCAATGCAATGTATAAGAGCCTTCGTTGCGTCGCCAACTTATCGCAGCGGCAGGTAGCTGCAGCAGCGAGTGCTGCGGCGCACAGTGGGATTTAGTTGGATAAATCTAAATGGGCTTTAGAAGAGGTTTGCAGTTAAGTGATTACATTTACATTAGGGTGATTCAAAACATTTTTTTTTCGATTGGTACTCGGAAAAATAAGTTCCTGGACACCTCTAAGAAAGCCTCTCCAAATATGCGTTTTTAATTGTAACGGGAAGGTCCACCTACATACAGTTTTCTATTTTTCTTATTATCAGATAGAAAAATGTATATCTCGCTTCCAACTACTTGAAAAAATATCTTGTTTCTTAGATTTTGTAGGAAATTGAATGCCCTAAAAAAAGGTCTCCTATGATTTTTTCGTAAACCCAACCGTTTAAAAGATATTAACGGTTGAAGTTTGATTATTTTTGGGAAAATTTTTTATTTCTTATGAATTTTATAACTCAGTGAAAAAAATCATTATGAATGATGAAACTCATAGGTTTTTGGAGAGGCTTCCTTAGAAATGTCTAGGAACCTATTTTTCCGAGTACCAATCGAAAAAAAAATTAAAAATTTTTGAATCACCCTAATATACATATGTATGTATATATATTTTTTATAAGACCAAAAGCTAGACTACAAGGGACTCCATTCACTTCTTGGGTTTGAATGGTAACTGAATTTTATAGAAGCATACTTTTAGGGTTAGGACACTAATGGGATTAATTTGGAGGAAAGTTGAAGAAGAGCATGGAAATATATTTGGAAACATATTAGTCTTTTCTCCAGTTTATTTTTTCAAAAATAGTCTTAATGCTCCCATTTCCGACAGTCCCTCGGAATAATATCACCCATATTGAGATTCAGCATTCATTATTAGATAATATTCAACCGAATAGACCACGTCTAGCACGCAGTTAAGAAAATATAGCAGTCGAAGCTGAAAATGTAAACGAAGACGGCGGAGAGTCGATTCGGCGTCTTTCGCAGCAACTCGGACAGACGTATAGAACGACGTAGCGCATTTTATATCGAAATCTTAAATTAAAAGTGTACAAAATACGGCTTTTGCAAGAACCGAAGCCGCTCGACTTTCCCAACTAACAGCACTTCGTTCTATGGGCTCTTGAAAAGTTCCAGAAAGGTCCGACGTTTTTGAACCATTTCTTTCTCAATCGGTATGGAACAATCAAAATAGCATCATTTGGGACGAAGAGCAACCTGAAGCGATTAAAGATCTGTCATTTCAACTGGAAGAACCAACGGTTTGGTATGGTTTGTGGGCCGGCGGAAATATCGGTCCCAATTGTTTTAAAAATGATACCGGTGTGAACGTAACCGTCAAAGTCGACCGCCATCGCGCTATGACAACCAGCTATTTGATGCCAGAAATTCAAACTCGTGATCTCGGCCACATTTGGTTTGAATAAGACGGCACATTTTCGGATCAATCAGTGAATTTATTGAGAGCACACTTCGGTCAGAACCAAGATCGTATGATATCACACCGTTAGACTTTTTCCTGTGGAGATATGTAAAGTCTAAACTCTATGCGGACCTTAGAGAAAAACATCACGAGTGTCATTCGCCAGTTACCAGTCAAAATGCTCGAACGAGTCATTAAAAATTGGACTCAAGGGATAGACCATCTGCGATGTAGCCACGGCAAACATTTGAAAGAGCTAATCTTGAAAAAAATAAATGCCAAAGAAAGTTCTTTCGAATGATATTAAACATTCCTCATTAAATTTGAAGTTTCTGTGTTTTTTCTTTAAAAAAGTAGGGAACCTCGAAATGGATAATGGAATGGAAGATGTAATATTTGTCCTTTGTGTTAGTCAAAAAGTAATTTAAGTGCATCACCTCTTAGATCGACGATGCGTTTTGTGCTTAGCACAAGTTTATTAAGCCGGTCAATATTAATCCCAACCACTTCGGGAGGCTTTTCAAAAGTTGTCTATCGAAATATTTCAATATTAGTCTTTCCTTTCTCTGTGGAGATTTGGCAAAGAGCATCCGTGTGCATGTTTACCTATTAGACCGTGTCCAGACAGCACACTTACAATTGCGGCGGGATTGACTTTGCTACGTGCAAGTAGTTCAGAAGAGTTCTAACTATTCCATTGGGCCAGAAGGATCTTGCAGTCGAACAAATTCTGGTTGTTGTACAGCATTTGCTGAGCTCACTGGAGGTCAATAGGTCTGTGCTGGAATGCAAGAGAGTATCGGAGAACCGACTTGTTTTCAGTCGGATAAAATTAGGCCAAACCTAGCAAGCTCTTCGGCTTTGCAGCTACCGGCTGTTCCGTTGTGACTAAGCATTCAAGTTTAATATGGAAAAAACTTGAAGCTATAGCTAATGAGGTCAAGTTTAATATGGAAAAAACTTGACGCTATAGCTAATGAGGTCATTCACTGCTTGACTAGTTGTAAACGCACAGCCAGCGAGCTCACAGCCAGTGAAGCCGCTCGGCTATTGGAGTGAATGCACAGCTCTCTGAAGGGGCTGCACTTCGGAACAGTGTATCTAAGTACTGCTGACTTTATGGCAGCCACCTTCACGTGAAAGGCGCTACAGGGGTCTTGTAACCTGAACCTAAAGTTGATGGAGAGCTCTCTTCCGAAGACTTCACCTGAAGCTAGGTTTTTATTTCAGAGACTCGCTTACTTGTTTTCGATCCATTATAAGGTCTCCGAACTGCTACGCCAATTTCTACAAAAAAAACATCTATAATTAATTCGGTAAAGTCCCACTGTGCGGCATAGTGTTTCATGCATGTATCGGTATTTTGGTATATTGTTAGCCGTCGACTGCTTGTGCGTGGTGCGCATGCGCAACATTGGCCGCGCGCATGCTTCGCTGCGTCATTGCGTGCCGAGCATGTGTACACATTGCAACCCTCGCTGCCTTCCTGCCACATCCCTTTTTAGCCGTTCCCCATTATATTCCTTCTACTTTTTCCAATGTATAAATGTGCGTGTGTGTGTGTTTTCCTTTATCGGCCGTGCGATCAATGCGAATAAATTTTATAGTCGAAAATATATTGGCATTTCGTATTCTTATTATCGCTTTTGCCTCGATCAATGCCTTGGCCTGTACGTTTTCCTACTTTATTCGCTGGGTTTTGTGTTGTCTTACCTTTGATGAAAATGCATTTTTCATTGGCATTGCTATTGTTGTTGTTGTTTTTGTTGCTGTTGCATTAGTGCCTTTGTCTGCAAGTGACTTTGTTGTTTGGCAAGTGATTATTATCACCTGTTATAATGCGTTCTTTCTTACTTCTGCTTTTACTTCTACTTCCAATTCATCTTCAACCAATTGCATTGTTGGTTCGCTGGTCTGTTTGCATTTGTATTTAATTCTCTCTTTTTCGTCCAAGAATGGGTAACGCTAGTTTTAGCGTTCGGTATTTATGATGCTAGTTTATGTGACGTTTAAGGGAAATGTGAAGTTTTTAGAAATAATTTGAATTTATTGTTTTGATATCAAGTCAATTGTAGATACGTTAGTCGGGATATGTGTGTGTGATAAAAAAGAGCAAGGCAAGAAATGTGATGAGTTTTATTGATTAAGGGGTTTCATGGGTTTACGGGTTTAAAAAATCGATTTTTTTTTTTTGTCTTATTAAATTCTACAACACCTCTAGAGTACGAGGTATGACAATTAAGTAATGAGACTGATCCCATCCCCTTCAAAGTTGTCCCCTTGGGCAGCTATATAGCGATTGCAGCGCCTTTTCCATGCTTCGTAACATTTCTGGAACGCTTCGACTGGGATGTCCTCGCGTACCCTCGTCACGGCCGCCTGGATGTCCGTAATCGACTCAAAATGGGTTCCTTTAACCACCGATTTTGTTTTAGGAAACAAAAAAAGTCTCAGGGCGACATGTCGGGTGAATAAGGCGGCTGTTGCAACACGGTGATCCCTTGAGGCCAAGTACTGGGATACTCTGACTTCGGTGTGGCACGGCGCGTTGTCGTAATGAAGGATCCAGTTACGAGCGATGTCTGGGCGCAACCTGTTGACTCGTTTTCGCAATCTTTCGAGTACTCGGCAATAGTAGACTTGATTCACAGTTTTCTTCACGGAGTCCGCACCTCGACTGGTTTCTGACTGGTGTTGGTCGTGATTTTGTTTTTCCATTTTCGTGACGAGCACTACAAACACACGTCTACTCTACTATGTATTTCAATGAAGAGGGGAGGGATGCCGAAAAAAGAGAAAGGGAATTTTAAGGTCACATGTTTACCACAAGCAAGGCAATAAAATCAGTCTCATTACTTAATTGTCAAACCTCGTATTGTCCATCGTTTTCCAGTTGATCCGAGTAATAGAACGGAGATACAGCCTTGAGAAGTTGTGCGCTCGAGGCTACCTGCGCTAAGATTTCTCGAGAACTACTCAACCGATCTTTATAAAATTTTACACAGGTCTTTGAGATATAATTCGTAAAGACCTTGACGAAGCATTTTTTCGATTACAACTATTCGGAAAAAATCTCGTTGTTAAAAGACGAGTGTACCTTTTCTTTACATGCAAGTAATATTCAATTGCCAATAAGACAAAGAACCGCTCGAATCAACGAAAATATTGGCGCCGTTCAGGCAAGAGTTGCTAAAGTCCGCAATTTGTCGATTCCAAGACGTTCTCCAGAATTGAGACTGTCTCAAACAAAAACCTGGTGGATTTTCTCGTTCTCACTCAAGAACTGAAGTCATTGAATCACCGCAAGCGTCGTGAATTTGCTGATTTTGCTTTGAAACAACTTGAAAAAGATAACGAAAAAAAACCGTCCTCTCCGATGAGGCTCACTTTCATGTGAATGCTGCGGTAAATAAACCAAACTGTCAATACTGGTGCGAAGAAAATGCACTAATTATCATGAACAACCATTACATTCAACTAAATTGAGTTTGCTGGAATCCTCGGTCGAAATGAAGCTGATAACAGCAATAATGTCAATGGAGACCATTATAAATCGATGAAAACTAACTTTTTATGACCGCAATTAGAAGAAGCTGATCTTGACAACTCCTGGTTTCAACAAGTTGTGGCTACGTTCAACACAGCACCTGCAACAATCGAATTATTGTGAGAAAAGTTTGGAGATTCCATTATTTCAGGAAATTGTGGCATTTATTGGCCTTCAAGAAGTTGTGATTAAACACCATTAGACTACTTCTTGATTGGTTATTTGAAGTTATTGGTCTTTAGCGATAAACCAGACTCTTTTGAAGCTTTAGAAGTCTATTTACAGCATACGACTAGATTTAGTCGAAAAAGTACTTGAAAGTTGGGTTCATTAAATTCGTTCCAGCGAAAGAAGTCGAGGCGATCATTTGAATGATGTTATATTCAGAAATTAAATATATCGATTGTACTTCACATTAGATAAAAGACGTTTGAGTTTCCTCCACAATAAATATTTTTTTTTAAGGAACCATATCACTCTTTGAAAGGTCTTGACATAACCTACAAAACGACGCTATGCATAATTAGTTTGGACATGGCGTTCAACAGTTATAGACGTGTAAATATGGCGCTATTTTAAAGTTTCCTTCGTTAAAGGCAAATCCGCTATAGAAACGTTCCGTGAGATTAATGTTGTTTTGGGGGATGGAACTCTATCACTTCGAACTGCGGACGAGTGGTTTCAACGATTCAGAGCGGATGAAAACGACACCATGGATAAGCCACCCGGCGGAAGACCGATTCCGAATACCGATCAAATCATGGAAAACGTCGTGTTAGACCGGCATATGGCATCTCGTGATATCGCCCAGAAGATAGAAGTTAGTCACCAAACCATTTAAAGCCGGGGTTGACGGCCAGGGAGATTTTGCTGTGTGTTTGGTGGGGTTGGAAGGGAAACGTCCACTATGAGCTGCTCCCATATGGCCAGAGGCTTAGTTCTACCATCTACTGCGAACAACTGGAGCGCTTGAAGCAGGCGATCGACCAGAAACGTCCAGAATTGGCCAATAAGAAGGGTGTAGTGTTCCACCAAGACAACGCCAGACCACACACTTCGTTGATGACTCGTTAGAAACTACGGGAGCTCGGATTGGAGGTTTTATCGCATCCACCATATAGCCCAGACATAGCGCCAAGTGATTATTACCTGTTCCTGTCCATGGCGAACGCCCTTGTTGGTGTAAAGTTGATCCCAAAAGAGGCTTGTGAAAAGTGGCTGTCTCAGTTCTTCGCAAATGAGGAGGGGGGCTTCTACGAGGGGGATATTCTGACGTTGCCGGCTAGATGGAAACAGATTAACGAACGAAACGGCGCATATCTGAACTAAATCCGATCTCTGTAACACTTTTTATAAAGCATTGAATAAAGAGCAAAAAGTCGGAAGGGAGATATTTGACAATCTAATATACTATATAAACGAAAATATAACTGAGATAAAAATGCACCTGATTTTTTATCAGTTTGACTCTAGACATTCATCATTCATTTACTTCTCTGCAATATATGAAAATATGGTGTCGCAAACAGACCCTGCCTATTGAATTATAAAGAACCGCCAGTTGGTATAATGCCCAAAAAATACATAGACTTATTTCATCATTTAGATTAGAAGAAGATTTAGTTAAAAACTGCTAAAAGTGCGATAAATCAATAACAAAAAACGCCAGAGACAAAACATTTGACATCCGCGATGATATGATCGGGTTTTATGAGAGCCGGGGTATAAGTTGGACGATGGGCGTGGAGAAATTATATTATATAACGGAATAAAATTATATATACAAGATGTGTCCCAAAGTAAACAGGACTTTTTGAATCTAGCGCCTCCTGGTGGCGCCATCTATATGTCGACTAATGCGTCAGAATCTGCTATCTTTATCGATTGTTCAGTGAGAATTTCATGACATTTCATGACGTTTGATCGTTTGGAAGTGAAGTTATTGCGTTTTAAGTGTCAGTATGTTTGTATTAACGGTGCGATTTTGTTTTAAAATCGATAAAGCTTTTACCGAAACGTTTCCAGTGATGAAACAAGTTTATGGCGATGATTGCCTATACCGTAGCAGAGTGCACGTGTGGTTTCAACGTTTTCAAAGTGCTCGTGAGGACACAATTGGCGATCAACATGTGGGCCAATCAAAATCCGTAGTCACCGGAAATTCCTTCGAAACTGTGCGTGAAATCATCAAAAATCAGCCGAAATCATCATTGAAATTCATGGAAACTTAATTGAACATCTCCAGGAAATCGATTTATCGCATTTTGACCGAACATTTGGGCTTACGAAAGGTGTGTGCACGGTTTGTTCCGCACAAATTGACTGACGACAAAAAATTGCTCAGAATCCAACTTTCGAAAGACAATTATTTGATCAAAAATAACATTTTAACTACTAACCACTCCCCGTATTCACCTGATGTGGCACTGACCGACTTCTTCCTTTTCGGAAAAAGTGCATTTGCCTATGAAAGAAAAGCGTTATGCAGACGTAGAGGCCATTCAAAAGGCTTGCACCGGCATACTGGCGGCCATACCGGCCAATGAGACTATTTTGAATAAAATAAATTGATTTTGCAGAAAAATATATTTGTTCTGTTTTTGTTTTGGAAGTTGTCCTTGGATCTTCCCCCAACTTCCATATTTTCTTGAAAGAATAAGGGGTTAGGTGGGTTTGAAAATTTTTTTTGTCTTATTAAATAGTCCAATATGTTTAGAATATTCTCCTAAAATTTCAAATCGATCCGAGTAAAATTCTAGGAGATATATCCTTTGGAAGTTCCGCCCATTAGGCCACGTCAGCGCAGCGCTCAAAACTTTAAACGTATTTATCTCAGAACTCTATTTTTTAAGTCGGTGGACACGATTTCCCGAAACGTTATAAACCGATTTGGCTCATTTTTCACACATCTTTGGGATAACATTATCTACTTAATGAATGATGATCTTTTTTTTTATAATGAATAATTTTTTTGAGCCAAAATATGGCGAAAATTAACCAAAAAATGTGTTATTTTTTTTCTAAGTCTATCAAAAATTCCAATTTCAATATTATTTTTTTTCCTTCGTTCAATAAAGAGATTTATGCATGTACTAACGAAATATTTTTGGTTTTTTGAATTTAAATAATCCAATTATGAGTTATGACGTCCACGACAAGATCACTTTTTTTGAGACGTCACGGGAGGTGAGTTGTCAACGACTGAGTTTTCAGAATTTTTACATGAAAATTTCACAAAATAGTCTTCAAATATGTACCTTCGATATGCTGAATTGTTTGAATGAAATATAATATATCATATTATGATTGTATATATTAAAAAAATGATGAAAATACGCTAATTTTTATCCTCTGAAACCCACCTAACCCCATAAGTCGTACTTTGATTCTTGCATTCTGAAAAATGTTCGGTTATTCCCGAGTTTGGCCTTCCTTACTTGTTTGTTATAGTTGTTGTGGTACTTTCGAATAGATTTAATGATTTTGAGATATTAATATTAATAATCTCATTCCACAACTGCAAAAAATGTAACTGAAACGATTGAGCTTCATTTTTTCCACATATTATTTATAGTCTAGATATCAAATATCAGACAACGTTCTATGGACGGTGAGTAAATTGTGTAAAAGTTGTGAGCTAAAATCTTTGATATAAATTAGATTTCGTCATATAGCTGTTTTTTCATAACATTAGCATTACTTGCTGACTTGGTGACTGCTACAGGTATTCAGATTGTCCGCGTTCCTACGATTGAATTGACCTCTTCATACAATAACCAATGCGGATTGTGGACGAAATGCGATCAGAAGACACAGAAACCCCAACTATCTTTATGCCGTGGACGCTGAGGATCCACTTTTCGTCCAGTACGTTCGTATTGCTGTTGCATTGTTGTTGCAGCAATCGCCAAATTCACACAGCGCGCAGAGTAATAACAACATTAATAAAAGCCGAGCTGTGTTTTTTTTTTCTTCATTCTCCACTGATTTCTCGCCATACCCACAGGCGTCCGCTCAGGTAAGCGCGCACATGACTTTTATTGTTAAATTAACGACTTTGATATCAAAGCAAAACACAAAGGCAAAGGATGCGCACAAAGGCAGCAGATAGTTTTTGAGATTTCTCGCTCCTCGCCGCCCTTGCCCATCGTTTGCTTTTTCCACACGCGTAGGCGATGTGTGTTTGCGTCGAGCGGTGTGTGGGAAACGCGCCGATACGATCGCGGCTGCGTGAATCGGATTGCAGGTTGCATGTGGATCGATGCGTAAATCAAAGGATGCACTTTTAGGGGTGTATTGTTGGACGTTTGGTTGGGGAAGCGCAGCAGGTTTGCGCCCATTGTTGCCAATGGCGGAGTTTGATTTTGATTATTATTATTACGAATCATTTTTTTTTTTTTTTGCTTGTGACAATGCAAGAATACACCTACAAGTGTACATTTATAATATTAGATGGTTAAACAAAACACAGCGCATGAAAAAACGCTGAAAAGGTGCAATACGAAGAGTGTATTTTGACGCGGTTGACTCCGCAAGGGCTCCGCGCGCTGCTTATTGCGCTTATCATAGCGCTGCGTTGCATTTGACGCTCCTTTCAGTTTCGGTTTTCCCAGCCACGCAGTTACACTGCACTTGTCCGCATCTGCGAATGTAATTACAACAACAACAACATTGGCTGTATTGGCAGCTGTTTTCCACTGTTGCATGCAACATTATTGCGCATTCCGCAGTTGACGTTGCCTTGGAAAATTATAGCCTAACAACTGCAAGCATTTCCCCATGAGAGTCTTGCTTAATTCACCTGCTCTCTTGCAACCTGTCGAGTAAATTTTTTGTTTTTGAAATTTCGTTTGCATACTTTTGGATAGCTAACAATTGGCCGCATTATCAGAATTTTAGAGTAGATTGCTTTCAACTGATACGTCAATTTTTGACGGCCCAATTAGCATTTAAACATGCACATTTCCGCAAGAGGTAATCAACGCACAGCTACGGCTGTGGCAGTGGTAAGGATACTGGAAGCTCCTACAAAGCACATAAACGAACGACTAAGTTCGCCAACCCCCATTTTGGAGGAGATGAGAATCCTGTTCGACGGATTGGCAAACACTTCGGGGCCAATAGATGCGGCCACACACAAAAACAGTGGATATTGGCAGCTAAACTCAGCCCTCAGAAGAGCGGGGCCCTTCACGAAGATAAGAAAAATCCGGACTCCAAACACCTGAGGTTACCAAAAGCTCAAATAGAACTAAGCATCACGCTTCTTGCAAGGAACTGACTGAGCAGGATTGTAATGGACTATCAGTTTTAGGGCCCGTTAATAAGGAAATCACCAATGACGAAGCAGAAAGGAAACGAAGGTCATGCGCGGAGGTGAACCATCTCCTCAACTACGCCATAATCAACACTAGCAAACCCGGAGGAAGTATGTCGACGGTGTAACAGCCTCTGTTTGAGGCGACATTCAGTGCTTGTCTATTAGACGTGATCCTGTCGTCAACTTCAAATAAAGCGTGTTCAAAATCGAAATGGCTCACGTTGAAAGGGCTATTAACTCCGTGGAAGACGTTCCAATCATTCGCTGAATGGTGGAGTCTCTCCCGGTGTTATGTGACAACTCCAAAGAGCGGCTTGTGCGTAATGAGAAGGTCCACAGACTAATAAAGACTCACATCCTCGGTCCAACAAAACACGAGGACGAGTCGGACTATGGTAATACTCCAGAGAGCGATGTTGGAGTTATGGGTATAGACCAAGTCTTGTACTCATTACTCGTGGTTGTAGATGTCCTGACGTCTCCAAGAAATGGATGTAGGCAGGTGGAACCAGCATTGGCCAAGACGTCCACCGGAGACCCACGTCGTCCAGTGCACAGATGATGAGATGTGAAGATTTCCAACCAATAGGGTTCACGTCGGAACAGAAAACTGAGACCGACGTGGAAAAGGTAACTGGGTCAGTGCTAACTCTTTCTTAGGAGGACAGATGTTTCAAATAGCGCAGCGTCAAAACTCTGCCAATCGCGCAGATTAACTGTCACCGAAGTAACGCGGCGTCCACAAACCTGTTGAACAAACTACTAAAAGGTAATTTTAAGATTGTTTTATGCCAACGGCAGGGCCAGGCCAAGGACCTGCATAGTATGCAAAAAACAATACAATTTATCTCTCTCTTAAGGGGTTACATGGGTTTACGGGTTTCAAAAAATCGATTTTTTTTTATTATCTTATTAAATTTTTCAACAGCTCTAGAATACTGTCCTCGATTTTCAAGTTGATGCGAGTAATAGTTTCGGAGATACAGAGAACTCGGGGTTAGCTAGGCAAAGTGAAGTTTGATTTCTCGAGAACTACTCAACTGATCTTTATGAAATTTTACACAGGTCTTTGAGACAACATACTTAAAGACTTGGAGAAAGGATTTTTTTTTTCGATTACAACGATTTGACAAAAAAATCGCGAGATTTTCACTGAAATTTCAATGTTTCGTAAAAACGTCTGCCAAATATAAAATGTTTAGTTATTTTCCTTCGTCCGAGTTCTAAGTTAAAGTTTTAACTAAAACACGTATTTTTTCATTTTAGATGATCCTCCGCCAACGCGCAGCATCTTTTTCCGAGGGGTCACCGGAAATGGCGTCGCAATGGTTGAGTTTAAAATATTTTTTTTTTAATTCCAGAATTTCTTTGTTAATAGTGTATGTTTGTAACAGTAAAAAATATTTAATTTTTTATATGAGAAACATTTTTTAATAAATGTTGTTTTTTAGCCGAGGAAACCCTTAACAGACATGTCGACATTGCAATGGTGAAGAAGATGGCCACTAATCCACTGCTTTTGGTCCCCTCAACCAGTATTTGCCCTTCGACACCCCATCTCCGCCGCACAGGAAAGAACGTAAATAATAGGTATACAACTCACTATTGGGACAGATACTAATTGACACCATAAAGCTTCGGGTAGCTCGGACTGTAATACTTGAGATTGGCTCTGTTCGACTTCATGAATTCTAAGCCTACTCACTACAAATATAGGTAGCACTCATACCTTCATCAATAGACATGAAAAGGAAGCTTTAGATATAACTATGTAATTGAAGCACTGTAGGCCTAGAACCGGATTGGCAAGTCTCCTTAGATTATTCCTTTTCCAAGTACATCGACTTCAAAGTTAATATCGGAGATCTAAAGTGACCGATATACAGGAATAGGCATGTGAAAAAAATATGTGGCCGAACTGGGTTGTTTCTTAGGTATACATTTAGCACTTGATCCGTTAAGTTCAATTTCGGATATAGATTTAGCAGTGGAAAAAATCACAAAATGTTCGCGTCGAGGGACGGGTTAAAACACAGACAAATCCAAAATGAATGGAGAGAAAAGAACCATCGACAGAACTCTCGCAGGACCTTTAACAAGGCTATACCATTTAATAGTGACGAATGTTGGGATGCATATCAGACCTTTATCCAGGAGTTTTGGGAATCACAAAGCACCATCGTTCACAGCTGTCTAAGTAGTTACCTGCCTTACCGTTGCTGCCAGGACCAGCATTATGGACTAACCAATACTGGTATACGTGGACCTTTCAAGTAATAATTGTCATGGATATTGCGGGAGCTGTCTTGGCTTAACTTAATATGGAGAAGTATGAATCATTGTAATTGAATATTTATAGGCTTGAGACTCTCATTTAATTTGTGATATTCTAGGTATACATACATATTTACATAAAAAATATAAAATGCCTTACATGAAAAGGGCAGAACTGGACCGGCTGTAACAACAACAAAATGCAAGATACAAAAGAATTTGTTGTAAGAAGATGGCAGCGAATTAAAATATAAAAAAATAAAGGTAGATGTTGACATACCTGCAATTACGGTGCAACATGCCTACACACAAACATATGTGCATATATATATGTATACACAAGAGTGCATACATATTTATATACACATAAAAAAAATTCTAAACTAAATGTTGCTCGCATTTAGGCACAAAGTCTGCAATCAAAACATCTACCTCGTACCCATTACACCGAAAGTGTTGCAGCGCGCTGCAGTCGACCTGTAGGCATGTGGAGCCCAGGCGTGGCGGCGGCCAGCACAGGTACGCCACTCGCTGCACATTCATTGGCGACTTGGCTATGTGCGTACGCTGTTCTTCTCGAAGGCTCTAAATTTTCTGATTAGCGCTGCTACGCTTCGCCGAAAACGCCGCGTTGTAAGACATATACACCAATCATTGTCACAATCTCCCCGCGCTCCGTGCCACTGCCGGCTGTCGTAGCGCTACTTTTGCTATTATTGCGTGCGCTGCGCCAGTGTTTTGCCTAATTGGGTTCAATGCATTTTCGGGATTTTTTTTTTTTTTTTTCAATTTTTATTTTTTGTTTGTGTGTTTTTTGCCTTCGGGCCACTATCTTCTTATGCTTTTGCGCTTCATTAGACAGTTTTTCTTGGCGGCTGTAACCTTCTTGACCGCTTTGCTCGTTGTGCTACTTTGTTGTAGCAGCTTTGCATTAAAACGCTTTGTTGTTGTTGTTATGTTTTTTTTTGTGTAATTTCTAAGCCGTCCAGCGAGTGCAACTGAGCAAACGATGCCACATTTCGCTGTGCCACTGCCGGTGGCGGCTACGCTTGCGCTCGAGTTTGGAAATTACTTTGGCGCAGCTTTGCATCGGATGCAGGGAAAGGCTGAATAAATTTAGTTTAGAAGTCAATGACTTTTTTCTTCACACACATACGCGCACACACACACACACAGTTGGCCAACGTGTTATTAGCGTTTTCGACCTTTTTCGCCCAAACAAGTTAAAAATTCTCGTATTTGCTCAACAACAACAGCAACAAAAGTAGGTGGCAAGAATGCAAGCAGCCAGCGAAAGAAGTGTGCTTAATAAACAGCAATATTTATATAGTTTTATATAACTGCATATGTGCATGTTTGTGTATAGTCAGGCCAGCAACAACTTGTTTGCGTTTTGCATCTCGGCTTGCTGTGAAACCTAGGAGTTTGGCTTACGAAGTAGCATTTTCCATGTCGTTATAATTTTTCATTGGTCTCCGGTCGTTAGCTAGCTAGCAAAAGCTGCAGTGGCTGACTCGGTGAGAAGAAGAACCCAACCATCCAAACCAAATTTATTGCACTGTGGTTTCTTTGTGTTACAGATTTTTTGTAGGTGATTAGCGGTGACCAGCTTTTTTTTTTGTTTTGGAGTTGCACAATTTTGTTTAAAAAAAAGTTTCTCTCCCAAACAGCTTTCACTCCAATATTATAAAGAAGGACAAAATGCATTGTATACTCAATGGCTTCGAATCGTTTAAAACCCCTGGTGTGGTGGCTGATACTTTGCAGACCTGCTGCAGAACGTATCATTAATGCTGCCACCACACCTGATGACAACATTTATATGAAGGATGCTTAAGGCTTTTCTCTGTGCCTATGCTTTGGAGGGAGGCGTGGTTCATATTCATACCAAAGAAATGTAAATGAGACCCGCTCTATTCAAAATAATATAGACCAATAAGTTTAAACTCATTCATTGTGAAGACAATCGAAAAGACTCTAGATGTCTACATTAGGAACAAGATACTATAGGTTAACCTATCGAGGGCTCGATTATGCTGTATACATGGTAGATCCACTAAGACTGCACTCAACTCTTTAAGACTAAATATAGAGTTAAGAGTATAGAGTTAGGGTTAGAGACAGCCCAAGAGCTTAAGGAATAAGACCTGGCTATCTTTCTTGACATAAACGGCGTCGAATTCTAAACAACGCGCCTGTTTTTTTATTTCTTCGCTATTTGGCGCCAATCGGATATACCAAGTGCAGTCAGATGCTACTCCACCTAAACTCTCCAATGCAGTGGAAGTCTTCCTCTTCTTTCAACGTCAGGTACTGAATTGAAGACGTTCAAAGTTAAAGTCTTCTTTTCCATCCGGACAAATTAATCTAGCCAGCTTAGCCGTTATCTCTTAATACGCTAACTATGCCAATATCGGCGTTTATCTCGTACAGCTCATCGTGCCATCAATAGAGATGTTCGCCGTTGCCAAAGCGCAAAGTTCCATAAATCTTCGCTAAATCTTTCTTTGGAACACTCCTAACGCTTGTCCGAAAAGCAATGGTTTCGCTTGCAGTTGGGCTTGAAATGCCGTCCCACAGTTCCCACAGAGCAGGAGTGCTAGTCGAGAAGCAAATCGTTCGGTTGTCTTTTGTTATTGCAGCTTCTCGAAGTCGAAACCTCGGGAGCGAACGCACGTCTAAAACACTGGAGACGTGTCTTCCGTCTATCACCCAACATGATCTGGTTGGTGGCTTTTCGAGCCGGAGACAGCCAGGTAGCTCGATGTATTTTCATGTGCTGGAATCTAGTACTACAGATAACCATATTTCTGGCCTCGGTGAAGTCGGTCAGCCTTAACACATTTGAAGATGTTTCATCGTGGAGGCTGAATTTACCGACCGTTGTGCCAAAGACACCTTCTACCCTTGCGTTAGCGGTCAGCTCTCATAGGTGCGCTCCAAGAGCTCATAGAAGGCAGCTTTGGCCACGTCAGCCTTCTCTTCTACCGGGGCGTGGGCGCAATGTTGAAGAACTTTGCTTTGATGCGGATTATGGCTAGACGTTTATTCACCGGAGTGAATGATAGTACTCGGCGACGGAGTTTTTCTCCCACCACAAATCCCACACCGAATTAGCGCTTCTTTTTATGGCCACTGTAGTAAATGCGAAAAGAACTTACTCGTCTAAGTCATTGTCCCGTCCATTGCACTTCGCTTTACTCTAACGAGAAAATCCACGAGCTTGGCAGCGGCACCTTCCCAATTAAGGGACCGAACATTTCTCTTAAATCGTTATCCTTAAAGCGTTTGCAGTGGTCGTCATCAAAAGTGGGGTCTCTCATCCGAGCCTGTTTTATTCCTTTCGTTGGGAGGTGTTTTTTACATAGCTATGGGTCCCAATCTGAGCGCACAAACCTGGTGTGGGGTTTTTCTCCTTCTCACTTTAGCTCGCCTTCAAACGGATGTTTTTGGCTATCCGAAAGATACTTGGTCTAAGACCGGAAGACGTGAGCTGCTTGAGCCATATGTAGAAGAATCGTTTGTGGCCACTCTCAAGTGAATGGCGCTCAGAGAACTTTTCTTACTTGCGTGAACTTCTACACATGACTCCATCCTCCAGTCGGGTCAGTATTGCTGATATGTATTTTTATATTTTTTTCGGGTATTCAACTTTGAAAGAGATTAGCATCTATATTTGAAGTTGGTGTCATGTCTAAAGAGCATAAATACATACAATATGTTATGTTTGCAATTATTGGGATTTATCGTAAATATGTATGTCTCATTCCAGCAAAATAAACGACCTCAAAAATTAATGAAATTCTCACATTTCATTGCCTAATCGTTAGAAACAATTCCTATTTTAATGACCAAACCTCATTTACTCCGAATATAATTAAGTTTTAGCATGATACCATGCATTTGAAGGTATTTAGTTATCGCTGCATTTGTTACACACTTCAGTTGTAGGCTAGTAAATTATGCTTAATTAATCGTTCAAATTAATTTAAGGTTCGGATTAAGTGTTAGCGCAGCCATAATTACATATATGGGCACAATTAATCCGTTAAGTAAACGCTCGGTGTGAGAAAATTACGTTACGTTATTATGGCTTTACAATTCGCTTAAATAGCACATGCTTCATTATTATTTGGTGCACTTAAAAACGGTGAAATTTAATTTATAAAAGAGCAAGTAAGGAAAGAAAGTAAAGGTCGGGAGCCGTCAAATATTATTAACAATTTGCAATTAGTACGAATAAATGGGCTGATAATACGAATATGGGAGGTGGGACTGCTTGTGAACCGATTTCAAAAGTACGTACACAAAAATATTTATAATGTGCCCAAAAAATAAAGTGACATTGTATTTATTTTGAAATTCTTTATTTATTCTTCCAAATCAATTTCATCCCCTTCAAAGTAATCACCTCCCGACGCAATGCATTGGTTGTAGTCACTTTCCGGGATGGCCTTCAGTTCCGTCTTCGCTGCGGCTTGAATCTCCTCTATCGTATAAAAACGGTGTCCCCGGAGCGGTCTTTTGAGCTTGGTGAACAGCCAGAAGTCGCGCGGTGCCAGATCGGGTGAATATGGTGGTTGCGGAAGGATATGGGTTGAGTTTTTGGCGAAATGACCACGAATTACGAGGGCAGTATGGGATGGTGCATTATCGCGGTGTAAAAACCAAGAATTGTCTTTCCACAATTCCGGCCTTTTTAGGCGGATAGCGTTACGCAAACGACGCATAACGTTCAAATAATATTCGTTGTTGACTGTTTAAGCGGTTGGAAGGAGTTCATAATGCACAACCCCACGATAATCGAAGAAAACAGTCAACATGACCTTGATTTTTGAGCGACTTTGGCGTGATTTTTTTGTCTCGGCTCTCTTTTGGCACGATATTCGCTCGATTGATCGGTTGTTTCGGGTTCGTAAGCATAGATCCAAGACTCATCGCCAGTTATAATGCATTTCATGACACCCTGGTAGTCGGAAAGCATCGTTTCACACACTTCAACGTGACGCCTTTTACCAAAAAATTCAATGTTTTCGGTACCAGATGAGATTTGACGCGCTTGAGCCCCAAAACATCCTTCAAAATGGTATTGGCTGAGCCTTTCGATATGCCAACTTCATCAGCAAGGTCTCTAATTGTTAATCGACAGTTTTTAACACCAAATCTATGATTTGTTGAACGTGAGCTTCGTCGGTTGAGGTTGATGGTCGCCCTGGTCGCTCTTCGTCTTCGACACGTTCACGGCCGGCTTGGAACTCACTATGCCACTTGTAAACATTTTTTTTAGACATAGCCTCATCACCAAAGATTTTCTGCACCATCCTCAACGTATCCGAGGCAGAAAATTGATTCCGTAAACAAAATTTAATGCAAATTCTTTGCTCAACAAATTTCGACATCGCAAAAAACGAAAAACTCACTTTTAGCAGCTCACAAAACGACACTTATCTCAAACACTAATGAATAATTTGACATGAAATTTGACAGAAATGTGACTGACAGTACTACCAACCTAAAAAAAATAATTCTCCAAATCCTTCGACGCGCGCAGTTTAAATTCAAATGTAATCTTTTTTTTTGGGCACAGTAAAAGCACGATTAGTTCAAAAATCACTAATTTTTCTTTCGAAAAACAGCATCGTGTTACCTTTTGTGAAATAATGCTTTCCGACTACCAGGACCTTATGAAAATTATTATTATTGTCGATAGGTCGAATAGTGAGCTGAAGGCGAAAAAAAACACATCAAAGCAGGTCGAGGCTTCCATTTTTTTCATCCGAAAGAAGTACAAAGTGCCAATCACAGTTTAATTCTCATGCCAATAATTTGGTTACGAGTATCGCCGCGAAGTTTGTGTCAAAATTGCTCACTTTCGACCAATAACAGCGTCGCGTGGACTTTAGCTTAGAAGATGTTGGTCTCCGTCAGGGACGACCCAAATTTGTTTGAGAGGGTCTTAACTGATGACGAACCATGGGTTTATGATTATGGCGTAAAAACCAAAGCTCAATCATGCCAATGGAAGCTACCACATGAGCCAATAATGAAAAAAGCGCTCCAAGGTAGGACGGAACGTTCTACTGCCTGACCATGAAGAAGTTCAAATAGCTGAAGAATAACAAAGATGCAAAGCCGAGCTATTAAAAAACGGCGGCGAAGAACTGATAAGGAGTATGCATGATGTATGTAGAGATATGCCTCTTCAACATCGCATATAAGGTTCTATTGTGCATACTGTGTGAATGTTTAAAGCATTTTCAGTGTGGCTTTAGGCCTTGAAAATGAATAACTGACCAGATATTCTCCATGCGCCAAATCTTTGAAAAGACCTGTGAAAAGAGGATCGACGCACATTAATAAAGCGAAGCAAATGGGTCTGGTAGTGAACGAGGGCAAGACGAAATATCTCCTGTCATCAAACAAACAGTCGTCGCACTCGCGACTTGGCTCTCACGTCACTGTTGACAGTCATAACTTTGAAGTCGTCGATAATTTCGTGCATCTTGGAACCAGCGTAAACACCACCAACAATATCAGCCTGGAAATCCAACGCAGGATAACTCTTGCCAACAAGTGTTTCTTCCGACTGAGTAGACAATTGAGAAGCAAAGTCCTCTCTCGACGAACAAAAACCAAACTCTATAAGTCACTCATAATTCCCCTACTGCTAAATGGTGCAGAGGCCTGGACGATGACAACAACTGACGAGTCGACGTTGCGAGTTTTCGAGAGAAAAGTTCTGCGGAAGATTTATGATCCTTTGCGCGTTGGTCACGGCGAATACCGAGGTTGATGGAATGATGAGCTGAGGAAGAGAAAGACCTCCACTACTTTGTAAAGTGGAGAAGGACCTGGCTACACTTGGAATATCCAATTGGCGGCATATAACGAAAAGGTAGAACGACTGGCGCATTGTTGTAAACTCGGCTTTTGTGCGAATATTTGGCCAAAAATAACATATTAATGGTGCCGCAGCCACCGTATTCCTCAGACCTTTCTGTGAATTTTCTTGTTCCATCAAAGGACGACGCTACGCCATGACTGAAGAGATAAAAAACTGTATTGAAGGAAGAGCTAAACAAGATCACAATATATGCATCTGGGCGGGATCACTTTGAAGTGGACAAAATAGATAATCATGAATAAATAAACACTTTCTGAAGAAATACAAAATTCGCGAGAACTTTTGAATAATCTTCGCACTTACTCGGAATAATGATTCGTAGACGCTTTAGCCAACTAATCTTAAATACAACAGAAAGCTATAAAAGTTGAGTCAAAAAGCAAAATATCAAAAATATATGTATACAGCCGGAGTAAACCAGTAAGTACAAGTAGATATGTTTGTAATTGTGAAAAGTGTTTGAATTGCATCTTCAGTGTGTTATTGGAATTTATGAGCTGTCGAGGATCGACAATTAATTTATAAATATGCCACAAATTTTCGCATGATCCTCAAAGGTTTCCTCCCCACCAGAAGCAGCCAAAGTTTTCCTGCTCTTCCGTTTTTGCTTGTTTGAAAAACCGTTGATTGCCGTCAATTGGTATTTGCTGGTAATCACTGTCAAATTATTGGCAGAAATTTGTTTTGTTGTTCAATTAAACACGATCCGCACTTACAAATGCGAATGTGTCGATGTGCGGCATTCAATTAGGAACAACGCCAACACACCACCACCGCGCCCTTCAACTGTTTTTGGAATTTTTGAATTCTGCCGCAACGAAAAGAACAACAACAACTATTCATTGAGAGTTTTCACAATGTTGATGCGGGTTGCGTTTAGGGTCCGCGATGCGGGTTCGTTTCGCATTGAGACAGCGCCAGAAAGCGCTTACATGTTTATACATACATACAAACATACATGCTGTCGCAGCGGCGAAGGAATTGCAATTGCAACATCACGCGGCACATTGAAGTGCCGTTGGTTTTTCCATGTTTTCCATGCTTTCACTTGAGATTCATCAGAATTTCGCTGCTGTGGCGCGATTTTTGGCAGCCCACACCCGAAGCGCACGAAGTATTAATTGTAATGGTTGTTGTTGTGACGGTTGTCGGTGTAGCATCAATTGCTAGTTCTATTTCTATTATTTGTTATGCTCGTTGTTGTTCAATTGTTGCCGCCATCAATTCGCTTTGCTGTTTAATATTGTAGTTTTTGTTGTTGTTACAATTGCTGTTACAGGGTCATTGACTTTGGCACTATTTTCGGTTGCACTTAGTATGTTCGCATGCATGACTGTGCATGCGTGTGCGTGCGTAAGTTTGCTCAATTAATTGTAGTCGACGCATGTTTTTACACAGCGCCGCCCCCCCTTCGCTTGCCATTTGAGTAGGCGAGAAGATTACATGGCAAACGCTTCAATTGTTTGGGAATTGCACTCCGCACAGGCGCAGAAATTCGGGAAAGCCATTTGAGATTCAAGCACAAACAGTGCACAGACATGTATGTATGTATGTATTAAATGTATGTATGGGTATACAAATTTTAACAAGAGGGTTCGCAGCTAATATTTGTGAATGAGTAAGTAAAAACGTCATTACTCCACTTTTTGAAGTTGGTCCATTCTTTTAAAATTTTTTTTCTCTTTTCTAATATCTGTCCGTTACTTCTTGAAAAGTCCTCGGCCTTCCGAAATACAACATACATACTTCTTTGGCAAAATTCGGTTCTTTTATTAATCAGCAATTACCCCCTAAGTAATATACCGTTTTTCATTAAAAAAAAAAATTAGATAAAATTTAACCTATTATATAAAATTAATTCCATTTTATCTTACTATTAATTATTTAATTTAATTATAAAATTAATAATATTAATAATATTAAATATAAATAATAAAAAAAAAAAAACAAATATATAAATTGAAATAATAATTAAATAAAATAATAAAAAAAATCATACTAATTATTAGTAATTTAATTAATATTTAAATCTAATCTAATTTTTTTTTTTAATAAATTTTATAAATAAATTTAATATTTCAAGGGTATTACGGTGATTACGGCGACCAACTTTTCCAACTTTTCTATACCAATTTTATAGCCCGATTTGCTTCAAAATAGGCCTTAGTTTCGGTGATCGCCTCCTGATTCGACTAAAAGTTCTTGCCAACGAGCTTTATTTTCAGATCTGAGAGCAGGAAATAGTCCGCTGGTGGTCAGATGTGGAGAATACGGTGAATGCGGAAGTAATTCAAAGCTCAATTCATGAATTTTTGCCAACGCTTTCACTGACTTGTGCTACGGTGCATGGTTTCAGTGAAACAGCTCTTCCTTTTTCTTCAAATGCGTCCATTTTTCGGGGTCCGATAACACTTTGTAGTAGTCGCTATTGATTGTGCTTTCTTTTTCGCAGTAATCTATAAAAATTATGCCAGGCGAACCCCAAAATAAAGGCGTCATAACCCTGCCAGCCGACTGTTGCGTTTTTTCCATGCTTTGGAGCTGGTTCATCGGGTGCAGTCCAGTCGGATGACTGTCAATTGGTCTTCGAAGTGAAACGATAGAGCCATGTTTCATTCATTGTCGCATATTGATACAAAAACTCGGGTTTATTACGATTGAACACATTCAAACACTTCTCCAAATCATCAACTCGTCATTGCTTTTGGTCAGAAGTGAGCCTCCGCAACACCCATTTTGCACCGAGCTTTCTCATAACCAAATATTCGTGAATGATATGATTTACTCGTTTAGTTGATATCTTTAGAGTGCCTGCTATCTCGAACAACTTCACTTTATGGTCATCCAAAATTATTTTGTGAACTTTTTTGATGTCTTCACTAGTAAAAATCTCTTTTGGGCGTCCACCACGTTCACCCTCTTCGGTGCTCATTTCACCACGTTTGAACTTAGCATACCTATCCTTGATGATTGGTTTTCCTGGAGCAGAGTCATTATGCCAAGTTTTTCAATATCTTGATAGCTAATGGAGTAAGCGCTGTGATCTATTGCCGGAATACTGCAGTATTTGCCAGGTAGAAGTCTTTACAGCCTGGAAAGAGATTGCTAATATCTCGAGACCTGTTATATAGTATCTAAAGAACAGCAACACATAAGTCGATAGCCAAGCGGAAAACGAAGCAATAGTCTCACATCGCATTGCGTCATAGAACGTCCTTCGGTACAGAGAAGCAGTAAATATAATGGCTGCAAATATGCTGTGTTCCAAGATACAAGGGCGTTCCGGGAATTTAAAGAGGCGACGAGATATTCAACTATGCGCTTGGCTACCAAGCAGTTCCGAAAATTCACAAGTTGCACAATGAAATGTCCGAAAGCGCTGACAGACGACTCAGGGTGAGATGGTATGTCTTAGAGGCATGCTAAAATCATGTACAAGTGAGCGGAAAGAAAACATGTGAGTTTTCTACTTTCACAGTCACAAAAAGCCTGCAGAACGGTCACATGTAACCGCTGTTATATCTCCTCTGCTTCTGTCCGGTTTAATCTAGAACTCAGCTTAGATTTTTAGAAGCTTTAGGAGCTTCAAGGGACACGATCACGGAAAGAGAGCAGAATAGTCACATGTGAACGTTGGAAGGAGATATTCCTCTGCTTCTATCTGGCCTAATCAGGAATTCGGCTTAGATACCTAGTAGCTTCGCAGTTCAGGGACTCGATGAAACATTAGAATTAGATATCAAGTCTGTATTAAAGTTCGTAAAAAGCGTTGACGTCGTGCACGACGTAAACTTCCAGTTGACATTACAAAGCACCTATAAGTCTATATATGGCATGACAGCCAGCAAGTGTAACCTAACCTAACCTAACCTTTAAAATATAAACATAATTTTTCTGAAAAATTTTACTGAATTACAAATTTAATTGAAATAGTTTTTACTATTTTGAATTCACTGTATTAAGAAATTCTGATAATGCTTGAAAAATAGAAGAAATATGCAGCTCGGACACCATTCCATTCGATTATTAGTTCGGAAATTCAGTATGCCCTCGAAAGTACTAATGTGCCCAAAAAATAAGGTGACATTGTATTCAGTTTGAAAATTCTTTATTTATTCCTCCAAATCAATTTCATCCCCTTCAAAGTAATCCCCTCCCGATGCAATGCACTTATGCCAACGGATTTTCCAATCTTCGAAACATTGGTTGTAGTCACTTTCCGGGATGGCCTTCAGTTCCGTCTTCGCTGCGGCTTGAATCTCCTCTATCGTACAAAAACGGTGTTCCGGAATGGTCTTTTGAGCTGGTGAACAGCCAGAAGTCGCACGGCATCACATCAGGTGAATACGGTGGTTTCGGAACGATATGGGTTGAGTTTTTGCCGAAATTATCACGAATTATGAGGGCAGTATGGGATGGTGCTTTATCGTGGTGTAAAAACCAAGAATTATCTTTCCACAATTCCGGCCTTTTTAGGCGGATAGCGTTACGCGAACGACGCATAACGTTCAAATAATATTCCTTGTTGACTGTTTGAGCGGTTGGAAGGAATTCATAATGCACAACACCACGATAATCGAAGAAAACAGTCAACATGACCTTGATTTTTGAGCGACTTTGGCTTGATTTTTTGGTCTCGGCTCTCTTTTGGCACGATATTCGCTCCATTGATCGGTTGTTTCGGGGTCGTAAACATAGACCCAAGCCTCATCGCCAGTTATAATGCATATCATGACACCCTGGTAGTCGGAAAGCATCGTTTCACACACTTCAACGCGACGCCTTTTTTCCAAAAAATTCAATGTTTTCGGTACCAGTCGAGATTTGACGCGCTTGAGGCCCAAAACATCCTTCAAAATGGTATTGGCTGAGCCTTTCAACATTCCGACTTCATCAGCAAGGTCTCTAATTGTTAATCGACGGTTTTTCAACACCAAACCTTTGATTTGTTGAACGTGAGCTTCGTCGGATGAGGTTGATGGTCGCCCTGGGCGCTCTTCGTCTTCGACACGTTCACGGCCGGCTTGGAACTCACTATGCCACTTGTAAACACTTTTTTTAGACATAGCCTTATCACCAAAGGCTTTCTGCACCATCCTCAATGTATCCGCAGCAGAAAATTGATTCCGTAAACAAAATTTAATGCAAATTCTTTGCTCAACAAATTTCGACATCGCAAAAAACGAAAAACTCACTTTTAGCAGCTCACAAAACGACACGTATCTCAAACACTAATGAGTATTTTGGCATGAAATTTGACATAAATGTTACTGACAGTTCTACCAACCTAAAAAAAACATAATTCTCCAAATCCTTCGACGCGCGCAGTTTAAATTCAAATGTCACCTTATTTTTTTGGGCACAGTAGTATACACAGATTGCTTGAAGAGAGTGCTTGAACTTGATATTTCAGACGCCAAAAATTCGTTTTACAGTTACTAACCTGTGAGAGTCCACAAAAAGTCACGTCATAAATTTAGCCAGCTAATAACTCTACTTTGAGGGAAAATAGTAAAAACAAAATATTTCATTAAGCAACTGATTGCAGTCGATATACCCTTTCTACCCATCAATCTTTGCCTATTTCACAGCAGATCTTTTTGGTTAACTGCTGATAAGAAAGTCAACGACCGAACGCCACGCACATTGCATCCTGCAGGTACCGTTTAGTATATCCACTGTGTTATCATTCATGAAAATCTTAATTGCGATTTTTTTTTTCTAAATTTTTGGCTCCCGCTGTTTTCTCTAATAATTCAATCATCGATAATTTTCCAGCAAAACGAAAACTAGGGAAACCACAAAGGCAAGAGAAGATTTTCTCAGCTTGGTAACTTCATGCGCGCTTAATTGGCAATAAAGCAGAAGTAGGCACTTACACACACAGATACATACACATACATAAACATTTCCACACATTACTCAGCCAGCAAGCATTTTCCGCGTATATTTGTATTCCCATTGTGCGATCTCGCTGTTGTTGGTGGTGGTGGAAACTGTGCTGGTGACAGACAATCGTCGACTACTCAAATGTCTAAAAATTGGGCACTGTTTTTGGTATTGCAATGACATTTGGCACACGCAATCAGCAAAGTATTTTGTTTTTTATTAAGCATGCATACACTTACATACTTTCATACATACTTACGTACTTGTATGTACATATACATACATACTATATGGTAAGATCCTTCGTTTGTTGTAATTGTATTCTATTTTTTACCATATGCTGCCACTCTTAATTGAGACTCTTAATTGAGGGCAGGAAAATTCGGTTGGTGGGAAAATTTTTCCGAAAAGTTCAATGCTTAAATTGGCATTAATGTGGAAAATTGTTGTAAAGTTCAGCACCATTCTGTGTTTTATCGCATTTGTTGTTTGCATGACCCCGCAGACCCCTCAGATGAGCGCTTTGTTTGAAGTGAGGAAAATTTGCAAGCATCGATATTGCTCTAAGACGAATTTTGGTTTAGTCAAACAATAAATAAAACATAATCTGAAGTTTAATTTTTATACCCTGCTTGCTACGAAGTTGGTATCACTTAGAGGGAAACGTCATTTAGATGTCAAAACTCCGGCATGGATCGTTTATTTACTTTAAAAGGTATCCAAACTTTTCTTGTGACACCGAAGACATCCATCGTCTCGAAGTTATCTGCGCAAATTAGCGAATCAACATACCATATTGAAACCCAGCATTAGTTATTGGATAATATTCGTCAGAATAAACCACTTCCAGCTCGTAGTGAGGAAAATATAGCAGCCGATGCTGACAGTGTACACGAAGACCGTGGAGATTCGATTTGGCGCACATCGCAACAACTTAATTGAAAGCATACAAAGTACAGCTTGTGCAAGATCTGAAGATCCGACGTTTTTGAGCCAAATTTTGTTCAGCGATGAGGCCCATTTCTGGCTCAATGGGTATATAAACAAGCAAACTTTCCTCATTTGGGGCGAAGAGCAACCTGAAGAGATTCAAGAGCTGCCATTTCATCCGTTAACCGTTAATGCTGACCGTTATCGCGCCATGATAACCGACTATCTGATGCCTGAAATTGAAGATCGTTATATCGGCGATATTTGGTTTAAACAAGGCGGCGCCACTTTCCAAAAATCGTACCAAGCAATGGATTTGTTGAGAGAACACTTCGGTGAGAAGATAATTTCACATTTTGTGATATCGCACCGTTAGACTTTTAAAGTCTAAAATCTAGAGTATGCGAACAATCCCGCTTCGATTGAAGCCTTGGAGCAAGACATCACGTGTGTTATTCACCAGTTATCAGTCGAAATGCTCGAACGAGTCATCGAACACTGGACTCAACAGGTGGACCATCTGAGTCATAGCATTCGAAGGAGATAATCTTCAAGAAATAAATGTCAAAGAATGTTCTTTCGAATGATAATAAACATTCCCCATTAAATTTGAAGTTTCTGTATTTTTTGTTTAAATTTTTAAAAAAAATAGGGAACCTTCCCTCATTAGGAGCTCTCGACTTCACCCTGTCGGAAAGGGGACGTACTTAAGCCTCATCTTTGATAGAAAAGCGTTGATTCACTTATATTGTTGTAAAGGAGGCTTTATGGTGTATCTGCTTGGTGGAAGGCGTTCGGTAAAATGACACATACTAAACCATGGACGTAGCCGGCAATATCAATACATCTGCTGCGAAGGTTGCTATTAGACTTTCAGAAACTGAACACATTCAGGGTCACAGAGGAGGATATTCCTAATTTTTGACTATGTCTTCTAAACCACTGCGCCGCGGTACCTACCCCTATCTCTGGTATCTTCTTCTCGCACAAACCTCCGAGAGTTATTAGTTCTTTTTCACCAATGCAATGAAGCTAAATGGGAAGGTTGGAGGGAGACTCTTCTGTCGGGAGCTCTTAATCAACTCTTGTTTCAGACTGCTAAGCAAATGAACACTGTGCCATTAGCACACATGCGGTGAGGATAAAGCTTTTGGCGGACGCAATTTTTCAAAGTTGTTAACAACGCCCCGGCTCACACCGCTTTTTTTGTGAACATCTATATAACCAAGGCCGCTGTCCTAACGCTTCCACAGCCGCCCTACAGCCCAGATGTGGCCCCCGGACTTTTTTTTGTTCCCTTGCCTGAAAAGGCCGATGAAAGGCAAGCATTTTGAGACGACGGATGGGATCCAAACGGAATGCACTTCGGCTCTCAAGGCAACGTAGAAAGAGCCTATTTTAAATTTTTAAAAGAGTTGTAACGATTAGTTTTATAAATTTTTTTTTAAATCGACTCAGTTCTGTTACTTCCGGACCAATCCTTGTATTATGACTCCATTTCTTCTGGATGGTTGTGATAGTACATACGTTGCTTCAGTTTGAAATATGCTTCGAAAAGATTTTTCAAGGAATACCCTAGCTCTATTACCAATATTAATAGCTTTACAAACATTCTGTTCTAGAAAAATTTTCAACTTACATTATAGAATAAGATTGTCTCATGTCAACGAGTTAAAGTAAAAACCTTTATGCAATTAACGTCGAGTGCTTAAGACCCTTATTAGCATACTTCGCATTTAGACAGCGCTTCAGGGAAAATCATTTCTGATTTTATGACAGTTGGTAATGCCACGCCCAGCGAGTTTAATAAAATACCAACCGACATCAGTGTCAAACAGATTTTTGACGCACGAAAAGAAAAACACCGCTTCAGCCGACTCCCAAAACTCATTAACCCTTTTTAAGCGATGACGCATAAGCCTTTGACATACCAACAAAAATATGTAAGAAAGTATGTAAATGGATGCTTATTTATTTTGATTCCCACTTTTGATTGTGCCCATGCATTTGAGCGGTGGCGGCGGGCACACCTGACTGCATTTACGCCCCTGCGCAGCAAATATCGGCGCGCTTGCGCGTTTGCATTCCACAATCATTCCTGATGCTGCGCTTCGTTGCATGCAATGTTGTGCGCGTTTCCAATCACATTAGCTGGATCTTGTCGTTTTCTTTCGCTTTATTTATGCACGGAGCTGCTTGAGAACCCTTTCGCATTTCTTTCTAATTCCCATTTGATTTTTGGTTGCTTTTTAGCTGGCATTGTCTGCTTTGTTGAAATGTTTGCGCAGTTCTACTTACGTGAATGGTGGGTTTTTGAATATTTACTCGATGGCTCGGCGAAATGTTTGCGTATGCATTTCTGTTTGAACGCAAGTTGGCACTGCGTGCATGCGCAGTTGTGCAGTTTCCCAACATCCTTTGTGTGAACCCTTTGTGCGGTGGCATATTGGCGAGAGCTTCCCACGCTCCCATTTAATCGACAGCGTGGAAATTGTGCAGCATTTGTAAGCAATGAGGTCATGACTTTCTTTAAGCGGTGAAGTGGAAAGCAGCTTTACTGCGGAGGAATTCTTCTTGTGGGCAAAAAATGGTAAGACTTTTTAATTTAAATTTCGCACGAAAACCATTTTGTTGAAATATATATTTTTTTCTATGTTGGTATAAATGGCAGTGGCATCTGTGCCAAATTTCACATCAAAATAAGCTTTAGTGTTTAGCATACGCTTGTCTTTCTGAAGAACATGAGGTGTATTCGGCGAATATTACGAGGAGTGAAATTATTCAACAAAGTGGTTTCATCAAATTTTGTCTGCGGCGTCCAATTTCTGTTGTCGAAGCATTTAGAATCTTACAAAACGTATCATTACTGTCGATCAGTCTTGGATCTATGCTGCCGACCCGAAAACAGATGATCAATCGTCTATCGGTCGAATATCGTGGCAAAGGTGAGTCGAAGCCGAAAAAACCACGTGAAAGCAGGCCAAAAATCGAAGTTATCTGGACAGTTTTTTTCGATTATCGAGCTGTGGTACATCCGAAGCTATTCATAACAAGTAAGGAAGGGCTAAGTTCGGGTGTCACCGAACATTTTATACTCTCGCATGATAAAGTGATAATCGATATTTCACTATCCGTCATTTACATATTTTTTTATTTTGCTGTAAAATTAATTAGATTAGTAGTTCCTGAGATATGGTTTTTGGTCCATAAGTGGGCGACGCCACGCCCATTTTCAATTTTTAAAAAAAGCCTGGGTGCAGCTTCCTTCTGCCATTTCTTCCGTAAAATTTAGTGTTTCTGACGTTTTTTGTTAGTCGGTTAACGCACTTTTAGTGATTTTCAACATAACCTCTGTATGGGAGGTGGGCGTGGTTATTATTCGATTTCTTCCATTTTTGAACTGTATATGGAAATGCCTGAAGAAAACGACTCCATAGAGTTTGGTTGACATAACTGTAGTAGTTTCCGAGATATGTACAAAAAACTTAGTAGGGGGCGGGGCCACGCCCACTTTTCCAAAAAAATTACGTCCAAATATGCCCCTCTCTAATGCGATCCTTTGTGCCGAATTTGGCTTAGTTATGACACTTTATAGGTTTTCGGTTTTGGCCATTTTGTGGGCGTGGCAGTGGGCCGATTTTACCCATCTTCGAACTTAACCTTCTTATGGAGCCAAGAAATACGTGTACCAAGTTTCATCATGATATCTCAATTTTTACTCAAGTTACAGCTTGCACGGACGGACGGACAGACGGACGGACGGACAGACAGACATCCGGATTTCAACTCTACTCGTCACCCTGATCACTTTGGTATATATAACCCTATATCTGACTCTTTTAGTTTTAGGACTTACAAACAACCGTTATGTGAACAAAACTATAATACTCTCTTTAGCAACTTTGTTGCGAGAGTATAAAATGAGTCCGTAATTAAAGGCCCATAACTTTTGATTTTCGACAGAGAGAGCTTTTAAACATTTTTGCAACCCCAGTACTTTAAAAACTTCAGAGACTTGGGAACCTACTTCTTTGAATCGGAAGGATTCAAAATATCCAGTGCTTATTGTACGAAGACATTTCAAAAAGGTTGGAGCAACATTTGTCACTTATTTTATCAATATTTTCTAGTGAGTTCGTAGTAAACCTTTCTAGTTTTGATGGTGTGAGTTCCGTTCCCCGTAAAGTCAGAGCAAAAACTCAAAAGTTAGCGCCCACCACAGAGTTTCAAACAATGATGAAATCGGCTTATCTTCTGATATTTTTGCTATTAAGGACTTGAAGGTTTTGATTTTAGTTAGCCCTAACCTTCAAAAAGCGCGTGTATAAATTTCACAGTTGTCGGATCATTAGTTTGTGAATTATATCATTATGAATGAAACAACCTTCAAAATTGTGAAAATAGGGGATGGAAAAGAATTTTACGTGTTGATAAAATATTGCTTTTTTTTAGGAAGAAAAACAGTTGAAGCAAAAACTTGGCTTAATGGCGAGTTTCCAGTCACTTTCCCAGGATCGACCATCAAGGATTGGTATGCTAAGTTCAGACGTTTGTGAAATAACAGCGAAGACGGGCGTTCACCCAAAAGAGATTGTTACCAACGAAGGTATCAAAAATGCCCATACAAAATTTTGGGATAATTATAAAGTGAAGTTGTTCGAGATGTCAGGTACTACGAAGATATTAACTGAATATGCTCGGCGCAAAGTAGGTCCTACGCGAGCTCACTTTTGAATAAAAACAATGACGAGTGAATCATTCAGTGAGCTGTTTGGATGTGATCAAATGTAATAAATCAGAACTTTTCCATCGATATGTGACAAGGCATGAAACATGGTTCCATCATTTCACGCCAAAGACCAATAGACAGACACCGGAGTGGACTACACATGCTGAATCGCGCACCAAAGCGTGAAAGAACTCAACAGTCGACTAACAGGGTTATGGCGACCGTATTTTGGGATGGGCATTGAATAATTTTTCTTGACTACCGCGTAAATGAAAGGATCATTGACTATTTCAAGGCGTTATTGAATCGTTTGAAGAACGAAATTGCCGAAAAATAGACGCGTTTAAAGAAAAAGAAAGTGTTGTTTTGCTAAAACTATGCGGCGTGTCACAAATCAATGAAAACGATGGCAAAAATCCATGAATTGGTCTTGGAATTGCTTCCGTGTACATCGTATACTCCATATCTGGTCACCAGCGACTTTTTACTCTTCTCAGACCTCAAAAGAACAGTAGGAGGGAAGAAATATTCGACGAATGAGGAGGTGATCGTCAAAACTGAGGCATATTTTACAGTGAAGGGAAAATTGCGCTACAAAAATTGTATCGAAAAGTTGAAGAAGGGAACTAAGTTGAAAAAAATGAAAATTTGATCAAAAATGTGTCTTACTATGGTAGGCCGGGGATTTTCATATATAGGAACTAGACCCCCAGTTCTTTATTTTTATAGCGGTAATTCGAATTTTTTCGCTTGCCGCATTATAACCACCGAATTTGGATTTCTTTGTCCGCAACTTAATAAGTAACTGCTTATGAGAGCCTATATTGAAACCCATTCGTTTCAACTGATTAATATGTAAAGATTTTAATTTTATATACAATACACAACTGTTCTAGAGCTCTGTGGCAGTTTTATTACCAACTTAACCATATACAAATCCATAAGATGTCGTTCAGGCGTTACTCTCGGTCATTGGCGTTTCTTGATATGCTAAAGCCATAAATCTGCAGATTATCGGCAAAGGACATCATCAACCCATTCTAATTGCATTCAATGTGCAGCTAATCGCATTTTCACGTACTCGCACAAACTCAACTAACTCACTCACCGACCTCGAAGCCAAACACAGCTCGTAAGTAACCTGAGAGCCCAACCAAAGTAATTATCAGCAATCAAAAAGGGCAAAAGACATAAAAAAGTATAAAAATATAAAAAAAGCAAAAAGTAAAGAAAATAAACTGAAAATGGAAAATGAGCAGACAATTATTTTTATCGAAGGTGGAAGCTGTACCTACGCTCGCCACAGCCAAAGTTTGTCGCACAATGTGGCAATCAAACGCTCCGCCGATCTGCCGATCGGCCATGACGGCAATGAACACCTCATGCATGCACAACAACAATATAGCAACACTTGAGCATTTTCAGTTGTGCGTTTTTTGGCCTCACGTTTTTTCGTTTTTTTTTATACTTTTTTGGCCAACTCTCGAGAGCCACAGCCACAGCATCTATTGCCGAACAGCACAAAAGTGCATTTGTTGTTAGAAGAAAGCAAAAAAAAAGTGTCGATAAAAAGATCTTTTTATGGCTCAGTTGGTTCGCTGCAGCTCGGTTGGGTCAATGTTTGCTTACCTGCTGTGAATTTTTCTTGTTTGTGCACTTTTTGTGCCTTATAAGACGTGTCTTTGTGGAGCATAGCATAGAGGCTGCAACGCTGGCGCATTGCCAAAGGTAACGAAGCGCGTTCGCGAAGGTGAAGGCGATCGCGGAACTGGTTTTCGCTTTGCATTGCATGGCGTTGCATGTGTTTGGCCAAGTGCTGGCGGCGTGACGGCGTGACGGCGCGGCTGCAACGCGAATACCTCACTTACAAGTCGCAGCGCTGGCATGCTGAAATGGCGGCCATTGGCCACGTCCACTTGGATAGCGAATGGCTGAAAATGTGAAAACGCAGTTGCTGCCGCGAGTCATTGCTTAAATAGCCGCTGCTAATACACACACATAAACGTGTGTCAGTTATGCATATACATAAGTGTGTGTGTGTGTGGTATAAAATGGTTGGGGTTATGACTAGTTTTGCTCGCGTTGGTCTTGATGCTGTTGCATTTGAGTTCGCACGAAACGTTTTCAGAGTGGCACTTATTGGAACGACTTTCCAGACGTCAACAGTTTCGCTTCGTTGAATCTTTTTATCTATACTGTAATTTCACTACAAATTTAGCATGATTTTGAAGTTCTAAACTCTCAAAAATACTGAGATTTCGAAAGTAACGAAGCAGGAAGCTTATTTTTTTGTTTCAGGACTTATGAAGCAGGTTTTTGAGTATAGAGAAAAACTTTTTATTTTCCTATTGATTCAACTATTAGGTAGAAAAGTAAAATCTCAGATGGTCCCCACGATAATATTCACCTGGACTATATTTTAAGGACCTTAAAGTGTGCCTAAACATTTTTTTTATCGCCTAAGCTCTTAAAGGGTTATATACAGTTAGAATTTTCAAAAAATCGAAGTTTTTAATTTTATTTTGTTAATGTATACATATATATTTAAGAACACAGGGTTTGTCCGGGAAGTAATAGGATTGATTTTCTTCTGCAGTGATTGTGCTTCAGAGCGTGCGCACAAGTTAACGAACGAGTGGTGCAAGCCGAAAATGCAGCGTTCGTTAGAGCAGAGGTACGCGATTAAATTCTGTGTGAAACTCGGTAAATCTGCGACAGAGACGTTTGATATGTTCAAGTAGGATTACCCAGATATTGATTTAGCAAGAAGTGGTGTATTTCGGTGGCAATAGACCTTTTTGGATGGCTGGGAAGAATTCGCTGAGACCATGCTGGGAGACTTACGACTTCGACAAACACCAACAATGTGACTCATGTGCGCAAAGTTGTGTACTCAGACTAGCGACTAAGTATACGTTAAATTGCCCAGATATTAAATTTATCAAAATCTGTGGTTCATGACATCGTGACCGTCCGACAAGACATCGCAACCGATTGGAAATTGTACCTCGACTTATACCCCTTTCTTGTGAACAGCATCTCAACGTTTCCGCAGCCTTTGCCTTTGTTATGGCCAATGATATCAATATCATCAATTCAATTCTGCAGTTCGAATTTTTTTCTCCAGAAGTATATTTAAGAAGTCGTACGATAGGAGTCGCCTTCTCTGAAACTTCGATTGGTATCGAACACCTCGGAGAGATCCTTCCCACTTTTGGTATTGCTCAACGTCAGTTTACACAGTCGTGTTAGTTTTGCGGGCAGACGCTGCAGTAAACAGCAGCTTTGAAATCAATGAATATGTGGAGTGTCGTCGATACATGCCCCTTACCAGTTCTTCGCCACCGTGTTTGAATAGCTCGGCCTGCAATCCATCGTCTCCCGCCGCTTCGTTGTTTTTCAGACAGATAATTGCTATTCGAACTTTTTGATGGTCGGGCAATGAAACGATTAGGGAATCTAAGGCTGGAGAAGTGTTCCCTTCATAATATCATCGACGTATGTTCAGTCACTAGATTACCTCTGGGGTTTATACAAGAGTATGCTCCGGTCTTGAAAATTTACGTTAGTCACCACCGCATTTTATGGAGAATTTTCAATCATTACTACTGTCGGCTCTTCGTACTCACGTATTTTGGCCTTTTTTCTCTCCAAATGCGGCTCGCTTCCATCTTCAACTCTCGGTATTCTCCCATTCAGCACGTTTTGTGGTCGATTGTGGCGTCGCGAGGTGAACAGTCTGTTTTCTCTCCACTGTGACGCGGCACTCCTCATCTTATAAGCTGTTCTATTGGCTTTTCGGAAAACCAATGATTTCATTTGCATCCGTACGTAAGGAGCTTGAACTGCCTTGTCACAGTTCCCTTAGATATCAGGTGCGTAAGTCGAGTAGAAAGTCGTTTGGCTGTCTGTTTTGATTGCAGTTTCTCAAAGTCGAAAAACATAGTTAGAAATCAGAAAAAACTTAAACTTCGCCTGCACGAAAGCCGGAATACTCTTTCTTACATCATAAAACATAGATAATGATTTTTATCTTCATTACAAACAATCAGTTATATCCTTTAGTGGTTCGATATCAGCGGCTCCAACAAAAGAAAACCCTCTTGTGGAAAAAAGACATGCTATAATATGAGATTGATATCACTAAACCTGGGGACTAACTCCGTAGTATATGTATATGTATCTACAGACGATGACCTCTAAAGCACCAAAATCATAAAATATAGGATTCTCAATGATAGTCGTAAGTTTACACAGAATAGCAGAGAATATTGCTTTTGATATACATATGTACATAATTGGTCATTAGTATCGCCCGTGACTAAGTCAATAGTGAATCAATACCTCTTTACTATCGCATTTAACAGAATATAAACATAAATATGTGTATATACGTACTTCACTTATGTACTTATGTTTCTACATACATATACAAACGCCAGCTTTATCAATTGAGTGCAACAGGGTTAAGCGCGGAAAAAGTTGAGAGAAAATCAAAAACAGCGACTCTCTATGGTTAGCAATGGCATAATAGAAATTTCCACACACCCAAAAAAGCAAAAAACCTCAAATTATCAAAATACAACGGAGCAACCGAACAGAGTTGCAGTGGAACGCCAAATTATCGCTTTGGAACAGTGGTCGGCATGAGAGGATCTGTCACTGTGTTGGTAAGCACGAAAAAAAAGTAGCCCAGTGAGAAATTGGAATTAAAATTAAGCAAATTTTATAAATAGTTAATAGTATAACGAAAATTAACGAAATGTCTTTTGAGGATATATTCGCTATTATCTTTAAAAGACTTGGAACATAAAAGGCATTGCATGGCATCAAAGGCATTTAGAATCATAAAATATTTCTCGCAGGGCATATTTCGTTTTGCGCCATAGTTTTGCTTGATGTTAATTCGTTGCTGGCTCGACAACGACTGAACGATAGAGCGTAAGCGTACGTGTGAAGTTAGTTTGCACAATTGTGCTAAGAAATGCCGACCACTGCTTTGGAAGCAACAAATATGAAATCAATGGTTATCGCAAAAGGGCCTCAATTACATTTCCAATTCCAATCCGCTATCTTGCTGACCGCCTGCACACACACACACACACACATGTGTACATAAACAATTGCAGTGCATGCGCGAATCGGCCATGCCGTTGACGATGCCAAGCGATGACGATCGGTGCGACGAAGCGCGAATGTCTACGCACAATTGCTTTTTACTGTGTGCTCTCTATTGTATAGAATTGTTTTTGCTATTGTTGTCATTGGAGCGATAAAAAATTATGTGTTTTTATATATTTTTATTGCAGTTTGATTGCTTTACTGGCGATGTGCAACAAGTTAACGCCCTTAAATTGGGTCACCCTTTGATTAGCGCAATGGAAGTTCGCATCCAAAGTGTTTATAGCAGAAACGGGCCTAAGAAGTGCAATAAAGTGTCTGCTATTTAATAATTAATTATCGTATGTATTTTTAGAAATATGCTTCTAACTCAATATCTTTGTATTTATTACTAGGGTGAGCCAGAACAAAAAATAATAGTAAATTCATGGATACAAATTAACTTAAGGGGTAGTTCAAGTAGAGGTACAAATATACTAACATACATACGTACATATATTGCCCTCTCGCGCACCACATGTTCACAGATCCATATTATTTTCATATTTTTCCATTTAGCAGAAGTCTCTGTTTAGCATGACTAAAATGGTATGCATTGCAAAGCTCTATTCGCACAAGAGATTGGCGCACATACAAATGCTGGCGAATGGAATGCGAGAAACGCACAAGTGAAAAAGCTAAAAAGCTCACGAGGCCATTGCAATTCGTTTGTTCGCCGCTATTTCTGCTCATTTTCGAATTCCACTACACATACATATGTATGTATGCATGTATGTATTTGTTGCTGCTCAAGGATTTCGAAATCCGGTTTCGCTCGCGATCAATACGAATGTGTGTGGGCATCGTGGCGGCGGCCCCAACAATTTACGAGCAGCGAAAATATTCGCGCGGCAAATGCCCAATGCATGCGTGGTGTGGTTGTCACTGAATCTGTGTAAAATTGTGAATTTATTTTAATTTTGTTTCTTTGTTTGCTCCCCGTTGCTCTGTGTTCGATATTCTTGTTTTATATTTTTTCATATTTTCTGGGTCAAAGCTGTCCATTTTGTTTGCTTGATTATTGAAAAGCCCTTCGAAAAATGGCACAACTCGTTTGGCAGACGAATGGAAAATTTTTCAGCAAACACAGAGAGTTTGTATGTGTGTAACAGATATGTATATAGTATAGGCTAATCCATTTCGAGGTTCCCTAATTTTTTTTAAAGAAATAACTTCATATTTAATGGGAAATATTTATTATCATTTTAAATAACAAAAAATAAATGTCAATTTTTTTAAGAATATTTCTTTCTGAGGCTACGTCTCAGATGGTCCATCCATTGAGTCCAATTTTCGATGACTCGTTCAATCGTTTCGGCTGGTAACTGGCTAATGACACGCCTGATGTTTTGCTCCAAGGCCGGAATTAAAGCGGGATTGTCCACATAGACTTTAGACTTTACATATCGCGATCGTGGTGGCCAATCAACCGGCCCAAAACTTAAAATTATCTGCAAACCGAAGTATTCTCTCAATAAATCCTTTGATTGATGCGATATGTGGGAAGTGGGGCCGTCCTCTTGAAACCAAATGTCACCGAGATCATGAGCTTCAATTTCAGGCATCAAATAGTCGATGATTGAGCCAGAAATGGGTCTCAGCGCTGAACAAAATTTAGCTCGAAAACGTCGGATCTTCTTAGAACTTTTCAAGATCTCATAAAACGATCATTATTGTTTGTGAAGATGAAGCGGGCGCAGTTATTGCACAAGCTGTACACTTTTATTTTAAGATCTCAACCTAAAAGCGAATTGAGCCGAATCGACTCTCTACGATCTTCGTATACACTCTCAAGACTTAGCTTATTCCTTAACTAACTTATTCTAAACTTTTAACCATGTTACAATGGTATAATGTCTAGTAGAATTAAATCCATAGTTTTTCCAATAGCTGGTTTTAGTAATCTATAACTCGCGTTGTATTAAAGAGATCGGGATACGCTCTATGGCACTGGAAATACAAGAATTCGTACCAAAAATAGTCTTAGCTTAGATTAACAAGAAATGAGCTACTAAACTATGGCCAAACTCTTAATTCGAATCTGAACTATTAATAATTGGATCGTCTGAAAGAAGCAAGCGTCTAGTAGTGAGGGGATGGTTAAGGTACTGAAAAATGGCTCCCGGTCGAATGTAGGTGAGCTGGTGACTAAACCCCAAATGACGTTCAGGAAAGTTTAAGTAAGAGTTTGGTGGGATTGGTACAAAACATCTACAAGAATTGGACGCTTTGAAGGAAGCAATCCCACGGAAGTGACCAATAAGCATAAATATGTTTCATGAGCACAATGCCAGGGAAGATACATCGATAGTGACTCGCCAGAAGCTCCAGAAGCTGGGTTGGAAGGTACTCATACATTCACCTTATAGCCCGTATATAGCACCTAGTGATTGATCTTCTTGTCTGTGGCAAATTATTTTGCTGGTGAAAAATTTGCCTAAAAATAAGCTTGAAAATCGACTGTCCTCGTTTTTGCCAATAGGAATGAGGGCTTCTATAAGAGTAGTATTTTTAAATTATCCTTCCAAATGGAAGCAAGTTATTAATCAAAAGTAATTCTAAAAAAATCAAAATTTTCCTACAGGGACATTTAAATTTAGGACTCCTCATTGCTAGGCCAAACCTTGATTGAAATTCGGATATGCCAGAATGTCACCATCATAAATTTGACTTTACTTTTGAGGAATTGCTGTGGATGGCTAAACCCTAAATATGCTACTGCGCTTAGTTTGCATTGATAGGCGTGGCAAGCGTGACGTAGGAGTGCACATGTGTGCACAGATAGGAAGCGCATATCCTTGATGAAAGAGAGTTGCGTAACATCTTGAATGCATTAACGAAGTACTCATACGAATGTGTATGTACATATGTTTAAATCGTATAATTGATATCTGAAAACAAAGTGCACCACAAAGTGCGAAAATATACCAAATTCTCATATTTAATTCAGAAGAACATACTTGTACTCTCGCTAAATGGTGTGTAGAGTAACTAGTAACAATGGGTATGAACACATATCGGTTAGTTTTACTACGAGCGTGATGTAGAATTACATGTACATATGTATATACATACATATATCATAACGATATGCATAACGAAATTCATTCAAATTTTTTAGTAAAAAGTGAAATTAATATTTTTTTAATTTAAATAAATCCTACTCAAAAATGAACCCGGAGAAATAATATTTCTCAAACCGGTTTATTGTGCGGTATATTTTTTTTTTTTAACTTACTAGTACTTAAATTAAAAAACAGCGGGTGGCAACTCTTCATAAAAATAATCGAAATTTAATTTTTTCTTAAGTTTAATATTCATATTTAAACAATTTTTCATACATTACTTCTAAGTAAAAATTTAATTTAATATCTTTTCAATTAAAACAAATATTTTAAAAAGACTGCAATACTACTCAAAATTTATCTAAAAGAAATATTTCTCAAACCGAATCTATATTGTAAGATTTCATTTAACTTACTAGTAATTAAATTAAGATATAACAAGTGGCAAACTCTTCGTGAAAATATATTATAAATTTAAACCTTTCTGAAATTCATATTTATTCATATTTCAACATTTTTTCAATCCTATTTTCCAAGTATAAATTTTAACTAATATTTTTAATTAAAACAATTCTTTTAAAAATATGGCAATACTACTCAAAAATTTACCCGAAAGAATTATTCCTCACGCCGGTTTATTGTAGGATCTCAATTATATGATTTCATCTAACTTACCGGTAATAAAATTAAAAAATAACAGGTGGCAACGCTACACGAAAATATTTAAAATTTAAATTTTTCTAAAATTCCTTAGTTAAATATTAATATTTCAAAAATTCGTAAATACAATGGTAATATTTGAACAGGTGGCAACACTTCGCTCAAAAATATTTAAGCCTTTACTATACATAGATCATAAGTTTCATAATAAAAATTTTTATTAACATGTTATCTTATGTACTTTCAAAATTACGAAATTTCTACAGGTGGCAACTCTACTCCAAATTATTCCTAATTTAAGCAAAATTAATAATTTCATAGTTCTTTCGTTTAATACTCATATTTAACATCTTTACCAAACTGAGCGCTGGGTGGGGGGTTATATTTTCCGAATATAAGCTGGCTTTTAAACTAACGGACCACGGCAATATAAGTACATATTTCAAGTAGCGATTTATTTGTTATCGATTTATTTGGAAAAGACGTGGAGCTAGCCTCTAATGCATCAACAGCCAACTATAAATTCATTATCTACATGAAAATTAGCAAGTCAAGCTTTGACCTCGTTTCGCATATCGCCCAGAAGTGTCTTAAAAAGCAGGACAGCAGCAGAGAGTGTCAACAGAACCAAACGATTCCACTTCTAACTGGGTGCCAGATCACAAAGGTATCGAGGTTAATAAGATTGGTGGTGATTGGTAAACCGATACATTGTCGTAACGACGATTTAGGCAGGAGTATGGCAAGAAACGTCAAAACTCGTTGGAACCACCTAACGCGGTGACAAAACTGGCCTTCAATAGAAGAAACTGTAGGAACATGATTGGAATGCTCACTGGTCACAGTCTGGTGACGACATACGCCTGCAGAATGGGACCGACAGTTCTGTAGAAATTGTTAGGAGAAAGGCATCAGGGAAACATAGGAAGATCTTTTTTGCACCATCAAACTAACCCCTTATTTTATTTTCTTAATTTTCATTGTCCATCTAATAAATTTTTAAGATATAAATTTTTTATGTACAGTTATGGACAATAAAATAGAATCATCCATGGCACTAATTTTCTCAAAAAAATTATGAATTTGATTTAAATTGAACTAAGTTATATTTTTATTATGTACTTCATATCAAGTGCTACTGGTAGCAGTAAAAAATATTGGAAAAAAACAATTCATAAATGTTACAAAAACTAAGGTAAGGAATATATTTCAAAAATTCGATGGACAAAAAAATAGAATCCAAATCTTTTACATTAAAAAAAAAATATTTTTTAGAGGAACTAATAGAAAAATTGGTGGTACATTGTAGTGTATTTTTAATCGTCTAATACCGATGCACATCTTGTAGGCATAGACCTACCGAAGTAATCTATGGAACAAAATACCAGACCTTTGTACCTTCTCTCAGAATTCGGCCTTATTTTTCAGTTTAAGGGGTGCAATATCTTCCTTAACAATTTTCCGTAAGTTTTTTTGGAGAGATTCAGATCTGCTGATTACTCTGGCCAAGCCTTAACGAAGTATGTTTCGGGTCGCTTTCTTGTTGGAATTGCCAAAATGCAAGGCGAAATCTATTCAGCATTTGGGAGTATGACCATATCTAAAACTTTAACGTATATATGGCGGTCTAAAAATCCAAAATATAGGTCCCGGAACACAATATGAGAAACAATACTAAACCATTATATTGCCGCCACGGGGTTTGAAGGGCCTAGTCGTGTAGCGGACGCACATTTCTCAGTTTTTTGGACGTCGGACTCACGCGAAAATATCATTTCCTATCATATTATTTTTGCTTTGACACCATAAAATGTCGAATCATTGTTTCTTAATTTTCAGCTCCGCCCTAATTAATGTGTCGTTTTGCAAACTGAATACGATTGCATCTGTGCCGTTTTCTCAGCATTGGCACCTTTCGGAACCATGTGCCAAAGCAATTTTTCTCTACAAGTAGTCTTCTTACTGTTCTTGAAGAAATGTTTGCACATAATTCTTATTGAAGGACTGCAGAGGCCTTAAACGGTACGCGCATCGGCAATCATGCAATATTTCGAACGACTTCTGCAGTTATTTTTTTGTGGTCGGCCTATTTTTTCAACCTTTTTCGGAAATTTTAAGGCGACAAACAAAAATATTTGAGACAAGTTTCATATGTTTACAATTTTCCTTTACGCGTGACCCATTCCTTGCAAATTTTGGACGCACAATCTTTCCTCCTCTAAACAGTGTTTTGCTCGACCCGGTTTTTTAATAAATTCATAAATGATACAATTATTCATTCCACAGATCTAATATAGTTAACATAACTACTTTTTACGCTTTTTAAATTCAACATTTTTCATTTATGAAACTATTTCGCTATTGATTCTATTATTTTGTCACTAAAAACGAGGCACGCTATTTACACTTTTTAAATTACAGTTAACTATAAAACTCGACAATCCTATCTTTTCCTCTTTTTTAAAAGTACATATTATTGCCTTTGTTATTATGCAGAAAAGTTACTACATAGATGAAAAATTTCAAAAAAATTATGCCATTGTTTCAAAGCAACACCTTTGATTCTATTTTATTGTTCGTAACTGTAGGAGGCAACCTTCTAAATTTTTCTATCTTAAGCAAATTAACATTATTTAAGAGTCATAAATTAAATTTATAATCCGAACGCTATCAGCACTTGCAGGCATACTTTACCTTGGAAGGGCTAACTTAAGTGTCTAACATATGCAAAACAAGTATTCAATATTTGACCAAATTCACAAGCGTATGCGAAGTGCATTGATTGGATATCAAGGTGAAGCAAATATCGACGATCGGACGGATGAAAGACGTTGACCAACGGAACAGCCGCAGCAATACATGTGGGAGGGGGACTTGGAGGTAACGCATTGGCAAGGTGAAGAAGATATACATATGTATGTTTGAATGTATGCAAATAACTATGTGCATATGCATATCTACACATCTAAACACACATACATATGTACATATATGTGCACCGTCGAGTCGAAATATTCAAGTAGCAGTCGCAGCGAAGGTTAACCACATTTGGCCCTCTTCAAAACCGATTTTCATTGACGTTTTAGCATTTGCAGCATTGCAATGTGCTTTGCCATAATTATCGCTTGTTGCTTTTGCTCCAACAACAAATAGAAACTAAACAATCAATAGTTGTATATTATCAGCATTTCAAGTTATATGCAAATTTAATGGCCGAAGTAAAGGGGAGGAGGGCAGTTGTGGTAAGACTATTTTAAAGATCTTTTTGAGTGTTCCGACCGAAACTGATTAGTTTAACGGAACGAATTGAAATCGGTATTTATTATTATAACTTCAACATTAGGGTTGATAAAACGTACATATGTATACCTTCAGTAGAAAAAATCGAAATCGATTTTTTTATTGCTAACAATTCACCACAACATATTATATACTTATCTGTATGTAGCATAAAATTTTCAACTTCCGTTGCCAGATATAACCAATATAGAACCATTTTATAACCAAAATACAAATTTGTAAGTATGTAAACGATTTTACTTCGTTCACTTTTTTCAAAAATTTAGTGATGATAAAATCGATTGTAATCATATTTTTCTTGTGAAATAAACGTTTAAATAATTAATAATTTTATAAGTTATAGAATACTCGATTACTTTTCAAGTCAAACGCATAAACTCCAAATCGGATATTTACTGCGAATAAGCAATAAAAATAATCGATTAAATTATTTCGATTATTCAGTTAATATCCACAAAAATTCAAATATGAATATTTACTATAGAAGAAATTACTAAATAAACTCAACATTGGGACATTTGCTATCAAATCAACGACTATATAATCGATTGTTGTATATCGCCAAATCGACTAATTTACATAATGACAAGAGCAACTCTCATTCACATATTGTCCACTGAAGAAACGATTAATTAATCGATTGTTTTATTCCGATTTATCGATAAATTTTCAAAAACAAATTCAAAACATATGTTTACTCTCGACGAAACGACTAAGTAATGGTTTGTTGTATTTCACAAAATAAGAAAAAAAATTTGCTACCGATGCAACGATTAAATAATAGATTTTAATATTTCGATTAATCGAATAATTTAACAATTTTCAAATCAGTTATTTGCTGTCAAAGAAACGACTTAATGATAAGTTATTGCATTTCAACAAATTATAATAAAAACTTCAAATTCGATATTTCTATCGAAGAAACCACTAAATAATCGGTTATTGCACTTCGGCTATCAAAGAAACCACTATATAATCGGTTATTGCACTTCGGCTAATTGAATCATTTACAAAATAACAACAAAAACTTAAAATTAAATTTAATTTTTCTATGAAAGTAAAGACTAAATAATCGATTATTCTGTGCCGAATAATCGACTAATTAACAAAAAAAAAAAACTTCGAAAGGAAATTTACTACCAAAGGATTAACTAAATATTCGTATCGTATTTCGATTAAAAACTCCAAACCAGATATTGTTTTGGAAACAAAAACTAAATAATCGATTATTCTATTTCACCTAATCGACTAATTAACAAAAATAGCATTGAAATTGAAAAATGTACTATCGAAGAATTGAATAAATTATCGTATTTCGACTAAAAATTCTAAGCCGGATATTTATTTTGGAAGCAAAAACTATATAATCGATTATTCTGTGTCACCTAATCGACTAATTAATAAAAATAGCATTGAAATAGAAAAATTTTCTATCGAAGGATTAACTAAATTATCGTATTTCGACTAAAAACTCTAAGCCGGATATTTATTTTGGAAGCAAAAACTATATAATCTATTATTCTGTTTCACCTAATCGACTAATTAACAAAAATAGATATGAGATAAAATTTACTATCGAAGAATTGACTAAATATTCGATTATCGTATATCGGCTATTTTACAAAACAAAAACAAGACACGTTACGTAATTTATCGTATTTGGATTAATCGATTAATTTAAAAAATTGTCAGTAATAGTTTTTCGATTAATTGATTAATTTACAAAATAACAGAAAATACTACAAATTTTGTACTTCCTGCCAAATATTTGCTAACGAACAATACTAAATAATAAATTATTTTATTTCGATTAATCGATCATTTTCCAAAATAATAGCAATAATTCTCTGTAGGATTTCTAGGTTCTAGTTCTAACATTTCGGTACCAAAAAACCTTTCGATTTTTTCTCTAATAAGTAATTGTCAAGTGTTTTCCCATTAATATTATACTTATACGTAGTACGGATAGCGCTTAATACATCTGTCTTAAAATTTTTGTTCGTCTTCTCATCCGAGGCTGTTTTCTACTTTTCATTGTGGGTGTTTTTTTACGTGGCGGGTCCCAAACCCAGCGCATAACCCTGGTGAGGGATGATTCGCCTTCTCACTTTAGCTCGCCTTCAAACGGATGTTTTTCGGTCTAAGACCGGAAGTCATGAGCTGCTTGAGCCAGAATCGGTACATTTCATAGAAAAAATAATAGCCGTTCGTTTGAGCAGTCGTTTAGAATATTTCTAGGTATTATTTTCTTTCGTTCTTTACATCTCACGTATTTGTATTCGACTTGCTGTCTATCATCTCTATTGCCACTGCCTTAATTTATACAAATTCGGTTGGTCACTATTTAGTAGTTAATTTACATAAATTGCAAAAGTGAGAGAAGTTTTTGAAAATGCAATATGAAGTAACTAATTAATAAGGCAAACAATAGATACAAATATATACAAATTTTGAACAAATTTTTGGCGTACGTGCAGCGCCGAATCGATATTCATGGCGCTGGCGCGAGTTGGCCATTCATAATCATATCTATATGTATGTATGTATGTATATATGCATATGCTCGCGTGCCTGAAAATATGGAAGGAAAAACTGATAAGATTAACTTACAGCGACGTGATTAATTTTGTGTGTATTTACATATGTGTGTAAAATTAAAATTAAAATTAAAATATCTATTAATTCGAAATAATAATCATTTCAATCTTCAAAACAGACACTGAAAGTGACAGTGTTTTAGATATTTGCTGGAGAATTGCAAGATTTGTTCATTTAACTATCTAATAAAATCAAAAATATTTCACATCACCAGTCGGCAAGAAGAAAACTGTGGTTGGAGAGCGCGAAACGAAAGTATCCCAGTAAGAAATTTGGCGTAAAGGGAAGGGTGCGTCAATGGAAGCCAGGTCCTTCTCCAACTGGTCTTTCCAACGAGGAGGTCTTCCTCTTCCGCTGCTTCCCCCGTCGGGAACTGCGTCGTATACTCTCAAAGCTGGAATGTTTTCATCCATTGCCAGGTTTGATAGCTTAGACGAGAACTTTTTTCGTTCCAGAAACTCGTAACTATCCTATACCATTGCCATACGGGAGGTTTCCGGTGATTAAAAACTCATATACGTACTATTTAAGGTTATTCGGAAACAGAGAGCTTACCATGGCGACCCCGTTCAAGCAAAAAACCTTCAATATATCAAATACTTATTATTTAATTTCTATAATCCAAAATTTTACTGATTTTTACTTTGGTTAAGTTCAAAACTACCCAGAAAAATAATTTTTTAATTAATTTAATTTACGGGAAGTGTTGATTTTCTACTTTCAGTCTAAGAAATCGACGGTTAAAGCACATCGGGAACTCTATGCAGCCCCAAGTGGTTTCGTCGCTTCAAAGACGACGATTTTTATATTAACAAGGAAGGCCCACAACCTTCGAAGACGGAGAATTGGAAGCGTTGCAACATAGGAATCCGTGTTAAACGCAAGGTAAGCTTGCTTCTACATTGCGAGTCAAACACCAAGCCATTTTAAAGCGACTATGTGCGCTGGGAATAATTCAGAAACAAGCAACTTGGTTTCTTTATGACCTCAATACCAGGAGAGGCATGAAAAAGTGGTTATACTGCACGGAAACCCTCGGCCTTACCTTACCAAACCCATTGAAACCTACCTGGAAATGCTTAAATGGGAAGTGGTACCCCACCCGCTATATTCACCAAGTATTCCACCGTACAATTATTATTCGTTCCGTTTCCTGGCACATGGTCTGATTCAAAAGCACTTTCACTCACAAGTCGACAATAAAAAATGCCTTGATTCTTAGATAACATCAAAAGTTGAACAGATTGACCTCTTTATTTACCCAATATTTCAAGAAGAAAGTAATTTTTTTGTAGAAGACATACATATATAATAGACCTAAAACTTAGTTCACATACATTTTTGAGGTTATGGGAAAAGTTTTAGATTTTTTACATATAACTTTGCCATATAGCCATTTTCGGAGGCACCCTTAGTTTTAACAGAAATAGAGATAAATCGTTTAACCCTTAAAAATTCAACCATGCCCCTCTTTCCTTGTCTTCCCGACCGAGTTTAGGTTAGGTTTGATGGCTGATCCAGATATCGCACTTGGACTACTATATCCAGAGCTTTGTGAAGCCATAAAAACCCCGATCTCCAATCGCTCGTAAATTAGCTTTTCTATAATTTTTATTGTTTCATTTTCCTTTCCCAATGGGTTTAAACCTTCTTCTTTGGACAATGGAGCCATTTGTGGGAGTTCACGCATGTGAGGAAAGCTCTCTGAGCGCCATTCACTTGGGAGTATTGATCTTAGACCAGTGGTCGGCATGAGAGGATATGTCACTGTGTTGATGAGCACGAAAAAAATGTAGCTCAGTGAGAAATTGGAATTAAAATTAAGCAAATTTTATAAATAATTAATAGTATAATGAAAATTAACAAAATGTCTTTTGAGGATATATTCCCTATTATCTTTAAAAGACTTGGAACATAAAAGGCATTGCATGGCATCAAAGGCATTTAGAATCATAAAATATTTCTCGCAGGGCATATTTCGTTTTGCGCCATGGTCTTGCTTGATGTTAATTCGTTGCTGGCTCGACAACGACTGAACGATAGAGCGTAAGCGTACGTGTGAAGTTAGTTTGCACAATTGTGCTAAGAAATGCCGACCACTGTCTTAGACCAAGTATCCTCTAGGTAGCCAAAAAAATATGCGTTTGAAGGTGAGCTAAAGTGCGAAGGAAAAACATTCTTCACCAGGGTTGTGCGCTGGGCTTGGAAAAGGCTTCTGAGATACATATACTATTCAAAAATATAAAAAAAAAACTGTTTTATCTAAAGTAAAAAAAGATATTTCGAATGTCAGGTATCAGCACCAAGTAAAAATACTAGCAGAACGCACTAAAAAGATAGAGATACTCTATCACTTGTAACAGTTATGTTTGTCGAGATTGTCGAATAATGAATCGCGATTGTTGTATTTCATTTTTAATTTGTAAAAAAATCAATTAGTCAGCAACAAGTTATCGAATGAGGTTAAAATGACCAGCAATGATAAGCAGTAGAAATACCGCAATATCGAATATAAACCTCGTACTTACATGGCAAGACATACACACATACCGTTACACATACACACACACAAATAAACGCACATTCAATTGCACCAAAAGCATTTCGCCACACTTTGGCCGCAAATCGTGCTGTGTGGAGGGTCGAGAATGGGTGCTATGTACCTATTAGAGAAAAAAAATACAACATACCACTACTACCCTCCCACCAACAAAAAAAATAGTGCACAAGCATCATTAGTACCAGCCAGCAAGCCAGCCAGCAAAAGTGAAGGGACGCAACGCCGAGCTGAGGAGTGATCATTAAAAGTGCGGTGGAAGAATGCGCGCAACTTATTGACACCAAACGCTAACCGAGCGCTGCTGCAATATTTACACCAACAACAACAGCAGCAATGCCAACCAGCAGCGCACAAATAAACATTTATCAGTAGAAAAGCAAATACAGCAGACGAAAGAATGTCCAAAAAGCGAGCGAGCGAGCAAAGCAGTTTTCGTACATACGAAAAAACAAAGTTCGAGCGAAAAACCTCGAACACGAAACTGAAAAACTGAAAAACAAACAAGCCAAAACTACATAAATGATAACAACAACAACAATAACAATGCCTAGCTGACTGACAGCATAGCTAGACCAACAACATAAAGCGAGTTCGTTAAAAAGTTCATTGCACTTTGCAGGCGAGCGCAAATGCAGCACAAAGCACAAAAACAACAACAAGCGCTGACAGCCGCAATAAATGATAATAGCAACGAGAAGTTTTTAAAAATGGCGCCACACGAACCAGCAATTCGACAATTCGGCAATAAGCCGCTTGCAAATACAAAAAAACAGCGCCAACCGCTGCATACCCCCCACCCAACTGCGCGACGATCGACGATCGACGCCCGACGATTTTCAACAAATGCAACATGTCCGCCAACGACGGCCACTCACCATGCCATACCAACACACACTCATGCATGGCATTTGTTTGGAGAGCGCGCACTCTTTTTTGCTGCTGCTGCAGTGCAATTCCGGTTATTCGCTACACCTCACTCGCTCTCCAACGCTGTGCCATACATATGCACAAAGCTCAGACAGCAGACTTCATTTGCAAAGTTCAACGATCACTCCTCCTCGTTGAGTAAATGAGTGTTGCAGTGAGCGCAGCTCGTCGCCACTGCGCGCCATGTTTACTGCAAGTGGGAAGTGTGCTGACTTGTCTATGTGTGTGTGTGTGTGTTTATAGGCACGCATGTAGATTTTCTTGTTTATACAAGTTTTCAAAGGGGCCTTGTGACAACCTATACAAACAAAGAGGCTTTGGCGTAGCATTCATATGTGCTCATGAGTATAGAAATACATATATGCATTTACATTAGGGTGTGTCAAAAAAAAATGAAAACCTAATTAAAATGCACATGACATAAGTGCGGGAAAAAAATATCTGTGAGGTCTTTATTTGCATTTTCTGAGAAAAATTTGTATCATAGTGATGTATATATTTTTTATAACATTAGAAAGTAGTGATTCCAACGACAAAAAAGTCCTTCGATTAAAAAAAAATATAAAGAGATATTTTGACGATTGAAATTTGATTGTTGATAATTAGGGCCCTTTCCCTAAATTAGGTCTATAAAAAGTGAAACGAATAAATAAATTTCGTAACAACTCGGAGTTCAACTCCGATTTTTTTAGTTGCTACAAACAACCGTTGGGTGCACAAAAGTTTGTATTATACCCTGTAGCAATATTTTGTAAAAGTATAAAAACCCAGGACTTGGTTATTTACATTTTTTCCTACAAATTTCGATTTTATGTGACCAAAGTTGTAGATAGCTCATTTCATTAGCTACAATTATGGTCTATAACTTTTTTTATAAGACTTGTAGTTTTATCGAAATCGATATAAACTATTTTTTAACTTTCAAAACTCAACCATCACCTTCCACTTTCTCACCATAGATTGTGTCCAAAGTATTTTGTCTTTATTTTTTTATACTATTTTCATTTTTTAAATATTCAATGGATTTCATCCAACTCTTATTATTTTTTAACTTTAATTAAATTAAATTAAATTAAATTTAAATTAACAACTCCTCTTTCTTAGCACTTCCCGACCATAGATCGCACTTAAATTATTTCTACTGTCCTTTTTGTTATAATCGTATAATTTTCCAATGGGTTTTTTCCAAATATTATCATTTTTTATTTTTAAAAACTCAACCACCACGCTCTGTTTCAATTGCTGACCATAGATCACACCTAAATTATTTTTTCTTTATTTTATGTTATATTTTTTTAATATTCCAATTTCGTCCCATTCCAAGTTCATTCAACTATTATCACTTTTTACCTTTAAAAGCTTGACTACTCCCCTTTCCTACTACTTCCCGGCCTTAAATCGTCCTTAAAATATTTTTTTTTTTGATTTCCTCTTAATTTTCCTATGGGTTTCTTCACAAGCGTTAGGCTAAGTGCGCCGTCTTTAAATGCATTATTCTCGAAACTGTGTTTTTGAAGTCTGTGGCGAGATTTCAATAAAGCTACTCAACCGCTCTTTAGAAATTTTACACAGGCTTTTGAGATACAATTTTTAAAGACTTGGATGAAGGACTTTCTTCGATTACAAGTATTTGAAAAAAAAAATGTAGCGAAATTTTAATTTTTTTTTTGTAAAATAGAATTTTCAGTTTTTTTTCCTTCGTCCAAATTCTAAGTTAATATTTTAACTAAAACACATAATTTTTCACTTTAGATGATCTTATAAGGAGTTATCAACCGAGAGGTGACCGAAAATGGCCTCGCAATGTCCGAGTTTAAAATATTTTTTTTTTTTTAAATTTCAGATTTCCTTATTAATATTGTATGTTTGTCACAACGAAAAATTTAAAAAAAAATATTTCATTTTTTATGTGACAAAAACAAATGTTGAAACAGACTGTTTTTTACCCGAGGAAACCTTTGGTATGTAACCTCTTAAGTTCTCACATATGGAGATGAATGCTCAGAGGTGTTTAAGAACAAAATTTTCTGCGTAACAAGCGTAAAAAATATATTCGAATTTGTTGATCCACCCTAATATATACTTATGTATTTGTGTGATGCGTAAGCTCATTGAGAGAGTTAACAAAAAGTGTAAAAAGTGGGGAAATAATGGCCGTTGCAATGGTGGGGAAACTGCAATATGGTCGAACGCGTAGTGTATAACAGTTTTAAGCACCAAACATGCGTCTGTGCGTACGCATAAATGCAAATGGTTGTGATACATACATATGTATGGGCCATTGTGATATTTATTTACAACAACAAAACGATTGTCGTATTTGAATTTTGCGTTCGCATTTGCATTCGCTGCTTATAATATGTTCTGCTATGAACACTTACATACATGCATATACCCATACATATGTATGTACATATATTAAACATTCATACATACATACATACATATATGAATATTTATTGTATGCGCTTGCATTTCTTTAGCGGGGTGGATTATAACACAGCATTGTAGTGCGTTTGATTTTTTCTAGGAGCGTCTAACAAAGGCCAAAAATTGCACTTAATTTACATTACAAATGCGCACCCACACATACACAATACACTCCAAATTATGTGTGCATGTCTGCGCCAGCAATCTCATAGAAATAGCGCTGTATGATTATTCAATACATTGTTGGCGCATATAAATAAGTTTGCCGATATTTTTCATCAGTGCTAGAATATTCCATGTATGTATGTGCATATGTATGTATATACATACTTATCAAGAATTGAACAATAATAATGATAGTAATCGTGAATGCTGATTCATTCAAAGCAATGAGTTCCTTACAGAACTAAAAAAAATATATATAAAATATTTTGGTAATTTTAAAACTAGTACCGTTATTTTTAATGAAAATATTTTCGCAAACAGTTAATAATTATGTGGAATTTCGAATACTAATCTGCTATTTAGTTTATGTACATACATACATACATATATACATACATAAGTATGTGCGCTCATGGCGAGCTTGGCGTTAGCCATTGATCCTTATAAAAAATTAAACGGATTCAGAAATTCTAACATTCGTACATTAATGGCATTATTCGTCGAGAAAATTTAAAGAATATAACTACAAAAATAAAATAAGGAATATGATTATAAAAATAATTATTTTTATAAAAATTTTCAATGCATTGTATAAAAAAATTAAAAAAAAATAGAAAATAAAAAAATTTTAAAAAATATAAAAAAAATTATAAAAAAATTTATTTAAAAAAAATCATTAAAAAAATTTATAAAGAAATTTATAAAAAAAAATTATAATAAAATTTATAAAGAAATTTATAAAAAAAATGTCTAATAAAAATATTTTATAAAAAAAATATAAAAATTTATTTATTTTTTATTCATAGTAGTGGTTTTTATAGGAATGATTTGCAGCCGTAGATTATAAATTTATAAAGAAATTTCTAAAAAAAAGTTATAATAAAATTTATAAAGAAATTTATTAAAAAAATTTATAATGAAAATTATTTCATAAAAAAAATACAAAAAATTAATTTATTTTTTATTCATAGTAGAAGTTTTTTAGGAATGAATTGTAGCCGTAGATTATTTTAGTAGACCAGGGTCGATACTTTAGCAAGCGAAAAAATTCATAGTAAGATGAAGCCTATTGTAAACGAAACATAAAATTTCAAAAATTAGATGAAATTAAATATATGAGCAATCTGAGGTGGGAATAACAAAGAGCGGCGCGTGATTAAATTTTAAAGAGTTCAAAAAGTTCCATGCGATTTCTCACTCAACCAAGAGTCCCCCAGAAAAATGTTATATAGCAAAGTTGCAGGTAATGAAAAGGTCTACCACTTTTGTATTGACACCCCTTTCACATAACCTCAAAATGTATGTGAAAAATTCATATATACATATATTTTTTTGGTTTTAATTTTTTTTCTTGTACAAAAAAAATGTGTCTGACTACTTTTTCACATAACCTCAAAATTTATGTGAAAAATTCATGTATACATTTTTTTGGTTTTAATTTTTTTTTTTTTTTTTTTTTTTGTAAAAAAATGTGCCTGACAACTTTTTCACATAACCTCAAAATTTATGTGAAAAATTAATATATACATTTTTTTGGTTTTCATTTTTTTTCTTATACCAAAAAAAATGTGTCTGACTACTTTTTCAAATAACCTCAAAATTTATGCGAAAAATCTATGTTTTATGATTTTTATTTTTTTGTACAAAACAAATTTTTCTATCACGAAATTTGGGGTAAAGAGTTATTTTAGGATTTGAGGAAGGGAACGAAAGTTGTATGTCATCAAAAAGTTAAGATTTCAGCAAACCTAAAGCTTACTAACTTAAAAAAAAAAACGATATTTTGATTTTGAGAAATTTATATATTTTATATTTGATAATTTTTAATCGAAAATTAGTAAGTTTTGAGGTTGTGTGAAATAGTTGCCACTACAAAAGTTGTAGATCTCTTCATCACCGCCAACTTTGCCACATGACTTTTTTGTCTGGGACTAGTTTTGCTGCAAACCGAGATAAACCATTTTTAGCCCTTAAAAGTTACACAACGACTTTACTTTCACCCTCAATTTAGCCCTTTAAAACAATCTTTACAGCCGAGATTTTCTGCGCTCTCGAGTGCTATCAACATTTGACTGAAAATCTTCAAACTTTTAATAATTTCGCAAATTTTTCGGCCTACTAAACAAGTCTAGTTATAAAGCTGATAGCATATGTCATGATGAAATCTTATCAATAGTCGCTCATCAAAAATACAAACAAACAAAAAATGTGTTGTTTCTTTGCTTCGCCGCACAAAATATGTAAATTAATAATAATTTTCAATATGCTAATTTTCATCGAAAAATTTCAACGGGAATCGCGCGTTGCTCTAATTTCACGAAATAGAATTTAATTCATTTAATTAAATGCAACAATTTAAGAGTTTATTACAGTGGTACTTTTACATACATATGTATATATGTATATACATAAGTGTGTGCCCAGCGCTATTTTTTTCAATGAATTTTCTTCTCGCTGTTCGCTATACTGCATTGTTCGACGTTTGCCGGCGACCTGCTTTGCTGAGTTTTCCCTAGTGACATTTTGGCAGTTTATGAGGCATCACAATAAAAACGCGGTCGCTGCATGGGTCGCGAAACGAGGAAAGGGGAAGCCAAAGAAACACATAAACATCACACACCCATACAAATATGCATGTGTATATAGAGATATGCATAAGCACTAGGGTGAGCCAAAAACTAAGTGAACGAATTTATTGGTTAAAATTAGCCTAATATTCCTGCAAAGAAAAAACTTATGTATGCTTGAGTATAAGACAATTGCTTACGTCCATATATATTAGGGTCAGCCCAATAATTTAACTATGCAATTATGGGTTAAAATGAGCCCATAGATAGCAGGGAAAGATATCCCCACAAAGAAAAGCCTAATTTAAAAGTTGACGATGAGGTGTGAAATTTTTTCCATGTTGAAAACATAACTATCTTCACGAAAACACGATTTTAACCCAAATGATCGTTACAATTTTTTATTATCGAATTTTGTCAATATTGAGTCGAAACATTGGCATTAACTGAAGCACAGAAATATATGAATTTTTTTCAACAAAATCAACAAAACCCATAGCAACAATATTTTTTGCATTTGAAAATAATTTTTTTATTAAATATAAACATTTTGACACCACAAAAGACCGAAGTGGACATTTTCGAATTTTTAAAGCGAACTTTTGAATTGAAAAAAAAAAAAATGTATTTAATAAGAACATTTTTTCACAAAGAACACCAATGTTTAAATTTGTGAATTTTTAAAGCAAATTTTTGAAGGAAAAAGCATTTCTTCTAAGGTAAAAAAAATTTCCCTTGAAGTAATTTTTTTAGCACATGAATCAAGAATATCAATAATATTTGAATGGAAAAAAATTTCCCTTTGGGGTAAAAAAAATTTCCCTTAGGTAATCTCCCCCCACCATGAGGTAATTTTTTTAGCTCAAGAATCTGCAACATTAAAAATTTTTGAACGGGGAAAAAATTTCCCTGAGGTGAAAAAATAATTCCCCTGTGGTAATTTTTCATCCCCGCTGAGGTAATTTTTTTTAGCACAAGAATCAGCAATGTCAAAAATTTGATACTAAACGATTCAAAAGTTATGGTGTTTTCGAAGAAAAAAAATTTTTTGAATGGGGAAAAAATTTCCCTGAGGTGAAAAAATAATTCCCCTGAGGTAATTTTTTTTAGCACAAGAATCAGCAATGTCAAAAATTTGATACTAAACGATTCAAAAATTATGGAGTTTTCGAAGAAAAAATATTTTTTTACCTGGTTTTTTTATCTCGGCTTTGAATTACTTGCATGAATATTTTTTCTATGAACCATATATAAAAGTTAATTTTAACTCATAAATTCCATAATTTAATTTTTGTCTCACCCTAATACGCATGTTAATAAAGTGAAATGGTATGGTTGATTATTCATTGAACGAGCAAACGAGCTAACCGAGGGGAAATTGCAGTCGCTGCGTGCGAACTTCCGGCAATGTTTGTGCAACGCGACGCAGCCGCGCGGTCGTTGACTGTCACAACATGGCAAACAGCAGCAACAGCAGCGGAAAGTAGAGCAGTTTTCGGGCACTTTTTGTCATCAACATTCGCGTTTTTACAACAAAAATCTAGTGGCACTTAAATGGGCTTTTCGGCAGTTGCGCTATCTTCCCTTTTTTGCATACACATATGTATGTACATATATATGCATGATATGAATGTAGAAATATGTGTGTTTGTTGTTGCTGTTGCACTTGAACGCGCAAGCAAATGGCATTTGTTTAGCTTCACCCGCGCTTTTCGCTAGCCAGCCCAGCCAACCCTCGAGCCGCTGCACGCACAATGCAAGCGTGTACGCCGAATATCCGGTGGGTAAAGGAGGCCAGAGTGCGTGAATTTTTTTCTGCCTAATTTTTGGGTAAATGACACAAAGTAAAGCGGAAAACGAGAGCGCAGTTTTTTATCAAATTTTTTTTCCTATGTTTTCTTGTTTTTTGCTGGTTTTTTGGTTTGTGAAAAAGCGTAAAAGCCGGGAAAATGAAAAATAAAAAATAATTTAAGCAGGGTAGAGGAAAAGAGGAAGGGCAGGCGCGGGAAACGCAAGTTATGCGCAATAATTTAGCTGCAAACATACTCACATATATACAAGCTCTCATAAATTGCTAGAAATATATGGTATGTATGTAATGCAAACTATACAAGTAGAGATATGTATATAGAGATATGAATATGTATGCATATACATATGTGGAAAATGTTATCTACCTTTTTGGCTAATGTTGGGTTTCACAAAACAAGTTTGACGTTCTCAACTTACAGCGTTGCATGTTGCAGCTTCAGCGTAGTTTCGCTACAGATACACACACATGCATATATACATACATATGTATATGTATATGTAAGTGAATACTATTATTCGCAGTCGATTGCGGTTAGTGGCAATTTCCTGTTTGGTGTGAATGAAAATGATATCCAAATGCAAAATTCGGCTGGGAAGGCTTAGGGGTCACCCAACAGAGCGATAAACATTTTTAAATTAAGGGGGTATTCTAGTCTAGAAATCAAATTTTAGGCAATTTTTTGAATTTTATTTAAAAAAAAAAAATATTTTTGCTATCTATTTTTTTATGGTGTTTTTATTGATATCTTAAGAATACAGAAAAAAAATTTACAAAACAATATTAAAAATTAAAATAATTAGAGGGGGGAGAGACAGGTGTAAAAAAAATGGCGCATCCTGGTGACATTGATCCTGACTCTCCTGGTAGTCTGAAAAAAAAATTCAAAAGAAATTCTTAATCAGTAAGGATGCTGTTATAGTCCCTACCTCAGAAATTTTTTTTTTTTTTTTTGAAAAATGGCGACTGTCTGAAAATAAAAATCATTTTTTACGCTTTTTTTTAATTCCTGAATTTTTTTAAAATATTAAAAACAAAAATTTTAATACGATGCTGGTAGGAACGATAAAGGATTATATAAAAAAGGTTCACACAAAATTTCAAGTAAGTCGGCTGTGTAACACTTCAGATAATGCCGGTACCGTGTGGAAAAAAGTAGTTTCGAGAAAAACGCGATTAAAGTTTAGGAAACTATTCTAGTGAACACGGACGCCACCTCACAAAATCGGCTGTATCACCGAAAATAAGTCGAATTTTGAAAAATCCTTCCAAGGTCATATTTTTGAAAGTATAAACCTTAAATATATGAAAAAAATCGAATTTTTCAAAATTCTTGAGTAGAATACCCCCTCAAAGTGGTAAAAAAGTGCAGCCTTTAGGCCCTACACTCGACCGAAATGATTGGATTTATGACGATAAGTGTATGTGTATTTACATATGTATGTATGTATGAGAGCTTTCATAAAATAATTTGTTTATTTATGTAACAACAAATGCGGTGTTAAAAGACAAATTAAATTATCGCTGTTGTTGGCACAAAACAAGCAACACAGTGTCTATTAGGACATAGCTAAAAGGGTTTGGGGGTTAACACAGACATAAGTAAAGGTACATATATATGTACATATGTACATATATACGTTGATAATTGTGTATAATGTACGTATGAGCACATATGCGACCAGTTATGAGTATGTGCAAATGAAGTAAGCTTTATGAAGCTGCCACACTCACCCACTGCCGACACTCGTCACCAATTTGCCTTTTAACAAATCCCCAACCCCTCATCAGCTCAAGCATTCGGCTCGAACACTACACTTCATTTCACTTTAACATACAACAACATGGTCTCCACCCACCAACCAATCATTTTGTGTTACGCCATGTCCCATAAAGAGTCCATAACAGACACCCAGACACATCCACATACATGTATACATATCTTCAATGCGTACAACCATTTCGCAAGTTCTGTGATTTTAGCAACAAACACTTACATATGTGCCTAAATGCATATATGTATGTATGCCTCGTAAGTGTGTATGTGTAACTGTTCACCTGCCCGTCAACCGCATCCCTGCATGGGGCAAGTAATATCGAGGGTGGCGGTATAACGGCGCAATTCGGTTGCCTGAGACTCTCTCCAACACTGAAATGAACTTAAAATATTCCCGCGAGGTGATGAAAAACACCTTTGTGATTGACAAAGCCTGTAAGGGGGTGGAGGAGGGGAGACGGTTACGTGTATGCTGGGCCCTTGTGTCCTTAGATCAAATAGAACACGTAGCAGGATAAAAGAAACGGCATAAATGCGTGTTTTGCGTAATCTAAAAAGACACGCTGAAACACACACCGAGGCACATGCAAATTTTCGTGTGATAAGCAGTCTATGCCGGGGCTGTCATGTAGTCAATACGGGTAGGAATGATGCAGTGTGCCGAAAATTTAGTTCCTCCTAACCAGGTGGTCAGTCATGAAGGACGACTAATCGAGATTTTGACTGAACCCGAGATTTTGAATTTTAAATCTTTTTTAAGCGGCACGACTTATTAGGACTTATTATTAAAAAGAAGAAAATTAGCATCCATTGAGCGCCAATTCCAAAAATTTGTACAAATCTCTGTCCAAAATTGTATTTGTTATTATTTTTGTAGCGGCAGAGAATATTCTTCAGAAAAACATTCGGGTCCGAATCGGTTAGTTTGACCCGACTGTCGTGAGAACGTTCCAAAAGTGTCATTACCAACGCACTATTCCCATATATTTCGCATCATAACAAGCATTGCTACCAGATTCTTTGGAGTATGCTATGTTTTTGAGGACCTATGTATATTCCACGTTGGAACTACGGGAAAATATATATGTGACCTGGTCTACGGAAAGGGGGCTTAGGTGTCAAAAAATCAATTTTCACTTTTTAGTTGATTCGGATGGAAGATGAGATGCTTTTTCACGTGATAGAATCCTAGTTTTCGCACGTTAGCTCCCTTTTCGTAGACCAGGTCACATATACAAATCTCTCAAGACACTGAAAGAAATGCGACAAGTTCGAAATGAGTCCGGGACTAGACGCACAGAACATTTGACTAATGACCCATATGTGTTGGGGACTGATTCCCAATTACACCCCATAGATAGTAATCTGAGTGTGTTCTTTCTAAAGATTTCTTGCAGGGCAGCACAAATGTGTTTATGTATGCCACTTTTTGCGGACACTTTTCAGTTTTCATTGTTGTTGTACAAGTATTGAACCGAAATTGATTTCACACCCAAATGATTTTTCAATAAAAAAAACTATAAACAAATTTTGTACTACGTCTGCCACAAGTGGGACAGCACTGCCTAGTGATGAGAGTAAATTTTCATAAAACCGGTTACTTTCACTAGATAGGTTAAGTTCAAGGTGTGTTTGTAGACTTTTTAATATAATACCAGTATTATACTGTCTTCCAAGAACATACTCACAAAATGGCTCCTTTAACCATAAAAGTGCTTCATAAATCAATTTTGAAGAGCATACAATGAAGCTGACAAATAAACAATTTCCAGCTGAGTCACACTGGAAATAACCTCCTTAACTCTATAGCGCTACCGATGGGCTTTATAAGAAATTTTCGAACTCAGAAATAAGCTCGGAGATTCGGTACTAACTACTGAGGGAAATTAAGTAGTTTTTAAACTTAGAAATGGGCTCGGAGATTGAATACTACCCACTGAAGGAGATCATTGATAAGACTCTAACAATTATCTATATTATTCGTTGCCATGAGACATATGACACTTTTGAGGTTCAGCATTCACTGCCTCGAGTACTGTCAACAGAAATATGTATATTCGTACAATTCTCCTTAAAAACGAATGAAACGAAAAAAGAAAAAAAAATTTTTGACTGCACTGTCATAATCCTCAAAAACTTTCCATTTGAAAGGAACATGAAATGAAATTTCAATGTGATTCCGAACTGTCATTCCGTCTCGCAATAACTTTGGGAACTGATACTAGAATAGAAATTCACACAGAAAGGAAATTAATAGTTTCAAGTAAACAAGCGATAACTTTTGAATACAATGCATAAATGTGAGGTTAGATTAGGTTAGATCGTAGGATCCAACCAAAATTGATAGATCTCACTGAGGCATTCGGTCTTTGTGTTTCCAAACAAATCCTTTAAGTGAATTACTCGGTCCTCATAGATCAACGAAGCGTTTTGAACCACACATATTAACACGTTTAATTACAGTCCCAACCACTCGGCTAAGTTCATCAGAGTTGTGTCTACCGAGATCTTCGTCAAACAAAAGCCGGGCATATGGGAGGAAATGACAAGATGATTCCACTTAGTCTTTCCCTAGGCAGCTTTGATAAAGCGCATCCGGCAAAATATTTAGCCACAACACGTCAAACCTATGAAACAGTGTTCAGTCAGTACACCTACAATTGCGAGGGATTGACTTTGCTAAGGCTAAAGTTAATAGAATCGGTTATGCCGGTGATATTGCGCTGAAAATAGTGGCTAAGGAACTTCATCAAATCCAAAACCATACAAAACAGTGGCTAACGAGCTCAAAGCTTCGACTAGCTTAACAAAAAAACCGAGACAGTTTTTATTACAAGCAGAAAAAAACTTGAGCCCATCTACCTTAGTACTCGTATGGATGGGCATAGATAGATAATTGTGTGAGAATATACACTGCCGATCATGTGTCTATGATACCCTCTAACTCATTTCATATTACCTCCTATAGCCCCAAATCTCTTATGAAATCTTGGATGCTTGAACGGTTTACACATGTTTTTGCTTTAGCTGTAGCACATCTAGGACGTGCTTGCCTCCTCCTAGTCACAGCATAGCATTCCAATAATTTGTGCTTTATAGCCTGGGTCTCAGGCTTTAATTCAGAAAAAGGACACGTTCTCCAGAGCTCATTCCGATCCCGTGCAGATGTTTGCGCAGTCTGCGGTGCACTGTTATAAATCCTATTAGTATTCTTAGGTTACAATCTTCTACTAGAGTGTAGATCTGATTTCGTACGCCAATGACATCGATATCGTTAGCCATAACAACCACTCTATTGGTTCTTCTTTATCCAACCTGGAGATAACAACCACTCTGTTGTTTCTTCTTTTTCTAGGTTGGATAAAGAAGCGAGGCAAACGGATCTGATAGTTAACGAGGCCAAGGCAGAATATCTCCTGTCATCAAATAAACAGTCGTCGCATACGCCATTTGGCTCCCACGTCGCTGTGGCAGCCATAACTTTGGAGTCGTAGATAATTACGTCTATCTTGGAACAAGCATTAGTACCAAAAGCGATATCAGCCTCGAGATCCAAAGCAAAATAACACTTGCCAACAGTTGCTAAGTCAGACTGAGTAGGCAATTGAGACGTAAAGTCCTCCTTCGACGAACAAAGGCTAAATTCTACAAGTCACTCATCATCCCCGCCCTGCTATATGATGCAGAGACCTGGACGATGACAACATCTGATGAGACGGCGTTAAGAGTTTTAAAGAGAAAGGTTCTGTGGAAGATTTATGGCCCTTTGCACATTGGCAACAGCGAATATCGCACTCGATGGAACGATGAACTGTAGAAGATATACGACGACATTGACATAATTCAGCGAATTAAGAGGCAGCGGCTACGATAGCTGGGTCATTATGTCCGAATGGATCCAAACACTTCAGCTTTGAGAGTATTCGACTCAGTATCCGCTGGGGGAAGCAGAGGAAGAGGAAGACCTCCACTCCGTTGGAGAGACGCTGGATCGGTAGGTAACGTGTGACAAACCACTTAAGAAGTAGTCATAGTGTGAAACACTGGATAACCGACTTGTTTAGTTATACTTAGGAACCGATTACTTTCACTTTAAACTATTACCATATTTCTAGCTTAGCACGCAATTCGACGCTTCCGAAGGGTGGTTTACAAAGCCGGAGACTTTGCTATCAGGTTTCACTGCTGTCTAAATGAACTTTTTCGACCAGCGTAGGACTAAATTTAACAATTGCACACACACACACCAAGGTGAAGCAGGAAATGGGAATTGCCAAAAATGGTCCACATTTGAAGTGGCTTCTTCTGGTTTGGCATTACCCCGGCCATTCGCTTTCTGCTTTCGCCTGTCAAACTCACTTGCACTAAATTCAAGCGAAAAGCCAGACAGACGAGAAAAAATAACTGGCTTCGTTGCTGGTTGAAAAAAAAAGTTCATCCCTCACATGCAAAACAACAAAACGGCAGAGGGGTTGGAGGCAGTCAGAGAAAGCGAAAAAAGTTGTTTGCGTTTTTTCGTTAAATAACACACACACACACACACACACACACACATGATAACAGCAGTTATGCGTGTATATGCTGCATAATTTCTGCCAGGCGCGTTTTTAGCATAAATATCAGCAATAACAACAACAGAAAAAACGGCGATAAATGAAATTATTTCAACCCTCCGGCAGGGACATGGCTTTGCTGAAGGAAAATTTGCATTGCACGCAGCCAAACATGCGAATTGAGGCAGCACGCAGCGTCACACACACACACACACACACACATTTACATGCATGCATACATAGGCACAAAGCACAGCAGATACATGCGCTTGCAACGGCAGCGGAAAAGCATTTTCGGGGCGCACAGTACAAGGCGAGACGATTTCCAACCCTCCGAATGTGCAACCCCCAAAGCCTGCGGCAACATTGCGGATTTTTTCAACTATGTACATATGTATGTACATTCGCGAGGGTTGTTCAGCGCATAGCGTTACGTGCGTCATGTCGCATGTGGCATATGGCATGTGACATGCGGCACACACCGGCGTAACTCATTGGAAATGCAACGTTTGACTGGCATTTGGCTTTAGATTGGTGGGTACTTTGCTATTTATGGCGGTTACTCGCAGGCATAGACACTTCTCGTTTCACTGTTTCAATTTTTTTTTGTTGTGTTTGCCTTGGCGATTCTGCAATCACAGCGAATTTGGCTACTGTCAAATGGCCACCACGCGCTGCCAAAATCAGCGATCTGTTATTGAGTAGGGTTGGCATTCTCCATTTTATTGGTGGCGTTTGAGCTGTGCGAGGGGTTGCAAATGCCGCTTTTAGCTAGTCTGGCGCCTCTGACTCCGCGAAGGAGGAGCAATAAGCATCGATCCTTTCGCAAATATTTTTTCGCTTCGATTTTTTTCAAATTTGATTCGCTATATGTTGGGGTGGATTCGCGAATATTTTTGCCGAACTATATATCCAGGTATATAAAAGATATAAGTATAGTTTATAGTTGCAGATACAATTGTATTGTAGCAGTTTGTGAAAAGATGGCGCGGAAATGGAAATTGTCAAATAAAAGAGTCGCCTTTAGTATAGTATATACTATTACTAATTACTAATATAGTGTTAAAACCGGTTTCGAGACAGTGATTTTTATCGGACTTTAAGAACGATTCGAAATCAGTTGTATATAAAAATATTATCTAAGGTTAAGTCAGTCTTCGTCTACCTTGGAACCAGCAACAGCCTTGCGGAAGATTTATGGTCCTTTGCACGTTGGCCTCGATGAGCTATATGCGATATATGACCGCCTTGACATAGTTCAGCGAATTTAAAGACAGCGGCTACGCAGACTAGGTCATCTTTTCCGGATGGAAGAGAACAGAGAACAGCTCTGAAAAATTCGAAACAGAGGAAGTAGAAGACCACCACTTCGTTGGAAAGACCAGGTAGGAAAGGACCTCGCTTCGCTTGGAATCTCCAATTGGCATTTAAAAGACAGCGGCTACGCAGACTTAGTCATCTTTTCCGGATGGAAGAGAATAGAGAAAAGCTCTGAAATATTGGACGGAGTAGCCGCCGGGGGAAGCAGAGGAAGAAGAAGACCTCCACTTCGTTGGAAAGACCAGGTGGAGAAGGACCTCGCTTCGCTTGGAATCTCCAATTGGCTCCACATTGCAAAAAGAAGAAAAGACTGGCGCGCTGTTGTTAACTGAAAGCGGTTTCTACGTCGGTAAAGAAGATGAAGTTAGTTATACTGACTTGCTAACACGCCATACATGGATCTACAGATTTTCTGTCATGTCAGACGTTGGTTCAGTTTAATTAAGTTTAGTGGACGCTTTATATCTATTTTTGATACTTTATCCACTGCCTTGAAGCTCCTCGATATCTTAACCGAGTTCTTGATAAGGGCGGACAGAAGCAGAGGAGGTGCATCAGCGTCTGTTTCATGCCTACTTTTCTGCACTTTTTACATGTGCCATCGTTAATAATGTCCACAAGCTCGGATAGGATATCAGTTGTGACCTGCGACTTGGCCCATAAACGTTCTACAATCTTTTCAAGACCGTGTGTGTAAAATGTATGCGTGTTTGCCTTCCTTTCCCATACACACGATCTTGGCGATCCTAGCATATGCCGTGTCACCCTCAAACGTCTATCAGCCCTTACCGAAAATATCAATGTATATCGTCTTTAGTGACTTTTGTATTTTCTGTATTAATTGTATCTGACTATCAGACGAATAGCACTTTTCGTTTCATTTCGTTTCCCGAAATGCACATGTGACCCGGAACCCAGCATATATTCTGCCTGGCAGCAATCATATCTAGTATCCCCTTGCTTCTAGGGACATGCTCTAAAGTAATAAGAGAGTCATTAAATAGGCTACACAATCAAACGGTCTGGCGTTGCCACTTCCTTTTTTTATTGGCCAAAACTAGACTCTTCTGTGCACGTGTTACCTTCAGACGGTCCAATTGTTGAGAGTGCAGGTTCGAATTAAAATTTTGGACGTATGGGAACTGCTATTAGTCCTGTCTTTGTCCAGTCTATCTTACCAAACACTAAACGAAACCTTCCGGACCGTCCATCCTGGCTGGGCCACCGTTTGACCCTAGTCATGTCGGTTCGATCACAATAGTTTTCGATTAACATTATCGTAAGTTAGGCACTTTTCATTTCTAGGAATCAGAAAAGGATCGATTTTGTCGCGTTTTAGCATATCATAGTATATCCTCAAGGGTTATTCATTATAATTTGCGCAAAAATCAGTTTAAGAACTCCAAAGCATCCTCATCATAGTACCCATAGCTTTTGACTTCAGCGACTTGTTTATACATTTGTATTTTATATTTTGCCCTGTTTAGATGCGACGTTTTCGCCTTTTGATACAAATTTTATATACAGAATATGCATATCTCTTTAATCGAGGATCAATTTAGATGAAATTGTGTTTTCGTATATCAGTCCGTTCATCTGAAACACAATAACCATATGCGATAGAGACAAATGTCTGAATACTTGTTTATCAGGTTGACCTTGAATAACATCCATTCATTATTCAAAATTCAAAAAAAAAAAAAAAACAAAAAAAAAAGCCAGGAGATATTAGGGTGCAAAGGAGTCATAGCTTTTGTATATTAATATAACTCTACGAATAAAAAATTTGACAAGCTTCTAGACTCTTCCACGCGGTACCAAGAGATTGGTTAACGAGAGTTTAAATACCACATAGAAAATGAGATAGTTGTCAAATTTCGTCAATTTCGGAATAATACATCTGCTTTTGCCATAAAATATTGTATGTCACCATGTATGAGACGTCGTAAAGACGAAATAAGACGATATAAACCACGTCCACTTTCTAAATACTCGTATTATAACATGTTCCAGCTATGTGTGTCCATACTAGGACTTGACTTGAATCGCTCAGTTTGTATGACAGCTAGTTATATGCTATGGGGGTCCGATGTCGGCGATGTAGATAAATGAGTAGGGAAGAAGAATATTTGTGCAAAATTTCTGATCGATATTCAGATCGAAATTCACGTATATGCAGACATACGAACAAGGCGAAATCAACCTTGGCATGTTGATCAATTATAACCGGTTTTTTCAAAACCACGCAACAAAAGTAGACCTATAGGGACAACAAAGGATTCCATATTATGACATTTCTCTTCAGTAATTTTTACCACTTCATCATGGAAAGATATACGATCGAATAACGAGTCAAAATAATTAAAATATACTACCGAAATTCGGAGTCAGTGGACTCAACTTTAAGGGGGTATTCTAGTCTAGAAGCATGAATTTCAGGTAATTTTTAAAGTGTCGTAAAAAAAAAAGAAATTAATATTTTTACCATCCATTTTTATATTAGTTATTAACTAATTTCTGAAAAGCACAAAAAAAATTAAAAACTAAAAACAGTAAAAAATTTCAAAAAATTATGAGCTGACGAAGTGGGGGGTCTCTAAAAATTTCCACGTGACCATGCCCATGATTGTAACCCTCCTAGTTATCTGAAACCAAAAAAAAAAAAAAGATTATTAATCTAGAATAATGCCGCAATGGTCGGAACTACAGAAAAGTGGGAAACATTTTTTTTTACAAAATGGCGACTGCCTGAAAAAAAAAAATTTTTTATCACTTTTTCTGACTATTTCGAATTTTTTAAAAATAATAAAAATAAAAATTTTGGGATGGGGCTAACCATACACAAGCCTATAAAGAAGCCTCTATAAAAATTTCAAGTAAATCGGTCAAGTAGAACTTGAGAAATCGTGGGCATCGTTCCGAAAAACTCAGTTTTGAGAAAAACGCGTTTAAAGTTTCGCGTAAAGTTTTTTGTTCGATTAGTTCCGGCCGAACCAGTTTGGATGCCGGGTCAGAAAAATACCTATATCTCTGACAATAATTTAAATTTTGAAAAATCCTCTTGTGCACATATTCTTGAATAGTTAAACTTTGAAAATATAAAAAAAAAATCGATTTTTTTTTTTTAATTTCTAGACTAGAATACCACCTTAAGAGCTCTACGTTCAATTTACGATCGTCACAATCATCCTATCAAGGCAAAATTTTAATCCACAAGCATAGTACAAAATGAGAGTATTGCAGCCGCTAATGCATCAATTAAGGAAGACCCAAATCAGTCTCTCACACGTCATTCTCAAGCGTTGAACATCTCTGTGACGTCGTTGTGGTGCGGGCTTGCGAAAATATCTTGGTCAACATCCAACATCCTTACAAGATCAAATTGATGCAAGAACTGAAGCGGCTTGATCACCAAAGTCGTCATATGCTCGTGAATTGGGCTGAGCAGCAACTTGAAAATGATACGAATTTTCATCGAAAAATCATCTCAGCAATGAGGCTCATTTCTGGCTGAATGGCTTCGTCAAAAAGCAAAATATGCATTTTTGGTCACGTAGCAACCCACACGCAAACACGCCATGAGTCACCATTGAATCCCGAAAAAAATAACGATTTGGTGCGGTTTATGCGCTGGCGCCGTCATTGGTTCGTACTTCTTCCGTACTACTTCCGTGATGATCAAAGCCGGCACGTTACTGCGTATGGGAATCAACACTGCGCAATGATAACCGAATATTTTTTACCCGAATTGGATACTATGGACTTGGACAATATGAAAGTAGATATAACCGGCATGAAATAGCATCTTTCAATATTTTTAACATTTTTAACAGGTTAGTCAACCCAACTCTAAAACAAATTTAAACACTTCATTTGCATTTTCAATTTCCCTAAGGAGTGTCTGCAAAATTTTAGCCGTTAAAGAATCTTCCCTTGAAATGTTAAGCATTATTTTACACGGCAGAAGTTTCTTTAATGACGACAGCAAATTTCCCTTACACAGAGTATCAGAACATCAGAGTAGATAACAAAATGCAGAAGCATAACATTTCCGCAATGCGAGACAAAGGATCAATTTTTATGATCTTCATCAGAAGATGAAAATAAAGAAAAACCAAAAAAAACAGAGTGCAAAGTTGATCTGTGCAAATGAAAATTATGCAAATTTGAAAATTTTCTCACGACTCTGCGCCGAAGACGCATTTCCTTACGACCTGTCATGCGTGTATATTAATGCCGCCAAAGCAGCAGCGAATGCAAGATTTTCCCTTTTAATGAGGCAAGCGAATTTCGTATGCAAAAAACCGACAGCAAACAATAAAGAAAATTCAGACGGAAATCCAAGTACAAACAAAATGATGCGTGTGTTTGTGTGCGTTTATTAATGCCATCCGAGCCAGGAGACGATCTGCACGCATTGCGAGACAGCGATGCGCAAAGTTGCCCTCAAAGCGACAGATCGAGAAAAATTTTCTATCAAATTTGCATAATTTTCCCTTTTACATAGGCGACCCTTCGGCCAGCAGTTCGCATGTGTGTGTATGTATGTATGCAGAAGGGTTAATGTGCGAAGTTCATTTGCATATGCGCGCATGAAAATCAATAGGAAAAAAAGTTGCATGTGAATATTAATGAGTTACATTAGCTTCTCGCTCTCGCCACTTTTTCGCCGATGCTCACTCTTTCTCTCTCACTCTCGTTGTGGTATGCCGGCTTTGTCTGCGAATTGGCAAATGCAATGAAAGTAAAAGTGCAAGCGCTTCGCAATGGGAGATGATCGTCCTTGTTATTTTGCCGGTGAAAGCGAGTTTGCTACTCAACGAGTGTGCGCCCAGACGCCGTCGGGGGTTAATTAATATGTCTGGAGAAATGAGGATGCTGTTTTTGTACCTTATATAAGGTAAATGAAATTCGCTCTTTAAGTAAGTACTTACATTTCGCCGTGTGATTTTTGCGCCTGTGTGCTCTCTCGAGAGATAGAGAGTGTATTAACTGCATACCCACTTCCTCGCTGCGCTCTTTGCAATTAAACTACCACTTAACCCTTATGTGATCAATGCGAGCAAGTGTTGCTCTGTGCCAGCATACGATGTGTTACCCCTTCACTTGCGCTCACCCAAAGATGTTCCGATCGGTCGTAGCAGAGTATACAAAAAAAAAATTTGCATAGCAATTTTCTTACCCAGCAGCTGACCCCTAAGGTCGCTGCCTTGCGCGCTGTCATTGTCGTCATCACGCTGCGGTCTTCAACGCCTGATAATATGCAAATTTCCACACTGCAATTTTCTTATGTAAATTAGTTGCGAATGCTCACTACATGTCTTCCGAACAGACAGTCGGAAAACTTTCTCACGCTTTCTCAGCTACACGCCGTCTTCCCGTTCGGGTCGCCGTGGTCTCTTTAATGTTAATTTATGCCATTTATTGCATGTAACGTTGTTTTGGCTTTATTTCGCTGCTGTTCGTGTTTTGATCGGCCGACGATCCAACTGTGCATCAGCTGTGCTGCCAATAAATCTCGATCGATTTTTAATCATTTGTATTGAGCAGCAATTTTTGCGCTGTAGCCTGCAATTGAAAATGGGTTACGCCAGAAATGTAAGCGATTTCGGCTCCTAATGCTCTCCTGGATTTATGTGTTGGTGATTGAAATGCAAATTATTCGGTTTTATTAGATGCAGCATAAAAAGAAACTTTTTTAGCGCACAATTTGTAACGTATTTCCTTACAAAGTTAAGGGGCTCTTAACCTTGAACTCATTTTTTCACTTCTAAAGGTTTGTAACGGTTACTTACGCTGCTGAAAGTAAAGTATGAAAGGAAAATGATCTTGTTCTTTATATTATTATCGAATAAGGGTAAAAATAAAAAAGAGTTAGTGGTTTTAAGCTCACCTTAACAAGGTTACAGTGTCTACCGACAGGTGTTTGGGTGGTCTACCTCACTTTCTCATACGTATGTACGCTCTATGGAAAGCGATTTTGGTGCGAACAGGACTCCAATAACAGATCAGATCACAAAATATCTGCAAATGTATAGAAAAATGTTAACTAAAATAATACTTACATATGAACAGTGGGGTATTCCATACCAAATCGACCTCTTTTGAACCCGACCCCTTTAGATTTTGCTGAAACTTATCCATCCTTTTCTATCCTTTGAAAAACATTTTTGAGAATTTTTTCAAAATTTTTTGTCCAACTTCAAAAATGTTATGAATTTTGCTATTTTTTGCTAAAAAAAACGGCTTTTTTATTTTCAAATAGCCATAAGTTTTGTAGAAATTGACTTTTGGGGACCTTTTTTTAAATTTTTGTTTTTGAATGAACTTTTCGAAAAAATACACGAAAAAAATTTAACACGATCAACTATATAAAATAATCGGTTTTTTTAAGTTAAATCGTAATTTTTTGTTTTTGAAGTTCGCCATTTTTTTTTTTGTCCTTAAAAAAAACTTCAATCAATTTGACAACTATCCCTGCTAATCCCGGAGTGGGCCGATTTTTTTTTTTTTTATTTATTTAAAAAAAAAAATGAAAAACATTTTTTTCCCGTAAACTTTATTTCTATCATATAAAAAAATAAAATTTAACGATTTTATGATTTCACAGAAACAATACAAAAAATTATTTATTAATTTTTTCTGTGGCGTTTAAATATTTTACAAATTTTATGTTCAGTAGAGTTTGAAAATTTTTTAACGCACAAACAACCATTTTTGTTAATAAATGAAAAAGTGATTCCCAGCAACGCTCAGCTCTCATACAAATATGACGCATGAGCCAGTAGTTAGTCAAAGTAATTCCCACCAGTTGTAATACATTTATGCTAACGATATTTCCAGTCCTCGAAACACTTTACAAAAAGCACTGCATAGTCTTTTATCTCATCAATCGACTGAAATGAGTTCCACAGAGCGACAATTACAATTTGGGGAACAAAAATCACACGGAGCCAAATCTGGTCAATTCGCTGGTTGATCGATGATATTCAATGCGTTTTTGGCTTTAATTTCGGTCACAGAGTGACCCGATGCAATTGGTACATAATCATCATGCGAAACCCACAATTCCGGCCGATTTCGACAGACGTTCTTACGCAAACGCCTCACGTCCAAATAGAACTCCTAATTGACTGTCTGTTCATTCCGAAACAAATCCTTGGTGCACCAAACCACGAATATCGAAAAATGCACTGAGGTTTCGAGCGGCTTTGCAGTGGTTTTTTGGTTCCAGCTCATTTTTTCCCTCCATAAACCCTTGTCTCATAGGCAGTTATAATGCTCTACATGAATGTGAGATCGGAATTCGCACGAACAAGAATGTTCAGGGACACCTGTTTACGCTACTATTTTTGGTTTACAGATCGCACTCATATTTGGCATAGTAATTAAGGACAGTCCTTCAAACTTTTTGAAATATCATTTACCCGGAGAATTTAATTACAATTTCTAGGTGCTTTTTTGTCACAATGTATATGTGTGGGTTTACATCTCTTCTAGTTAACTATAGATAGATAGATAGCACTACAAATTTTATAGCCTCCGACTGGGTGTTACGTAGCGAGTGATAGTGAACACAAACATGAGAATCGAACATAGAACCTACGTACTAGTAGGGATCTTTTTTGTAGTTTTTGTAACGACAGAAAACATTCCTCAAATAATTTTTAGGACAGCTACCGTGTCAACAGTCCGTGGTCGAATAAAATCGTCTTCTCTCCACTTATACATATGTATATACTCAGTACTTACCTACCTATACCTATACTTCACAAGAGCTGCAAGAAAAAATCACACCGATTCAGAGGATTATCAAGCGCATATTTTAATTTTTTTTTTGTAATCCTCCATCTATCCGCACTTACTAAAAATTTTATACCTTACAACCTATTTTTTGGATTTAGAATCTTCCGCCCCTTCATCAATGCATGTATAAGTAGGTCATATCGAAAAGAGCGCTTGGAGTATGAAAGAAAAAAACTCGCAGTAAACGAAAAAGTACCGAATGTGCACCCGACAAAATAAATTAAAGCGTATTGCCACGCTCCTGATGGCCCTAGGCGAGTAATTGATGCTGATAATGGCACCACGGAGAATCTGCTAGGTTATATGGCGCTTGGGTGGTAAAGTTCAGGTTGGTTGTCATCAACATCGCCTAACGGTAGACCCAAGAGATGTGCCGTTTCGACGGCGATCGTGGGGAGAGTTAATGATTAAGGCTTGGTTAGAGTTATATGGGTATTGCACACTGGATATATATTTGGTATTTTGGGGGTCGATTCTGGTTAAGTTGAAGGTATAACATACAGTCACCTTAAATTTTCGGGACAACTCGAGAACTTCATTTGCAATGGGTGGTGGCTTGACTCCAAATACGCCATTAACTGGGAAGGAGTCGGTGGAGGGCTCCACTGTGAATGACGGTCAGGACGAGTCTAAAATTTGTTGCGTCTGAGGTCTAATCAACGACGTTAACGCCATCAATTATGATATGAAGATCCAGTCTGTACTCCTTTGTCCGCTTAGTGAAAATGGCCGCTGTTGATTTTGTGAGGAAGAGTGCGAAGCTCCTTGCAGTGAAAAAACTAGAAAGATAGGAGAGGTAGTTATTTACTTTGGAACATATGCCAATGATTTCACTACTCGTACAATCATCTGCATATGAGGAGATGGAAATCTCTGCTGATAGTTGAGGGAGTTTCGAAATATAGAAATTAAACAGTAGCGGGTATAGGGCACCATCCTACGAAACGTCCTCTTTAGTTCTTCGTAATTTACAAGAAATATCAATTTTATTTGTTTATTCATTAAAGGAAATACAATTATGAATAATTATATTAGCTATAAAATATAACAGCACTAGCGACAGAGGCTTCGGCTGAAATATGAAATTAGTGTGAAATGACTAGGAAAGAATCTAAAATATTATTGATTAATATACTTGTATTTTTTTATAAAAATGTATGGGACTGCAAGCCAGTTTCTTAAGATGGTTTTATAGCATGATTGTAAGACCCGCTGTCACTTATGGAGCAGCTGCTTGGACATCTAAGGCAACACAGTCTTCGGTGGGCCTTCAACTATCGAAGCTGCAAAAGCTCGCCTGTGTCTGCGTTTAAGGGGAAATGCGCACTTGCCCAACCGCAGCACTTGAAGTCGTGATAGAGCTTACATCGCTGATCAAACTCTCGGCAGTAAGGCGGAGTGAAACGAATCCACGCTCGACCTACTACTGAGGGGCAGCACTATCCAGTGGTACACTGATGGCTCGAAAACTCCGGAAGGCATTGGAGCAGACATTGCGGAACTGTATGCCAAACTATTCATACCAGTGAGACTTTTTTCCAGCATCTTTCAAGCAGAAGTCTTTGCTATAAGATAGTGTGCAGAAATCAATCTCCACCACCACTATCGCAACCAGCGTATTGCTATACTTAGCGATAGTCAAGCGGCACTTAAGGTGATCTCAACGTATGAGATTAAATCGCTTTTAGTGGAGGTGTGTATGGGAAAGCTTATCAGTGTGCAACCGGGTATACCTAATCTGGATGGTGGGAATAAAGAGGTAGACGGCAATGAGCTGGCCGATGAACTAGTCCACTCTGCGGCAGCGTCCAGGACAATGGGGCCAGAACCATGCATTGCAGTGAGGTCTCACACTATAAAGAAGCTGCTTCACACGGAGGAGAGAGTGAGGAGGAAACAGCATTGGCAGCAGGCAACAGGAATACCAAGCTATTTCTGGGAGGGTATAAAATTGTAAGGTTTAAGGAAATGATCAACCTTCCCCGAGACAAATTCCGTATCCTCGACGAGCTCTATGCATGGTATTGCGGGCTCCGGAAGCATTTGTCCAACGGGGCATAGTTTCTTGCCTAATTAGCAGAAGCAGGCTCAAGGCCTTAGGTTCCATCTACGTGGACAGCGATCTCGTCACCTCAGTCGTGCCCAGCAGACCCCTAGAACTATTCAGGATCCTGGATCTTTGTGACAATATGTGATATAGGAGAGGGCACAATTGGTCATAAGTCGGAGTGCACAGTCTTATATGTATCTACATATGTATCCAACGAACAAAAACAAACAGCGGACTTCTAATTTAGGATCTGAAAGCAACCGAGCGCTGAACATGCAATATTTGTATGTACATATATATGTATTTATTTCTGATTTTTATCAACTCACATCTCTGGTTTGTGCTAATGTTTATGCGATTTCCAGCACAAAGCGTTTGGCATGTCTATGTTCTCATCTCAAATTTCCAACAAAAACCACGCGAGTATTTGGTAAATAATTTCAGTTTTTTGGCACTTTTTTATTGACACGGATTTTTATTGTCGAGTATTGTACGCAAAACAGCTCGAATTTCCCCCCGCAACAATGCATTCTATTTAGACTACAAAACAAATGATTCACAACCAATTCGAAGCGAATGAAATCGAAACCCTCGAGGGCAAACGCGACGCGTACGCACGTTGAACTCGCGCCAATGTCGCCAAACAGCGATCCAACAAGACGGTGGTACTATAATATGCATGTTCGTAAGCGAACATAAGCGCATGCGCAGACCTGGGAATAAGCCACATGCGGCACAACAGGACGAACGCAACGAAAACGCATCAATGTCTTTTTTACGATTTTGTCTATTTTCCAAACGAGACTTTTTAATGTGATTCCGCCTCATTTCCTACCCTCTACGCGCGGTCGTGGTACATATATGTACATACATATGTACATATGTATGTTCGGTGAGTTCGATGATCATTTGTATGCGTCTGCATTTCCATTGCATTCTCGTTTTCCTTTTGTGCATTGTGTTGTCACTTCGTGTCGCCTACTCCTTTAACAATTTTCTTGTTTTACCACTTATTTGGTTCTTGTTTTTGTTGTCGTTTATGTTTTTGTTATTAGCTGAAAATGTAAAATCTGATTGCCATTTGAGGTTCTTGGCATTCTCAAACAAATTTTGTGCCTTTTGTTGCTTTTATTCTTGTCATGACAACATTGTATACGTACCTCTCCCTGTTGGCTTGTCCATTTTCTTGAACGTGTTGTTGTACAACTTGTTGTTGGTTTCTGTTCATTCTGCATTGAATAGCAATCGGGAATGCTAATTAAATGCCTGCTGTGTGTGTGGCTATAATTCCTTTGTCATATTGACTTGTTGTAGTTGTTTTATTTCTTCTCGCTTGGATTTCGATTCTTTCAAAAATTATGCGACTTGTGACCCGCACTTGACCTCTTACGATTGAATGCAATCCTCACAAATGCATTCAAGTCTTTTGTCGATGCTGGAAATTAGCAGCAAAGAGGGGGGTTGTCTTTATGTTTAAATGTTGGCCTTTGTGTACATACATATATGTATATACGAGATTTATAGATACGAATATACATATGTAGGGGTGAATGCATAGGTGAGTTTAAAATGTGGCAGAATAAATTATTTATGATAAATGTTCGATCGGCTTTCTTATGTAATCGGCTGATTAAAGAAGATATCGACAAGATTGGTAATCATTTTCGAAGCTATGATATGAAAGCAATACATATAAACACATATAGTATATAGATACTTATATCTTAATTCAGATTCAGCTCTTTTCTAATTTGTATAGACGTTACTTTAAACGAACGTCCTACAACCTTCAAAACGACTCCAAACGGCTTAAAGCTTAGCTATAAATACAATCTTCTTCTTCTCCTATATGGAAGTAGATACTGCTGACGCGAGTATAGCCGTGTTTATAACAGCGCAAGAGTCGTTCTTCCTTTTCCCAAACGACGAGAGGCCAATTGGAGATCCCAACTATAGCCAGGTCCTTCTCCACCTGGTCTTTCCAACAGAGTTTTTGGATACTCGAATAACCTCAAAGCTGGTGTGTTTTCATCCATTCCGGCGACATGACCTACCCAGCATAGTCGCTGTCTCTTAAATCGCTGAACTATTTCATTGTCGTCTTATATCTCGTACATCTCTTCGTTCCATCGGTATTCGCCGTTGCCAATATGCAAAGGAGCATAAATCTTCCACAGAACCTTTCTCTATAAAACTCGTAACGCCGACTCATCGTTCATGCCTCCACACCATATATCAAGACGGGAATAACGAGTGACTTATAGAGTTTTGTGTTTGTTCGTCGAGAGAGGACTTTACTTCTCAATTACCTACTCAGTTCGAAGTAACATCTGTTATCAAGAGTTCTTCTGCACTGGATTTCGAGGCTAACGTTGTTGTTGGTGTTAATGCTGGTTATAAGACAAACGAAACTATGTACGACTTCGAAGTTTAGACTGCCAACAGTGACGTGGGAGCCAAGTGGCGAATGCGACGACTTTTGCTTTTGATGACAGGAGATATTTCGCCTTGCCCGCGCTCACTATCAGACCCATTTGCTTCGCTTCTTTGTCCAACCTGGGGAAAGTAGAACTAACGGCGCGGTTGTTATGGCCAATGATATCGATGTCATCGGCGTACGAGAGCAGTTGTACATTCTTAGAGAAGATTAAACCTTCCATATTCATCTCTGCAGCTCGAATTATTTTCTTCAGCAGCAAATTGAAGAAGTCGCACTATAGGGAGTCGCCTTGTCTGAAATCTCGTTTGGTATCGAACGGCCGGAAGAGGTCCATGTCGATCCTAACGGAAGAGGTCATGTGTGTCTATCTTCTTGTCACTGGTCTCTTCCAAAATTTGACGCATGATGAATATCTGGTCGGTTGTTGATTTGCCAGGTCTAAAGCCACACTTATAAGGTCCAATCAGTTTGTTGACGGTGGGCTTTAATCTTTCACACAGTACGCTCGATAAAATCTTATATGAGATTTGAAGAGGCTTATCCCACGTTAGTTGGCTCACATTGTGGAGTTTCCAATTTTTTTGTAGATTGGACAGAACACACTTAAATTTCAATCTTCGGGCGTGCTTTCGTCCAACCATATTCTACGAAGAAGCTGATGCATGCTCCTTATCACTTCTTGCCGTCATATTTGAATAGCTCGGCTGGCAATCCATACTTCATATATGTATTTATAAGCGACTGGTAATCCATACTTCATAGTTTTGAGAATCACATAGGAACAGCAGCGGTCCAAGTGGGATCCAGTGTTACTTATGGTTTGAGAACTCATCACATGGCCTAACAAAGCCTAAAGTTTCATTTACGCCTGAAAATTCTGCTACCAACGGTGAGTTTTTCCTCATTCGCAAAGCATGCAGAACCATAAGCTGCCCCTCCTATTCCAAGGAGCTACGCGTTCCGTTCCATTAGACTGATTTGCAATCAAGAGGTAAATTCGTCTGTATTGAACAACACGTTCCCAGTACCGCACTGCCTTGGCAAGTAACTATGGCCTTAACGCGCTATGGCGCTCTGGTACGGGTGGAAAGGACCCTAAAACCGGTCAAAAAGAGAGAAGATATCGATTCCCCTCAAACAGAAGCACAAAAATATGCACCTATTAAGAAACGAGGACGAGAGGAAGCGACGCAAAGCGCACTCGCATCCGCATCCGCAATTAGCTTCACCAAGGACAGGTACAGTACAAGCGGCGGTTGGTACACAGGCTGATAGCGTAGACCGTAACTCTGATACCAACAAAAGCAACCGACTGGCTGTACCATTCCAAAAATACCTAGCTGAGGTCATGAAGACCGATGAGCTCACCAGCCTATAGGAGCTGCTCAAAGGTTGGAAGCATTTTCTTTCCTTCTCGGTTGTTTTCTTCAGGTCAGTTCTACTGCTAACAGATAGCAGAAACGACGAACTGTCCCATGGCTGGCGGAGACTGCTCTGAAGCTTAATTTCTTGAGTTTCTATGGCAGCTGTTCCGGATAATAGTATGATATCGGCAGTTGCGCATAATGAGCAGCTTCTTGGAGATAAACGAAGTTGTGCCAAATATCAGATCGATATCTCAAAAGCTGAGAGACTATTTTGCGTATATAGAGACAATCCTATTGTAAAGTTGAACGATATTCGCGATTCCTACAAATCAGCAGCTTCTTGGTGAAAAAATTTCAGGTCGATATCTCAAAAACTGACTCACGAGTCGTGCAGATACCGACATATAGACATACAGGCATGGCTAGATATGGACGGTTGTTCTCGTTTATTACATTCGAGCGATTTTTGTATCTTCATGGAATTCTACATATGTATATATATGGAAATTAATGTAAGCATGTATGCATGTGCGTTCCACGAACGCCCAATTGTCACAATGCAACTGTTGCACATGTCGTCCTCCGTCAATGCAACCTTGACTTCCACGCTCAAAACGAGGGCATAGATAAACTACTCTATTTCTATGTTGCATAATCTTCACTTCCTCTGCTGCACGACAGGAAAACTGCAGCACCCTCCCTATTGGCTGACGCAAGCAAATATTTATAAATAAATATATATGTATATGTATGTATGTATGTATGTCTATGTGTGTATACCAGCGCTTGCAAGTGGATCTGCGTTACACATTTGCTGCTAATCAGGACGAAATTCGCTGCAATAGCTCCAAATAATGTGCACGTGTGCATATATGCTTATAAATACATACATGTGTACATACACATGTATGTATGCATTTCTGTTATGTTTGATCTTTCCATTAGCATAAAATTTCACTAACAAACCTCGAGGAAGTTCACGGAAAACTTCAAAATTCGTAAACGTTTGCAGATGTTAGTCACAAATGTAGTCTCACATGTACATTAGGGTGGTCCAAAAAAAATCAGAAGATTTGTTTTTCGCTTCATACTCTGAAAAATAAATTCTTAGACACCTCTAAAAAGTAACGGGTGATCCAAGTAGAGGTACAGTTTTCAAGAGCCTTTTTCTCACAGACCAAGTCCAGCACGCAGTGAAGAGAATATAGCAACTATAGCTGCGAGTATACACGAGGGCCGTGGAGAGTCGATTCAGCGCCGTTCACAGCAACTCGGACTAAAGTATTGAGGGATTTTGTGTCGACAAGAACTGAAGCCGCTCGACTTTCCAAAGCGACATCGCTTCGCTCTATGGGCCCCAGAAAGATCAAAAAAGATCCGATATTTTCGAGCCAAATTTTGTTCAGTGATGAGAACCATTTCTGGCTCAATGGGTATGTAAACAAGCGAAATTACAACATTTGTGACCAAGAGCAACCTGAAGACATTCAACAGCTGCGATTTCATCCAGACAAAAAAACGGTTGGGTATGGTTTGTGGGCCGGTGGCGACCGTTATCGCGTACTGGTAACCGATTAGCTGATGCCGAAACTGATGCTCGTGATCTCGGCGACATTTGATTACAACAAGATGGCGCCACTTCCCTCATATCGCATCAATCAATGGATTTCTTGAGAGCACACTTCGGTGAGTAGATAATTTCACGTTTTGGCACGGACAATTGGCCACGAAGATCATGTGATATCGCACCGTTAGACTTCTTCTTGTGGGGAAATGTAAAGTTTAAAGTCTATGCGGACAATAACGCATGGATTCAGGTCTTGGAGCAAAATATCACGCGTTTCTTTCGTCAGTTACCAGTCAAAATGCACGAACGAGTCACCGAAAATTGAACTCAACGAATGGACCATCTGAGAGATAGCCGCGGCCAACATTTGAAAGAGATAATCTTCAAAAAGTAAATGCCAAAGAATGTTCTTTCGAACGATAATAAAAATTTCCCGTTAAATTTGAAGTTTCTGTGTGTTTTCTTTAAAAAATAGGAAACCTCGATATGGATCCCCCTTTAGAAAACTGTAAGGCAAGAGACATTCCCGTTGCAACTAAGAGCTCATACTTGGCGAGACTTTTTTAGAGATGTCTAAGAATCTATTTTTCAAAGTACCAAGTGAAAACAAAATATTCCTTTTTGAGACCCACCCTAATGTAATGATATTTGTATACATATAAATAACCAAATAGGACATTCACACTGCAGCGCCGTATTCCCAGCGTTTCTCCCCTGTTATTTCATCCTGACAGCCGCGCGTCGAAACGCCAAGCAACAGGCGGCCACCATTTGACTTTACGATTTTCTCAAAAATCATTAGCCTGCTCCCCACGGTCCCTCCTCCCACGTTGGGTACTGTGTACGTGTGCAGCTAGGGGTACAAATAACTATGCAGACATACATACGTACATATGTATGTATGTATACGCGATATTTGTATAGGCGCGAACGCGGACACGGCATAGTTTTGCGCTCCTGCACGCTCCGCTCCGCGCCATGTTTGTGTTTACATTATCACATAGATATGCGCGATTGTTGACTATTTTAAGTAATTTGTATGCATTTTTGATTTTTTTTTTCCGTGTGCGTGTATCTTTCCCGAATTTCTACTTGATACAGCAATTTGTGCGCTTTGCGCTCTTCTCCGTCGTCTCTGTGCATTTTGCTTTGCATTTATTTTTGTGCGTGCCGCATTGTTGCACATGCAATGTGGCAATGTGACCATGAATTTTCGGCTACACTGCGTTGCGTTCTCACACAGGCGACGGCGGCGGCGGCGACGGGTTAATGACCCACACGCAGAAATGCATTTCCACGCCGAAAAGAGTGGCAAAACGAAATTATTTGGAGAAAAGCATATTTTGGAGAATCTGTACAGGAAACTCGATTGGCGAGTTGATTGAAGCGTAAAATGCTTCTACAAACACACACATATACATACATATAGTCGCAACGCACGAGTATGTGTGGGTTGGGGAATTCATGTTTTCGAAGCAGCAAGTAAAAAGTGCGTGAAGATGCGCCCCCATGCGCGATTTGACGAAACCAATATTTTCTTATGAATTTTTAGATAATTATGTGTGGAGCTCGAATTCGATTGGATTTAGCAAAAATATATGTGACCTGGTCTACGAAAAGGGGGCTTAGGTGTCAAAAACTCAATTTTTTTAATTTTTTTTTTTCAATTTTTTTTATTTTTATTTTATTTTATTTTTTTTTTTTTTTTTTTTTGTTTTTGACGCCTAAGCTCCCTTTTCGTAGACCAGGTCACATATACATATGTTTATACATACATAAACATTATCTTTAGATTTTATAACTTTCGCTTCAAGACTTCATTAGCCATAGTTAGAATGATCCGATTTATTTTATTCGATAATTTTTTATCATTTGAACGGTGATTTCAAAATTCCACTCTCATCGGAACCCTCGTTCCAGGTTATGCCTCCTTAGAGTTACCTGTGCGTTTATAACGGTGTCGCACGAAGCGACTGCTATCATGTCTAGTCTTATGCCACCGTATATAATGGCCTTTGAGTTAAGTAGGGTCTATGAACAGGCGCCTATCGACCGACTAGCGCAAAAAGGAGAGAAAGACAAGTCTCGATGAGTAGCAAAAGCAATGGAAAGCGGACATATAGAATAATTAAGAATCTACTGGCCTGAATTGACAGACAACACGGTGAGACTAACTTCTATTTAACGCAGTTCTTATCGAGGCGCATCTTCTTCTCCTGCTCGAGATAAACACCTTAGAAGAATTAACAAACGAAAGGATGACGTCCGACAACATAAGAGTGAGCAGAAATAGCGCTCCAAGAACTAAGAATAAAATAAAGGCAGCGGAGAAGCTTAAGACCACATAAATAACCCTGGAGGAGGGTGTGAAAAGGCATTTATCGCCCAGCTTAGTCCTGCGAAGTAGCGTTTAACAGCGGTTCAAATACAAGCTACAGCAGCCGGAGCTAAGGGTTTAGTACGTAGACCTACTGTTCCACAAGTCCACCATAGTTATTTAATAATGACGTGATCCCAAAAGAGGTGTACTCTAGCGCACAATATGAACCTTGGCAGTACCTTTGGAAGATCCCCCCCTCGAATACAAAAAACTAAAAAAGCCTTTTTCGACAGAAAAAAAACCGCTTTCGTCTAAATTTAGTATCCCTGCGAAACTTAGACGTTATGCAGTGTGAAGTTGAGTACAATCTTCAGCGCCGTCAAAATCGGAAAGGAGATCTCCGAGCCGTTCGGTAGCAGACGAGTTTTTAGACGCGGTCTTACCCTCTCGTGCTTCTTTCCCAAGATAATGCTAAAAACAGTGATCCAAGATCTGAACCGCAAGGAGACTCTCTGATCTAAAAGTATAATGCTACTGGAATCCGCAGATTATATTAATATCGTATCATTAAAAACAGAGTCTTCAATGCAGGCGTTTTCAGAATAACCCTTGCCAACATTTCTTACTTTGGAGTCTGTAGGCAATTAAGAAGCAGATTTCTGTCCCGAGGAACAAAAATTATAATTATATAATTATAATCTACAAATCTCTCACTATTTCCGTCCTATTATACAACGCAGAAACATAAAAGATGACAAACCGAGATGAGGAAGGAAATTCGAAAGAACTATCCTTAGCGAGACATTTGGAACCGTACGCATGAGCAATGAATATCGAAGAAGAAGGAACGACGAACTCTATGGGTTCTACGGCGACATAGATATAGACAAAAACACCCAACGAATGTCCTGGTTAGGCCATGTTGTCAGTATGGAAGATGATGCTCCAGCAAAAACTGCATCGATTCGAGGCAGATGGTTGGACAACGGAAGAAAGTGCGCTCACGCATCCAATGGAAGAACCAAGTGCATAGAGACCTGTCTGCAAAGGATAGAAACAACTCGCTAAGTTTTCTGTTCGCGGCACCGACCGAGCCACGGTTGTAGTGCCGAGAAAGAAGAGTTGAGTTCGAATTAAGAGTTTGGCCGTAGGAGAATAACTCACATTGGATGATTCTCAGCCAATCCCACCAAATACATAGCAAAACCTTCTTGACCAACAATTCTGGCTTGACGACTGTTTGCATCGGTAACCGCGATTTGACCACGGCCGTAACGCTTCAGAAATGGATTGATTCAAAGATGGATATTCGTTCCATGAGGTTTCATCAATACATCGATCTTCTCTTTTGTATCCAACTTTATTTAAATTGTTACAAAGAGTAGATCTCTTTTGAAATATAAGTTTGGCAGGATATCAGTCTACTTGGTTCAGTTTTCCCAGTAGCGAAACGTCAAGCTAATACGTTCTAGTCAGCTGTCAAAGCTGGTTGAAGATGCACGCTCCTTACTACCTGTAACATAAGTGTTTTACGGAGCTTTCTATCTTGACACTGTTTTCGAGGTTAATACTGGTTCCAAGAGAAAGAAATTTTAGACTAGTTCTGACGAATTATTTCTTTTGAGTATGTGTCTTAAAGATGTTTACAGTGCCCGGTCAAATATAAATATGAGTCTGTTCCAGTTACGTAGACACGACTGTCGAGGTAATGATTCTATGGAATACAAAAAACGAAGCAAAAAAATCGTTTTTTTGTTTTATACTTCCAAAGTTTAACTATTCAAGAACATGTTTACATGAGAATTGTTTCAAAATTCAAGTTATTTTCGGAGATATAGGCATTTTGTTGACCAGACACAGAATGGTTCAGCTTTACCCGAAACTTTGAACGCGCTTTTCCTGAAACTATCTTTTTCAAAACGATACTCACGATTTCTCAGATTCGACTGGACCGATTTTCCTGCAATTTCTAGAGATTCTTCTTTAAACACTTGACTTGGAACAATCCATAAATATCTCAAGACTATCTTTTTCAAAACGAAACCCATGACTTCTCAGATTCGACTGGACCGATTTTCCTGCAATTTCTAGAGATTCTTCTTTAAAGACTTGACTTGGAACAATCCATAAATATCTCAAGACTATCTTTTTCAAAACGAAACCTATTACTCTTAACCTATTTACATGAAATTTTTAGATAATCTTCTTTGAAGACTTGGATGGAACTATCCACAAATATGCGAACTGCCTTTTTCAAAACGAAACCCACGATTTCTCAGGTTCTGCTGGACCGATTTACGTGAAAATTTTAGATTTTTTTTTTTTTTTTTTTTTTTTTTAAATTGGCTTGAAAATATCTATTGGCAATCACTTTCACGTTCTTGATACATAAACGTACATATATTTCGAGTTACAATAACTTTTGACTTAAGAGATCCAACCAATTTCTAATTAATGAGCTGCAATTTATTTCGATTTCTTTTTTTTCTGTCTATTAAAACATTTCGATAATACATTTTATTCAAACCGAAGCTGTACACGACAATACGCGGCAATTAAGTATCGAACAATTGTCAACCCCTAATGACATTTACTCAATTGTCAAAAGTGTCAAATTAATCAGTCAAAATAGAAACAAGAAAAAAAAATAAGATTGAGCACAGAAATAGCAAAAAAAAACTGTAGCTGTGTAGTAAGTAACGAAGAAAGAAATACACACACTTCGACTGCCTACAGGCGAGTTTCACTGTATTCAAACCTCAAGTTTTACCATTCTTCGCTCACACACACTAACCACTTGTCAAAACAAATGATGCTGTCAAAATGACAATTGTCGTTTCGTGGCGAGCAGAAAATCGTCGCAACTCCCTACTTCGTATGCGCACATACCAAGATACAATTGGCTTACCGTCAATGCAAACAGCTTCCACCACGTCTCGGAAGCAAGTAGCAAACAAGTTGAGCAAACAAGAGCCGAATGAACAAAGCTTCTTTGATGCACTTGAGAAAATAGTGGAAAACAGTAGAAAAAGTATATACATATGTAAGTAGATATACATATATACAAATGTACATACATACATATGTGTGCAGTTTGTACTCATATACTTGCATATGAAAGATTACCAAGCAGATGCAAGCTAAAACAGTAAATATATATGTACATATGTATATCCAGTTCTATGTTTAAATACAAAAATAATATTTGTATACCCTTTACGGAATAATATTAAGTTAAGATAACGCCAGAAACTCTATAAAGACCAGTCGATATAGCCGTGTCCCTCTGTCCTTCTATATATAGACGAATTTATTCCTCAGTTTTGGAGATATCGTTCTGAAATTTTACACACGTCCTCTCTTCCATAAGGGCCTGCTCATCTGTAGGAACCGCTGTTATCGAACCAAGATAACATATAGCTGCCATACAAACCGATCGATAAAAACTAAGTCTTCTCAAGGAAAACTTTTTTCTTTGACGAAGTATCTGCACGAAATTTCACGTAAAAGACTCTCCAAGGCAATGCTACAATATTTGAACAAATCATTTGAATCGGACCACTATAGCATATAGCTGTCATACAAACTGGGCGATAAAAATTAAGTCTTCGTAAGGAAACCTTTTTTCTTGGACGAAATATCTGCACGAAAAGAGTGGTGCACTAAAGTCCACTCCAACCATGGACGTAGACATCGTGGGAAAGGATATGACCGCAAAACTTGCTATCAGACTTAGAGAGTCTGGGTTTCTAAAAGAAAACGTGTCTGAACACACGGAAAACCATACACACTTTGACTTCATACCGGATCACTTAGATCATGGAATCGCCAAACTGAGCTCTGGTCGCTCCTTCTCTGTCCATATATCGACGTGGCAGTTGTGGATGGGGAGAAGCTGTTGAAGGAGAGGGGCAGTGGGCTTCTTGACGGATGAGTCAAAGCTTGGATGAAGTTTGGTACCCTCTCCACCACTGTCACTTACTGTCAGAAGCTCTCTATCAACTGCAACTTCAGACTTCCGGACTATTGCAGTGCCTTCCAAGCCGAGGTTGCAGCCAATAAGGTAGCAGTAGACTTACTGTTTCGGAGTGCAGCCTCCTTCAGAGAAGTGACATTCCACTCAGAAGGCTGAGCGGCGATACTAGCCTTGAACTCATTAACAGTGCATTCAAGTTCGGTCAAGGAGTGCCTAACCTCGCTATCATTAGCATCGAGTGTTTTTGTGATAAGATTGGTATGGCTGCCAGGCCACAGCGGAATAGCAGGAAGTTATAAAGCTGATAAGCCAGCAAGCAACCTAAAACGATATCGGTAGAATACGAGCGGGTCGGTGCTCTCTTTTTCTCTTGTGTTTTTCTAAAAGATGGCTGAGCTTCGCGGAAACTTGGCCAGCATCGGTACATTCACTATCGCAAAAGCCTTTTGGCTCAAGATCGATCGCAAGAGATCTAGTGATCTCTTTGCCCTCAGTACGGCTAGCCCCTCCCTACTTGTGAGGCTTTTAAAAGGCCATTGCCCTATTGGCGTCCGCGCTGTAAGGTTGGGAATCTTACCAGACGCCATCTGCAGAAGCTGTGTGGAAGAAGATGATATGGAAAAAACTCAGTACTACCTTTTTGACTGTCCCGCGTTCGCGAGGTCAAGACTCAAACACTAGGGAACGCATACCTTCAGGGATCCCACCGAACTGACGGGAATGAAAATTTGCATTGGCTACTAAGCGTTTTGCTAACTTATAAGTTCAAAGACAAGAGTTCTTCTTTTCTATGACTTTACCAAGGACTGCATACACTGGTACACGTGCGTTCTTTTGATCAGCCATCTAACCTTACCTAACCATAAACTTGTTTTTTTGGACATGCCTGATCGTGCGAGTTCCGATTCCAAATTCATTGAGAGCATTATAACTACCGCTGAAACATATTTTTACGAATTTGACATGCAAAAAAATCAAAAATCATCGAAATGGAGGGAAGAAACGAGCCGAAACTGAAAAACCCACGCCAAAGTCGCTCGAAAATTAAAGTGAGGCTCATTGGTTTTTACGATATTTGTGGTTTGGTACATCATGAATTTCTTCCGGAGAGATAGACGGTCAATAAAAAGTTTTATTTGTTCATAGTGAGGCATTTACGTGAGAACATGCGTCGAAAACGGCCGGAACTTCGGAAGAACAATTCATGGATCTTGCTGGATAATGCACTATCGCATGGAGCTCCGATTAGGACTGATTTTAAAACCGAACCGCAATAATGCCATCGATCATCACATCAACATGGAACACGTTTTCAGTTGATCGAAGAGGTAAACAAAATTCGTTAGAGGAGCTGAAGGCCATTCCAAAAAATGCTTATGAAAAGGGTTTCGAGGACTGGAAAACCCATTGGCAAAAGTGCATTGCATTTAGTGGGGATTACTATTAAAGGTACAAAATAAATATTGGTGAATAATTAAATATACATATATAAATATGATATATACCTATGACAGCAATCACACTTCCTTAATTCGTTACAATTCACCCAAGTGCTCCCACACTCTCCGGCGCATCAGGTAAAATATTGCCAAATCTTTAATATAATATAGACATATGTTTAGGCGTTTGTACATATGTATGTATGTGAATATGAATGTACATATATATGTATTCACATATGTATCTTGTCATATCTGTATAAAAAAAAGAAAGGAAGCGCAGCTGTAAACAGAATGACGGCACAAAAAATCATGGGAAAATATCTCAAGGAAATGTGTTTCTAATAGCCAAAAAACTGTTGCATGCAACAATCACAAAAATGTGCTGAGTTGTTGTTGTTTTCTAGCAATTTTAGTATCTCCAAATTATAAATTTATATCCTCGATTAAAAAAATAAAATTAAATTAAACTGGTTTTAATTTTTTTGTACCAACATAACATATGCGCAATCTTAGCACTTATAGAAATATATAAATATGTACATAAGGATATACATATATAATTTTATATTATTGATATTTCCCTTTATCATGATTTCCAATTTCCCTTTTATAAAATTACATGCTTATAATGCTTATTATTGCACGGCAGCTATCAATAATTAAATTTATACATAGAATTCCACACACACTCACTCATACTCATGTAAGCACCTGCATTTGTTGCATGCAACACGAAAACACAGCGTAAGGTCCTGCCTTGCGACCTGCCGTATTCCCCTCACTTGTCGTTGCATTCACTATTCACTGTTGCATTGCCGTTTGTGGCATGCTGTAGGTGTTGCAACATTGCCATTAAGTTTGGGTTATTGAACTGTTGATCTTTGATTTTTTACCTTTTGTTAGTTTTCCCTTCCTTTCACTGTTTACCTCGTTACGTTGCTGCGCTTCGTTCGTTTGTTTGCTGCATTGTTTTTGGTTGCATTATTCCCAGCAATTTTCCCATCGATGTCGGACTTTTTATTTGCAGGTGTTTCTTTGCGTCACAGTGAAATCTTTTATTGGCAGCGGAGTTACGAATGTTGGTGAGTAGTGGGAAAAGGCAATTTATAGTCTTGCAAGTCCTGTTTGCCTACACAAATGGAGTTGCTTTTGTGACTTTTGTGGTTGCCTCGACACAAAGATCATTAGGTAAGCCTTAAGGAGATTAAATAAGATTTAGGTTTTGTGGATTTTGAAGGTTGTTAATGGGTTAAGTTGTAGTTAAGACGCTATAAATAATCGACAACATTCAATTACGGTTTATGCAAGCCCAGATTTTGTAAGATGAAGAAATAGAGATATATAAATATTTATAACAAATTCGAAGGATTGTTTTATATTTTATTTATTTATTTATTTTTTTTTTTTGTTTGGGTGATACTAAAGTAAGTTAAAAAATTTATAATTTTTTGTTTAATTTAAGTTTAAGCTTCGTCCATGTATGTGTGTATATTATATTATATAGTAAGTATATAGTAAGAGTTCATAGTAATTATTTATAGGTTAAGTAAGGTTAGACTGGTACGCCATTGAGCCACGCTTAGACCAATTTTGCTTCTTCGCGATATTAAAGGGATGATGCCTGCGCCGGACGCGAGTTTCAACAGACTCTGTGGCCTCACTATAGATACCTCCTTCAGTGTATCATACCTTGGGAACTCCAGATGCTTACAGCGTAGTCTTGCCAACTGACAACTGCACAATATATGTATGCTCCATTGTTTCCCTGGTGCTTTGCTCTAGGCATTTCCTGCAGTTTTCTCGATCTGTCAGTCCCATACTGCGGGCTTGTGTCGCCACCAGAGAGTGACCAGTTGCACAATATGCTTGGCGATTATAGGGTTACCTTGAACAATAATACATTCCAAATGTAAAAAAAAAAGTTTCCCATACAAGAACTTCATTTTGGTCAATCAATTTGTATGACAACTACATAAAGGGTGATTTTTTTGAGGTTAGGATTTTCATGCAGTAGTATTTGACAGATCACGTGGGATGTCAGACATGGTGTCAAAGAGAAAGATGCTCAGTATGCTTTGACATTTCATCATGAATAGACTTACTAACGAGCAACGCTTGCAAATCATTGAATTTTATTACCAAAATCAGTGTTCGGTTCGAAATGTGTTTCGCGTCCGTGTCCGATGAGCGATGAGGCTCATTTCTGGTTGAATGGCTACGTAAATAAGCAAAATTGCCGCATTTGGGGTGAAGAGCAACCAGAAGCCGTTCAAGAACTGCCCATGCATCCCGAAAAATGCACTGTTTGGTGTGGTTTGTACGCTGGTGGAATCATTGGACCGTATTTTTTCAAAGATGCTGTTGGACGCAACGTTACGGTGAATGGCGATCGCTATCGTTCGATGCTAACAAACTTTTTGTTGCCAAAAATGGAAGAACTGAACTTGGTTGACATGTGGTTTCAACAAGATGGCGCTACATGCCACACAGCTCGCGATTCTATGGCCATTTTGAGGGAAAACTTCGGACAACAATTCATCTCAAGAAATGGACCCGTAAGTTGGCCACCAAGATCATGCGATTTAACGCCTTTAGACTATTTTTTGTGGGGCTACGTCAAGTCTAAAGTCTACAGAAATAAGCCAGCAACTATTCCAGCTTTGGAAGACAACATTTCCGAAGAAATTCGGGCTATTCCGGCCGAAATGCTCGAAAAAGTTGCCCAAAATTGGACTTTCCGAATGGACCACCTAAGACGCAGCCGCGGTCAACATTTAAATGAAATTATCTTCAAAAAGTAAATGTCATGAACCAATCTAACGTTTCAAATAAAGAACCGATGAGATTTTGCAAATTTTATGCGTTTTTTTTTTTAAAAAGTTATCAAGCTCTTAAAAAATCACCCTTTATATGCTATAGTGATCGCTGAATAATTGTTTCGAAGACTGCAGCTTTGCCTCGAAACATAATTTGTGCCAAATTTCGTCTTGTCAAATAAAAAATGTTTTATGCAAGAGCACAACTATGTGTAAGAGTGGTCCGATATCGCCGATTTCAACAAATTCAGCTTCTTAGCGAGAAAACACAGCAGAATATTGTGCAGTTTATTATCTAACTATTTAGCAGAAGTCTTCACTAAGCAGAAAGCGAAATTGTAATGAATTCGCAAACCGGAAAGCTTGTGAAGCTTTACACTAGTAAAAACCTGTGCAAAAAATACAAATTGTTTAACATTTCAGTTTCTTTCAAGCTTGAAACCAAAAGCTTTTGATCAGCAAGCGATTGCTTGTTCATAAAGGAGATATTTACGTACATACAGATGGACTGTGGTAAGTGGCCGTTGCCATAAAATGTTAAAAGGCTTTTAGGTAGTAAATTTAAAGACAAATAATATATAAAATACTCCAGATATTTATATACATACATACGAGTATACATATGTACATCTGTATACATACATACATATATTTACATTAGGTTAGGTAAAAAAAAGGAATATTTTTTTCGTTTGACAATCCAAAAAATAGGTTCTTAGAGACCTCTATAAAAATGTCTACAAGTTCTTAGCCTAACGGGAAGGTTCTCTGTCTTAATGATTTCTATTATCTTATAATCAGTTAGAAAAGTTCAAATATCGCTTTCAAATACACGAAAAAATATAACGATGAAACGAGATTTTGTCGGATGTTGAATACTCAAAAGAAAGGTCTCGTACAATTTTTTCATAAACCTAACCTTAAATATATTAACGGTTAAAATTCGATTTTTACAATTATTGTTTTTATAAATTTTACAACTCAATAAAATTAAATCGTTATAAATCAGAAAACTCCACAAATTATTTAATAAGAATTTTTAAAAACATGAAATTTGTCCACTTATGAGAGATGTCCGGCTACAAGGACTGTCGTAATGCAGAATTTCGCTTTTTTTGCTTTTGTTTTTTAATATTCTTTTTATATTTTATATTAAAATAAAAAGTTATCAAACCCAAATTTTCCAAAATAGATTAATACAATACCAAAATCAAAATCCATTTCATTTCAACTTTTATTCGGCAATTTCATAAATCCATACAGCAAAATTCTTTTAAATAAAATCGTAAGAAAGCTCCTCCATAAAAGTGCCCACATACGATTAGAAGCCACTGTATGCTAACGTAAATATGTACATACATACATACATGAATACTATCCGCAAGCATATCAGCCACATGTTGCCTTTTTTTATTTTTGCACAGCGCGCACATATGTACACACACTCACACAAACATACACACTTAACTCTTTGCCACGCTCCTACACATGTTCGTGTGTTGCTATTACTCGCTTACCACGTATAGCTCGTTTATCTTTAGCGCCGCACTTCGCATTGGCAAACTGCTGATTGGTCGTTTGTGCAAAAATCTCACGAGTCGTGCAAACTTCGGCAAAAATTCGCGAAAGCTCAAAGCGAATAAAATTTTTGCACAAGACATCGTAACGGCATCGCGTCGTAGCTTAGTCAGCTTCGGCACTGTCATAAACTTCGGCACAATGTGCCAAAAGTTCGGCGCTGTGACGCCGCTTGCTGATAGGTGGCTGGTGGTCGTTTGCTATGTTTTGCGAATCGTTGATTATCGCCCTCGCGGCGCACCGCTAACTGCTAGTGAAGGTAGGTTAGGCGCACACGACACTGAAGCGCAAAAGTTTTGATATTTTGTTTTGTGTTTGCGAATACTTGTGTGTATGTATGTGTACATTGATGTTATTTAGTATTTTAGGAGAACGTTGTTTGGTCGACAAGTCGTTGGTTCGTTTTGGGAATGCGAAATGCTGCCGATGTGGCGTACTATTCCTGGGTATGTGGGTATGAGATGTACATATGTAGATATCTTAGTATATTTTTTTGTAGGCAGACATTTTAGCATACGAGCTCGTACGTGCTTTTTGTGGTTTATTCTTTGCTACAAGTTGACACTACCGATTTGTATGTTCGTTAACCTATTAACTGGCGGAATTGAGAAACTAATAAAGTCTTATTATGAAGTAGGGCCTACTTTGAAATAACTAAGATTTCTTCAATATCGAAAAAGTATAAAAAAGCAGAGTATGCGATTGAGGGTATATACACCACATATCAAATACCAGATACCAAAACAAGATACCAGATTACAATATGCCATTTACCAGACACCATATACTAAATACCATATAGCAAATACTATATATTCTATATACCAGGATCAAATACCATATACCATACATCATATACCCTATACTATACTATACTCGTAGTATCATAGTATTACGGCCATGAGAAACATAAAACTCAACCAGCTGAAAACCCATTTTCACAAAGTTTAAGAAATTGGTGGGGTCATATCCACTTAAAAGTCAGAAAAAACGCGTTTTTTTATTTTTATTTATTTATTTTTTTATTTTTTTTAGAGGAGTAAATTTACATTTACAGAATTACTTTAGTTATCGGTGAATAATTTAGATGCATTTTTGAAGTTCTTATGCCCGTGGCCGATCTCCAGGAGTACTTCTGAAAAGGGGGTCTGGCGGCGATAAAGATTAAATTATCTCGAATCAAAAAATACAAAAATACAACACACGAATACTAGTAATGATCGAAGGATTAATCAAAATTCCGATTTTCGAAAAAATCTCGGCTTCCGAAAATAATGTTTTTTAGTGAAAACTTTACTCTTCAGAGTCAATCAAATTAATTTTATTAAATATAATATAATAATAAATAATTAATTTTTTTTTAAATAACGCAATAAAAACTTGTCTCTAAAATTAAAAAAAAAATAAAATCTTAGTAAAAAGTAAGCGCATCTCAAGGGTTTAATGCCACCAACATGCTGTGCGTCAATTTTGCGCGTAAGTGTGCGAATTTCTTTTTTATTGTTTAATTTTTTTTGCAACTATTTGCTAGTTTGTCTGCTGGCATTTTGCTCACGCACTCGTCGACGGGAGATTGGTTGTTGACTCTCACGCAACTGGTTGAGGGATAGTTACGTACATAAGTATGTACTTATGTATATACTTTTGCATATGTAAACTTGTTGTATGTGTGTTTGTATGCTTATATATGCATGTGTGTATGTACATTAATTTGTACGCGTCTGTGTGCTGTTGTTGCGATTTTTTTGTTATTATCGGTGCTTTTTTTTGCCCGCCTATCTGCTATTTGCTGTTTTCGGCATTTGTTTTCGCGCGATTACGTTGTTGTTGCTCTTGAAATTGCGTTTTCAAGTTCAAGTTTATGGACGCGGCAATAATGTGTGGCCGTGGCTTTGAATTCGCGTATCTATTATTGTTTTTGTTTTTAGTTTTTTGCGTAACAATTTGGTTCGCTAATATTGCGATTGCGATGGCGAATTATTTGTCTGACAAATGGGGAGCAAAAGTTAGATTTTTTGTTTTTGGATTTCTGATATGAGTTTTCACATAGATTTTTTCAATATTTTTGGTAATATTGAATTTTTCTATTTTTAATTTCTTAATATAAGCTTTATGTTGGCAATTTTTGCATGAAAAGTTTTATAGAAAAAATTTAGATTCGTAAGCTTTGCCGTTTCTTCCTTTTCTGTTTCTGTTTCAACAGTTCTCGGCTTTGCATATTTTGCTTTTTTCATTATTCGTACTTTTTCTTTCGCTTTTCTGCTATTCTCTTCGCACACATGCACATATTCAGCGCTTTTTAATGATGGCTGTTCTATTTTTGTAAAGTTCTTTTTGTTTTCGCCATTTCTGCACTCTCCGCTCCAGCGGAACCCGCTTCGCCTAGTCGACCGCCACGTTCTTGGCGATTTCGTGCAGATTTAAACGTTTTGTTATTAACAGAAGTAACTAACGTGGGCACATACATATGTATGTATGTACATACATACCTACACATGTACATACATACATATATACATATGTATTTATATGTATATAGTTGTCATAACAGTTTTAGCAAAAATTTATGCAATTTCTCTGTCATCTTTTTTAATTTGTATCGGCGTTTACATGCTTGTAACATATACATACATACATATATGTATGTATGTATATCTGTATATTATTTCTACCATCTCCTCTTCGCCAATTCTTTGTCAGCATTCAAGAGCTAAATTAATGTTAATTTTATTTAGGTTCTTGCGACTTTTGTAGCCTTCTATTGTTGGCTTTGCAGTAAACGTGAGTGCCAAAATGGGAGGCAATGGATAGCTACGCCATCTTGATGGGCTTCGACTGGTTTTTGCATACTGAACCCGCGGTAAGGCGTGGAGACAGCTGCTAAGCGACTTTTTTGCAAAACTTCACAAGCCGCTCTTATACACACATACTTAAACACATACCTGTGTTTGAAGTAGAATAAAACAGATGACAATCAAAAAAGCCTGGGCTACACGTGGAGCTGGCTGGCTGGCGGCACGGCGACAACTTGTCAGACATAAATTTGCACATTTGTACTTCTTTATATACATACATACCTACATGTATGGCCTTTAACATCCATAAATATCTGTTACGACTATTGACTTCTGTGTGGATTTGCATTTTAACTTCTTCGGCTTTTGTCTCTAAGGCTGCGAGGCCTCCGTGTTCCAGTAAATATCCAGAATTTATGCAAAACTACGAAAAGTTGGCATACAAGATGGCAAATTTGCAGAAAAAAACCCGAAAGTGTTAATTAGCTGGAATTATTCATTAACAGGGTAAGATAATAATAGTCTACACCGGGAGAGAAGTGTTACAAGTGTACGTGTGAAATCGGTTAATTGCTACATTTGCTGGCAGATACGCATACGCTGAAGCAGCTTTAAAATAATAATCGGCTGCTTGAATCTTTTAGCTAATAATGAAATGACAGCTGGATTCTAATGGCGCTACTCAAACAACTGGAACCAGCTTAAAAAGAAAGCGCACGTACACACATATTATATACATACATACATACATAAATGGACAAATGTATGTATTTACTTAGCTACTATTATACTTATATTGTATATAATTAACAGTTATACATTTTTATTTTTAGACTAATTTATGCCTAGGAAATTATAATTATTTGGCAATAAATTAACTTCTTTGATTTTGCATTTTTTTTTTTTTCATTTTTTGCTTCTGCATGGAATATCGATCTCAAATCTCGTATTCTTCCAAGACAAGTTACATGGTTATAAGCAGTTTGAACTGGACTAAAAATTCTGCGGCAATAATTTCTAAAATCGAATCGCGCCATTGAAGCTTAATGAAGGAGAGATTTAATACAATAATAAAAAAGAATAATAATGAGATAATGAATGAAATTTATACAAATTTCGAAACTTTCGAATCATATTTAATGTTTTTAATAACAATTATTTAGATGCTTTGATTAATTTAGAAATATTAATTATTTGACAAATATGTCGTTATAGAAGAACTTCTAGCCTAGCTATAGCGAGTGACTAAAACATTCAAAAAATAAATAAATTTTAACAAATAAAATTTTTAAAAAATAATTTAAGAGTTTTTCTTTTCTAAACCGAGGTATGTATTAGTTTTAATCAATAAACTTTTTAAATTTAATTTAGGATTTTTTATTTCTAATGCATTATTAATTAATTAAAATTAAGTAAATATTGTTTTTTAACAATTTTGGATTTTTTAAATTCTAAACCATAATTAATTAATTAAAAATAAAGTATTTTTTTTCTATTTTTTTTCTACATTTTAGTACCTAAAATAAATAAATAAATAAATTACTTTTTAAAATTATTTTTTTTCAATAAATTTTTTACATTTATTTTAGAATTTTTTATTTCTAATGCATTATTATTTAATTAAAATTACATTAATTACTAATTAAATTAAAAACATAGTTTTGGATTTGTTTCAATTCTAATCCATTATTAATTTATTAAAATTAAAGTATTTTTTTTTAACAATTTAAGGTTTTTAACTAATAATTTAATTACTTTTTCAATTAATTTTTATCAATGAATTTTTTAAATTTAATTTAGAATTTTTTATTTCTAATGCATTATTAATTAATTAAAATTAAATTAATTCTTAATTTAAAAAAAAACATAATCTTGGATTTTTTTTTCAATTCTAATCTATTATTAATTTATTAAAATTAAAGTATTTTTATTTAACAATCTAAGGTTTTTAATTAATTAATAACTTACTTTTTCAATTAATTTTTATCAATGAATTTTTTAAATTTAATTTTGGATTTTTTATTTCTAATTTGTAATTAATTAATAAAAATTAAATTAATTTTTAAAACATAAGTTTATATTTTTTATTTCTAAGCCATGATTAAATAATTAAAATTAAATATTTTTTTATAATTTTTTAACTTTCTTTTTTCTAGTCCATAAAATTAATTAATTTATACATTTTAATCAATAATTTTTTTTATGTAATCTACGATTTGTTATTCCTAATTCGGAAATAATTAATTAAAATTACAAGTCACACTAATCTCCTAACATCTTCCCATAACCACTCCATTACCTACTATAAATAAATACTCCTAACTTATATTTATATATATTTTATGCAATATATAATAATATTAGACCTTCGTTATTCTTTTACAAGCCGAAGGCCTTGGCAGCCAGAGCTTTAGTTGTTAAGTGGAATAATTATTTATAATTATTACTCTTGTATATAAAAAAATTAAAATTAATTAAAATTATATAAACTTTTAAAAGATAATTTGGACTTTTTTAATTCTAGCCATAATTAATCAATTAAAATTAAATTAATTTTTTTTTTATTTAAAATTTCCTTATTTCTAGTCCATATAATCATTAATCTATAGATTTTTTAAATTTAATTTAGGATATTTTATTACTAATACGTAATTAATTAATAAAAAATTAATAAAACTTAATTTTGGATTTTTTTTAATTCTAAGCCAAAATTAATTCCTTAAAATTAAATTTTTTTTATAATCTAAAATTTTCTTATTTCTGTGTATTAAATTATTTCTTAATTAATTTCCAAATTTTTTATTAATACATTTTTTAAATTTCATTTAGGATTTTTTGTTCCTAATTTGGAAATAATTAATTAAAATTAAATTAATTTCTTAACACATAATTTAGATTTTTTTAATCTAAGCCATAATTAATTCATTGAAATTAAGTTTTTTTTTTGTATAATTTAAAATTTTCTTATTTCTATGGACTAGATTATTTATTAATCAATTTCTAAATTTTAATCAATACATTTTTTAAATTTAATTTAAAATTTTTTGTTCCTAATTTGGAAATAATTAATTAAAATTAAATTAATTTCTTAACACATAATTAAGATTTTTTTAATTCTAAGCCAAAGTTAATTTATTAAAATTAAATTATTTTTTTTAATAATTTAAGATTTTCATATTTCTAGTTCGAGAAATTAATTAATTAAAATTAAATACATTTTTTTAAACAAATATTTTGATTAATTTATTTCAGTTCCTTATTCAATGATTTTAAGTATTTAATCAAAATTAAACTATTTAAATTTAGTTTTTTAAATTATTATTTTTTAATTTATAAATATTTTTTTTTAATTATAAGAAGTTTTCTTACTCCTAAACCGTGAAATTAATTAATTAAAATAAATTAATTTTTTAAAACAGATATTTGTTTTATTTTATTGCCGCGGTATTTGTTAATTAAGTATTTAATTAAAACTTAACTATTTTAATTTAGTTTTTTAAATTAATTTTTTTAATTATAAAAAAGTTTCTTATTCCTAGACCGTGAAATTAATTAATTAAAATAAATTAATATTTTAAAACAGATATTTGTTTTATTTTATTTCTATGCCGCGGTATTTGTTAATTAATTTTAAATTATTTTAATTTGGCTTTTTAGTAATTTTGTTTTTTTTACGCCTTGGTAATTAATTCATTAATTAAAATAAAAAAAAATTAATAATTTAAATTTTTGCATTTCTATATCGTGAAATTAATTAATTAAAACTCTTAAACTCATATACATATGTATGTACATAAGTATGTACATACCATGTTACAACTGAATGCACCCACATCAGTATGTACCTTTGAAAACTGTATCAAAACTCCTCTACACAATTATCAATCTATAAAAAGTGTTCCATTACGAACATACATACATACATTCATATGTATGTATGCATGTACCGCAATTACAAAAACATATTTACAAATTTCTATAAATTCTTATCTCCACTTGTAAATACATTTCTGTATTTCATTGCCAAATTTTTGGCGACTCCCACATTGTTATTGCTTTAGCATTAATTGTACAAATATTTGCTGTTGTTGTTTTTCAACATAATTTTATTAAGCGAAAACCTTGAGTTCAAATTTTTATTTTTCACTAATAAAACTATACTAATTTATATAGAACTTTGGCAACTACATATATTCGCGCATACAAAAGTGCTTTTATATTATACATATATATATGTACATATATATGTATATGTAATTATCCATAGATGTAAACAACAAAACCACTGTGTGTATGTATGTTGACCACTTGTAATATTTTTACTGGTGACCTTCAGCAGCCAAATAGCTGCGCCAAACACTTCGGGCGGTCTTACAATCAAATGGTCTTGAACACACACGCACATACATGTACTTATGTTTGTCTGTCTGTATATTAATGCTCAAAAGCTTAGTAATGGCGTAGGAAATATATGTACATAAGTATATACGTATATATTATATTTGTATGTACATATGTATGTACCCACTTACAACAACGTCGGCAAAAAAATGTGTGTCAGCGCAAAAATCCACACAAAAAAAAACAAATTCTGGCGAATATTGAAACCACATTGATATGAGCGATGTGTTACGCGAGATTACAATTTCGGTTGTAAACAACTTTTCCGGTATCAACAAGGCAGTATTCACTTATGTATGTAAATGTTATTTATACGCATGTAACTATACCAACACACATATCTATGTACATATGTATGTAAGTATGTCGAAATAGAAATAAATAACAAAAACAATTCACTTGACTGCGTCATTTTGAGCTTTGCAGCAATAAATTAGCGCTCCGCTACATTTACTATGCTTTTATATATGTACATATTTACATACACATGTATGTACATATATACATAAGTATGTAAGCGCTATTATATTATTGCAAATTGATCTCTGCAGTAAATGCAGATACTTGTGGAAATTTAAATAGATATCCATGATCAAATTTCGGCGCTTCTTTGGGAGAAAAAAAAATTTGTTAATAATTTTTCCTAATTTAGTGATTATGAATTATTTAATAAACATTTTAACTTAAAAACTTTAAAGTAGCAATACAAAAATATTATAAAATTGAAAAATATCGATTTTTTCATCTATCCATAAGCAATATAAAATGATCCATTTTGAGGTTCCCTACTTTTTTTAAAGAAAAAACACAAAAACACAGACGAATTTAATGGGGTATGTTTATTATTAGACTTTATATGTATTTCCTCAAAGGAAAAAGTCTAACGGTGTGATGTCACACAATTTTGGTGGTCAACCGACCGGTCTAAAACGTGAAATTATCGCCATACTGAAGGGTTCTCTCAATAAATCCATTGATTGCTGTAATGTGTAGGAAGTCGCGCAGATTTAATATTTATTTGAATTAATTTAACAGTGTAAAATATATCTAAAATATGATAAATATACCCTCAAAATAAAGAAAACAATTTTTACTTACATACACTAATCAAGGTAATCAAAGCGTTCAACAATAAATTGCGAGAGCATAAAGCATAAGCATAAGAAATTCTAACACAAGCATAAATGCATAAAAAGACAAGCTTTTCTGACTAACATACATAAATAATTACATATATACGTACGTACAAATATACTTAGCATTGATACATGGCCAGCTTACATATGTATGTATAGTATGTACATATGTACATGTGTATTTATGCTCACAAAGCTTGTAAAATCAAAGTTTTCGCTTAAATAAATTTCTTTACATTTGTTCTAATTTTCTGTTTTTGATTTTCAATGCCTTGAGTTACATAAACAGATTTGTTTGTGTGTATTTATTAGGGTGGGTCAAAGAAAAAATAATTTTATTTTTTATTATTTAATTTTGTTTTTGTTACTCTTTAAACTAGCATCTTAGTAACCGCTACAAAAATCTCTCGGAAGTATGAGCTTTTAATTGTGACGAGAATATCTTCTGTTTTAAAGTTTTAATACTTTTTTATGATCAAAAATTCATAGCTCGCATCCAATTACTTGAAAAAATATCGCATTTCAGAGATCACTTATTTTTTTCGTTGATTTTGGAAAATTTTTCGTTGACTTTTGTCATTGAATATCTCGCAAACGCTTAACTTATGTGAATAATAATTATAAGAAACCACTTTGTAGAGCAAAACTGTGCGTTTAGACGATTTTTTCATTGAGCCATAAAATTTTTAAGGGGAATCATAGTCTAGAAATTTAAAATATCGAAATTTTTTTTATATTTTCGAAGTTTACCTATTCAAGAATATGTGTACAAGAGGATTTTTCAAAATTCAAATTATTTTCGGAGATATAGGCATTTCTCTGACCCGGCATCCAAACTGGTTCGGCCGGAACGCGAAATTTAAACGCGTTTTTCTCAAAACAGACTTTTTCGGAAAGATGCCCACGATTTCGCAGGTTCTACTGAACCGATTCGCTTGAAATTTTTATAGAGTCTTCTTTATAGGCTTGTCTATAATTGGAACTAGCCCCATCCCAAAATTTTTATTTTTATTATTTTTAAAAAATTCGAAATAGTGAGAAAAAGTGATAAAAAAAAGTTTTTTTTCAGGCAGTCGCCATTTTGTGAAAAAAAATGTTTCCCAGTTTTCCGTAGTTCCGACCATTGCGACAGTATTCTAAATTAATAATCTTTTTTTTTTTTGGTTTCAGATAACTAGGAGGGTTGAAATCATGGGCATGGTCACGTGGAAATTTTTAGAGACCCCGCAATTTGTCAGCTCATAATTTTTGAAATTTTTTACTTTTTTAGTTTTTAATTTTTTCTGTATCTACTCTTCAAAAATTAATAAATAATTAATAAAAAAAATGGATAGTAAAAATATTAATTGACTTTTTTTAAGACACTTTAAAAATTACCTGAAATTCATGCTTCTAGACTAGAATACCCCCTTAAATAAATTGCCTTAAATAATCAAACCTTTAAACGGTTAGGGTAGCGAAAATACCGTTTGACAGCATTTTGTAAAGCATTCAATTTCCTATCAAAACTAAAAACGAAAACGAGCTATTTTTTCAAGTAATTGGGGGTGAGCTATGAATTGGTCTAACTACTAATAAGAAAAAATAGAAAACCGTTGAGCGGATTTCCGTTACAATTAAGATTTAATATTTGGAGTGACTTTCTTAGTGGTCACCTATTTTTCAGAATACCGAGCAAAACCTCTACTTTTTTTTTACCCACCCTAATGTACATAAAAAAAAGTATGTACTTATACACATGTACATATGTATGTATCTGCATATGCTAGTTTGCATTTACTTTTATTATTTTTAGTTCTTTTACCATAGTTCTTCTTGACTTTTGCAGTTGATTTAGTGAAATTTAAAAATTATCTCTGTATTTGTATTTTTTTATTGCCATGTGCTCGCTTCTTCACGTTTTTTCAATTGGAAATAGTTTGTATGAGATATACTTATGTACTTAAATATAGGTGATTTAAAAAAAAAATATTTAAAATTTTCGGAAAAAGGTGCAGAAATCACAGAAACTTCAGTAAAAGCAGGAAATTCTCTGATAATGACGCGTAAATGGAGCAGCGTGTAGTACATACACATGTAATAACATACATATGTATGTATGTAAATATGTATATATAAGTCAGTGTGGCTGTTGCGGTGAGCATAGGCGGCCAAACTCAAGGTCAGCGCGCTAAAAAGCAGTTTTTTATATTTTATACATATATGTATGTACATCTGTAAATATAGTATGTATGTGCTTAGTGTTTTTTATGCATTATAAAAATATCATAAAATATCGAAAAAATTTTTGTTGCTTTACTTTGGTTTTGCAACTGCATACTTGGTTCTAGCTGCAAGTTTATTAAAATTTATTTTATTTTTTATATATTTGGCATATTTTTCATTGTTAATCGCTCGCATTCTCTATCTTCGCTCTTTGCTTTATTATTTGCACGTACACCTCTTCTATTGCCTATTCTATTGTGTATTACAACATTATGTTTTCCCCATTTTGCTTTTATCTGCCATTTGTTTACAGCTTAAAAAAGCTTACACAGCATTGGCGCTCCAACGCTTATTTATGCATACTTTTTTCATATGCTTTGCGCTTTTTCGTGTTGTAACAGCTGCCGCGATTAGCTTGGACGCGCCATTACAACAAATATTGCCTTAGAACGGTTATTTTGAGCATTTTTGCCAATCTTTCGCAATTTTTTGGAACGTTTCGCGCCGCCCGAAATATGTTGTCTAACAAATATAACTACCTACAAGCACATACTCATACATATGTATATACATACACAAATGCATATATATTTACAGAGATATGTATTGTGGAGGCAACTGAAGGGCTTTGCCTTGCACAATTGTGGAGATATGGCGCGCTTGTGGCGAGTTATGGCCGCGTGGTGGGGCGCGGCGGTTTGGCGAACGTATGCATGTAGTTGGAAAAAAGCATAAGCGGTGGGCAAAATGTTTTCGCTTGATGTCGGGCATCCAAGTCTGCCGCTGACTAGCTGACGAAACGCAACGACAATCGTACGGTTGAGTTTCTGATATTTCAGAATTCGCAAAAAAACGCTATAAATTGTTACATTTACTTGCAATCAAGCAGATATTTACATGCAGTGCTTTAGAAATCGGGAAAAACATTTTTTTTTTTAATTTAATGGAAATGAGAAATTAATAAGAAATTTATTTATGGTTAAATGCCGATTACGCCTGCAAAGAAATGTAGTTCGTAAGCAAAACATGGTGAGTGTGCAAAATGGCGAAGCTTACAACAACTACAACACAATCGACGAATAAAAATTTGCAAAAAACGTTGTGCTGCTTATAGAAAACCCAAAGAATTGTATTAAGTGAGTTGAAAAATATATAAAAATTAAAAATAATAATTTAAAAATTAAATTAAATTAAAAAAAAAAAAAAAATATTTACAAAAATTCTGCGTATTGTCTAAGATGGTTCCCAAATGTATTTAAAACAGAATTTAAAAATAGAAAATCATAATTTTAAAAATGAATTAAGAAAATGAATTAAATAAACGATTAAATAGATAATTTAAAAATACATAGAATAAACATAATAATTAAAAAAATAAATTAACTAAAAACAGAAAAACACAAAAAATAATAATTTTGAAAATTATAAAAAAATTAATTAAAAAATAAAATATGGGTATCAAAAATATTTACGAAAACTTCAAAAATTAAAAAAAATCAAGTAATATTTGTAAAAAAAATTACAAAAAAAAAAAATAATTATGTATTTTAGGTATTAGACATCCAAACTGGAAGAAAAAAATCAGTTTATAAAAAAAAATAAATTAGATTTTTGATATATAAAAAATTATGTAAATAAAACATTAATTAGCTTAAAAATAAAAGTACATACATATGTACTTATATCAAAACACATATAATATTTTGTAAAAAAATTATAAAACAAGAAAAAAGTCTTGATTATTAAATTAACGAACTGAAAACAATAAAATAAATTTATAAAAAAAAAAATAAAACAAAAAAATTATTAAATGTTAAATAATTTACATATTATATTATATTATACATACATACATTCAGTAAACATGTTGACGGTTTTGCTCCCCACTGCATATAAAAGAGTAAAAAACCTTATTAATAAATTTAAATATATGTATAGGTACATAGTATCAATACATGCATACTATATGTGTTTACATATATGGAACGTCAGATAAAAAGTAATTTGTCATAGAAAAAAGTAATTAAAACACTAATAATTAAATTTATAAAAATTTTGAAATAATAAACAATATTTATAAAAAATAAATTAATATAAAATTATCATTATCAAATTTAATTCTATAAAATTTTCGAATATTAAAAGTAATTATCAAAACTATTAAAAAAGTTATTAATTAAAAACTAAAATTTGCAAATTTAAAAATAAATAAAATTTAATTAAAAATAAGAAATAAAAAATAAATGTGGATATACACATACATATGTACATAGATAAATACTAAGTATGAAACATCAGTATAAAAAATGTCTACAAAAATGTGTAGTAATGTTTGAGCGAATTCAAGGTGAATTTAAAACGTTTATGTTTTTACAAAAATATTAGTAAAAAAATTTGGCATAAATGTGACTTTAAACGAAAAGTGATGCATTTCTTATCTGAAAACTATTTTTTTATAAAAATATATTTAAACATTTTTTTTTAATATTTTTTAAAATGGTTCATTTCTTATATGAATATTATTTTTTATTTAAAGTAATTATTAAAATATTTTTTTATTAAATATTGCAGACTTATGTATGTATATACTATGTATATCCAAACTTATATAAAATGTAAGAATTGCAAGCAGGCTGACAAATAATACAGTACACTCACGAAGTGCTAGTAATTATAATTACGAAATTTAGATATTTAAAAAAATTTATTTATTTAATTAAATTTATTTATTTAATTAAAATATAAATATTTTTGTATCAATAAAGTGACAATCAGTCGTTTTCGTGAACCCTAAGCAAGTGTACATTGTATGTATATAAGTATGTATTTACGAGTGTACGATTTTTGGGAAAAAAATAAATTCTATTTAAATTATGAATATTTAAAAATATTCATGACATTTAATATAAAAAAAGATTATATAAAAATACAAAATTACTCAAGTGGTAAATATTTACTAAGAGTAAATTAAAAAAAAAATAGTGAAACGCTTAAAAAGACATACATATGTTTGCACTACATATTTTTTTTATTTAAATATTGTATATATTAAAATTTTTTAATAGAAAAGTTTTAAAAATTTAAACTGAAATATAACAAACTAACCCAAATAAGAAACGAGCAACGAAAATACAAAAATAAGAAAAATTAAATGAAAAAAGTGTTGCAAAATTATTGTCTAAAAACTGTGGTTTATTTCAAAAGTTGTAAAACTTCATAATGGAAGCAAGAATTATAAACTTCAACATGTCGGAAATCGAAATAAGTAAGTAAATATTTATCAACAAAAAACCTTATATTTCGGCATACTCTCCCATCCATTAATACACCCATGCAAAATCATTTCATACCTTCATTATTTTCCCCCTTTTCTATCGTCCAAATCATTTCACATCACATTATAACATATGACAACTGATGCTAAGCATAAACATTAAAATTTACGAGATTCTGCGTACTTTTTAGGAAGGTTCCCCAAACAAAATTTAAAAAAATTAACATTTAATGAAACAGTAAAATTTAGAAAACTTTAAAAATAAAAAAATTTAAGAAAGAGTATATAACATTAATAATTAATTAAAAAATAAATTAATTTAAATCCTTAACTAAAAGTAAAATTTCAAAAAAAAAATTAAGAAAATTAACTTAATTAAAACAAAAATTTAAAAAATTAAAAAATAGTTTTGAAAATAAATAAATTTAAAATTAAAAATTAAGTATAAAAATAAAAATACCAATTTAAAAAGAAAAAATTAATAAAAAAAATATTTTAAAAAGTTCTGCGTATTGTCTATGATGGTTTCCCCAAACACATTAATATTTCAAATAAAATAAGAAATACAAAAACTAATTTTAAAAATGAGTTTTATATAAATAAAAGAAAATAAAATTTAAGAAAATTAAATATTTAATTAAACAATAAAACAAAATAATAAAAATTTTAAGTAAATTAAAAAAAATTAATAAAAAAAATATATTTAATTAAAAATGTAAATAAAAAAAATTAAGAAAATTAAGTAGTACTTAATTAAAAATTAAAAAGTAGTTTAAAAAAAAATAAAAAAAATTAATTAAAAATAAAATTCTACGTGTTGTCTAGGAAGGTTCGCCCAAAAAATTTGTATTTAATAAATAATAATATTAATTAATTGAAAAATACAAAAAAAAATAATTTTGAAAGTAAATTAAAAAAATTAAATTTAAACTTCTGAAAATTAAATATTTAATTTTGAACAAATTTGAAAGTAAATTAAAAAAAATAAATTAAAACTTATAAAAATTAAATATTTAATTGATTAATAAAAATAAAGTCAAATAATAAAAATTAAAAAGTAGTTTTGAAAATCAATTAGTTAAAAAAATTAAATATTTTATTAAAAAATTAAATTAAAAAATATGTAAAAATAAAAAATATAATTTAAAATAATAAAATTAATTAACTTCAAACTAAAATTAACAATTAATCACCCAAACTAGTGATACACACATACACATATGTTCCCCCGTTTGTAATTGAATTATATTTGCCACCTTAACACATACACAAACGCTAAAAACGGCAGGACTAAATCAAAATCCACTTCCGTTTCATTGCTAAATTGACAAGGGGCAGCGCGCATAACGCTTACCCCGCAACCCGATTTGATAAATTTGATTGCAGCAAAAAACTGTCATTAATATGCAAAGCAGAATGGGTGACAGACAAGAGAAAAGGTTGAACGGACGGTATGGCAAGACGACAGGTACACGATAGTAAAGAGCATCGGCAAGCAAGAAGAAGAAATGTGCCTTTGATGGTTTCTCACCGAGGGAAAAGGGTTAATGTACAGATGGTTGGAATAAAACATGTAGATATGTAAGTATGTATGTATGTATGTACATAAATGAACAGATAAGTGGCAGTACGTCTGAAAGTGAAAAATCTGTTCAAATCGAGCAGTTGTCGAGCTGTAGGGGAATAAGTCGAGAGTTGTTTGTGTGTGTGTCTTTCGTTACATCGCCCTTGCGAAAATGCAAAACTAAGAAAAATTAAAAAATGTGTTTGTTCTTAGTTTTGTCATGTAAATTTAAATTAAGCAATTTAGTGTTGCCTTTATGCAGATTTTTTTAATTTGATTTATCTCTGCTTTCACCCTTTGCAATTGCTTGCAAGAATATTGCGAGTTTTGAAAATTACTCTTACGTCTATGTATTTGTATGTATGTAATGAGAGTGTTGCGGTTGACAGCGAAATATTTTACAAAAATTAATTTCAGTCGAAGTATGCCTAAGATGGATCATAAACAGGATTTATGTAAATATACGTAATTGATGGGTGATTGAAATGGCATGTAAGAGGCATTAAGCATCAAATGATATATTGCATGTACGGTAGAGTTAGCCAAAGCCGACTAATATTGAATTTAAGGTTTAAATTGAAGTTTTTTACTAAAAATAAATTTCCCTACTAAGAAAAATAGTATTATTTCTTCTTTATGTACATATGTATGTATGTGTATGTATGTATATTCATTTTAACCAATAAATTGGACATGTGTATGCATGTAAGTTTTTTTTGGCTCACCCTAATATGCAGTATTGGCTAAAACTTAAGTTGTTACATGGGATTTGAATTTTCGAAAATTTTTTTTTTTCAATACTATGATATATGTAAAATATTTCCCTAAAGTTTCAAGGCAATCGCAATAAAAATGTTGGAGATAAAACCTTTGGGAGAGCGGGGGTCAGACTAGACCGGTTGGATACTTCAATCTTTAATCGTGTTTTTCTCGAAAAATTGTTTTCAAAGTTGATGGTGACGATTTTTCAGAATTAGTGAATCTTATAGAAAATTTTCACAGTTCTTCTAAGTAGGATGACCTCATGATTGATCGAAAGATTTTTTCTCGATTCTTCTTTATCGGTAGAGAAAACGCTTACGCGGTTAAGGCCCAGTTTGCAACAGCGCCAGTTGTTTTTCCTTTTCGCTGTTTGACGCCAATTGGAGATTTAAAGTACAGTCAGGTCTTTCCTCACCTGGTCTTTTAAACAGTGTGGGGGTCTTCCTCTTCTTCTCCCGGTATTTACTGCGTTGAATACTCTCAGATCTGGAGTGTTTTCATTCATTCGGGCAACTTGACCTAGTCAGCGTAGCCGCTGCCTCTTAGTTCGCTGAAAAATGTCAATGTTTTCGTATATCTTCTACAGTTAATCGTTCCATCGACTGCAGTATTCGCCGTTGCCAATGTGCAAAGGGCCATAAAGCTTCCGCAGAACCTTTCTTTCGAAAACTCGTAACGCCGACTCATCCGATTTAGGTTTTATTTAGAAGATTGTAGGCTCTCTAGTCAGCTCTGCAGCTAGATTATTTTATCCAGTAGTAGATTAAAGAAGTCGCACGATAGGGAGCCGCCTTGTCTGAAACCTCAGAGAAGTTCTTCCCTATCCTGGCGCACTTTTGGTATTGTTCAAGGTCAGTTTACACAACCATATTAGTTTTGCCGGAATACCAGTCACTAGTTCACCTCTGGGAATTCTGCAGGATTATGCTCGGGTCTTGAAACCTGTTAGTACATTTTCGTAGAGTTTTCTAGCATTACCCCTGTCGGCCAGCTTATCAAGCTCTTCGCACTCACGCAATGCGGCCTCTCTCGTTTTTTTTGTCTACGAATCCGTCTCGGTTCCCTCTTCAACTCAGAATACCTATTACAGATACATTTGAGCTTATGCAGCTACTTTGCATTACATACACATACATACAAATAAATATTTACTCACACGTATGCAATTAGCAAATTTTCGGCGTTTCAGTTACGAAATCCACTCGCATTAACACATTCCTACCATTTATTGCACTAACATACAAATATATACATAAGTTTATACACAACAAAAAAAAATAAAAAAGCAAAAACAAATGCAAAGTACAAATAAATAGCAATCAAAGTAGATTTTAGCCGACATTCAAATGATGGCACGTCGCCAGGACGTGCTCAGCCGAAAGGATGCGAAAGTCATGAAAACGAAATAATCGCCCAAGTAAAGGGTATCTCGTTGGACGAATTGGCACCTAGCGAGGTGTCAAAATAAACGCAGCAGGTAAGGCAATTTTCACCGGCTACCACCGCCTGCTGACCCATTCAGCGCTGAGAGTGGCTCTTACCACCACAAATTAGATTTTGCTCTTTGTACGAACAACAATAACAATGGCAATGCAAAAAGTGTGTGGAAATGAAAGAAGCCGCGCTCAACGCTAGGGACTGCTTTATGGTCGAATATTTGAGTCCTTTGTCGGTGTTTATGCCACGTTTATATGTTTGTTGTTGTTGCATGGCAAACGCTGCATTATCCTTTGCACCTTGGTGGTATTTCGCAGTTTTTCTATGCATATGTACATATGTATATGTGTGTAAATGAATGTAAATATGCAAGTGTGTTGTTTGCACCGTGTTTGCACACTGACACTGAGTATGAATAAATTTCTTGGCATATTTTTGACCGTAGCCGGCGTTATTGCCCTGCATGCCTGTGCTCATTATGACCCAATTTGAACAATACCATTCGAATTTGCAGCAATAAGAGCAATAATAATTCGTTTAGCCGTAAACGATGTAGTCCGAACAATTATTTTCAGTAGACCAACAAGACATATTGCATTAGTCCTTGAAATAAAAAAGTGCAAAAGGAGTAATGCCAAAATACATATTCATACACAAATATTATATGTATTAGCATAAATATGTATATACAAGAGCCAAAGAGCCGGAGAGCCGACAAAACGTTGCCCAAGGCCGAATTGAGGTCAACAAGGATTTTCCGCGTGAATCAGGGAATGTCTACAACCAAACTTTTATTTCGCACCGACCTATACTAATGACAATTGGACGGTTTGAAGGCCACAACCTGCAAAAAATAGAAGTCGGAGTCCGAGGAAGACAACGATATTGATTTCGATCTCTTCGACTAAATAGCTCAACACTACACAGTAGGTCAGGAATTGTGTTCCGTCAGAACAACGCCAGGCCACTCACTTCGATAGAGACTCACCAGAAGCTCCGGAAGTTCTGGTACCAATTAATTACTATCTGTTTCTATCTATGGTGAACAATCCAGCTGGTTAGTTAATCGCCTCAATAGAAGTTAGTGAAAAGTGACTGTTCCGGACCTTTGCCAATAGGGACGAGGCCAGCAGCAGCTACACTGGGGGAAATGACAAAGAAGCATTGTTAGCAACATACAAGTCAATCGGCCAGCCGGTGCTTCACTACGCCGCACCAGTATGGTCGCCTGGTTGTAGTGAAACACAGACGTGGAAACTTCAGACAAGCCAGAAGACTGCACTCCGGACTATAAAGTATTGCCTCTTGATGTCTCTGATCGCACATCTACACAATGCTCCCAATTAAGAAGCTTAATGAACTCCTCTCCAAGCAGTTTCTGCTGAGATGTTTTTGTTGAAACCATCCCTGCAGTCATCTGCTTGAAGCGGAACTGTCTGCTGGGAATATCAAGAGGTCTTTTCCTTACTACGTCGACGACATAAGACAATACGCCGACCAGACTTTAGACGCAACAACATCAGACATTATTGATCGCTAATTACAGTTTAACCATGTACACCTTCACCGACTACCTCACAGTGAATGGGTTACTTGTTGTTAAACACCATCTATTGCAGGCGACGAGCTCGAGTTGCCCCGAGAATCGAAAGTGACCCTTGTGTAGCTTCGTTCTGGATACTGTAGCAGGTTAAACTTCTACTTATCCCGAATCGACTTACCAAATATATGACTAGCATGCAAGAGTTCAAGCATGACTTTAAACACCTAAGCCTACACATCTGACACGCCTCTCCCTATGGTTCGACATCGACGAAACAGCACATTTCCTGGACCTATCGTTGGATGACCACGATTACAACTTATCAAAACCTAACCATACTAATGGTGACTAGATAACCGTTATAACAACAACAACAGGGTTTCAACCTTCAAGATAACTACAAGTTAACCAACAAAACGGTGCATTTTTGGTCTAAATTGGATCGTTCTATGTTACATAAATCAACCAATTTTTAATTTAATGCAAAAGCAATAAAGAAACGTTAACTCTGATTATACCGAGGCTATAATAAAATTCAGAAATGCGCAAGGTTGCTTACAGGACTTGATTCCGATGCTTCAGTTTGTATGGTAGATATATACTATAGTGATCCGATCTGATTGATTTCTGCGGAGATTTTATTATTGCTTTAGGCAAGAACAAGTGTCGAATTTCGTGAAGATAGCTCGTCAAATAAAAAACCTTTCCATACAAGTACTTGACATCCACCGATCAGTTTGTATGACAGCTACATACATACATATGTATATCTGATAACAGTTCGATATCAGAAGTTTTCTTAAAGAGAAAAGTACGTATGCAAAATTTCAGATCGATATCTGAAAAACTGAGTGACTAGTTCACGTATGTATGTATATATGTACTATGTACATAAAGAAAGACATGGCTAAAAGGACTAAGCTTGGTCCTGACGTCTGTATGAATACTTTATAAGGTCCAGGACGGTCTTCGTGGCTAACCTAATATACCCGATTCAGGGTATAAAAATCGAAGAAAGAATTGCTAACTTTATCAATAATTAGTTCCGCGTTCAACTATGCTATAATTCACTGCTTCTTTTCAAAAAACATATTATTGCTTATGAAACGAAAAAATTATTGAGAAAATAGGATGAAATAAAACACTAAATATTATATTGAAAATAAATAATATATGTATGCTTAAATAAAAAAATATATACATATGTATGTATGTATGTACACACTATACATACACACATGCATACAAAACCGCATACAAAAACAATATGTTGTAGAGAAATTTCTAGTTTGCATTGTGCAAGTCAAGAATTTTTGTTGCGTTTATTAGCGACTGAATTTTGTTTTTAGTTTTTGCTGTTATTGTTGTAGCAGTTGTGTTTTCTTGCAGTTAACACAGTGTGAGCCCAAAGCCGAATGGAAAGTGGCACGTCGTTTTGGTGTGTTCGCTGCAGCTTTGCTGCCACTTGGTTGGGCGAACAGATATGAATGCTCGAGCATTCGTGTTCGTGTGTGTATGTTTACGAATATTAACGAAAAAAATACGTTTTTAACGCTGAAAATATGTGCATTTATGTGTATATGTATTATGTATGTAGGCATGTATTGGTCTAAACACGCATACATGTACATTTGCCTCTGTATGTGTGTCAGGCATTTATTTGGTGTTAGCGACTTTTGATGGGTCATTGCACTTTAGCAACAACACACAGCAACACGCACCAACCGAATGCAACACCAACACCAACGCAAGCATGCTATTTATTATACATGTGTATGTATGTATGTATACACAATCGCATTTTAGCCGCAAACGTTACGAAGCCAGTTGTTGTGCAAGCCAATATTTTGATAAATTAAAAGTAAAGGTGTTGGTGAAAAAAAAACTGCATAAAGGGGAAAGCAGCATGAAACGAAAACAGGGAAACCTGCGATAAATTTGAGAAAGTACAGCAAAAACAAAAATCAACCAAATTTTGTTGCATGTAATGTAGTTATGTTTTTTATTTGGCAGCTGAAGCGGGTTGCGAATGCAAGGCAAGCATTTTCTTAACACAACGACACTGGCGAGAAAAATATGGGAAGAAAAAATGTGCTCTATGTATATAATATAGTACATATGTATGTATGTACTATATATAATGCATATTATATAAAAAATATTCATCTACATATGTATATATTTTTGTAAATATTTTCTGTATGCAGTTTAGTACATATGTATGTACTACATATGCTATGTATGTACATAATAAGATTTTACTAATATTATTTACCATTTTGCCATTATTTTTTGTTGTTAACTATTTTTGCCTTCAAAACCCCACAAACTGTTCATATTTGGTCCACAAACGTACATACATATAATCTAAACATTAGGGTGGATCAAAAAAAATCGTTTATCGCGAAAAAATTGTATGAGACCTTTTTTGCAGAGCATTCAGTTTCCTGAAAAATATTTGAAACGAGGTATATTTTAAGGAATTACATGGGTTTACGGTTTTCGAAAAATCAAAATTTTTATTGTATTATTAAATTCCTCGAGAATATTTTCCTAAATTTTCAAGCTGATTCGAGTAATAGTTTCAGAGATACAGTTTTGAGAACTAAGCGCAGCATCTTTAAACGCATTTTGCTCGAAACTGTGTTTTTGAAGTCGGTTGGTAAAATTTCTCGAGACATACTCAGCCGATCTTCACGAAATTTTATACAGTTCTTTGAGATACAATTCTTAAAGACTTGGCTGAAGGATTTTTTTCAATTATAACTATTTTAAACAAAGTGTCACTGAAATATTAATTTTTTTTTGTTCAAATTTTCAATTTTTTTCCTTCGTATAAGCTCGAATCAAATATTTAAATTTTATGCGGGAAAAAATTGTTAATTGAAAAAGGCTTTTTTACCTTAGAAAACCCATGTAACCTCTTAAGGTTTCGTAAGGCAAAGACCTTCCCGTTACAATTGAGAACTCATAATTGGAGATTTTTTTGCGGAAGTATTTAATAACCTATTTAGTTAGTTGAGTACCAAGCGAAAAAATATGAGTATATTTTTTTGACCCACCTTATTGAAGGGAAAACGTTGTGTGTAGGTGATATTCAACTGCCTGTATGTGGCTTCGAATGCAATTATTTAATACATGCAGCTTTATGTACACACAGATATGCGTATACTATGCATAAATATGTATGTAAGTTAACATGACGAAATTACATATATACATATCTGGTTACATGCAAGTGGCAATGATTGTCGGAAATAATGTACAGCAACCAAACGCAAAGTGTAAGTGTCCATAATGTTTGCGGTTGCAACAACATTTGTTGTTTCTAATTATGTCTTTACCATTTGCGCTGTTTTGCTGCTACGCCCATACGCAGCGCAGGGGAGACAACAAAATGGCGCAATAAAGTGCAATTTGTGACGCCTGAAATGGTGCATGAGGCATTTCATTTTGTGCATATCTATATATGTATATATATATAAATATATATATATACATTGTATATGAATGCACATTTGAATGTGCTTGTATGTATGTGTAAAAATGGTGAGATTGCTGATGAAAAAACTTTCATTAAAAAAATTTTATTTTCGCTTTGTGTTTATCAAATATTATATAATGTTTCGCTAATCAGCTATAATGCATATATTGGCATACATATGTATAGATGTAGATACGTATATATAAGTTTAACATAGGTAGAATATTCATAAATATGTGCACATGTATGTATTGAATAATATTGAACTCCATATGGAAAATAAACTAAAATCGACAGAAAAGCGACATTTAAAAATAATTTTTGATAAAAAAATATTGAAACTAAAATTAAAAAAAAAATTAAAAATATGAAATTCGGCTATACCGAAGCTCTAACACCCTTCACAGCTGCATTTTTCATAGCATAAAAGGGTATAAAATATTTTCAGCTTGATTTTGACTATTCAGATTATATGGCAGCTATATGCTAGATTAGCCCGATCTGAATAATTTGTTCAGAGATTATAGCGTTGCCTTGGACAGTAACTCACGCAAAATTTTGTTAATGTAACTTGCCAAATAAAAAAGTTTTCCATACAAGAACCTGATTCTGGTCGTTCAGTTTGTATGGCAGCTATATGCTATAGTAGCTCGATCTGACTAATTCGTTCGGAAATTGCTTTGCGTTATAATCTGTGCCAAATTTCGTGAAAATATCTCGTCAAATAAAAAAGTTCTCCATACAAAAACTAGAGTTTGATCGATCAGTTTGTATGACAGCTATATGCTATGGTAGTCCGATCTGAATAATTCGTTCGAAGATTGTAGCGTTGGCTTGAATAATATTTTATGCAAAATTTCGTGAAAATATCTCGTCAAATAAAAAAGTTCTCCATACAAAAACTAGAGTTTGATCGATAAGTTTGTATGGCAGCTATATGCTATAGTACCTCGATCTGAATATTATTTTGAGTGATGATAGCGTTGAATTGGACTATAGTTTATTAAAAATTTCGTGAATATATCTTGTCAAATATACAAGTTTTCTTTACACAGACTTGATTTTGACCGTTGAGTTTGTATGACAGCTATAAACTATCGTGGTCCGATTTCAACAATACGTACAAAGATTGCAGAATTGCCTCGAAAAATAACACATACCAAATTTTATTGAGGAATCTTGTCAAATAAAAAGATTTTCTATGCCAAAACTTGATTATTATCGAACAGTTTATATGGCAACTCTATGCTATATTTACCCGATATCAGCGATTTCGACAAATATGAAACTTTTTGGCGAAGAAAGCATGTATTCGAAATTTCAACTTGAGAAGAAAACATTATCCTATATTTTCTTCATAAAACATTTAAAAATATAAAAATAAAAAATATGTAATAAATATATTTTATTCACTTTTCTTGAACATATGATGATCAGTCTCAAACTTTTCAAATTCTATGTTTTTTCTCGCGTACATCAATAATAATAATAAGATACTCTACGAATGCGAAAACCCTCACCCAAAAAGCAGTTCATAATCAAAATTTCAAACGCATTTCTATTTGTACAGCGATTTAATTTGGAGCCACTGATTTATTGCAATCTTATCGTGCTTGCCTTTATACACAAACATTTTCATAGTACAATTCTCTAAATTAATATAAAGTGCAATGAACTCCATTTTTTTTTCACCACCGCCACCTTCACCCTTTGTTGCAGCACTGTGTTTCGCATGGCACAACTTTGTTCGTGTTGCAACGACTGCTTGCTTGTTAACGCAACTGAAAACATAAAAAATAATTCTCTAATCTTATCAACAGCAAAATATACATGCATACATATATGTAAGTAGGTACTTATTTTCCACACTGCACATTCATTATATTTTTTAGTGTATAAAGCGGCAACTAAGTAAATTACAAAATAAAATTTCTTTATTTACTCTTCATTATTTGTCAAATTTTTTTAAGTACAAATATGCACATATAACCGTACATACTAACAGTTACATATCATATTTTGTGCGTATATTTGTGAAAACTCCATCATTCTTCTAATCAGTGTTTGGCGACTGCGCCGATTCCCCCTTTTCCAATACGGTTCAGCCACTTTAAAGTACTTGGGAGTTATCAAAAATGGCGGCATTGGACGATAAACGCAGCTTTTAAGCGTTAGTACTCAATTCGACTGCATTTACAACATATTTTAGCCAAATATAGTAAGAACTGTTTTCTTATTTATTATGTCACTCGCTTAGAACTCTCGCCGCGATTGGCAAAAACTGGAATAGTCGGTTTTAACAAGCTTCTCTTGGGATGAATTTTTCACCAACAAAATGAATCGCCATGAACTGGTACAAGTTGTAATCATTTGGTGCCCAATCCCGACTAAAATGTGGATGCATAAGAACCTCTTAAAACTGCTCACGAATTACTAGGGATGTGTCTGATCTGGCGTTGTCCTGTCGGAACAAAAGTTCTGTCGTATTAAACCAAGTTGACTGCTTCTGGATGATGGTTACCTTCAGACGGTTAAATTGCGGACCGTACAGATCCGAATAAAGAGTAGAGGACGTGGGGAACTTATCATCAAACGCATATTCTCACGACAGTCAGGTCTTAGTAACCGGTATGAACCCGATTTTTTATCTGAGCAAAGACTGTCGACACCATGCCTCGAAATTACTTCAGGAGTGTGTTATACCGCTACAACAACATCAACAACAAAAAACTTTCTGACCGTTAGTCCTGGATTGGTCACATTGAACCGACGAGCCGCGATTCAACCACGGCCGTTTTCATTTGAAATTATCATAAGTGACCCATTTTTCATCACCAATAATCGTACGCTTGAGCAATGGATCGATTCATGGATTCATACATCGAGCTTCTTTTGTATCCAGACTTATTTAAAAGATTCCAAACAGTTTTTATGCAATATTTCATTAAGTTGTGTTATGTAGGGTAGGGTTGATCCAAAATTCTATGGATCTCTTTTGGAGAGATATGTGTCTTAAACTTCATCACCTCACAGAACGACTGGAGATCCGTAGGTCCAGCGCTAGAAGGTAAGAAGGCTTTGAAAAATCCACTCTCTTCCAATCGGATGGAATTGGTGTCGGGGTGTCCTACCCAGCAGGAAGATTATTGCAGTTTCCCGTCGGATAGCTTGAAACTAGAGTTGATGACAGGAATCCAGCTCATACCCTCCCTCTTAACTTCGATCCATCCGTGGAAAAGCTCACTGCACCCCTCTCCAACTGCTTCGCTTGTCCACAAATCCTTCGTAGGTATGAGGGCAGGTAAGGAAATTCTACGAGAAGGTTCCGCGATGCAGTAAAGAAGTTAACTGAAGTAGTGGATAATTGCAGTGTGTCTCTGCCTCCGAAGAAAAGCATCTATCAGCTACATATGTCTAAAGTTACATCGTGACCATAAATTCCTATGAGGGCCGCTCTTTAAGCAGGTCCCAACTGCTTAGCTAATGATGTTTTTTCGAGCGCTTTTCACCAGACAACGATCCCATAAAATATTATTGGTTTCATAGAGCCAAAACACTACTTTTGGTGACATGCCCCACTTCTTTCCAATAACTCCATAACAACAGTACGTATATAATAGCTAACGATGCCTTTCTCACTCTCTGTTATGATTTTTGTAGTGGCAAAAAACATTCCTGAAGTAATTTCACGGAATCAGACGTCCTCAGCGGTCCAACTGTAAGCGGGCGGAATTGACGTTAGTTATACAGACCCGGCTAACTAAAATTCCGTTGGAAAGACTAGGTAAAGCAGGACCTGGCTACACTTGGAATCTCCAATTGGCGCCAAACAGCAGAAAGGACGAACGACTGAGGCGCAGTTGTAAACTTGATTATACCGCGTAAGCGGTGCCTACGCCAATAAAGAAGAAGAATTTCGAGGAATGTTGCTGAGTTGACAGTCCCGTTCGGTTCAGATTACTTAGACCCGACTGTCGTGGGAACAGCTACTCACTCTCTCCTTAAGGTTTAGCTTCCATGAGGTCTTCCTATCATTTTGTAGGACTTAGAGAACAATGAAAATATAACGGCATCTCAAACACTTTGCTATTAATTTCGATTAAGTCATGCGAGGTTATATTAGTCAACAAAAAGGAACAAAAAATTACACTTCACTCCTCAGAATCCCGCTGTGTTTTCTTACTTCTTCATTCCTTGCAGCATTTATTTCCTTGTCAACCAAATAAATCCAATTTGAAAACAACAAACGAGTGTTGACTTTCTGACTTTTCCAGCCGGATTATCCACTACTTTGGTCCTCAACGATTTTTCGCAAATAACTACAAAATTATAATCCGATATGTAAAGTCATTAGGGTGACTTATGCGGCTGGTGCCACAAAACCGCAAAATCCTCCTACTCACTTATCACCGACACACCTACGATTAGGCCTCGCTCAGCGTCGTATCTACCGCTACCTGTGTGCGAAATGGCTTTATGCAAATGCTGGCTCCGAGTCTGCTGTGTGTGCGAAAATTGAGATGTTTGTCGGCAATTATGCGCTTGGAAAATTATTTATGTACTTAACTCAGACTTGAAATTATATACACACATACATATATGTAAGTATATATGGTATGTGTAAATACAGACATTTGTCGGCGCGTTTATCTGTTTATTAGCATTCGCGATTCAGCACTGCAATCTTATTTTCTTACTTGTGCATCGGAAAATACATGTGTATGTATGTATGTATGTAGATAATAAGTATATATCAATGTGTGTGTGTGTAGACACTTTTGTATGTGCATAAGGGATTAGTGAGACGCGGACACTGAACTTTTTGCAATCTCAAAACCCTGCTAATGAATGCGTATGCTTGTGTGTTGACATATGGCAAAAATCACTAGACAAATCATAGAAAAATAATATTTTATCAGCATTTCATAGTGAAATCTTTTATTTTTCTTACGAAAACATTCGCAAATCAAATTTATAAATATTTGCATATTTGCTTCCACTTTGGAAGGATGAGATTTAATTTTGCTAGATTTTTTGATTAGGGTGTGCCAAAAAAATTAAAAAAAAAATGTTTGATGCACCGAAAAAAACCAAGAACAAACACATAATCACACATAATTGCAATAGAAACCATAATAAAAAATTCCATGCAAAAACTTGATTTTGATCGATCGGTTCATATGGCAGCCTTACGTTATAGTGGTTCGATTTGAACCATTTCTTCCGAGATTATAGCGTTGCTTTAGATAATAGTTTGTATCATATTTCATGAAGCTATGATAGACAATTAAAAAAGTTTTTCATACATGGACCTTATTCCGCTCGTTCTGATTGTATGGCAGCTATATGCTATAGGAGTCCGATCTAAGCAATTTCTTTGGATATTGTACAGTTACTTTGGACAATTGTCCATGAGAATTTTTTTAAAGATATCTCGTCCATTAAAAAAGTTTTCCTTACAAGGACTAAATTCCGATCATTCAGCTTATATGACAGCTATATGTTATTTATAATCCAAAATCGGCGGTTCCGACAAATGAGCAACTTCTTGAAGAGAAAAGGACATTTATAAAATTTCAGATCGTTATCTCAAAAACTGAAGGAGTTACTAGAGTAATCATTTTATCTTCTTAAATAAAATGCCAGGAAAAGACTGAACTGAAATTTAAAAACTTTTTTGACAAACATAAAGTAATGTTACTAGATGTTTTACTAAAACTTTTTCTCCAAAAGAATCCAAAATGGAAAAAATTGTATCCTAAACGCGTCAAAAATTATAATGTTTCTGATGAAAACAGATCTTTAGTGGAAAATATTTTCTATATTATATTTCTAATTATACTTTTTGGAAATAATATTTAACGACACCTTTTATGATTAAACTAAAAAGTTTACTTGTAGTAATATTTTTAACTCTGCACTTATGCATATAAATATGTTTGAGTTTGGACCACCCTAATCTATGTACAAACATAATGCATGTATTGATATGGTAAATGCATAATGCATATGTATGTGTCTAAGTAATTTGATTATTTGCTAACTGCAAAAATTTTAGCTTGTGGAATATTTATGCACATTTCATGTTATTGAAACTAGAAGATAACAAATACGCTGTAATTCTAAATGGTTTATACTTGTGTAGATGTATGAGTTGTATAAATATTTGAAAAAATTTTTATTGCAAAAAAAATTTGAAAAAATTTAGTTTCATTTATAACTTAATTTAATTTTATCTTTAATATTTTAAGAGATTTTTTTAGATAGTAAAGTTTTATTTTAATCACGGTTATAATCTGGTTAAAAAAAAAAATTGTAAAAAAAATCATATGATTATTTTATAAACTATTTTCTCAAAAAAATCCGTTATGCCATACATAAAAAGAAAATTTAATTTATTTATGACTCTAAATTAAATAATAAAATATTCCTGGTATCAAAGCTTCAAATTAATATAAAAAAATTTAACAATATTTTTTGGAAACTTTTTAAAACTCAAAAACAACTTTATAAGATTAATAGATAATTAGTTGAGGGCTTCAAATACTCCTCCATATGTACATACATATACATATGTATGTATGTACGTATATATTGACTTTAACAAATATAAACCCTATTGCCTTAAAAAAAAACATAATTAACTCGGGATTTTTTGATTGAAAATTAGGATTTTTTCACTATTAGCCCAATTTAAGGAGAAATAATAATAGAAATAATAAATATTTTAAATGAAAAAATACAGTATATCGGAACATAGGAAAGTATGTGTTCACCAAATTTCGTCAAAGAAACAATTTTTTGTACAAGATGAAAATAAAAAAAATATAAAAAAAATTATTTATATAAAGTTTTCCTATAAATTTTGAGGTTATGTGAAAAAATCTATGTACAAAGGTTATAGAACTTTTTATTACCTAGAACATTGCCATATAAATTTTTTCTATAGGACTCATAGTTTCGCCGGAAATCGAAATAAGCCACATCAAAGATTTTAAAAATTCAACCACGCCCATCACCATCCTTTACCAGGGATCAGATCGGCCGTAAATTATATTTTCCTTAATGTTTGTTATTTTATTTTTCGTTTTCAATAGGTTTCAAACAATTTACTATGAAGTTCTTTTTTTAAGGCTTTTAAACTAGTCTAATAGCTACTGAAATATTAAGAAAAAAATTTATATGTTACATTCTTAAATAAAATTTGTATTCGTATTCTATTAATTACTAGACTCAAATCCTAATTTTCCTAAAGAAGTGTAAATACACAAAGGTATGTAGTACATATGTATATACAAACACATACGAATTTCCAAAACCTTGCCTAAATGCGTAGTGGTCAAATATTTACATACACATACAAGCATACATACATATAAATATATCCCAAAAGCATGCGGTTCATGTCAAACCTTTGACACACATTACTTACTTACTTCCTTTTACTATTGTTTAGTTAATTTGTTTTCGAAGTTCAATAAAATTTAATAATCGCGGTCTGCCGGGCACTTTTCGCAAAAATTTGCACTGCCTGCACGCCATTAACCCTTTCGATTGTTTCCGCAGCACACAGCAAAAGGCCACCAACTGGACTAACTCGACAGTCAAACGAGCTGAGTTTTCACGCTATTTGCATTTTCAAGGTTAAACGCCAACCTTTAGTTTGCTACTAAAATTTTACTAGCAATTTGCGCTTTCCTTCATTTAGGTTACTATACACCACGCACAAAACCTTGCCAATCCAAAGGGTTGTGAATCTTTGTATTTTTATGAGCATAAGAAAAAAGGGAACTTCTTTGGAAAAAATGCCACTTACTTAACGAGCATATTTGTTTATCTGCGACGAAACGTCAGCAAAGGGTTAATTTTGGCAAGGTAATGCGAGTGTGTACGAAAATTGACAACATTGCACTATATGCACTTATCTGCATGCCTATAAATGGAGCTCATCAGCAGTACCAAGAAATTTTTATGCACAAATACTTGCGAACATCAGTTGAAATGTTAGTACTTGTATGTTTATGAATTGCCTACACTTAGACATATGTTGCTAAAATTTTGTTAGAATTTTCTATTTCAGTTTTCTTTATTAAGATTTTCGCTGCACTCAACCCGGCGAGTATAAAAAAAAAAATGCCACACGTAGCCCAGCAACCCTGTGTGGGCAGCCACACGTTATACATATGCGAACATATGCATTAGCACGCACACACATACACACATGCATGCATACATAAGTACATGTGCCGTACAAATGCTGAATTTTACAATAAAAACTACAATTTTATTGCACAAAGTATTGCTCGCATGGCCCTCCTCTCCGTCCGTGGTACTTGTCTCGCCAGCTGACGTTTTGGTCAGTTGGCGTTTGTGCCTACGAATGCTGAGCAATAAAACGAGCTACAATTTGTGGCATGATTAATTGATATGTCAATGTTGGTGTTAGTGCTCCAGAAGTCTATGATGGAGTTCATAAAATATTCTAACTGAAATTTTGCCAAAAAGAAGTGTGTGCAGAGTTAACTATAAGTTGTAACTAAAAGATAACCAAAAGTTGGAAATTTGAAGTATAAAACCCTTATACGCAGATGAACGCGAAAAAATGTAGTAATCATATGCTTTATTTCTGTTATATCTATTATTATACCCCGAACAAGGTAAATGTATTAAATTTTCCACGATGTTCCAGTAGAAAACATCGTCAGTTTTTAAGTTATCAATCTGAAATTTTGCACATATACTTTTCTATGCAAAAAGCTACTAATTTGTCTGAATCTTTGATATTGGACCACTATGGGATATGGCTGCCCTATAAACTCATCTATAAAACTCAAATTCCTGTATGGAAAACTTTTTTATTTGACAAGATATCCTCACGAAATTTTTCACAGATTATTGTTCAAGCCAACGCTACAATCTCTCAAAATAATATTCGGATCGGACTACTATAGCATATAGCTGTCATACAAACTTATTGCTCAAACTCAAGTCTTTGTGTGGAAAACCTTTTTATATGATAAATTATCTTCTCAAAATTTGGCATGAATAGTTTTCCAAGGCAACACTATAATCTGCAAGCATAGTGTTCAGATCAGGCCACTATAGCATATAGCTATGATACAAACTGAAATTTACACGCCATTGTACAATGTTTGTATGTTTGAGGACCTAGATGAGAGGCCTTTGTTAGCATTGGTAAAAGAGAGGAAATTAATTCCATACCAATGTTCCAACAACAACTCTTATTTACTGCATATGCATGATATCAAAGTCAAAAGAAAACTATTTTCGTTTGGTAATACCAATACTACGAGTAATACATACATACACGCAAATGTGCATATCTATAAACATAAATTTCAAAAAGTAATCGTCTATTTAATTTACACACACACACACAAACACATATGTACCTACATATGTATATAATAGCTATCCGATTATTGACGATTCAGAGCTACCAGCAATCAATTATATATTATGCACTCACTGAAAATAACAGGTAAAATTATTATAAGAATTGAAATCAGCATTTGGGTTGTCAAAGTAACGGTGCTTTCAAAAAAATAAAAGATTTCTTGAAGAAAATTTGCATAAGAACTGTTGTAATGTTATTTTCCAATTTAATTTATGCAAATTTTCTAACACCTCATTTTCTTTACCCTTCATTACTTGCAATTGGGACGACAGAAATATATGTACATATTACAAACATATGTACGTATATATATACATACCTGAACTAACATTGGTTTGTAGGTATGTTATACTTATGCATATGCGCTAATTTTCTGGCGCCTTTTATAATTCAATTGCTTTTTATTTATGAACAATATCGAAGAGCAATACATTCAATTGAAATAAAGATGCATAGAAAGTCTTACACATATGTATGTATATTTATACATATGTACATACATATGCTGCTATAAAGACAGCGCATCATAATATACATATATATACATATATACAGACACTTCAACGATCTTAAAGGGACAAGATTTGAAAATATGTAGACTTTTATTTAAAGTTTTATTTTCAAAGGCAATTAAATAAAATGTAACAGTTACATTAAAGGTATGGGCATTAGGACGGTTCAGAAAAGGTATTTTTATAGCTTGGCACTCTGAAAATAGGTTCCCTCTACGAAAATTTCTTCAAGTATACATAAGTTCTTAATTGTATTGGAAAGGGCTTCGTCTTACCGTTTTCTACTTTTTTCTTATATCAGATATCAAAAATCAAATCTCGCTTCCCACTATTTGAAAAAAATACTCCGTTTAGAAGATTTTGTAATATTTTTTTTTGTTAATTTGACCTTTAAAAATATTAATCGTAGTAATTTGATAATTTTATGTCAAATTTTTTTTATAACTCAATAAAAAAATCATTATTAATCAGAAAAACCCATAGCTTCGTACAAAATTACTTTTACTAATTTAACCGAACCCTTTAATTAAAATAATTTTTCAAATTTCTGATGGCAAACAGCGAATTAAAAGAATAATAATAAATTTTTAATTCCAAAATCGTAATAAAAATTTTATATGTTTTTAATATACATTTATATTTATTTGTTTTTTTTCATGCAATCTTAAATCTATTTAAAACTCGAGGTTCTGGTTAAATATTTCAACAGTAATTGCCGGATTAAAAATGGAATTAACAAATTTCTCATTAGTTATTACTAAAATTATTTATTCATAATTATTAAAATTTTTTTTATTAATAAAATTTCTTAAAAGTTTAAAATAACATTATTATTAAAATTTTTTTATTAATAATTTTTTTTATTTTAATAATTCTGCAGTTTTGTTTTACAACTTTAGTTGTTTTTGTAAAATTTAAACTATTTTTTATAAAATTTTGATTTATTTCAATGCAATTTGCCCCTTTCATCATTTTAAAATTTTTTTCTGGTTAAATTTTTTACTTTAAAAAATATATACATTTTTAACTATGATTTTGAAAAATACGAATGAATCTTTTAACCATAATTAGAATAGTGAAAAAAATAAAAATAATTCATTTTGCTCTTAATTGAATTTTATTTTCTACTCCAATGTTTAAATTAAAAAATATTTTATACATTTTCCACTCTGATTTAGGGGAAAAATTAAGTTTTAAATAAAATTAAGTTTTAATTTTTTTGCTTGCAAAATACGAACGAAATTTTTAACCCTAATTAGAATAGTGGAAAAAATTAAAAATAATTGCATTGTAGCTTTTAATTTTAGAAAAAAAAATTAATTTAAAATTTTTTTTAATTTTGTTTGATCCAAAGTTCATATTAAATATATTTTCTAAATTTTTAATGCTGATTTCGGGATAAAAAAAATAAATTTTTTCCAAAATGCGAATTAAATTCTTAATCCTAACTATAACAGTTAAAAAATTTAAATAGTGAAAACAATTATTTTTAAATAAAAAAAAAAAAATTTAATCTATTTCATATTTTATCAATTATTATAATATTAATTTTGAATCTGAATTTTGAAAGTTAACAATTAAATTTTAAATTGTATACTATTTTGCAATTAGAAAATTAGTTTTCAAAAGGAAAGACGAACCATAATAACATGAAACACAATTTTATCTTCTCCACCGACTTCCCAATTTAATAAAAAATACCAGAAAACTTACTACTTCGTGTGCGGTCGTGTATTGTGATCAAATTTTTTTCTTATTTTCAAAAACATTCAAATGTGTGTACATATGTAAAACAAGTATTTAGGACATAAGAAGCCAAGTTTACACAAAATTTCATGAAAGAACAACATTTTTTAATAATTAGTAGTTAGTTATAACGAACCGAAAACATACTATTGAAAATTGTAATTGCGTAAACTAATTTTTTTATGTAATCCAACAACAAAATTTTTTAAACAATTGTAAAAATTTATGGTTTTATGATTTTACCATGGGTTATGACAAGTTGTGAATCCCCATAATATAAAAATAAAAACCCCACAACTTGGTTATTTGAAAACCGGATGTTACAAAAATTATAGATCTTTCAATTACCTACAACATTGCCATATAACTTTTTTCGGTAGACCTGGTAGTTTTGCCGGAAATCGAGCCTTAACCCTTAAAACCATACACCTCCCGACCACAGATCGCCCTTAAATTATTTTCCCTTCAATGTTTGTTGTTTTAGCTTTCGTTTGCGAAGGGTTTCAAACTTCTATGTATTTTTTACTTTTTTACCATTTTCAAATGCTTTTGAACTAGTCTGATAGTATAAATACTTATTCTGGCTTTATATTATCATATATGAATTTTAATTTAAATTGCACTAAATAATTATATTATTAATTATATATGTACATACATACATACGTGCGTTGCAAAATGTTTTCAATCCTCCAATGTAATTTTTCTTATTCGATTTTCATTTTTGCCCCTGCTGTTAAACGCAGTTGCAGAACCAAACACGATTCACGCATATACCATACATACATTACACATATGTATAAGTATATTCAGTACATATAAACATGTGCATGAACTCCAAAAAGTCAATTGAGTTTACACCCACACCCACATACACATAGATTTCGCTGCAAACCAGTCTGTGCTGCGCCGCACACAAGCGCCAAGGGGAGCCGCGACGCCAATGTCGAAACAGCGATGGCGAATGCAAACGTCTCTTTTGCGTACACGCACCCACCGAATGCTTGAAAAACGCAATTGCAGCCGCAAAAAAGTGCATACAACAACTGGCAACAAAAAAATTAAGAAAAGTAATAATAAAGCAAACAACAAACACACAGCAGCAATGGCAACAATTGAAAAATGTGTAAATGGCCGCGTAACATGTCAGTGATCGTACACTCGCGGCAGTCGCGAACTCGCTCATGCGCTCGCATTTCGCTATGCATGCCGATGCCACAAGCAACGGCTATCGAGAACAAAAACAACAAAAACGCAAACAAAATGCACGAGTATGCCACTGCTTCGGCGAATCTATGTTTTCACTACATAATTCTTATTGCTGTTGTTGCTGTTATCTTTCATATATTCATTTGCCAATGCCAACGATCGCTGTCGCCACTGCAATTGCATTTGTTGTTTGCCCACTCGCTCACACTCGCGTGCAAATGTGCAGCGAATGCGTGCCAGCAAGTGCCAATGTGCAGCAGCAGTGTATAACTGTTATACGGAGAGGAGAGCACATTGGCGAATAACAGTGTTGTTGGTATGTGCGCGGTGACTACCCATAAGTGTAGTGAGGGGAAAGTGCATGCCATGCGTTGCAATGCAGAAACTCCGTGAGAGCGATATTTGTTGTTATTGTTGTTTTCTGCTTTTTTGTTGCCCTCGCTGCTGTATAACAGTCGAATAGCATAGAATTTCCCCTCATGCGAGCACGCAATGCATTTTCTCCTGCCAAGGGCCACCACCACCACCACAGCAGCGTACGATACGCACACAAGCACACATACATATATTTACTATTGTATATGTGTGTTTGTGTGCCTGTGCATGAGCGTGGGTTAGTGAATTTTCTTTTTGCTTGGATTTTCACAAACATTTCTCCTGCAGCGCAGAGAGTCTGATTTTTTTTTTTGCCCTTGCACTGCCAATGCGAAGGGGCAATGCTGAAGTCGGTCGCTCGGTCGGTCGGTTGATGACTGAGGCGCCGCTTTTCTAATATAATACGCTTGGTTCGTCTTATTTGGCTCGTAAGGAGGGTGTTTGCGTATGTGTGTGTTTGTCATTGTGTTTGCCCAATTGAGAGCGGGGAAAATTAAGCGTAGAGTATGAAAATTTTTGGATTGACTTGCCGCGTGCACCGACAGCGCATTTTTATTCAAGTTTGAGCACTCGGATCTGCAACAACGCAACGTGACGCAGAAAATTTACAAAACAAAAATACAAAAAATTGGGAAAAACACAAAATTCCGCACAAGTTTGTAATTCAGCTAGAAACTAACTGTGACATTCGGAAAAAAAAATTACAACAAAATATAAAAACAAAAAATAACAACAAAGTATAAAAAAAAATACAAGAAAATATAAAAAATAAACTAACAAAAAAATATAAAAATTACAATAAACTACAATAATAATAACAACAACAATTTTTAATAAATAGAAATAACAACAAATTTTAAAAATAAAAATTACAACAAAATATAAAAACAAAAATAACAACAAAATACAAAACACAAAAAACACTAAATACAATTATACAAGCCATTGCAAATGTTTGCGCAAACTTGATGCGTACGTGCGTTGAGTGAAAATTGCAGTGTAGTTATAAACACGGAAGGAAAGCAACAACATTTTTAAAGTGAGCTAAATTTTTTTCATAATTATTAAAATAATTTTTTTTTTTGAAAATTGAACTGATATTTGTTTTTGGGAAAATTGAACTCCTTTTTTCGAAAATTGAACTGATTTTTTTTTGCCGAAATGCGAAATTTTGGATACTAATTTCGCCGAAATATACAGTAATGTGTGCGGGTTATATGCATACATAAGCATAACAATGCGTGGCTACAAGTTTTTTGGTGGTGCAAGCGACTTAGTGTTTGTACATATGTATGTATAAAAGCATATAAAAATATGTACTTGAACTGGTTAAGAATTAATGCAGTTTTTTGACAATAAACAAACAGTGTTGCCTATTATTTTATAAAAACAAAACAATTTTTGACTTTGTGAACTGTATGCACATATGTATGTATATACTTACTTATGTATGTATAAACTGCTGGAAAGTTGCGCTTCGGCAACTCACCTGCAGCCAATCAGCGCAAGTGTATTTAGTGCTTTTTATATAAAATATATTAATAAGTTAAAGCATTTGAAAAAACTCTATGAAAAAGTGACAATTTTTTTTTACTAAAAATATAAAATAATTATAAAACTTGCATAGCAGCGCCAAACCATACAAATTCTCATTAGCCAACATAATTATGCATGTACGTATGTACATACATATGTAAATGTGTATGTAACCGCAAGCAATTCGTCATCTAATTTAGTTGTATATATTTCACATATAGTTAATAGCATAAATCCAATAGGAAACACCGTTAACTATTTGCAAATATTTTCACCAAAACAATGCGAAAAGCTACGCAACGCAATATTTTTTGGCACACACGCCCCCTCCTCCCCCTAACTTTGAATGGCTGCCCACCAACGCGCATTCATCTTCATTGTGCAGAATACGCGCTCGCTCTCTCTCACTCTCCGACTTCTAAAAACATTAACCACCCCCTTGTAAAAGTTTCGCGCAAAAATCCACCCAACCACTCGGCCATCTTTCAAGGATTCGTCGCGCTTTTGCGCTTTCATTAAAAATTACCTGCAAAGTGAGCATCAGAAAAATTCGCAAATACACACTTGTGTATATAGCGGCTTCTATGTGCTTGATTATGTAGATATATGTATAAGAGTTATATATGTTTATATTTAATGCGTTGGCTTTATATACATATGTATACACACATTTACATACACACATACATACTTGGTATATAGGAAACCGCTTTAATTTTCAAGCTTAATAAATTGTAAATGAATTTATTTAGAATTTATTATGAGTAACTTCGTATGGGTAATTTTATTTGTAAAATTTCTAACACTATCCAGTCTTAATATCCTTTGAATGTCATAAAAGAGTTTCTAAATTTCCGAAAAAAATAATACAGTTACAGTTAAAAATAATTACAGTTACTAAACAGTGCGCAGAGCTGAGTTTATTTTGATATTTCCGTCTCTTTATTTATGTAAGTATATGTAAGTGACTACTACTCCCACACTTTTTGAGGTATTGAACTAAAATGCTGCATACTTTCATTTATCTCCAAGAAGCTGCTCATTTGTTTGTACCGGCGATATCGGACTACTATACCATATAGCTGTCATAGAAACAATCGGTTCAAAAACAAGTTCTTGTATAGAAAACTTTTTTATTTGAAAATATATCAACACGAAATTTGGCACAGATTGTTTTCATAAACAAAGCTACAATATCTGAACAAATTATTCAGATCGGACTACTATAGCATATAGCTGCCATACAAACTAACCGTTCAAAAACAAGTTCTTGTATAGAAAACTTACTTGTTTGCCAAGATATCAGCACAAAATTCGACGCACATTATTTTCAGAGACAAAGCTACAATATTTGAGCAAACTTTTTTAGATCGGATCACTATAGCATATAGCTGTCATACAAACTAATCGTTCAAAAACAAGTTGTTATATGGGAAACATTTTTATTTGAAAAGATATTAGCACAAAATTTTGGAAAGATTTTTATTAGAGACAAAGCTATAATCTCCGAATAAATTTTTCATATCGGACTACTATAGCATATAGCTGTCATGCAAATTTATGCTTCAAAAATAAGCTAAAAGTATTTTTATACCCTTTTAACTATAGGAAAAGCGAACTGTGAAGGGCATTATAACGAAACTAACATTTTTATTGTAATCGGCTTTAAATTAGAAAACATATACATACTTATGTATACATACATATATTTACATAAATAATATTTTCTAATATAAAATTTTGTCAATTCAATTAAAAATATTGCAAAATATGTGTAAAAAAATTTTGGCCCTTATGTATAATTGTATAAATACATATATGTACAAATATATATAACTTAAAAGCCTATATGCCAATAAAATATATAAACGTATAGACCTTCAAGGGCTAAGTGTACATGCGTTGCATACTTAATTTATGTAATAAAATGTATATGTACATATATGTGTTGGCTTACTTAAATTAATTATGCTGATATCGTATTTAATTACGATATTTTATTGATACTTACATACATACTTATGTATATATATGCATTATTTATTTTTGCAAATTTGTATGTCATTTTCAATTATTTGCTATAAATTTTTAAAAGCTTTTTTTCGCTGTTGTTGCTATTTACAGTAAGCTTCTGCTCTTTTCTCCCACAAATACATATATACAAGCGGCCATAAATAGCTGCGACGGACAAGCTTATACATAAACCGGAAACAAAAATCATAGCGCAGCACACACACACAGAGGCGAGCTTGCGCTGGCAGCTTTTGCCGATCGTGACATTTTCGTTTTTCGCACAAACACACATACACTTATATAGGCACAAAACGCATATCTTTATAGGCGAACTAGTCCCTCAGTTTTTGAGATCTCGATCTGAAATTTTGCACACGCCGTTTTCTTCTTAAGAAGTTACTCATATGTCGAAACTGCCATTATCGGACGACTGTAGGACATAGCTGCCATACAAACTGAACGACCAAAATGAAGTTCTTGTATGGAAAACTTTTTTATTTATCATGATATCTTCACAAAATTTTGCACAGATTATTTCCTGCAACATAGCTATAAACTGTGAAGAAATGATTCAGATCAGATTACTATAGCTCATAGCTGCCATACAAAGTAATCCATCAAAATCAAATTCTTGTATGAAAAACTTTTTTATTTGTCAACATAACTTCACAAAATTTTGCACAGATTATTCTCTGAGAGAAAGCTACAATCTCTGAATAAAGTATTGATATCGGGCTACAAAAGCTCATAGCTGCCATACAAACTGAGCGACCAAAATTAAGTTCTTGTATGGAAAACTTTTTTATTTATCAATATAACTTCACAAAATTTGGCATGAATTAATATTCAAGGCAGCGCTACAATTTAGAAATAAATTGTTCAGATCGGCCTGCTATAACTTATAGCTGCCATACAAACTTTTCATTCAAAGTCAAGATAATGACATTTTATGGTATAAAAAATGCTTCTATCAAGGGTATATAGGGGTATTGAGTTATTTGCCCAAATAATTTATCTACTTCATACCTATCTTGCAGCATATTAGGTATTTATAAACATTCCATCGGCTCATCACATGACTGTTATTAATAACACATACGAATCGCTTAATGTGTTAACATATATAATCGGTCTTATTGTCTCAGCTTCGATATACCAAAAACTATATAATTCGATCAGTAACACGCAAAAGTTAATCCGATTTGAACGTTGATCGTTTGCACTGCACACACCTCGCCTAGACGCATGCGCAATACGAAAACTATCGCAGCAGGTCATTGGCAAACGAACAATGCCTGCGCGCTACTGCAATTTATTGCGCAAAAATGCCAACAATGCAGACAAAGAAAATTGCATTACACCACAAAGGAGTTCTTGCACATTTTTTTTAATATTTTTTTATTCTTTTTTTTTTGTGTGAAAAGATCCTTGGGAACAGTCAACCTGATAGACTGACAACCTGACAGCACTCTGATCGTTGTGTGTTTGCGCAAGTGCAAATGTGTATGTAGATGTGTGTGTCCTTTGTAATGCTTCTTTGTCATTTTTCATTTTGCTGGCGTCCGTCTTTTCTTTATTTGCACCCTCCATCAATTATTTTCCACACGCACACGCTCACAATAGCTATCGAACAACGCAAAAGAAGGTGAAAATCGCAAACGCAATCAAAAGCGTAGAAAGAAAAATGAAAGAACGAAAAATACATGTCACAACCAAACAAACACAGGCACAAATGACGCTTCGGGAAAATGTCTGGGACATCAATATTTCCCTATTCTTATAAGTATACATATTTTCATGACGGCTTCTATTCTCTGCTGTTTCTCGCATTTTTAATGCATTTCCTTTGCATTCACCAGTGGCACATTTTGGTGGAGTTGAAAAGATTAATTGTTTGCCAAATACAAACGTGCAATTTCTCAAGTTTCGTTTAGAAAACCACGCGCACTTGCTTTCGAGGATCGCTGCGCCCCTCCCAGACGTCTCAATATCAGCTCGCGTTCGCCGAACCGTGCTTCAGCAATCCTTATTTGCTTTTTCTTTGGTTTCTTGTGATAAGATCGGTATGGCGTTGGTGAATGCGTTCGCTCGCGTAGAGCTCGCTTTTGCGGCAATATATCTTCCACAATACGAGCGGCTTCAAAGGCAGTAAAGTTTCAAGTATTTTTTATGCATTGCTCACCCACACACACGCACATATGAGCATAAAATTTTGCTATGAACTGTCGTGCCGTCGCCTGCGATAAGCAATGCGTGTTCCTTTGAAGCGCTTCTACAGGCGCATTACCAATTGTAATGAGATCGGCTGACTGCCTGCTGCGGTGGGTACACATTTCATATCTCGAAAGAGTAAGTATTGAGCGATAAGAAATTAGACGCGCGTTTGCATTCGAGCTGACTATCTGCTCCTTGTACATACATACATATTTACTTGCCAAAAACTATATAGTATATGGATATTAGGTACTTCAAAACCAATTTTAATAATTTTTCCCATCTTACCCCGTTTCTGTTCAAAAATTACGAAATTTTGAAACTTGGAGAAATTTTGAACTTTGGAAAAGTTTCGAAATTTGGAGATTTTGATGTTTGAAAATTTAAAAAATTGGCGATTTTAAAATTTTTAATATATCAAAAGTTTTGAAATTTTCGAAAATTTTGAAGATTTTAGAAATTTTGAAGTTATTAGGGTACGATAAAAGTATTTGTTTAATGTTATTTTTCTAACCTTATCCTCTAGTATTCCAAAATTTTGAAATTTGGAGAAATTTTTAAATTTGACAAAATTTTGATATTTGAGAATTTCGGTAATTGGAGATTTTAAAATTTAATTTAAAAGATTTCAAAAATTTTTTGAAATATATTGATTTTATTTTTTGACTTTACCCTCTACTAGTTCAAAATTACTAAATTTTGGAATGTGGAGAAAATTTAATATTTGAAAATTTTGAATTTTTCGGAATTTTAAAATTTTGAGAATTTGAAATATTTAGAGTATGATAAACCATATATGTAATGTATAAAAAATATTCGTATATATACATATATATTTTAAATTTTATTTTTCAACTCTTACACTCAATCATTTAAAAATTAATAAATTTTTAAGTTTGGTAAAGTTTTGGAATTTGAGAGTTTTGAGATCTGAAAAGATTTTAATATGTGAGGAAATTTTGAGAATTGGAGATATTTAAGTTTGGAGAAATTTTTAAATTTGAGAATTTATGAAACTTTTGCAGACATTAAGTACTTTCTAAATGGAGAAATTTTAATATTTGAGAATTTCGAAAGTTGGAGTTTTTAAAATTTTAAACATTTCAGAAATTATGACAGTTTTTCTATTTAATTTTTAAACTCTCACCCTTTGCCATTTAAAAATTAAAGAAATTTTTGATTTTAAAAAGTTTTGAAATTTGGAGAAATTTTGAAATTTGGAAACAATTTTAATATTTGAAGAAATTTTGAAAATTGGGGATATATAAATTTGGAGAAATTTTGAAATTTGAGAATTTGGAAAAGTTGGGGAGATATTTAGTACTTTCTAAATGACTGTAACTATTCATCGTAAATATGTATGTATGTATGTATATAACCATACCCTGGAGAAATTTTGAAATTCTCAAATTTTGAAACTTTCGAAAGTTTTGAAAATTGGAATTTTGAGGAATTTTGAAATATATTAGAAGAATATGGAAGGCTAAGGTTTGAAAAAATTTTATTTTTTTTACCTCCACGCTACACAAGAAGCATTACTTAAGAGCGTAGAAATATGTTTTTTTTTAAGTTTCAAATAAAAAATTCTTACTACTTATTCCTTAAATAATTTTTGTTTAAGCTTATGCTGCTAAGTTCTAAACTAGAGATTTCCACAAAAATTGCCCTATGTATATATGTATGTATATATGTATATATGTACATATGTATGTACTCCAATATAAGCAGTTTTCAAATTAATACACTAAAAATAGTCGCTAATCATTTATCATACTCACAGCTGTATTCTCAAGAGATCGACTTGATCGCCGAAACAGCTCGAAAATGTGCAGTTTTCAAATACATACGTATATACTCGTAAATGTATGTACATTTACAAGAAATTATCAAGTGTAGACTGTACTTCCCCAACCAAAAATCTTAGCGCGCATCCTACTTAGTCCTTGCTTTGCCTAACCTTTGACTTTCGCATGTGGCGTGCTTCGGCTGATCGGCAGTTGCACACGCATGCTAGCAATTGAATAAAACATATGTATGTGTATGTATGATGGTATGTATCCACTTGAAAATGTCAAGTAAATGTACACATGTTGCATTTCAAATATTATAACAGTTCAAATTATACATTTACATACATACATACACATGTGCAACAAATGCATTAGAAAGTATTATGTATGGATTAGTATATAGCGTGAGTACGTCTGAGTATGTATATACATATGTATACCAAATATAATTTATAACCTTTAGACTTGAGTCAAATTACCGCTTGTATTGAGATTTAAAGCATTACTCAAGTCTCCAACGTTGTTTCTCAGCTGTTACTGAACTAAGGATTCATAGCCTGAACAGATAAAATGCGATTTTTTGAAGAAAATAGAAGTAATGCTGGATTTGAGAAAGCAATAATGTTCAATTAGATTTAAAATGTAGTTTTTTATTTAAAATCATGTCTATATTTTTGAAAATTAAAAAAAAAAAAATTTAGGACTATAGAAGCATATTAGAATAATTTTTGGAAAAATTTTAAATAAACAATAAATTTAATATTTGATACTAAAATCAGAGTTGAGAATTTGTAATATAATTTTTTAATTCAAAAATCGGAGCTTAATTTTGGAAATTAAATTTTCGAATTTGAAAATCGAAAAAAATAAATTTAATTTTTGAATTCGAAAATCGAAAAAAATGGGTATTTAATTTTTTAATTCCAAAAACGGAATTCAAAATTGTAAATTTAATCGTTTAATCTCAAAATCGAAATTTAAATTTGGAAATTAATATAATTAATTCCAAAATCGAAAACAAAAATTGTGAATTTAATTATTTATATATAAAAAAACAGAACTCAGATTTGCAAATTTAATTTTTTAAACCCAAAATCGTAATTCAAATTTGCAAATTTAAATTTTTAAACCCAAAATTGGAATTAAAATTTGGAAATTTAATTTTTTAAACGCAAAATTGGAATTCAAAATAGAAAATTTAATTTTAAATCTCAAAATTAGAAATTAAAACTTAATTATTTATTAAAAAAATTTAATATAGAATTAATTTTCTTCAAACTAGGCTTTCCTTTTCAAAAAATATTTTAATTAAAATATTAAAATTAAAAAAGTCATTATTTTCAATTTTTATTTATCAATTTGGGTTTAAAAATTTTTTAAATTATAATTAAATAATTTAAAACTAATTTCAAAATTAATGAAATTTATTAACAACCAAAATTAATGATAATTACTTTAACTAATTAATATAGAATTAATTTTCTTTAAACTAGGCTTTCCTTTTCAAAAAATATTTTAATTAAAATATTAAAATTAAAAAAGTCATTATTTTCAATTTGTATTTATCAATTTGGGTTTAAAAATTTTTTAAATTATAATTAAATAATTTAAAATTAATTTCAAAATTAATGAAATTTATTAACAACCAAAATTAATGATAATTATTTTAACTAATTAAGTAAAAATGAATTAGTTAAAGATAAAATTAATAAATAAACATTAATTACAAATAAACGTGAGATTAACATTTTTTTATATTTCATTTCATTTCCTATTGTTAATTCGATTAAAAACTCAATATGCTAATTAAAACGAATTTGAAAATAATTTAAATTGGTAAAAACTAAAATTTATGAAAAATTAAATTAATTAATTAAAAATAAAATTAATAGATCAATATTAATTAAAAATAAACTTGATTAACTTAATTAAAAACAAACTTGAGATTAACATTTTTTATACTTCATTTCATTTCTTATTGTTAATCCGATTAAACAACTTATTAAATTTATTAAAATATGAAATGAATGAAAAATTCAATTAACTAATTGCAACTAAAAATGGATTAGTTAAGAATAAAATTAATAAATCTATATAAATTAAAAATTAATTAGTTTAATTAAAAATTAATTTTAATTAATAAATTGTAAATCATAAAAAAATAAAATAAGTTCATTTTAAGTTTTATAATTAAATTTATTTTTTATTATTAATTTATTTAATTTATTTTAATTTTTAATTTAATTTAAACTTAATTTTAATTAATAAATTGTAAATCATTAAAAAAATTAGTTCATTTTAAGTTTTATAATTAAATTTATTTTTTAATATTAATTAATTTTTAATTTTTAATTTTAATTAATTTATTTAATTAATTTTAATTTTTAATCTCATTTAAAATTAATTTTAATTAATAAATTGTAAATCATTAAAAAATAAAACTAGTTCATTTTAAGTTTTATAATTAAATTTATTTTTTAATATTAATTTATTTTTAATTTTAATTAATTTATTTAATTTATTTTAATTTTTAGTTTTAATTTTTAATTTAAATTAATCAAAATTATTTTAATTTATTTATTTATTTAATTAAAGTTAAATAATTTGTAATTTTAAAATTTATGTTATTTTATTTAAATATTTTTTTTTTATAATTATTTTTTTAATTTTTCAATCCAGTTGAGTTTGAACGTGAAAATTATTTTTAATTAAGATTCTAGGGATTTTCGTCTATATAGTACATATGATATAATTCCTTAGCTTTTGAGATATTTATCTCAAATTTTACATTGTACATACATACATACTTGCTTATTGTTTATAAGTAAATATGAAGGTATATCGAACTTCGTTCTAATAAGTCAAATAATCAAATATGTATATGTGTGTATATACATACATATATATTTAATTACACATACATAAAAAATATATATACATACATATGTATACACTTGTATATAAATTAATGTTCATACATACATACATATGTTTGTGTATGCAATAAGTAATGTATGTATGTATAAAAACATATATATATGTATGTATATGTGTGTAGGTGTTCCCTGTAACCAAATGAAGAGAGTATTAAAAATGTCCACCCCCAAAAAACGGCACTTTTTAGCAAAAAATAACGAACATATACATACATACATACATATCTCATGAACATATTTTGGTGACTCTCAATTCCACCACCATTTTTGAGTGCATAAGATGACAATAAAAAAATACACCAAATAAACTAAATTTAGAACAGCAAGCGCTAGTTTTTTTTTTATACGAAAAAACAAGAGATCAATTTGAATATGTACATATGCACTTACATATGCACGTATATATGTATACATATATATCAGTGTACATGCATACTTACACATATATATGTATATGTATAAATGTGTTGGTTATCTATATAACTATATACTATATATTGTCATGCATATAAAATTTATATATGTATGTATGTATGTATGTATGTATGTATTATATGTGCGTATTTTTTTTATTATTAAAAAAAAAAAAACAACACGTTAACTTCGGTTGCTTGCCTTCACATATAAAAAAGTTTTTAAGATATTCCATTGAATCAGGTAGTTTGTATGACACCCATAAGCTATAGTAGTCCGATCTGAACAACTTGTTCGGAGATTGCAGCATTACATTGAGTAATAACACCTGCCGAATTTCGTCACGATATTTTATCAAATGAAAAAGTTTGCTATACAAGGACTGTGTTTCGAACGAACACTTTGTATGGCAGCTATATGCTATAGTAGTCCGATATCGCCGGTTCCGACAAATTAGCAGCTTATTAGGGAGAAGAGAATGTATGCAAAATATCAGAGCGTTATCTCAAAAGCTGGGGTACCATCATAACCCTTTAGTGCTTACAAACTTCGTGGGGAACATAATATACCCTATACAGGCTATAATTTTATGGGTATTATACAAAAATTTACAGTGAAACTCAGAATAAACTTTGCAATTTGCGCACTTGTTACTGTTTATTTCCATTATGAAAACTGCAGACAACCTGGATTGTATATTCGCAATGATGTAGAAATTTTCAAATTTCGAATAAAAAATTCAGTTCAATTTTCCACCACACAAAAAAAAAAAAATATTCGCAATACCAAAAACAATATTTTATTTGAAAGTTATACGTATTAAAATAAAGCCTCTCTCACGTGTACTCTCCGCAGGTACAATAGACAATTGTAAAGCTTTAAGCTGGCTCTCAAAATACGCAAGAATCTCACCTATAACTCATCCACATCCTCACCATCCACCCCAACCAACATCAACGATCACGCATCCACATCCGCTAACGATCCTGAAATCTCATTATCATCCTTGTCATCTGCCCTCTTACCGGCATCATTGCTGAGTACGACATTTCAGAATCTCATACCATACGCTATTGCAGGCATAGCGCCGGGACCGCATAATCTGTTGGCACCGCCGCCGCCGCCCTTGCCGGCATCCTCGTCATTGTCGTCACTGCCAACGGCGTCTGCGACATCGAGCTGCGGCCCCAACAACGGTTCTAGCAGTGCCGATTCTAGCCCACAGACAAGCGCCAGCAACGCAGTATCAGCACACGCAGCCATGGGTGGCCCACATCCGCCATTACCGCCGACCATTGAGGGTCAAACATATTGTTTACGTTGGAATAATCACAAATCGAATCTAGTGGAGATTCTTGATGCGCTAATTAAGGTCGAGAGCTATGTTGACTGCACAATTGTTGTCGATGATCAAGTGCAATTCAAAGCGCATCGCGTGGTGCTCGCCGCCAACTCGCCATATTTCCAGGCCATACTGCAGGACGTACCCATGGATCATTGCAGCATTATATTTCCCGGCGTTAAAGCATTTGAAATGCGTGCACTACTTGATTATATGTACACCGGTGAAGTGAATGTCACGCAAAGTCAGATACCCACAATAATGCGTATTGCCGAGGAGCTGGAGGTGAAGGGACTTTTCGATATGGCCGATCTGAAGGAGAAGTTCAACAAACTAAGCGAGGAACATGCGGATCGTGCCAGTCACGGTTATCCGTATGCCGCAGCCAGTACCTCCGGTCTAACAGCGCCATATGCCATGGCTACGAGTTCATCCTCAGCACAAGGCCTACCCAGTGGTGTACACAATGGCAAGGAGCATCATGGCGCCGATTTTCCAATGCCTTCACAACACAATTCCTCATCCGTGATCTCAACATCATCGCACATATCACCATCAGCTGCCGCTTCGAGTACATCTTCGCCACCATATACTAACTATAAATCGCCATATACCAATCTGTATTCCAAATCGCCTGGTCCCTCTAATGGTCCTGGTTCTGCTGGGAATGGATCTAGTTTAGGACAAAGCAAATCGGCCAATACACCACAGACACCAACACACTCACAAACTCAACCGCCGACTGCAGATCACGCACAATGGCCGTTATCACCTTCGGCAGCGGTCGGCATGTTGGGCTCCGTCTATGACTCTGTGCCAGACAATCCACTCAAGCGTAAAAAACTGTCGTCCATGACTTCAATGTTAATGAACCGCGATACACCCATTCTACGTAACGTCTTAGCTCAAGCCAATCCCGCCGATTCATCTCAGCCGATATCATTCTCTATGCCTGGTGCCAGCAAAGCCGACAACAAATCCAATGTCGATAAAAGCTCATCGCTTGGAGGTTCAATAGGTGGACACAACAACAACCATGGTCAGCACTTCAATGGCAGCGCCGACTATGGTAGCGATAAGGTCAGTACAAAACTATTAAAAATTAATACGCATTTAGCCCCATAAAAGTATATAAAAGTCTAACTTTTTCCTGTACGTGGAACTGATGATTCATTGTACTTTTACAGAAATATCACGATGAACCACATTCGCCTTACACAGATCGTTCGTTTGATGACGACGCCTATGATGCCAAGGGCACGTATGGTGGCGGCTTCAGCTCCAACTCGAATCAGAAACCCGAATGGAAACGCTATAAACAATATACACGCAGCGACATAATGTCCGCCATACAGTGTGTACGGGAAGGTATGAGCGCACTACAAGCCTCACGAAAGTTTGGTGTACCGTCGCGCACACTCTATGACAAAGTCAAGAAGCTGGGCATAACCACAGGTCGGCCAATGAATCGCACCATGAAACGTAGTCCGAGTAATGTGGATTCGACTGCTGCTTTCTCCTACCCACATGCTTATGGCGCCGAACCCTTAATGTCATCAATGCATGAAGGACGCAATGACGAACGCGAGCCCAAAGACCACCACCGCCCCGAACATCACCACATGCCACCACAATTGCCGCATTCGCTCTTAGATCATGCGTTGCTGCAACAGGCGTTGGAGAGCCGTGGAGGCGATATTGCCGGACGTGGCGCACTGTTGTTAGCAGCAGCCGCACATGCCGCTGCCAACCGTATCTCAACCAGTCCGGGTCCGAACGGTTCGAACGCCATGCGTTCGCCGAGTCCACCGAGTTATGGCCGCAAATACGGACGTGGCAGTGAGCAAGATTTTGCCGTGGAACGGGACGGACGTAGACGTGAACGCGGCAGAGACCGCGAAATGGACAGCAGTCGAGAAAATGAACGGCGCTTGCTGGAGCATGAGTTAGATCGCGAACGTGAGCGCGAACTGGCAAGTGAAAGTGATCGCGAACGCGAACTTGAGTATGAACGTGAACAGCGCGAGGACCGCGAATCTGAAAGGAAACGTGCGCGCGAATACGAACGCGAACATGAGCGCGACACGGAACGCGAACATGCACGTGGGCGTAAGCGTGCCAGCCGACGACGCTCTCACGACGACGAGGAGGAGACTACCGGTCAGGTTGAAGATCTATCTGTAGCGCGTCGCAATTGCATGTCACCAGCGCCAACAGAATCGCCACACAGACGCACACGTTCACCTTCCTACTCACCACCCCCACCACCACCACCAACAACAGCACCAGCACCAGCACCACCAACAGCGCTCGAATGCGGTAGTGGCGTTATAAAACTTGCAACCGCAGCCGCCGTTGCGGTGGCCGCGTCAACAGCCGACGATAGTCGTTGTTCGAGTCGCAGTAGTAACGGTTTAACGATGGCTGATAATATCAGCAACGATGAGTACAACAACGAAACGAGCGCCACCCTAGAGGCAGCAACAACAATGACCGCGATAAAACGTGAAATCATTAGCAGCGACGATGTACGCACCGACTGATTAATGCTCTCCATGGCGTGGCACTACGCAACCGATACCTGTTATGAGTCGTTGTTCTGGAGCCGTTGACTGCTTTCCTTTATGCGTGCCATTCTTCGCTTACCGCGTACATAACTTTAGTAAAGAATTTACGGTGCAATAGGCGTCTGAAAGTGGGGGCAGTCTAAAGAAGCTTTAATTGAGTTCCCTAATGTTGAATTTTTTGAGTGTCAATGGCTGCGAATAATGGCCGCTTAGTAGAAACCGACAACCGGTGTCGGACTTCTCAGTGAACTCAGTGAATATGTATTAAATATTACTTGTTATTGGTGTAAATTCTTTAAATATGGCAATGCGCACTAATTGTATACAACATTAATATTGGTTTATTAAAAAAAAATTGTAATAATATGCAAAATATTAGAATTCCTTGAAAAGCGCTTAGTTTGCTGCAAAAGAGTAGGGGCACTGGTCCCCACGGCCACAAACAAAAAAAAAAAAAAAACTTTGGGCGACAAAACTCTATGCGTGTGAACGCGTTCTAAAGCGGCAAGCGCTACAAACGGAAGTTACTGTTGTCGGAATCACCCTGTGCCTAAAAGTAAAGTTTCTAAACGAGTGAAAAACTCTACAAATAAGTTAAATTTAGTAAAAGCAAAAAATAATTAAAAATTTAGTCTAAAATTTAGTCAGTTAAGAGAGTCATAGTCATGAACTTTTTTTGGCAATCCGGGTCAAATTTGATCAGATATATTCATGAAAATTTTGTTTTTTTTCGGCAATCCGGGTCAAATTTGATCAGATATATTCATGTAAATTTTGGTTTTTTTGGCAATCCGGGTCAAATTTGATCAGATATAGTCGCAAAAGCTTTGGTTTTTTGGCAGTCCGGTTCAAATTTGATCAGATATAGTCACAAAAATTTTGGTTTTTTGGCAATCCGGGTCAAATTTGATCAGATATAGATGTATAATATTAAGTTGAGTAAAGTAAAATGGAGAGTAAAATAAACATTTCTCTAGCTCACAGCTAAATGATAGAAGAACTTTGAAAGAAGAATGTAAAAAACAAAACAAATGTCCAAACACAAGACTGATGAGATGGAATGCAGGAACTGTTAAGCCACAAATTATCAGAGGCTCAACAAAATGGTCGATGGACGAATAAGAATACAAAAAACATGTGGAAGTCAATCAATAAGGCCTGTTTGGTTTGAGTGCGAAAATCTTGTCTTTGAAAATTCCAGCAAAGCCTAAACCATGCTTTTTACAAAATGAAAGGCCATCAAGTAACACTAGAAGCTAACAGTTGTCATATAACTATTTAAAACTTAATGATGTCACAAAAAAAAATTTTTTAAAATTGTAAAAAAAAATTGAAAATAATTAAAAAAAAAAATTTTTAATTTTAATTAAAAAAAAAAATTTTAATTTTTTTAATTTTCATAAAATTTCAAAAAAAAATTTTGAATAAAATATTTTCGAAAAAATTGCAAAAAATTTTAAAATACATTATTTTCGAAAAAAAAAATAATTTTGAATAAAATATTTTCAAAAAAATTGCAAAAAATGTTAAAATGCATTTTTTATAAAAATAATTGCGAAAAATTCAAATTCAATTTTTTTCCAAAAAAAATGGAAAAAACAAAATTTTGTGTTTGTAAAAAATTGGAAAAAAAAATTAAAATTTTTTTTGTAAAAAAATTGCAAATAAAAAAGGAAAAATTAACAGTTTTCAAAACTAAACTAAAATGTATTTGTACAACTTTACTACATTTATATGCCAGTGATTTGTTTGTAAAAATTAAACACAGTTTACTAATTAAGCTTAAAAGCAAAAAAGCACTATTTAGCTGTCTACTTTTAATTTAGGCTTAATAACTTTAAAACTAATATATATACATTATATATTTAAAAAAAAAATCGCTCAAGTATGTAACAATTGCATACCAAACAATAACAATTGAAACAATGCTACCTCAAAACAGACACACACACGCATGCCTACACAGCTGTTGGTGTTGTCATACTGTACAATTTAAAATAAATTTATTTTTTATGTAAATGTATTTTTTTATATTTATTATTTTCCGTATTCGCCACAAAATAAGTTAAATTTTATAAGACTGACACTGAACGGTAAATAATAGCAAATAAAAAAAATAAAATAAAAGATAAAAGTGAAAAAATTATATATATGTATGTATAAATAATAAAAAACATATATAAATAGTAAAAAGTAAATATATACAAAAATAATAAGAGAGTTCTCATACTTGAAGAAATAAATTTGACAAATCTGGCCACACACATGCAAAGTATAATGAAGTAAAACAAAACAGTAAAAACATAAATAAATTGTACTTTTAAATATAAGAATAGGAGTTTTAGGGTTTTAAGTGTTTTAAGACTTTAAGTGCTTTGAGACTTTAAGAGTTTTAAGACTTCAAGAGTTTTAAGGCTTCAAGAGTTTTAGAACTTTATGAGTTTTAGTACATTTAGCACTAATAAAAATACATGAAATCGTGCTGGGGGCAATGCAATTAAAAAAAAATGGTTTGATGTTAGCATTCAACAAAAGTTCAAATAAGTGGAATTAATAAATCTAAGTGTAAATAAATTAAATTTAAATAGTAAATTGCGAAATGCATAAGCTAAATTTAAAATTTATACAAATTCGTATGTGGTTTTCAAGTGTGCGTCAAGTAGTTTAAACTATTGTAGAAAACAAAACAAAGTTTGCTTTTATTATTATTATGTTTCTTTTATTATTATAAAATATTTTTTGTGTTGTGTATTCAAGAAAAGTGTTAATTCCATTAATTGTAATATTACATTGCTTGAAAAGAAGTTCGTATAAGCACTTGGTAGTTTAGTTTGTAATGTTTCGTAATACAAAATATAATTTTAGTACAATTTTTGACTGAAACTTTCAAAAGAAACAAAACACACAAATTTCAAATAAAAAAATCCATTCTACAATATAAAAAATATTAAAAAAATAATGTTTTTATTATTATATTTTTTTTCTGTAAACTATATACGAGTATATACATTAGAGCGGGTCGATTTTTTTCTATACAGGGTTTGTCCGGAAAGTCGTAGGACTGAGTCGATTTAAAAAAATTTATTGCACCAATCGTCACAATTCTTTAAAAACTTTCAAAATATGCTCCTGTGTCGATGCAGCGCTGCCAGCGCGATTTCTAAGCATTGCAGGCGTTACGGGAGGCATTCTCCGGAACAGGCTTGAAAGCCAAGGTGCAACCTGCCTGGATCCCCTCTGTCATCTCAAAATGCTTGTCTTTCACTGGCCTTTTCAGGCAAGGAAACAGAATAGAAAGGAAAAAAAAGTTCGGGGCCACATCTGGGCTGTAGGGCGGCGTTGGCATGCCGGCCTTGGTTAGATAGCTGTTCACAAGAAAGGCGGTGTAAGCCGTTTCGTTGTCGTGGTGCAACTTTCAGTTTGGGACCATTTTAGCGCACACCTCGCGCGTGCCAAGTGCTCTGTCACCATGTCACGAACCACAGATTTTGATACATTTAACATCTGGGTAATTCAAGGAATACTTAGTCGACGATCTGAGTTCAAAACTTTGGGCATACGAGTTTGTCGAAATCGTAGGTCTTCCAGCACGGTCTCCAGCAGCGACCTCTTCGCGGCTTTCCGAAAAGGCTTGGTGCCACCAAAATATACCATTTTTTGTTATAGCAACATCTGGGTAAGCCTGCTTGGTCATATCAAACGTCTCTTTAGCAGATTTATCGAGTTTCGCACAGAATTTAATCGCGTACCTCTGCTCTAACGAACGCTGTATTTTCGGTTTGCACCACTCACAGAAGCACGTCGCGCAAAAATGTTTGTCCTGGCTCTCCAGCTACTCGGAAACAACTGAACAGCCGCTCGTTCGTTAGCACCTTGTACCGAATCCAGTCGGTGCGCGCACTCTTCGAAGTACAGTCGCTGCGGAAGAAAATCAGGCCTATCACTTTCCTGTAAAATCGCGTTTGCTGGAAATGTTCTACGGATCATTCTGAAGAACTTTGACCGGTTTCGAGCTGGCGATTTTTAAGGCGAATTTGTGAGCCCCAGTCGTTCTTCTTTTTTGCTGTTTAGCGCCAATTGGAGATTCCAAGTGCAGCCAGGTCCTTTTCCCCCTGGTCATTCGAACGAAATGGTGGTCTCCTTCTGCCTCTGCTTCCCTCGGCGCGTCCTGCGTCGAATATTCTCAGAGCTGACCTAGCCAGCGTAGCTGCTGTCTCCTAATTCCCTGAACTATATCAATGTCGTCGTTTATCTCGTACAACTCATAGCTCTATCGAATGCGATATTCGCCGTGGCCAATGCGCACAGGGACCAGAATTCTTCCGCAGAACTTTACTTCTCAATTGCCTTCTCAGTTCGGAATAACACCTCTTGAAAAGAGGTATTCTGCTTTGGATTTCGAGGATGACATTGCTGTTGGGGTTAATGCGGGTAATTTGATGACAGGAGATATTTCGTTTTGCTCTCGTTCACTGCCAGACCTATTTGCTTCGCTTCCTTATCCCTTCTAAATTGATATACTTAAATTTCAAAATTTCAAATTCTTTGAACGCGTTCAACGTCTAGAGAGTATTCTCACTTATACTTACACCAACTAAATAGAATACTAAATATGTTTGTTTATGATCCATTTAAAATTAGGTCGAATAACGAATGTTGAACATTTTTAAATATTAACGGCTGTTTCCCCGTCTTCGAGTCTCGCAAAACAAGCAAAACACACAAAAATAAAATTTAATCGTATAAAAAGTATTAAAAAATAAATCAGTTTGGAAGTGCGACAAGTGTCTTTGCGAGGTTAGTGTAAGGATATCAGATGCCCAGCGAGATTCTCAGTTAGTTGAGGATGACAGTGACATCACAGACGACGAGTCCCTCGATAAATATGAAAATTTACTCAACAAACTGTCAAGCAAAATTGAGTCGAAGTTCGATAAATTTAAGCAGTCTATTGAGGGTAACCTCTCAGATATAAGGAGTGAGATAAATAAACTGAACGAGGCTATGTCGAAAAAGTGCTCACATTTAGATAAAAGTACGTTATTTTTTAGTTATTTAGTAAAGTACGTCTGGAAGAAGATAGAGCACGGTTATCGTCAGTCATTCCTGAAGAGCTCCATGACAATATGAAATCGTTCAAGCTACGCAGGCTAAGGCGTCCAACATCTGATCGGTCTAGGCCTTTGCTGATTGAGACACAGTCTGTCACTTATGCCAGAAATATACTAAGATCCAAACCTGATCCTGACACCCGAGTCTCCTTCAAGTCAGATCTCACTCCGGCTCAGCAGTCACATTTGCAATCACTGAGGGAGAAACTTAGATTGCTGAATGACAGTGGTGTGAAAAATAAAACCATTAAATACGTGAATGGCACGCCTAGAATTGTTAACACAAACTTTCGCCAAGTCGTCGAGGAAAGGAAATCTAAAGCAGCTACAAGTATTCTACCAGAATACGCGCGGTCTAAGGACAAAACTGAGCGAGTTCCTAACCTCATCAGCAAGTACGTAATATGTATCACAGAGACCTGGCTTTACTCATCTATGCAAAATAACGAATTCATCGATAGCTCCTAGCTGTACGATACCACTGCCCTTATTGAGTGTCAGCAATTCAATAACATCTTAAATAAAAATAATAAACTGTTGGATTTATGTTTCAGTAATCTGGATCTCTCAATCAACGAAGCTCTTGCTTTCACGACTGTGGATAAATATCACCCGCCTCTGGAGATCTCCTTGGATTTTCAGCCTAGCCTAATACCAAATTATCCTCCTTCTTATTCGTTCAAAAACGCCGACTATGTGAGTCTTAATGCTTTCTTTTTAAGATCTAACTGGATTGAGCTATACAAAATAAAAGAAGTGGATGATAAGGTTAGTTGGTTTTATAATAAAGTGGAATGACCTAACCGCTCATTCGGGTGCGGATATTAGTAATATCTTAGCATCTTACTTCAAAGACACCTATACAATGAGCCCCTGCGGAGTTGGTCATCATCAATCTGCTGACATTGTAGGAAATGTGGAGCTAAGTGAATTTGACGCTAACTTCAATGAAGTTTTTAAGCAGCTGTTGGCCCTGGATCCAAAAAAAGGAGCAGGACCTGATGGTCTGCCTAATATATTTCTACGCAACTGTGCTGTCGGGCTCTGTGAACCTATCACGCATATATTCAGTAAGTTTTTTTATCACGGAACCTTTTCATCGGCGTGGAAATCGTCGTTCATCAGTCCCATCCACAAAAACGGCCCAAGATCTGACGTCACCAATTATAGACTTGTATGTATCCAATCTGCATTAGCAAAACTGTTTGAGAAAATTGTCCTGCCTCAGTTGATATCATCATTCAGAAATATCATTTCTCCTAAGCAGCACGGATTTGTTGGTGGCAGATCCACCTCAACAAACTTATATACCTATGTCAACTACATCTTGAAGGCCATGGACAGTGGTATTCCAGTTCATTCAATATATACGGACTTTAGCAAGGCATTCGACAAAGTGGACCATGAGACTCTTATGGTGAAGCTAAAAAATTATGGAGTGAATTGCAATGCACTACGCTGGATCAGATCGTACCTAACAGGAAGAAGGTTGCAAGTAAGAATCGATGGACAAATTTCAGATGAGTATGATGTCACATCTGGTGTTCCCCAGGGATCCCACCTTGGATCCATACTCTTCAACATATTTGTGAATGGCATGGGAGGAAACTGCAGTCTGAGTACTTATTATACGCTGACGATTTAAAAAATTTTCGTAGAATTTTCACCGTTTCTGATATTCACATCTTACAAAACGATATAGATGACCTGTATAACTGGTGTAAAATAAATAAACTTGTTTTGAATGTGAAAAAATGCGCAGTGATGTCCTTCACCCGTGCGCATACGCAGGTACCTTTAACCTACACGTTGAACGACCAAAGACTCACGGAAGTTGAAGACATCAGAGAGCTGGGTATAACTATTGACAGAGGACTAAATTTCAAGAAACACATCGATAAAACTACTTCGCAGGCATACAAAGTATTAGGGTTGATTTATCGAATGTGTAGGGAATTTGAGAACAATTGCTCGTTAACCTGTCTATTCTCAGCATTAGTGCTACCTATTTTAGAATATGGAACAGTGATTTGGTCCCCGTTCACGGCCTCAATGATCAACAGGGTAGAGAGAGTCCAGCACAAGTTCTGCAAAGCGCTGCTATTTCGTAACAGACACAGAAATGATATCAATTCAACAGAAGACGTCCGAAAATAAATGACCTGAAATCTCGATGGCAGGTAGCAGACCTCATCTTCTTATTCAAAATCCTCAATGGATTAATTGATGCCCCAGAAATCCTTGCAGACTTTGAAATCGTACCAAATGAGCTTAACCTTAGACAGATGAGGATCCTGAAAACTTGCAGATAGAACAAAAACTATGTAATTAATGGCCCAAAGGAAAGAATCTGTAAATTGGTAAACTCTCTTCACGGTGACATCAACTTCTTCAGCGGATCTCTACAGAACCTTAGAAAGATCGTTAAAAAAGCTTTATTAAAATACTAGCACACCAACTAGGTTACGTGTTAAATTCCTAATTTTATATGTTTAAGCCTGTTGTCTTATTTAGAATTATAATTGTTATTAGATGTATAGTGCCGATTGGCGTTAAATAAATGAAATGAACTACCCTGTATTAAAACATTTTCCAGAGCACGTAAATTATAAATGATATACGTTCTATGTCTACTGTCACATCAGGCAGCGCTGTATTGACATTTATCTGATGGCTGTTACATTTCAATGAAATAAGTGTCACCACTCTTTCGAATTCCATCAAAAGGTGTTTTTGTCACAATTGGCGTCATTGGCTATAAAATTGGCGTCGGCTAAATTACCGCCTTTTCTGTGTAATTTTAGGAAAATATCACTACATTTAGAATGCTTACAGGAACGATAGCTTCCATTATTACATAATAAAGGTCATATATTTTACATACTGAACTTGAATAAAAATAAGTCAAATCTTTTATTGCATTAATATTTTGTAATTTAAATAATAAGTTTAACTAAAAGCAACGTATAAATAATAAAATAATAACGAATCTAAACTATAACTTAAACTTTTTTAAATTTCGAATCGAAGAAGGGAATCAAATATTTTTTTCGTTTTTATTCGCGTGATTTTCAATATGCCAATAATTATAAAAAAAAAATTAATTAAATTAAGCGCAATATTAGCATTTCAATGTGAGAGTTTTTCTACGGTGAAGTTTCATATAACATCATTTTAAAAATAAGTGGCAACTCTAAATAAACACACCGAAAAATACCAACTATAAATTGTAATGCAAATGCAAGCAAAATTAAAAATAGAAAACAAAACAGTGCCACAATATTAATATATTTTAACAAAAAGTGATAATTAGTGTTTTCCTTGAATTAACGAATACATGAAAAATTAATTTTGTTCCGAATACGTAACTATAATGATGCAGAAGAATAATAAAGTGCACGTAATGGCAGCAGACGACAATTCTATTAATGTATACAAATTTCCTGGTGGTGGCGACCAAAATCGCAACACTCAGCGTAAGATAAGATATAATTGAATTATGTTTTCTTGTCCTAGGTCATATTTTTATTAAATCATACATATATAAATATAAACAATATCGTCTAATTCGTTTTTAACATAGGAAACAAATCAGCTGGTGGCTCAAAGAGGAAAAAGGGAACAACACGACGGAAGAAGCGCCGTTTTACGCATATTGAAGAGGATGCGCCTGAAGAACAACAACAAACGTTAAACAATAATAAAATATGCATAATTTGTGGCAGTAGCCAGGAAATAGTTGATTTATCAGCTAATCCGATAATGAAAAAGACTATGGCCTCCTACTGTGAAGGCGATGGTGTGGTGAGTTTCGATATTGCATTTGTTAACAATCCAACTGTTTGTTATCGGTATTTAAAAATTATATTGTCATAGCAAGCATATTTATAGTTAGTATAAGTTTGTTATTTTCTTCAAATAACAACTAATAGTGATTTTTATACGAAAATCTGATATTTTTTGCACGAGTAATTTACTGTCCTAGTTAAACGTGCAAAAAGGAGATCAATCGTACTTTCCACTATCCACTATTAAAAAATCTAATGTTGAATTTACAATATACAAAATATATACAAATAATGAATCATATTCAAATTCTTTTAACTATTTTATAGAATTTGGACGAATGTTTATCATCACTCTGTATTACTTGTGTATTTAAATCAAGAGCTGTAAGAGAAGTACAGAACAATATCAAAGTGCGCTTGCAAGGGCTTGGAAATGGCCAACTATTAAAAACGTCCCAGTGTCCTACAAAGAAAGAAGAAAATTTGGATATCTCTGAATATAATGAAGATATTGATATAGAAGCCAATATCAGACTAAATAGTAAAGAAAGCCGTTTAAAGAAAACACGTACCAATGGTTTACGTGAAACAACTCCACGCCTGCCTACTGCGGCTACTCTTGAACCATCACCTGCAACAAATTCGGCAACTTTTAATCATCTTCAATTCACAACACTTAGTAAATGCATTGGTATCAACACGGTGCTCGATAACTCCATGGAAGATGCTGATAATAAAAATACTGTACAACTTACAAAATACAGATTGACTGAGATTTCCGGTACAACGACGTCAATACATCAATTGGAAGCCAAGGGTACGGAATATAATCCCGCCGTAACTAGTTCACTCTTATCCACAGAAAGGATCGAATTATTAGCATTATCAAATGTGCCTGACTTGCCGACATCGTGTTCAAATTCTACACATTCACTTAATGGTATGAATCAATCAATGCTACAGGTCATCCGAGAACGTTCTGAATCGGTTTTAATAACAGAATCGGGTGGGAAAATCAACAACTATAAAAATACGCCACGCACAAAGTCGCGCAGAGCGTGTCGTCATTGTGGTAGCACTTTTATACGCAAAGATCACTATAATAAACATGTACGGCGCTGTTACTATCAAAATTCTCGAAGTTCGGCCTTATTGAGTGCCGACGTTACGAATAAACTCGACAAGAGTCCAACAGTGCCACAAGTAAGTGCCAAGCGAAAGCCAGTGAACAATGTCAACCATAATGTAAGCCCCAAATCTGTGGACCGTGCAAGACGTATACGTCAGTTTCATTGCACCGAGTGTCAAGCCACGATGGATAGTATCACTCTCTTGCGACAGCACCGTGCAACACATCTACGTGAATACAAATGCGATATGTGTTATAAAAAATTTAGTACATTATATGAACACGACTTTCATCGTATCGTTTGTTTGGCCGAAAAGGAAGTGTGGCAAGAACAAACGCATAGTGAAGACGAAGAAAATACTGCAAATGATGACAAGAAATCTGTGGTTAGGTCCGAACGCACAATCGCAAAGTCTACCGCTAGCCGTCGGTTGACACGTGCGCAAAGTCGTGCTCGTACAGAAGTCGTGGAAAAACCTAAAAACCAACCTACCTTAAAACGCCGTTTAACTGTTTTAACTAGTGTCTCCCGCTATGTGCATGGCAATAATAATAGTGAAGATAGTGATATAGATGATGATGATGATGATGATGTTTCCATTGCCGATTCAATGGATTCAAGGCGTAGAGTATATACGGGTGATTGGCTAGAGAGACGAAACGACAGCATAGTTTACGACCTGCCTGATATACAAATTGACAGTATAAAGGAATATGGTATGTAATGTGTATGACAGCTATATAAGAGTTTTGTTTATGCAATTTTGAAATTTGAAAATGTTTCCTTGTAGATCTTTATCTGTTGGATAGGCTGAAGGCGCAAATTAGAGCACAGGAGTTTTCATGCTTAACAGACGGCTGCGATTTCTTCACCGATACATTATTGAATTTAATGCTACACGATTATGTACATCATTTTAAAAGCTCATGGTTCTACTGTCAAAAATGTGGCAGCGTTTTTACAAGCAAGTAAGTGTCAAACAAATCAAAAATATACATACGTATTTATATCATGAAGAGGGAAGTTTGCAACACTCGGAAACGCCGGAGGCTCTATAAAATTGTTCGGATCGGACAACAATACTACATAGTTGTCATACTAACTGATCTATGAAAATAAAAATTGTCTTATATCCTTTCATACTATAAGAAATGTACCTTCGGTGCGACCAAAGTTAAAATTTTTTCTCATTTTTAATTTCAAAAATAAATGCCAAAAATTAGTTCGAAGCTATATATTGATACCGAATTATATTTCAGAGTTTTCTTGGACTACCATTTAGACCGGCAGAATGGAGGCAGATACATTTGTTACAAATGCAATGAACAATTTATGTTTCAACATCAATTGGATTTACATCTAATATATCACACCAAGCAGCTGAATCATACCTGTGATAAATGTAAATGTGAATTTCTCTCGGAAGATAAATTGGCTCTCCATATGAAGCTTGAGCACAGTAACGAAACCGACAAGAATTTAATATGCATACAAAGTAAGGCAACATACGCGTCTTCTCGGTCGCCAGGCGAAACCGAGTATTTAAATGGCAGGCAACGGAAAAAGTACAACGTCAAAATACTCAATATGCGGCTACCTTATATGCCTTCGAAAAGACCGTTAGAGTTACCGGGTCATAAGCCATATCGACGTCGTATTGGCGTTATTGAATTCGAAAATGAGCGAAATCCAAATTGTTGTAGTTGTAAATAGTGCCACACGCTCGGGATCAGTGTACATTTGCCTACGGTTCTCCTGATTTGACAAAGAAAATCATCTAAATGCGGAGAATATTTAAAATATACCAAATACTTAAACATGAATCAGTTATGAAGCCTCAAGTATTTTTGATTCATAAAAACAAAGTAAAACAGCTGATTTTGACACGAAGCGTTAAAATTTTAACATTTTTAACAAATTGCTGTTTTTATGCTGTCGACACAACCTTATTTAATTTAATCATGTACTTAAGTACAAAGAAGTTTTATTGCGCAACTACTGTTTAACATTTTTTTGCTTTCGCGCCTGTTTGTGAGATGAATTCATGTAATTTGTCAGTAATGTTTGCTCAACTCAATTTCGAATTGAATATTGTTAATTTTATTATAAAAACATATACAGTGATGAACAAAAGTATTGGCACAGCAAGATACCTTGACTTTAGCACTGTTTTTTACCACTTATAAAATTAGTTTTGAACACCAAAAAAAGTCCTTAGTTAGGACGAGTAATTATCAATTATATTTACTTTAATTCATTTAATTATCTCTTATATTTAATTAATAGTAATTATAAAAGAAAAAAAAGTGCTAATTATAGCGAAACAAAAGTATTGGCACACCCTATAAAATCAGCCAACTTCGAGTAATTTTTATTAATTATGGCAACTCTTTTTTAAAGTACCGTTATTTATACATAAGCAAATGTGTTTTTGTAAAGAATCAAACTTCAAAACTCAGTGTGCCTTATTTAATAGTTAAACTTGCTTAATTTTTATTAAAATGGGAAGAAAAAAATGTGAAACCAACGAATCTCAGCGCAAAATAATATTATATTTGCATAATCAGGGTAAATCGTATGCCAAGATTGGTGAAATGATGGACAGAAGCCGATATACCATACGGAATATTATTCAACGTTTTAAAGATACTGCCTCTTTACAAAGCGAAAAACGAACAGGCAGACCAAAGGCTTTAAGTGATCGCGAACGTAGCCAAATAGTCAGGAAGGTAAAAAATAACCCCAAAATATCATCCACACAAATCGCTGCGGAAGTTAAAGAAGAGATGGGAAAATATATTCATCCAATAACGGTCCGGAGGACACTGCATGAAGCTAATTACAGTTCTCGCGTAGCTAGACGTAAACCTCTCATTTCGAAAGCGAACCAAACGAAGCGTTTAGCTTATGCGAAGGAATACATAAGCAAGCCAAGGGACTTTTGGGACAGTGTACTCTTCTCAGATGAAAGTAAGTTCAATATATTTCAATCTGATGGTCGGCAAACTGTGTGGAGAAAGCCTAACACCGAACTGCAAAAAAGAACCTTGCTGCTACTGTAAAACATGGCGGTGGAGGGGTAATTGTGTGGGGTTGTATGTCTGCTGCAGGTGTCGGTGAGCTGGAATTCATAGACGGTATTATGGACAAGAAATATTATATGGAAATTCTCAAGAGAAATGTAAAAAAAAGTGCCGAAAAATTGAAATTGCCAGAGTCATTCACATTTCAACACGATAATGACCCGAAGCATACGGCTTATGATGTACGCATGTGGCTAGCACATCACATAAAACACACATTACCGCATCCCCCTCAATCGCCCGATCTTAACCCAATAGAACATTCGTGGGAAGAACTAGATAGGCGCGTTAAGAAGAGAGCAATATCAACAAAAGCTGAGTTGAAGGTGGCACTAATGGAGGAATGGCAGAATATTGGCGCAGAAACGACACAAAAATTGGTTTCATCAATGCCAAACCGGCTGGAAGCAGTCATCAAGCAAAAGGGTTTGGCCACAAAATATTAATTTTATGTATAGTTTACTACTTTGTTATTGTTTTTTTGTATTTTTATGGAGTGTGCCAATACTTTTGTTTCGCTATAATTAGCACTTTTTTTTCTTTTATAATTACTATTAATTAAATATAAGAGATAATTAAATGAATTAAAGTAAATATAATTGATAATTACTCGTCCTAACTAAGGACTTTTTTTGGTGTTCAAAACTAATTTTGTAAGTGGTAAAAAACAGTGCTAAAGTCAAGGTATCTTGCTGTGCCAATACTTTTGTTCGTCACTGTAGATAAATCTATGTTTGTGCAAAATTTAGTGGTTTTAAATCAATTTAGCAAATTTTTGTACGAATGTCAACAATAATTTCGTGAATTATCAATACGACTTTATTGAATATTTTCTTAATTTATTGTGAAACATTAAAGTTCGGGTAATTTTAATTGTAATGAAAAAATATGCATATTGGACCAGTAAGAATAGAGATCGCATTCAAAAAGTCTGAAATGTGAAACCTTAATTTTCAAAGGTACATACATATGTATGTGTTTTTCAAATAATGTTAGTTAAACAATGTTAGTAATTAATGTATTTTATGAACATTATTGACATCACTTATTGTAGAAAATTGTGCAATTGAATCACATTCGTACATATGTTAATGCACACCCATATTTTTTTACCTTGTTGTAGATGTTGTGTTCAATACTAATTGGGAGAATTGTCCATGCAGTACCATTAATTAATGATAAATAAATACGCTTTCCAGTAAATCGAAGCCACTACTAAGATTTTATAATTAGATTATTTATAAAATATGAATATAATAAATGCATATGCGTATTAGTATGTAAATTCAAACCAACAACCTAAGACTGAATCATTTTCTGCTGTGAAGTAGTAACTTATTGTTACTTAGGATACCTGTGGAGCGGACGCTTAAAGCTGAGAGGATTGCAAAGATTTAGGAAAATGCGCTCTGCTCGGCCTCGAGGTCCACTCTGCGAGTACCCTTATTAGAACTCCATTCATTCATTTTAGTAAAGTTGGGCTCTATACCGCATTGGAACCGAAATTATGAAGAGCGTTCCGGCTGCATTCCTCATAGCATAAAAGGGTTTCAAAAAGATCCATGTCCTTATTTTGGTCTGCTACTGTCAGCTATATGCTGTAGTGTTCCGATGTGGACAGTTTGTTTGGAGATCATAGCGGAGCTTTTGGTATTGATCTACGTCAGTTCACAGAGCCATATTAGTTTTGCGGGGATATCAAATTCAGCCATAGCAAAAGGAGCTATGCAGCGTAGGGGTCGTATGTGTCGATCCTGTTTTCTCTGGTATTTTCCAAGATTTGGATCCTAGAGTATCGATAGTTCAAAAACTCAGTGGTTAGTTTGTGTATATAGAAAGACGGTCAGACGGACATGCCTTAATCGGCTCAGTTTGTCACCCTGATAATTTAAAATATGTGTATAGGGTCTCAAAGTTACCCTCTGACTCATACAAACTTTCTGGCAACTTGTATACCTTCGAATGCTCTTTTTTTCCTTCACCATTAAAGTTTTTGAGTTTAGGAAAGAAAAAATAGTCGCTGTGAGCCAATTTAAAGATTGCCCAATCAGCGCCCAATTCTTTGTATTAATCGGTTGTATCACAATCTGAATGCGCTTATCAACACACAACTTCTTATCAACACACAGCTCCTTATCAACACAAAGCTTCTTATCAACTGTGCTTTCTCCAATCAGGTAACAATGTTTCGTAAAATTCGAAATTAAATTTTATGAAGAATTGTGCACCAATTAATTAAAAAAAAAATCTTGCACATTTGCACCCTGTTGCAGATAACTGATTTTCTTCTATCTGGCAATATTGTAATTGAACGCCATATTGGTGGTTTCCGTAATTTCTCTACAAGAATTTTCCGCATTCTCATTTTTTTCACCGCCGCTGTTAGACACGGATTGAGTGTTTTTAAAAGACGTGAAAATATAGCTCATTGGAAAAAAAGTAAAATTAATAAGTAAAATGGGCGTGCAAGTAGTACCTATTTCTCCCGGTGATGGTAAGTGCAAAGCAAATACTAAAATTCTAATCATTCTAACCTGTTTTATGTGATTAATAATGTTGTACATATACATATACATACATATTTATTATATACTTTAAATAGGTAGTACATTCCCTAAGACTGGACAGGTGGTGTCTGTGCATTATACTGGAACATTAGACAATGGCACTAAGTTCGATTCTTCTCGTGACCGCAATAAGCCTTTCAAATTTACACTTGGCAGAGGTGAAGTAATTCGTGGTTGGGATGAAGGTGTTGCCCAGCTTTCTGTCGGTCAGCGCGCTAAACTCATCTGCTCGCCGGATTATGCCTACGGTAGTCGGGGACACCCAGGCGTTATTCCACCAAATGCTACTTTAACTTTTGATGTTGAATTATTAAAAGTCGAGTAAACAGGTCCAGTAACTAAACAATACGCTATGATTATTAATTACAAGTAAGAACAAAGTAAAGAAAGTTTATAACCATCTTAAGAAATGCTAGCTAGAAATAGTAAAACAACACTTTTAACTCAAACCAATTAGAAACCACATAGAGACTTAATATCAAAAATCACAATTTTCGAATCAATCAAGTATGAAAATATGTTGCACAATTGATAAAATGTAAGTTCACATACAAAAAAGATTCAGAAATCTATATACAATACAACATTTGCGCTGAATCTAACTATTAAAGTAACATCTAAATTAGTTCATTCCTGTTAAAATGCATTTAAAACACCAGAAAACAATTGAATTTTACTATTTATTAAATGTTCTCATACTTGTAGTGTTATTAAATCAGCATTCAATATTACTTAATGAAATTATTTCGATTAATTGAACAAAAATAATTGTAGAAAGTTAAATAAATTAATTAAAACTTACCATTGGAATTTTTAAAATTTAATATGTCAATATTTCTCATCACGGTCGGGTTGGGGAATCAAGCGGACACTGATTTATATTCGTCAAGGTTATCTATCATTCAACAGCATCCCCAAAAATAATTGTGGAAATGTTTGGGCTAAAAAATAGTCACTGTTTTGTTCTAAGGGTGTGTACATTTATTTGTATGTACTTAACATTGTACTAAGGTATTTGATGTGGGGTATAAAACAAGAAAAATTTGTATTCAAATACATAATTATAACTTTTTGTCATTGATAGAAAAAAAAAAGAATTATATACACCACTTGGATTTTCACGACGATTAGATTTCAGAGCAGTTTTTTTGTGCCGGTGCGTTAGTAGAACTAGTGTAGTGCAACTTCTGCATATTGACATTCAATGTTGGTATTGTTAATAACTTTACGGTAATCTGAAAAAAATCGACTCAAAAGATTGCAAAATAAAAAGGAGGTAATATGTCATCTTAAATTTGTTCACTAATTAATTTGCGCTCTCATCAGAGCGATTGCTCTAAAACTAGTTCATGTACTTATGTATATACATACAGACGGACATGACTAAGTCATTCACATATATACATAAATATACACATTTATATACTCTAGTGTGTCCTTTACATTTTGTATGTTGCAAATATATAGCATAAGTTGAAGGATTACACCGCGATCTAGGGCCTATTGTGCCCACTCCTAAGTCACAACGACAAGAAGATATAAAATAAATATCAAAAATGGAAAAATGTTCAAATTAAGCTAATAAAGTATGCTATGGGAAGTATTCCCTAAATAACTGAATTCTCGACAGTACGATGCTCTGTCTGGAAACTAATGAGCTAACGAAAAGTTTAAACCGATAAACTTGCTAATCAGGGAACGTCTAAAATATTCTAGGTTAGATATTTATTTCCTTCTTTCAAATATATTTTTCCCCCAACCGCTTTCTTTCAAAATAGTTAATCGATTTTCTTAAACGCCGTATTCCAAGTAATTTTCCGATAATTTACGGATTAAGCACTGAATAAAGTGGCAGCACTGATCAAATGTCGTATAGAATGTGGTGAAATTTTGTACAATTTTTTTCTTGCTTTTTGTGGTTTACACTTTCATTCCCTTTCAAGCTTTTTGAGTTTATAAATTTTCTGAGTTGCTGATGGTATAAAATAACAAAACAAGTGTTGAAGGATATTAAATTTACAATATCGGATTTGTATTGGCATGAGAGAGGTTACTAAAAGTTATAGACGCTCACATTAATGTAAAAAGGTAATACAATCATATAAAATCTAATAAAAAAACCTAACACTTTACCATTAATCGGAATTTCGCCAAGGTAAGGCGGGTTATGGAAGGTGTTGGCAATGAAGTTGCGGCTTCAAATGAAACACTAATGGCAGCAACAAAAAGTGACGTAGTGAAGGATGTGTATTTAGTCACCAAGGACACTTTCATTGTCGAACATAAAGAGAAAAGGGATAATGACTCAATGCCAGAATTGAATGGCACTCGAGACGAAGTGCGTTCGGTTCAACTAGATGCTTTACCTGATGAGATACTAGAGTTCATACTTACCTATTTACCACCTTATAGAGATTTGGAAAGCTGCAGGCTCGTTTGTAAGCGTTGGAATTCAGTAGTAAAAAGTAAGTGTAAAATATATACTTATGTGTGCTTTGTATACATTTACATTGTTATTTTTTAACAAATTATGCTTTTTTTTGTAGATTTAATTCGACGCTCGAAATTAAACTTACATAAAGGCTTAATTGATTATCGATTAAGATGGGAAATTTTTTCACAGCAGACCGCTGCGAATGTTGCAGAATGTAAAAATATAACAAAGAATTTGGCAATACCCCCTTCTCCGCCACCAGTTATCGCTGGACGATTTTCACACTCGGCTGTAAGACATGGAAATTCTATGTATGTTTTTGGAGGGGGATCCTCCTCTGATACCACATTCAATGACTTGTGGCGCTTCGACTTGTCCGAAATGAGTTGGGAACGTCCATTGTCAATGGGTTCCTATCCATCACCAAAAGGCAGCGCATCTATTGTCTGCTGGGGAGAGCAATTGGTGTTATTTGGCGGATGGCGATACCCATCTTTGCATCCACCATATCAACCTTGGTGCCTCTTCGACGAACTTCATTTCTATGACTTGAACACTAATCGCTGGACATTACGCATTACTTTGTCGAGTCCCCCTCCTATGGCAGGACACTCTGCTAGTGTGCATGGTGATCGTATGGTTATATTTGGTGGTTATCAAATTGCTGATGGTGTGAATAGTAACTCAAATGAAACATGGTGCTTGAATCTTAACGAGTTGAAATGGTGGCAACCTCGATTTATGGGTAATACAAAACCTCCACCACGCTATGGGCAATTTCAATTGGTATTGGATGAGTATCACCTGTTGATTGTTGGTGGTTGTGGTGGTCCCAACAGTGTATACTCAGATGCTTGGCTTTTGGACATGTCACAAGAGTTATGGTTATGGCGTGCCATACCGATACGCAACAAAAAATACGGAGCGACGCACATGTGGTGTAATCCTGCCTGTAAAATTGGCTCTAAATTGGTTGTACTTGGCCCTACACCAAATATGCCACAAGATTTCCAAATGATGAAACAGATGCGTGTGCCCGTTGGAGCATACAGACGTCCGGGTGGTGGTGCACAAGGAGATGGTGGCGTAGGCGGTGCAGCTGCGGAAATGCCAGCACCTCGTTATGGCGTAGTACAACAACACAATCAAAACAATATCTTTGATAGACAAAGACTATTGGGTGGTGGCATACAAATGGCAGCCGTACCGCCAAATCCTCACATACAAAGACAACAACCGCAGCAGCAGAGACTTGACAATGCACGTTTAGGCGGACCTGACGAACAATATTTTGCCAATCGACGTGCAATTCTGCAACAAAATCAACAACAGCAAGTTAATAATATATATAATAATAATATAAATGGTAGCCATAACAACCTTCAACCACGACGTGGTCGTCTTGGTAACTTGCATGCAAATTCATCAGTAAATGCAAGTGCTGTAGAGGAGTGTAACCAAAACCGTCCATCTTGTTCAAATTCTGCTTCTGTACCCTCGCCATCGCCATCAGCAACTAGTTCATCCGGTTCTCGTACAAATGGTACCGCTTCGCCAAGAAACGGTAATGAGGTTACGCCAGGTGGTAACAACTCGAACGACATTGAAGCAGCGCACCGTTTGCAGCGAAATTTGGCATTACGTTGCAGGGACAACGAACCATTATTGCCCAAACGTTTCGACGAATTGTATGAAGTGAGTACGAATATGCACGTCCATGTGTATATTAATAATTTCATTTTCATTTATTTATTTCATAAAACCAAATATTTTAGATTTTTAATATTACTAATAAATAATATATGCATTTTTAACGCTTTCTTTGAATTCAATGACGGTATAGAAATAACCACTTTTTTACCTACAGGATCCGTTTCGAATGGCAGCGTTTAATGTGCAAAACCGGCCTCGCAGCGTTTCAAAAGATCATAATGAGCGCATACGTCGAATGGAGGAAAAGATGAATGCTTTAAGAAATTCGAGACGTAGTGCAATGGTGGGCGAACCTAAAGCTATCAAGGAGCCATCGCCTAAGCGTATTAAACGAAACGTTTTGTCGTTATTCGTTTGTGATCTCTCGGCGGCAATGGATAAGGATGATCCCCATTTGCAATGGGTGGAGTATAAGAATTATGGTGTTATACCTGGAGCACCGGAAAGATTGATACTTTCTACTATGGTTGCGGGACATGGTGAATTGATATTATTCGGGGGTGTACATAAAGAGACGCTTGGTGAGATAACGCATCAAGTTTCAAATTCGGTCCATTTCCTAAGCGCTCCGCGCGAAATAATTTAAGTTGTTATTTTAAAAGGTAAATATGGTATATTTATAAAATAAAGCTTACTATCTATATATACATACATTTATGCGAAAATAAGTCGTTTGTATGTTTAGAGTATAATAATACATAAGTGTGTGTGTATTTTTTTATTTAATATATTGATATATTTATAGAATATAATTCATTGTCAAACCCTCAATTGCAAGTATACTTTGACTCCATTTCATTTCTTCTCCACACAACTCTCCAGAGTGTTATTCGGAAAAGCATTAATTAGTAAAAATAAAAAATTGTTTTATTTTCTTCTAACTGTGTTAAGAGTTAAAAGTAAAAAAATTGTAACTAAATTAAATATTAGGCTAAGCACAAAGAATGCTGCCAGAAAATCACTAAAGCTAATATTTCAATAAAAACTATAGACAAAAATGAAAAACTTGTAAATATATACATACATATATAATTAAAAACATAGATTTTTAAATACACTTTGCAAAGATCGATTCGACACTTCCTTTCGCTTGCCGGCGCAGACGTGCGTGTGCTAAACTGGATTGGAGTAATATAAAACCTGAAAATGAAATGGTTTAATGGCATGAATATACATATATGTGGAATTTAATATATGTTTTATTTTTCTATAAATATAATTAATAAAAGTATTTTGAATTAAAAGCTATTTGATAACTAATTAATTGCCAAAACTACGACCTAAAACGTAATTGTTTCTATATTCTGAAATCAATATTGGATCTATTTAAATGGAAGGGTGGATTGAATGGTTTCGGTTGTCTTATAATTTCAATTACAGATTCTAAAGTTAAAATTAAGTTTTTCTAAAGTGTCAAATTTGCGTTACGGTTAAGTTACGTATTGCAGTTTTCAATCTTTTTTTTTACGAACAGTAGGTAACTCTGCTGCGTATCTGTCAAATTGAAAATATATTAGAATTTCGTTCAGTGTCAAACAAATTTGAAACTTTCTTTAAAACATTCACGAATTTATAAGCATATAAATTAATTTTGGAAGCTGAAATAAAATGAAAACTCCGCCGCAACGTAGAAAAGTACAAAATGATATTAATCAAGCGCGGGGACGTTTTAGAAATGTACTAAACGACACATTGGGCGGCTCCGATGATGATGGGAACGCTAGTGAGGAAGATTTACCGCATCGTGGTCGCCCCCCAAAACATTTAGCTAATACAATGCAAAGGGAAATCCAGTCACCACGTAGCTCGCGGCATAGCAGCTTGTCACCAGGAAAATACATAACACCAACAAAGCGAAGAAAACGTGAAGAGCGAGAATCAGAGTCAGTCGGAATGGAGAACGATAAGTCGTCATCGGTACAACCAACACAAAAAATACAAGCAGAGAGTTTTGTTATGAAATTGTTTGATCGTAGTCTTGATCTTTCAAAGTATACGGAACAAACCGCACTATATCCCATATGTCGGGCTTGGATGGCAAATCAACCACGTAATCCAAATATACGCAGTTATCGCGATAGGCGTTCACCATCACCAGTTGAAAGGAAAAGTAATGCCGCTGAGGTACTCGAACAATTACAAAGAGGTGAGATTCGGAACGTGAAGTCAATGCCAGCGCCGAAACGAACTGATCTGCCAAAAATACCCGTACTGAGTCGTGATGTCTCAAGTACCAAAGAAATCGATGACGTAGTTTTTGGCAGCAAGAATTTGAAGACCAACGAACTTCTGGATAATCATCTGATGAAGTGGAAGACGCTCAAATCTAGTTGGCTAAAACAGAACAGTAATTACCAAAAACGTTATGAAATCAACCATTTGATCTTACAACAACTCTTCAAGCCATAAACATGGTAGTAATAAGATATTAGAATTTTGTAAATTACGCCAAATATGTATATGCTTTAGCAATAATATGTAAATATGAATATGAATTTAATAACATTTGTCTATTTTGAAGTTTTTGAGTTAATTGATGCGTTTTAGTTATGAAACATAAGTTATCCATTTTTAAATTTTTTGTTGTGGAAGCGTCTGCTCAAATCTTAAAAAATTTCATGTGTCTAAGAGGATCGCCCAGACTACCCGGAGAACCTGTGTTGTGAGGAAGAGTATACCAATTACTCTTCTATTAAAAGGACGCTTATAGATTCTGAATTTCATTCTATTCTCCAAAACTGAAAGATAGTGGTGATGTTCAGACACACGTGAAAGACATTCGGATAACCGTGCTGCCTCTCAAATTTCATTGATGAAATGATATAGGGGTGGAGGCATTCTATCTTCCATACGGAGTTTATTTCAGGCTAGATGGATTTAAAATAAATGAATAGTTTAGGTTATAATTTCAAAGTGCTCCTGTCATGGACTACTTCTGTAGGTGTTTATTTTTATCTAGTCTTGAACAAAGTAGTCTTGATTGACTTATTACAGTGTAATAATTACACCCATTCATAAAATTACCTATAAATAGTTTTGTTTCATTATACTCTATTCAGTTTTAATTTATATGGAGTACTCTGTAAAGTTTTAACTTTTTAAAACCTTAAAATAAAATTGGGTAAACTCAAAATTAAAATAAAAAAATATGAGAATATAATAGGGCATAAACTCACCCAAAATTTAAATATTTATACCCGAATATGTCAGAATAACAAAATTTACTTAATTTATTTTCCTTCAAACCACTATCTGTCAAACGAACGTACAACCAAATGCGTAATTGGAAAAATAAATACATGGCAACATTGTTCTCGGCAAAAAAATCGACTTGTTAAATTTATTTTGTTTATTTTCCTGTTTACTTTCATTCGTATATGAAGTTTTGGGTGTTTGGTGCAATATTGACGGATTTTGGTGTATTTATAATCAGAATATTAGCATATGATAAAATTGTTTTAAGTCGTTCGAATTGAAAATTTTAGTTACAAAATATTTTACAAATCTAGTAAAAAGTATCATGAAATAAAAAAAATGTGGGGGTAAAAAAGTGAGATGTGAAAAAGTGTTTTCATTAAGATAGTTAATGTCCTGGTAAATGCGTAGATAATTCCGCAGAGTGTGAAATATTGCAAAAACTTATATTTGAGTTGTAATTGAAAATTACTATTAAATTGCAACGGCTGCAAGTTTTATACTACAAAGGGGCTCAAGTAAGTGCATAATTTTAAACAATTTAAAAATAACAAACTTACAGTTGATATTGACTTTGATTAAAATATATGTGAACGTAAACGAAGTTTCAACAATATGCAAATAAAATAGTTATTTATGGGTTTGTCTAAAGGGCTAGGATTTAGAATAGCATCCCAGGCTTTCGGGGATAAAATGGGTATCGTTGGAAAGGTGACGTTCTCCAGATCACGAAAATATATACATATAGTTGCCGCTGACTTATAGTTTTTAAGATATTTGCGTTTAAAGTTTCAAAATTGACAACTTTCACATTGATATTTTGTATATTGGGAATAACTTTTTCACTTATATTATGCACTTTTCACTTACTAACACTTCACTTTAACGTTTCTGTATATTAATTTTTTTAATATTTGTTGTAAATAAAGCTTTATTTCAATTATTTTGATTTAGTTAAATTTTTTGCATTTGCACAATAAGAAAAGTGCTGCCATGGTTATTTTTTTGAAGCGCCGGCGCGGAAAAAAAATAACCATGGCAGCACTTTTCTTATTGTGCAAATGCAAAAAATTTAACTAAATCAAAATAATTGAAATAAAGCTTTATTTACAACAAATATTAAAAAAATTAATATGCAGAAACGTTATAGTGAAGTGTTAGTAAGTGAAAAGTGCATAATATAAGTGAAAAAGTTATTCACAATGTACAAATTATCACTTTAAACATTGTCAATTTTTCACCTTTAAACGCAAATATCTTGAAAACTATAAGTCAGCGGCAACTATATGTATATATTTTCGTGATCTGGAGAACGTCACCTTTCCAACGATACCCATTTTATCCCCGAAAGCCTGGGATGCTATTCTAAATTTTACCCGTCTAAAGTACATATAAATTTCAACAAGTTATGTATTTCATTGATTTTGTACACAGTACGCTTGAAAGTACCACCCACACTACTGCTAGTGCGCTTTTCAAATGCTTAGCTTTTTTTGTGTCCTTTAACAAAATTTCCAATAAGAGTACAAGCATTATTGGTTGAGCTAAATCAATTAATTTTTTAGTGAGATTATGAAAAGATTCTGATAAGCCTATACATAACTTATTATTTTTTTTGCTGAAGCTGAATTTATTTTTGGTCTCACAACTCATGTTTGTGGAATATGAAGGCGACGAACATAATCTAAATTATAAATTGTACGTACATATGCATGTATGTACGTAATTATTTAAAATATATTCGCTAAATATTATTGTACTTGTAACAAGTATTCGCATAATATTTGGACCCGCTGCCAAGTTGAGAGCCCTTGGCCGCATAAAATCCAGGTCCGTTCCGGTTAAAATAAATATAAAACTCTTATTAAGTTAAAAGTTATGGTAAGCATGTACAATAGAGTTAAGTCGTTACTGACACTCATGTTACTGGCCCAGATTATAAAATTAGGAAGTTTATTATTTTATCTTAAACGAGAGGCTCTGGTCTACCACAATTAAGGATCAATGTTGCGGAAGCATTAGTTTCTATCTGCTATTTTTGAGCATCTTGTATAAAATATAACAAAATAACGTTGTTTCCACCAAATTCGTGTGAACTCTATTTACCCAAAAAAGTCTGAGATTAGCTGAGATATAAAAACCATTATCGTCCACCACCCTGAAAACGTAAAGCGTAACTTTCGAGCAATAATCTGTTAATGGCGTTATTAGAAAAAATTTTACGACTTGTCTGCTATAAGCTTTGTCGCCAACGATCTCTTATCAAGGCAAAAACAGGTTGCCATAAAGCTACATATTCCAATTGCAGTCTGATCTTAAGCTTACCACCACATCAGCCAGAAGGGCGGAAATAATTAGTGTCACACAAGCTACCCGCTGACTTGTGGAGCATACTCGTCACCGCTCTCAACATGTAATAATAGTATGGAATAATATACTACTTGGTACCTTTTGGTTTTTAAGTGACAACTTGAAAATATGTGGCGAAAGATGGATGAGCCTTCAAGCTATAATTTGCATATGATGGGAATTTCAGTCACATTATTATAATTATGTACGTTAATAATATCCGATGTATTATGACCAAAGCGTACACCTCAAGACAATTGTATCAAACGTTCGTTATAAAAGTATTTAATATGCCAAACAGCAATTGCCTGCCTTTGAATTGAGCAAATGTATATCTACAAAGATCTTTGCCTATTTTTACTTGAGCAGCTATGATGACATCATTGCCTTAACACACTTCAATATTAATGTATGTAGTCAGCGGGTCAGACTACACACGCGCGTGCAAGCAAAACTACGACCGAAAATAATGGGATTATGGTCTGTCAATTTGGAATTTTTGCAGATTATTCTTTTCTGTCCTATACTAATTTTCATTTGTTATCAAATATTTAGAAACCAAATTAATATTTCATAACATCCATAAAATGATAAATAATCTTTTTTTAAACACAAGTAATAAATACGAAAAATAAACAATTGCAGTGTTTACATATTTTTAGTTTCAGAAAGGTTGTTCACCTGCTATTTTCAGCAGTTCTGTTAAAATTTTTGCACTCGCATGTACGGCAAAACATTTATTTTTTTTATTTGTATGTAGGTTCTTCTTGCCAAACTGATCTTTACTTCCCTACCGCAACATTTTGTTTTTGTTTTGATTATCAGTTTCTACTCATATGTTATACAGGGTCACTATGTTCGTATGTACACATGTATGTATGTATATCGAGTCAATTATATCTATGTACATACATACATACATATGTAGGGGCCACTCAATGTATGCTACTCATTCCATTATGTTTTGTTTTCTCCACAAATACCTTTTGAATTTGTTGTTTGTCTTACACACTTCTACTATTTATTTGGTCTGTCGGCGTGGTGTAGCGCGTAAATGCTTCGTTTCTTCATATGCTTACGCCTAAAACAACAAATGTTCGCGGGTTCAAAACCTAACGGTGATTGTGTCTTTGTACTTATTTATTAATTCATAATTTATTTGTTGCTTGCTATATTTAATTTGTGTTGTAATTTAATTCGTAATAATTATTTATTTCGACTTATTGGATTTTGAACAGCTTATCAACTGTGGATTTTCGTTAAAACCTTAACATTTATCCACATTGTTCAGCGTAGGCTCTGGAGCTGTTAAATTAATTGCAATTGGACTCAGGCTTGTAGATTTGTAACGTTCTGAAATTTATATAGTTATGTAGTCTAAACTCCCTGAGGTACAATATTTTACTTAATTGTAGAAATGCGTAGCTTCAGTAATTGCTACAAATTAACTCGACATTACCATAATGACCTATTACTCATGAAATGACGTATAAAAAATTAAAAAAAAGTTAACTTCGGTTATAACGAAGCTATAATACCCTTAACAGGTGCATTTCTTATACTAAGCATGAAAATGCATTAATAATTACTCGAATGAAAAAGGTCTTCAATCAAGTACTTGCTTCCCTTCGGTCAGTTTCTATGACATTTATATGCTATAGTGGTCCAATAACGGCGATTCTGAAAAATAAGCAGCTGCTTTGGAAGAATTGCGTAAAATTATAGATCGATATCTCAAAAACTTGGGGACTAGTTTCATGTATACATGTTTCATGTGGATATGGCTATATCGGTTTAACTCTTCACGCCGATCATTTATATACAATTCGTTGGCTCAAATCTATCGGCCGTGATGGAATTAATATGCTGATGCTAAAGTGAGCTTCATGGGAGTAAGCTATCTCACCAAGATCCTCTACCTGCCGCTGACCACTCTTCAAATATCCGATGTGTGGAAAATCGGGGGAATGGTCCCGCTACTGAAATCTGCCAACAAAGGGAGTCCTATCGTCCCATAACTCTCTCTCCCTAATGGTGAAGACATTTGTGGTTTCTATTCCCATCTGAGCCTAGAAAATCACTAGCATGGCTGCTGAAAAGTGCACAGTACCACCACAGCACTTATCGTCATAAACGCCCAGATAGTTCATGGTCTTAACCAGAAACCATCCTGCAAGAGAACGACCTCCAGGACTGAAGAGATCGACTATCAACTACCTGAGTGGTGGTCAATCATCCGTACAATTTTGAGGTAAAATCTCAAAACTGAGAAGAATTAAACAAGGGGTTCCGCAGGGTGGTGTCCCACACCACTAGAGGGAATTTCTATCATATCGTACGGTGATGATTGCGCGATGATGATGTCAAGCAATAACATCTATGGCATGTGCTCAAAAGTAAACGACTATCTCTCAGACCTACACGGAACTTAACACTCTTCCCCAGTAAATCCACAGTGACCATATGCACAAACTGGACGAAGGCGTTAAGATTCCGACTACCAATAATCCTACAATTTTAGGTGTGATTTTCGACAGCCTGTGCTCCTTCACTACTCATACGATCGCGATTATCGCCAAAGTACAGAGCCGCAACAAAATCCTCAAGTCGCTAGCCGGCAGCACATGGGAAAGGACAAAGAAACATTGTGGCAACATAAAAGGCAAACGGCCGGCCGGCCCTTAACTACACCGTACCAATACGATCGCGTGAATTCAGTGAAACACGGAGGAGAATGCTCTAATCTTGTCAGAACACTGCACCCCGAACTATTATAGGATGCCTCCCCGTTACAACAACAACAAAATCATTTATACACATCTCTATATTTTATAGGATCTCCGGCGTTTCTTTCTGGATGTTACAAGCTTCTAGTCAAACTTACTACCTATATCCTGTTCAGGGTATAAGAATTAAAAGTATGAATAATAGAAACAGCCTTGGGTCCGGCACGAAACTTACCAATAGGAAACAATTAATAAACACTAAATGCCCTCACGAATGTTGAGGAAAACAAAACCAACACAAGAATGATGTAATCTTCAATACAACAAAGTAAAAACTTAAAATAATCGGTGCTAATGACGATAAATGCTTGAGAAACATATACAATGTAAAAGCGGAAAAAACCTAAACAAAAGTCGAGGGTTTTCGTGTTTGCAATTTAACGCTTCTATGTACAAATTATTCATTCTTCAATTCATATATCGAGTTAGCTCTTCAATTGAAATCTTATTATAGGGTGATCCATTTCGAGGTTACCTACTTTTTTAACGCGAAATCGCAGAAACTTCAAATTTAATGCGGAATGTTTATTATCATTTGAAAGAACATTCTTTAGCATTTATTTTTTTGAAGATAATCTCTTGCAAATGTTGGTCGCGGCTACGTCTGAGATGGTCCATCTGTTGATTCCAATTTTCGATGACGATTCGAGCATTTCGACTGGTAACTAGCGAATGACATTCGTGATGTTTTGCTCCAAGGCCTAAATTGAAACGGAATTGTCCGCATCGACTTTACACATTCCCACAGGAAAAAGTCTAACCTTCTTGGTGGCCAATCGATCGGTCCAAAACTCGAATTATCTGCTCACCGAAGTGTTCTCTCTATAAATCCATTCATTGATGCGATGTATGGGAAGTGGCGCCGTCTTGTTGAAACCAATGTCGCGGAGGATATCAGGCATAAAATAATCGGTTATCATGGCGCGATAACGGTGACTTTCTTACCGGAATCTTTTATTTAAGAAATATAGAAAATATAAAATATAGAAAAATACATATATAATATACTCACGCAACATCTATCAAAAAAAGGCTATTGAAAAAGGTACTTCTACTTGGATCACCCGTTATTTCTTCGTTTTTATTGTCCTTTTATTTGATCTACTGTCACAATTAGCACTTAAATTTTTACATTAAAAATATTTGCATTTGAATTCAACTTTCGTTATTAAACGATATATTATATGGGAAAAGGTGTATGAATCAATAGACTCAACGCTAACTCATCATTTTATATTAGCTTAATTGTATATTTGGCAAAATCAGTCAGATTCCTATATTAAGTATATAACAAGGAACTAGAGCAAAGTCTGGCCCCATTTCATATGCTTTTGAACTGCTTATAATGATAATAAGCCTGCTGAGCTCTGTCCAGTAAATGCCAGTCTGCCCGTCTGTATATACCCGAATTAGTCACTCAGTTTTTGAAATAACAATCTGAATATTTGCACACGCCGTTTTCTTCGCAAGAAGGAACTTAGTTGTGGGAACAGTAGATATCGGTCCACTATTGCTTATAGCTGCCATACAAAATGTCTGATCAAAATCAATTTCTTGTATGGAAATCTTTTTTATTAGATATGATATATTCAACAAATTTGGCATAGATTGTTGCTCAAAGCACTACTATTATATCCGAAGAAAGTTTTAAGATCGGACCGTTATAGCATACAGCTGCCACACAAATTGAACGATCAAAATTAAGATGAATATGTTTTATACACATTAATGGTATAAGGTATGCAGATGTGAAGAGTATAGCTTCGGTGCATCCAAGGTTTATATTTTTTCTAGTTTTAAGTTTATTTCCTGATTTATGATAGATATTTGTAGCCTTGTGTCCACTTGAAGACATTTCAAATTAAAATACCCGTGACGTTTCTGTCACGCCTCCGCATTTAAAATCGAATATTTAACGTGCCTTGTATAAAAAATACTAAAAAAATTTGAAATCACTTTGATAGACCGCGCATTTCAAATTCCACTTGTAATCGTTTTAGCCCACGCAATGCACTTATCAAATGCAAATGGAAAACGAAAAGATGGGAGGCGTATTTTGTTTTTCCTTTCAACACATCAGTTCATTTTATCGCTAATTAAATTCGTCACAACATAAATTGCACTAGAGCCGGAAGTTTTAAACGTTTATCGCATTGAATTCGTGAACTTATAATGAATTCGAAATGTGTAGCAACTTTTTTGACATTTCTTGCATTCTTGTTTATAGAAGCTAACGGAAGTAGTGAGCAAGTTTGAACATGTGCTGTTTTCTAATTTAAAGTATTTAAACTGAAGTTAAAAAGCATTTTTTTGTTGGTAACAAGTCAATTTTTTTTTGAAGAAAAGTCATATTGTGATGAAAAGTCGTCTACTTTTATCTAAGAATACCTAAAAACTTGCTACAATAATGCAAAAATAATAAAAATCAGTGTCCAGCGTTGCATACTTTCCAACAATAAAAGAAAATTAACATGTTTCAACTTGTTTTTCATTGAGTTAACACTCCGTAAATATGCCGTTGTTTCTCAATTTCATTTGTCATTGTTGCTATTTTTACATTCCTTTCCGTTGTGTGGAGTTCTCCTAACATAATGAAAGGAATTACAACACCAGCATATACATACATATGTAAGTAGTTGCAACATTTCCATTTCGGGCCTTTACGCATTTTCTTTGTGAGCATAAAACTTGTTTTTGTTTATAATCTCTTTTTTCCTATGTGTATGCATTTCCTCCAAACATAGCATTCGGCCTTGACATATTTACCTTAATAATATTACAGCATAACAAGTTTATTTTTGTTGCGCTTCATATCATTTACTATTATATACGTAGATAGATACATAAGTATGTGTAGATATGTATATGTAGTTATGTGTAGATGTGTATGTACTCTATATCGTAGCGTATCATATCGTAAATTTATTTTAAATTCAGTGCCAGTGTGTGCTTGTGCATTGATGTTGGAGTGTTGGGCCACACACATTTCCTCTACGGGAATATACGTACATACTTATGTATGTTGAAATCAACTAAAAGAAATCAAATCACATAATTTTTATAGTAGCTTGTTTAGAACTTGATTTATTTCACTAGATAGACGTGTTAGATATGTTCCTCATGTTAAAAAAAAAATATTTTATTGTTTTATATTTGAAAAGATACCTTGATGAAATTTTGCGTAAATGATTTTCCGTGGCAGCGCTCTAATCTCCGAACAAATTGTTCTGATTGTTGTTATTTTAACGGAGGCCTAATCCCCGTTAGGATGGTAAGGATAAGCTAAGTTGTCGTCGACGTCATCCAATGGAAGGCAAAAGAAACGTGCTCTTTCGACGGGGTCGGACAAAAGGGAGAAGTGTGTCAGATGTGTAGGGTTAGCAGAGCGTACAAAGAGATGGCTAAAGTTATGAGGGGACTCATTGCACACTGGACATATATTTCATATGTCAGGGTCTATCCTGAATAAGTGCGAGTTTAACCTGCTACAGTATCCAGAGCGAAGCTGCGTAAGGGTCACTCTCGCTTCTCGCGGCAACTCGAGCACTTCGTTTGCAATAAGTGGTGATTTGACTCCAAGTACGCCATTCAATGGAAGGTGTTCATGGCTCCACTGCAAATGGCAGTCAGTGCATGTCCGAAGTTAGCTGCGTCCGAAGTCTGGACGGCGTTTTGTCTGCTGTCGTCGACGTAGTTGAGGAATGACCTCTTGATGTTCCTAGGAGGCGGCTCCGCTCTAAGCTGGTGACTGCAGGGATGATTTCTCCAAAAGCACTGCAGTAGGAACTAGTTGGAGAGGAGTTCATTATGCTCCTTAACTGGCAGCAAAAGAGCCTTACTATGCAGGTGTTTGATAGGTGACATCAAGAGGCATCCTGTCGTAGGCCGGAGTGCAGTATTCTGACACGTCTGGACCTTCCTCGTCTGCGTTTCACTGCATGTAGGCGACCATATTGGGGCGACGTAGTTAAGGACCGGCCGGCCGATTGTATTGTAAGTTGCCAACAATGTTTCTTTGTCCTTTCCCCATGTGCTGCCGGCTAGTGATTTGAGGATATGGTTGCGGCTCTGTACTTTAGCGATAGTCATATGAGGAGTGAAGGAGCACAGACTGTCAAAAGTCACACCTAAAATTTTAGAATTATTGATTGTCGGAATCTTGACGCCATCGACTGAAATATTAAGGTCAAGTCTGTACTCCTTCGTCAAGTTTGTGAATATGGTCGCTGTGTATTTAGTGAAGGAGAGTGTTAAGTTCCGTGCAGCGAGGAAGCGAGAAATATCGTAGATATAGCCGTTTATCGTGCAATCATCAGCGTACGAGGTGATAGAAATTCCCTCTGGTGGTTGTGGGGCTTCGAGATATAGAAGTTAAACAACAGCGAGAAAAGGACACCATCCTGCAGTACCCCTTGTGTAATTCATCTCAGTTTTGAATTGAGAGAGAGTTGTGTCCGTTCAGATCCAGACTCGCTGGCGATGCCCAGTTCTGGACTGTATTGAGAGTGGTGGGCTGCTAAACACCTACCCGCTTTTAAGATGACAATGTCGTTCGCATATGCCACTAGAGCTTTGGCTTCCAAGTTCCTTAGCAGTTCATTCACCACTAATGTCCATAGAAGCGGAGACAGCACTCCAAATTGGGGAGTACCTCTCCATGTTTCCTTGGTCATTTAAGCGTCGTTTCATTCTGCTCTTATCCATCTAGAGATCAAAAGACTTCTGATCCACCGTTGTATAGCAAGATCAACACCTATTTACTGGATACTTTTCAGAATAGATTCCGTAGAGATGTTGAACACTCCAGAAATGTCCAGGAATGCTCCAAGAGAGTATTCCTTATATTCAAGAGCCCTTTCGATATTAAATACCAGTGCATGGAGTGGAGTCTCTACTGATCTGCCCTTCGTATATGCGTGCTGCACCTTGGACAAGCTTCTAAGAGGCGCTGCTGCCTAATGTGCGTGTCCAAGATTGTCTCTAACGTTTTCAGCAGAAAGGAGCTTAAGCTTATAGACCTAAACTCTTTTGAGTAAAATGGGTTGTTCCTACTTGCTTTCGGTATGAAAACTACGTTAGCCTCTCTTTATGAGTGTGGCACATATTTGAACTTCAAGTATCCCCAAAAAATTGCTTTTAACCATGGCACGGATAGACAGAGCTCATTATGTAGCATTGCTGGAATGATTCCGTCCGTACGGGAAAGTTTTTGTGGGTCGAATGATCGGATTGCCCATTAAATTTGAAGTTTTTTGTTTTTTCTCTAAAAAAGTAAAGCACCTCGAAATGGGTCACCCTTTATTTAACTCTATTTTACTTTTTTCCAGCTTTCGATTGCTTGAAAAATAAATAAATATTTACATTTTGTACTCAAGCAAACATATTTAATATTTCCTTGCCTTTTCTGCGCTGAATATCGATTTATTTTGCAATATAACCGATTTTTCTTCGAAGAGAAAGCATTGTGAGTGTGTGAGCCCGCAATAAAGGAAGCAAACTGATACTATTCAATTATATTTATAAGATTTTACATCTTCATTGGTATGTAAATATGTATACATATGTATGCTTGTCTGTATTTGTGTTTAAATATGTTGATAAGATTAATGGAATTTCTCAATGCAAACCCTATCAAGTACAGCGAACACAATGTAAAAGAACAAAGCAACAGCTGGTCTTAGTATAGGTGCTTTTGTGCGGCAAACTTGACATTTCTCATGTGTTTACCATTTTATTTATAGACCAACAACAATAGGTTGTGTTAAAAAGGCGGCAAGCGGCTAAAACTGCCAACAACAGTTCCAGTATTGCTTCGAACACATTTTGGCCAAGTCTCAAGGCAGCGAGTAGCACGCTAAACACAACGCACAGCAATGGGTCAGCTTGTGGCAAAACTAGCCGTACCGTTACAACATTGCAGCGACAATGTGGTAAATATATTAGCCGGACGTCGCAAAAGAAAACGTTCGCTAGACTCGAGTAACGCAACAGATGAGTCGCAGAGCAGTGAAACGCAATCGCCAAAGAAGTACGTATGCCTTTTTATTGCTTTATTTTTTATATTTTTTCATAAGATATTTTCACTTTCCGCGCAGAAAAAGGCTACTCACCACCACCCAATACATATACCAAGCGCTCTTTAAGGAGCAAAAAAATTCCGACATTGCTGTGATGGCGCTGGGCAAGGTGTGGAATCTGCACAAAGTATACCTCTGCCAGAGCCCCTACTTTTACAGCATGTTCAATGGTTCATGGAAGGAATCCTGTCAAGATTTTGTGCACATAAAAATTTTGGATGAACGCATCACGCTAGAAGGCAAGCATAAATAATAATATACATATACTACATTTACACACGCAAATAAAAAAAATTACTTATAATTATTTTTTTTTACTTTTTTTTAGCGCTTGACGCCGTTTTTGGTTCCATGTACTCTGACGAGATTGAAATCGATCCAAAGGCGGTGATTTCAGTGTTGGCCACCGCGACGCTCTTCCATTTAGAGGGCATTATCGACAAATGCGCTGAAGTCATGATTGAAACCATTAACGCCGAGGTGCGTAACACGCTTCTATAACTTTGTTGCTAATTTTATTTTTTCTTATTTTTTTTCATTTTTAACTTTTTTACAGACTGCCATTAGTTACTATGAAGCCGCTTGCTTGTATGGCAGCGTGAATGTTAAGAAAGCTGCAATGGTCTTTTTGGAAACAAATTTGCTCTGCATTTATCACAAAGATGAGCAACTGCTGCGTCAAATCAGCGTCGAACTAATGACCAAGCTGGTAGCTAGCCCAGATTTATATGTGATGCAGACTGAATTTTCCTTATACACATTGCTGCGCACTTGGATGTACTTGCATCTACATCCACTGTACGATGCTGAAAATACTGCTGATATAGCGACTGCAGCTGGTGCGGGTGATGGCAGTAGAAGTGCCGTTGGTAGCAATAATAATAATGATAATAACGAGAGTCAGTGTCTGTCAGATCTCGTGAAAGATTACTTTGCGCATCGCAGTGAAAGACGTTCATTCCTGGCCACACCCGAAGGTCAACAATTTGTGCCGCCATTCCAAGCGCTACGCACGCAGTACTTAACCAATCATCATACAGATTTGAAAATCGTACTTAATGACAATATTATTCCAAAGGATTGGTTGCACAGTCATGTGCTAAGCCACTGGCATTCGATTTTGAAGGTCGACCATTTGCCGGAGGAGGGGTAAGTGTATTTTATGTGCGTGAATCTAATATGTAATATATATACATAAGTACATTTGTAAATCCAACAACAGTGGAATTAAAGAGATTATATATGTATTATTGTATATGCATGCTTAGTTCTTGTGCTTTCTTTAGCTTTGGAAATATCATTGCAAAAACTCTTATGAAACACGAAAAAACATTAATTTCCTTTGCACCGAAGCTATAATAACCTTTACTGGTACATTTTTTATAGCATAAAAGGTTATGAGCAGATCTTTTGTTGACCTTGATTGATCAGTTTGTATGGCAACTATATGTTATAGTAGTGTGATCTGAACAATTTCCTCGGAGATTGTACCGTTGTTGTTGCCAGTAAAATATCCAAAATTTCATAAAAATATCCCATGAAATAAAAAATTGTTCATACAAAAACTTGATTTTGATTGGTCAGTTTGCATAACAGCTATATGCTATAATCGTCCATTCGCAACAACTTGATCGGAAATTGTAGTATTGCCTTGAAAAATTATTTGTGCCAAAATTCGTAAAGATAACTTGTCAAACAAAAAAGTTTTCTATACCAAAACTTAATTTTGATTAGTCAGCTTGTATGGCAACTATATGTTATAGTAGTATGATCTGAACAATTTCCTCGGAGATTGTACCGTTGTTGTTGCCAGTAAAATATCCAAAATTTCATAAAAATATCCCATGAAATAAAAAATTCTTCATACCAAAACTTGATTTTGATTGGTCAGTTTGCATAACAGCTATATGCTATAGTGGTCCGTTTTGAGCAATTTGTTCGGAAATTGAACCGTTGTCATGGAAAATAATTTATACAAAATTTCATAAAAATATCCCATGAAATAAAAAAATTTTCATACAAAAATTTTGATTTTAATTGGTCAGTTTGTACAGCAGCTATATGCTATAGTAGTACGATCTGAACAATTTGTTCGCAGAATATAGCATTGCCTTGGAAAATGAACTGTACAAATTTTCGTGAAAATATCTTTTGAAATAAAAAAATTCCCCTTACAAAAACAAGATTTCGGTCAGCCAGTTTGTATGGTGACTATATGCTCTAGTGGTCCGATATCGGTGGGTCCGACAAATATGCAGCTTCTTAGTCAGAAAAGAGTGTGACCAAAATTTCAAATCGGTATCTCAAAAAGTAGTTCGAGAAAAATGAGTTTAAAGTTCCGGCTTGGATGTCGTGTCACTAAAGTAGCTCTTGCTCTGAAAGTACTGAAAATTTTGACAAACCTGCTTGAAGCTATGAAAATATGGAAGAATTTACTTTTTTCTAAGTCCCACACTAGAATATCCCCAGAAGGGAAATTTTTCTTTTTCACGTATCTTTCGAATATACTTACAACTTAAACGTAGACCAAGTAAAACAATGTATTCCTCGACTTTCTTCAATTTTCTTGCATTTTTCAAATTGGTATTTTTCATTTTCCGATTTTTTCACACTTCTTTCGCAGCCCGCAAAACCTTGATGCCGATGTGTTTTACAAGAATTGCATGCGCTGCGGCCGCATTCTACTTGAGCCCGGCTATCAGAAGTGGCGATGGACGGGCTTCAACTTCGGCTTAGATCTTGTGTTGGTCGCTGATTCACGCTTACTTAGCATACGACGTCACCATCGCAATGAACATGAGCGTTTGCTGAGTCTGCAAACCAAAAGGCAGTTTATGATACGGTAAGAATAACAACAAAGTTTAATAATATAAGTTACATTGTGCAATATATTTTCATAATTCTTTCCTTTTCATACGCAACCAGCACTTCGGTGACATCGATCAATTCGCAACGCCAACCAACATTTACGCAAAAGACCGAAATAAGCTCACTCAGTCTGGAAAAGAATCAAGAGGTGACGATAATGCTTATGGACACATTGCTGGTGCATCCTTTGCTCATATCGGTGAATCTGTTGGTGGTGCCGCCGGCGTCGCAGCACTTTAAGCAACATGTGTACGGCAACGAAGACACAATTACTGCGGCGACAGTTCCTATATCAGAAATCGGTGCCAATTGCAATCCGGCTGATGATGCGCAACGTTCGGGCACGCCTACAAACAGCAATGTGACTGGCGAGCGTCTGCTGTTGGCGGCAGATGACTCAGCGGTGTGTGTGGTGCCACCGTCACCACCAAATGTACCGTCAATACTGCTAACACCGCCCACACATCGTGCGGCTTCTACAACGTCCACAGTGTCATCGGCTTCATCCGTCGGTTCGGCGGTGTCGGTTTCCTCGTCGGCGTCGGATTTCGTATAAGTTCTTGTAGTTAAAAGCCATAGGCGTTATGGAGACGTTCCATATATTTTGTGATTACTTTACTAATGAAATCGTGTTCAGTTTTTCATTTGTTGGAATATTATTTTATAAACTTTACAACATTACTTGTAATTCTGCCATAAAAGCGCACAATCAAACATGAAAAATGCTTGTTAAAATATTTTTTTGTATTTGCGCAGAAAATGAAAAGTGAATTCCGCTCGGACTTTATATTGGAATTTATGTGTTTATATATAAGTACATACATATATCATGTAGAAACAAAATTTTAATTTAAGTACATGCGTTGATTTTAAAAAAGCATTCGATCTTGGAAAAATTAAATTTTTTCCAGTGAGTTAGCTTTTTTTAAGTTTTGTATGATATTGAATTTGAAGTTATTATAAATTAGTAATGCTCATTTTTGCGGCTTTTCTCAATATACAAATCATGTCAATAAAAAAATCAAAATAAAAAAATCGAATTAGAATGTCGTATTCGCTGGCGCTGGCGAAGTAGTATAAAATATCGCTGTTGTAAATATATTTGTATTGAATTAAAATTTATAAAGATGTATATCAACTTTTTTATACTTATATAATAACTTGTAATTTACTATGTACATACATTATGTATAATCATGTATGGTGTCGCACAAGAATATAATATACCACTAACTGCGTTAACAAATTAATTTTAAATGCATTTGAATTTTGAACTCAGTTGCAGGGTGGTTGCGAAGTTTCTCTTTAAGAAACTTTTTGCATTTTCATTTTTTATTATTAAAAATTTAATTTATTTTAATTTTTTATTATTAAAAATTTAGTTCTTAATTAAAAAATCGAAGTTAAAAATTTGAAATTTAATTTTCAAAACCAAAATCACAAATTAAAATTTAAAAAAATACTTGTTTAGGTTACAAATTAGTTCTAACTGTATTGAGTAGTTTAAAAGTATTTATTTAATTAAAAAAAAAAAAATATTAAAAAAAAGAATTATTTAAAAAAAATAATTATTTAAAAAAGTAATTTTGAGTACTTTAAAAATATTTATTTAATTAAAAAAAAAAAATATTTAAAAAAAATAATTATTAAAAAATAATAATTTTGAGTAGTTTAGAAATACTAATTTAATTAAAAAAAAAAATATTAAAAAAAATAATTATTTAAAAAAATAACTTTGAGTACTTTAAAATAATTTATTTAATTAAAAAAAATATTAAAAAAAAGTATCTATTTAAAAAAATAATTTTGAGTAGTTTAAAGAAATTTAATTAAAACTAAAAAAATTAAAAACAATATATCTATTTAAATTTTTTTTTCAAAATAAGTTTTCGAAAACTAGTGCAACGATCGTAAACGCTTATATCACAAAAATGTTGAAAACCGTAAAAATTCAGTCCAAAAAAGTTTGAAAGGTTGAGTTGTCATAGATACCAGCGAAAATTTCAACTGAAACGGAGTTGAGTTGTAATTACTAAAGTTGTTATATTTGTTGTAGTTGTCAACTAGACCATCAACGATAATACCGCGACCAAGTTGAAAATGACAAAAATTCAGTTTAAACTGGTTTGGCAGGCTCAGTTGTCATCTATAATACTGAAAATTTAAACAGAAATGTAGTTTAGTTGTAAAAAGTAAACCATATAGAGTTTTTGCTATTGTTCTAGCGGTTAATCAGACCCAAAGTGGTAAGAAGTAACATTAATATCGTAAAAAAGTTGAAAACGGCAAAGATTCAGTTTAAATGGCTTGACAGGTTCAGTTGTTATCCATAACACTGAAAATTTAAACTGAAATGCAGTTCAGTTGTAAAAAGTAAAGATCAGGTTATCTTTGTCGTTTTAGGGATTATCGATACCAGGTTTGTATGACAAGTTAATTGTCAAGGAAGTCAGTCAACTAGGTCCCAGAATCGCACTTTCCCGATGGGGTCAAACCATAAAGAGAGGGTTTTTAAGTGTGTTTGCTTCATATGACATGCAAAGAGATGGTTAGAATCATGCACGGACTCATTGCATGCAGGACATAGGTTTAGTTTATCGAGTTTGATTTTGGATAAGTAGGAGTTAAGCCTGCTATAACAGCCAAAACGTTGTTTCGCACAGGTCACTGTAGAATCGCGAGACAACCAGAGCTCTTACTCTGCTATTGGTGGCGTTTGGACTCCAAGGACACCTTTCACTGTGAGGGAGTCGGTAAAAGTGTTAATCGCCAGTGCATGGCGTTCAGTCCTTGTCTGAAGTCAATTCGAGAACAGAGTTTTATACCCGAGCTCCGTTAAAATTGAATGGATTTGATATTCTTCAGATTTCCGGGGAAAACAAACTCCTCGCACATTTTGATTTCATTACAAAATATTTTGATTACAAGATCTGCGAGCCTAGCCCCGGGTGTGTTTTTTCTGTTCACATACCTTCGAAGGAAACACCAAAGGGAAGTACTCGTTGGAGAGCCGCTGGGACCTATTTTATGGCTGCACTAAATTCTGCGGGTAGGATAGGTGGAAGAGTATAGGGAACTAAGCTCCAGCTTTAGGTTTCATGATCACTGCAGCGTCTTCCAAGCAGAAGTGGCTGCTACAAAGGTAGCTTTAGATCCCGCTTCAGAGTCGCAAAGTTGTTTAGAATGATCTGTAGAACATTTCCCGCATACGTGAGTTTCCATTTTTTGGCTTCCTGTAAATCGACCTTAAAACTCGCCCGAAAGCGGTTGCTTAGTCGTTTAGGCAGAGTTGTTTGCCATGATCCGGCCAAACGTGGCAGTGATTTTAGGCTTGAGTTCGCTGACTCTGCGCTCAAGACTAGTGAAGGGACGTCTAGACTCTTTATCTCTAGCAACAAGAAATTTTATGATTAGACTGGTTTGGGTGCTTGACCACAGCGGTATTGTAGGTAACTTTAAGGCTAATGAACTTGATAGGCTTCAGGACAGGTTCTTCAGTCTCAGTTACTGCGGAATGAGAACGGATAGAAGCTTCGTTGACTTCTTGTGGTTTACTACTGTACTATTGGACTTTAGATAAGCTCAGCAAGATTTGATCGGGATTCATGAGAACAAAAACGACTTGTGATATCAATGAAATTCTTTATTTGATGTCATTATGTATGGAACTCGGTTTCCTTTGGAATGTTCACCACGGACACGCTTGCAGAAGTCAAGACGCTGAACCCAATTTTCGACGGTTTTCAAGCATAAATCGGCCAATACTGCTGCAATTTCACGTTCGATATTCGTACGAAGTTCATCAATCGTCGCTGGCTTGTTGGTATAGACCATAGATTTGACGTAGTAGCACAGGAAATAGTCTAAAGTCATCAAATCGCACGACCGATCCGGCCAATTGACTGGGCCATCTCGTGAGATAACACGTTCACCAACTTAGTTTTCAATAAATCGATTGTGACACTCACTGTGTGGCTTGTGTCGCCGTTCTGTTGGAACCACATATTGTCCAAGTCCATGTCATCCAATTCGGGCCAAAATTATTCTGTTATCATTTAACGGTAGCGATTCCAATTCACAGTAACGTGCCGGTCTTGATCATCACGGAAGAAGTACGGCCCAATGACGCAGCCGGCCCATAAACCACACCAATCGTAGTTTTTTCGCGCAGTAAGTGTGGACTCATTGAGTACGTGTGGACTGCTGCCTGACCAAAAACGCATATTTTGACGAAGCCATTTAGCCAGAAATGAGCCTCATCGCTGAAGACGATTTTTCGATGAAAATCCGGATCGTTTTCAAGTTGTTGTTCAGCCCAATTCACAAACATACGACGATTCTAAAAGTCAAGGGGCTTCAGTCTTGCGTCAATTTGATCTTGTAAGGATGTAGGCCAAGACCTTTTCTCAAAATGCGCCACAACGACGAGACAGACAGACCGAACGATTGAGAACGACGTGTGAGAGTCGGATTTGGGTCTTCCTCAATTGATGCGCTAGCGGCAGTAATATTCTCGACACTATTGTTGACACTATGGGCACTGCTTTGTCGCACTGGCACGGGAACATTTTGTACAGTGCCTGTTGATTAAAATTTTTCCACTAGACGCTCAATTGTTGATATAGGAAGATTACGATCTTAAATTGGACGTAGTGGTCTTAAAGTTGACGCCACTGTCTCTGAATTTCGGTAGTAAAATTTAATAATTTCGATTCGTTGTTGGATCGTATATCTTTCCATGACGAAATGGCAAACCTCAATGAAGAGAAATGTCAAAAGAGCGGAGAAAAAATATGGCGTCGTTTGCTGTCCCTATCCGTCTACTTTGTAGCGTCCCTCTTGAAAAACCCGTTACATTTTTAAATAATTTTCAAAATCAAACAAATTCGTGTGTTTTTCCAAATTTCTCATATTCCAATATAATTCCACATAATATTTTATAACTACAACCATTAGAATAATTACTATTCGTAAATATGTAATGGAAAAATAAATATACAATACACATTATATATATATTTATTAGATATATTTTCTAATACATATATATATATTAGAAGCAATTAATTTGAATACCTAAAATCTGCCAATACTTTTACAAACTTGTTTAACATTTAAAAAATGGTTAACGGTATATTGCAACAACTACAACGAATATTTATTATTTTGTGTTTTAAACATTTTTGCAAGCAAGAAGACATATTATATATTCAATGGGAACATTTTAACGCCGCCCAGCGTTAGCTAGTCCCTAATTACACGAAGCAACTTTTGTTGCTAATTCTCGGGCGATTCTCTTTTGCTGTCGCCCAGTACCTTCACACGAGCAACTTGTGTTGCGCAACTCTGTTCGAGTTTTATCTCATTCTCTTTCACTTTACTTTAACCCACTGTCTACTCTTTACTTTAACCCATTGTCGTTTCTTTTTCCTTATAGGTATTTGGGCCACACTATCATATATATTAATCAGTTCTGTCGATTAAGAAATACATTTTATTTATAATTCAAAATTAAAACAAAGGTTATATGACAGACTTTCACATATATCACCCTTTTCACTATCGTCTGAATCAACTTGTATGTCTTTCTCCATACATTTCACAATATCTTTAATTAATTCGATTTTTTTGTCATACTCCATTTTCTAAAATATTTATATTATATTATGTATATCTGTATACATATTTGCAAATTACTTACCAAAAGATGAAATTAATTTTTTTAAATATATTCAAAATATTATTTTCAAAAAAATATACGCAAATGCAACTATGAAACTAAGAGTTGCCGCAACGAAAGTTGCTGCGTGTAATAAGGGACCTATTAGCAAATCGTCATCACCATCGCCTTTCGAGTAAAATGTATAACGGACTTAATATATTAATTATATAACATTACATAGGTTGCGTTAGAGTTGACAATCGCAGCAGCAGTGTTGCAAATTTGTCAAGTCAAAGGATCACGCATTACGTCAATTACTGGCAACACTTGCAACAGCATGACGTTCTACTGTCAGTATGCAAATATGCAATTCAGTTGCTGTACTGCTGTAATTATTACGTAGCTTGAACGCACCTATATATACATACATACATGTTGAAGTAAATTAATAATAGAACAATTCAGGGAAATTCGTCTCGTAAATCGGCTTTTCTGCTTGCAGTTGCTGTGTTTTAATGTCGCTTTGGGTTATCTGACGCTCAACAGCCAGCGAGTTAAACAGATCGTTCAGGCGATTTTGTATAAGATCATGCTAAGAAAACATAAGTTTCGATTTATTTATTGAAGTAAAATATAGTACCTAGACAAAAACACTTACTTTTGGCTCTGTGCGCCGTACCAAATCCTCAAAGTTGCCTTCCCGGAATGTGCGTACTATCTGCAATTGCTTATCGCGCTGTTCGCGCTTCATCGCCTCGGAGGGTTCAGCTAAAGCACGTTTCATGGCCTCGAAATTGTATTCGGGTGCAAGGATTTTCTGAAAATGTAATTTAAACAAATAAAAATATCAAATGCCTTGCATTTTTGCATTAATGCTTTTTGTAAAACCTTAGAGACTCCCGGTGAACTTGTCACGCTATCGCCGTCCGCATTGTATGCCGTCAAATCTGCGGAGCTATTACGCTGCGGCAACTGTGGATTGCTTACAGTGTCTACCCAGGAGTGACGGTGGGCTGGATTGTCGGTTTGGTTCAGCGCGTACGGCGTACCGGTCTGTAAGCGATTCGAGTCCATGCCGGCGTTTTGTAGACTTTCGGCCAACGCGATTTTATCGATGGTCAGGTGGGGTAAGCCAAGATTCATTTTCGTAGTTCCCGTCTTTTTCGGGTCCAATAAGGGGGGCAGAAAATATGGTGCCTCCTCTTTGCGTGCGTCGATTATTTTCTGCGCGTATTCTAGTAAGTTATTTACGCCAGTTACGCGTGAGATTAGAGACATCAGAGCAATGGCGATGCAATGTAAATTGCATTTATGCACCACTTCCAATTCCAAATCGGCTGTGAGAGCGACCTGTTGAATGCTGCAGGAGATAAAAAAAAAAAAAAAAAAAAAATGTAGAAAAATCATTATAAAACATGTAGGGAAGGACTACGATCGGGTGTAAACGAAGATCTTGTAATCTCGCGATGTGGTATAAAGTCAAGCGGAAACTCGATAATATTGATATCAGGTATATGGAAGATTAAGATTAACCTGTTTTGTTGTTGTTGTAACAGGTACCTAGCCACCGTTAGGATGGTAGGGATTAGATAAGTATTCGCCGACATCATCCTACGGTAGGTCCAAGAAACGCGCTGTTTCGACGGGGTCAGACCAAACAGAGAAGGGTGTCAGTTGAGTAGGGTTAGTAGGGCATGCAGAGAGGTGGCCAGAGTCATGCGGGGACTCATTGCACGCTCGACATATATTCGCCATGCCGGGGTCTATTCTGGATAAGTACGAGTTTAACCTGCTGAGCAAGTGACACTTTCGTTTCCCGCGTCAGCTCGAGCACTTAGTCTGCAATGTGTGGTAGTTTGACTCCTAGTACACCATTCAGAGAGGGAGTCGGTGAAGGTGTTGATGGCTCCACTGTGAATGGTGGTCAGTGCTTGTCGGAAGTTAGTTGAGTCCTTGTTTAATTATTCTTAGAATTGTGTTTTTACCTCGAAATAATAGGGATAATTGACGACAGCTCAGGTAGTTCATGGCCACCTCTCCACGCGTGGAAGGAGTGTAGTTTTTGACAAGTTCAACGCTACGAGAATCGTTCTCTCGCAGGCTGTTTTCTGGTCGTGGCCACGAACTATCTGGGCGCCAAGTGGTACTGTAATCTTTTGGGCAGCCATGTTAGTGGTTTGCTAGGCTCAGTTGGTGTGTGAAGGTCGGGAATAGCAAGGCCTCCAGTGTATTCATTCCTGGGCAGAGCAGAGTTGTCGGACGATAGGATTCTTCTTTGTTGGCGGGTTTCCCAGGCTTCAGTAGTGGGATCACCCTTCCGATTTTCCACACATCCGGCATTTGAAGAGTCGTCAGTTACAGGTTGAGGACGTTGGTGAGGTAGCTTACTTCTGTCGAGCCTGGATGCTTTAGCATCAGCATGTAGATTTCATTAGGACCAATGGTTAGGGTGGGGTAACACATCATTTGGGTTTGTCTACCGAAGGGTGCAGTGTAAATTGCCGGCTAAAACAGCGCGCACTTCTTCGAGTTCGAAGAGCCTTGACAGTAGTCCAAATCTTACTCACGCCGGTGGAAGATTGATACGGACTACTACACTATTAAAATTTTTACCCAAGTTATCCTTTGCTTGGACGGGAAAAAAGACTTTTCGATCGATAACTAAAAACTGAGTAACTAGTTTGGACTGAATCTTTGCCGTCGCAATTCCCATCCAAATAAGTACTTACCCCAAAATGAATAGCAAGAACTCTTGCACGGTCTCGCCACAAGCCATTTCGACAATAAGCAAAGCCGCCGTATTGTAGCTGGAAGCAAGCGATTCAATGCGATCCGACAGAGCCATACTATCGATGAGGGCCTGCATTATATTTGCGCCATATTTATGTGTGAATATTATGTCAGAGCGCGATGGTGGCTCCTGCGATAAAGCTGGGTATGGCTTTATAGTCACATAACTGAGCACTTTTTCATTTTGATGGCGATCGAGTAGGGCCTGGAAGATCTGCATAACGATGATACGTGTCGGATCATGTGGTGCACGTGCCATCTTCAGTAAGGGTTGCAAGAAGGATGCCGGGAAGGCCTTTTCGAAGGAAACTGTGCTGTATTGTGTGCCAACTTTGAGTAGGGATTTTAACAGTATATTCTGCAGCATTTGATCGCCTTTGCTTTTCTTCGATAGATCGGGTACCGTATTCATAATGAATAGCATTATTTCGATTTTCTGATAATCGGGATGATGATTAGCGAATTCGCCAAGGGCATTAATGAGTGCCTCTTGATATTGTGATTCCTCGTTGGTAATTTCTGTTGTTGTGCTGACGCTAGTACGCAAGTGTGTAAGCAAATTATTGATAATGTCCAATGCGGAGGGACCGACACTTTCGCCAGCAGCGATCGCTATTATTTTGGAAAGTACGACAGCTAAAGATGTACGTGTCTTCGGCGATGACTTGAAATTGTTGTCCAAATGTTGCATTAAAGTCTCTACAACGGTATACGAATACTGTGGTTGTATGGAGATCATAACAATGCGAAAGGTGTGTATAGCGAACGTGTTCGGCACCCACAATTCATGACGGTCCAAATGGCTGTTGGGAGATACGAGTATTTTGTTGAAAATTTATTTATACAATTTTTTTATTGTATTTACTCACGTGAGCAGTGGCTTCAAGACGCTGCGTATATGACCGAAAGATGCACGTCCAACAAGTTCGCGTAATACTTCTTCGGCCAGCACTGGTGGTGTTACGTGTGTTGCATCTTCAACGGGCGTTAAGTCGCCGGACTAGGGAAATATACCATTATTATTAATTGTTAAGTATATTGTTGTTGCTATTCATACAATAATGAAACTAAATCTTAAAGTATAAGTCACATGATGCATAATAACAAAATAAATTTTACCGCAATTAAATTTTTCTTCACAAACAAAACGTTCACGCAAAACTTTTTCAGCGGCATGAAATTTTCAATATTAAGAAAACAACATATTCATTAAAACATATTAAAAACATAATCGAAAAAGTATGCTTCCTTAATCAACGATTAGTAAGAAACTCACCTGCATGTTGAATAGCAATGAGGGCACTATTTTTTCCATATGCACTTTGTCCCATATGTTCTCAACCAAATCATCGGAGACCGTCTTCCGTATCACACCCTGCAAACCTTTGATACCAGCTAGGCGTATACTATCGCGCAATTCGACATTATCGTGGTTGCCGTGACACATAGCAGAGAATTTTGATATAAAGAAGTCATAACGTCGATGGTACGAAGGCGTGTCTTCATTTATATTTGCAAACTTTACGAACTGTAATAGAATTAATTTTCATAATTACAAAATGTATGTATGTCTCGTTTTGAAAGTTTTTGAAGATATCTTGTATACACGAAAACATTAACTGACTTTCTACCACTCCTTCCTATTCTTTAATGTAAAGAGTATTGTACTCAAATAACCCTAAATCCATATCCAATCTTAGACACATATTTTACAAGACATCTTCACGAAATTTAGCTTAGAAATCCTAGATACATATTTTATACGATTTCTTCACGCAATTAGAATATTGTTCAAGGCAACGAAGATTGTTTATTCGAAAAAAATTCATAGCGAACCACCGATCCAAATCAAGTTCTTATATGGAAATATGTTTATTTGTGAAAAGTATTCTAATTTCAATGTTTTTTTTTTTTAATTTTATGTATATAAAAACAAAACTTTTTGCATAATTACAAAATCTATATTTATATTATTTTGTAAGTCTCCTGATGAATGAACTGAATGCTGTCAAGTTTTGACTGAAGAAAACATATGTTTCTATTTGTTTTGATTATTTCTTTCGCGTAAATAAATATTTTTCTTCGTCACACATGTACAATTTGAATTTTAATTGCTATCGTTGGACTCACAACTGCGTTTAATAAAACTACACTCGTATATAACAATAAAGATAACCTAAACTAAACTAGTATATGCTGCTTATCTTACCGAATTGGTAGCCATAATTTGCAGATTGGGGTTAGTGTCTTCCAATAGTTTTTGTACCATACGCAAAAAGGACTCAACGAATAAATTTAATGTGGTCTGCGCATGACAAGCCTGCAGTAGTAAATCCATTGCCTCCATGGCAATTTCCACAAACCTATTTGTATAAAAATATTAATAACAACAAATTAAATGCAACCTTATATGCGTTTAAAAAACACTCACTTGTAACGTTTGCGATTAATATCCTTACTAGCTTTTTGATACAGATATTCACCAATACGATCTAACTTATCTGGTGAACTTAAAGAATAGAATGTTAGCTTCTCCATATTCGATTTGACAAGACCATCTTCAGGGTTTACAGGGAATATATTATCCACCAGCCGTTTGTAGCGCGGGCGTAGCGCTGAGCAACAGCCACAACAACCTGAAGAAAAATAGATAGTAAATATCGTGATTGAGCGAAAAGTAGATCAACTCATTTTCTAAATTATTTATTGCACGAAACAAAATTTAGGTAAGCATTACAGCAAAATATTTTAAATGTTGTTTCAAATATGTTGTATGACTGCTAAGGCTTTGAGCCTTAAACGATTTTTATTTTTGATGTAGATCAGAGAAATGCAGGGAACAAATTCGTAAATATACGCATGTAAGTGCAATAACATTAGCAACACGTATGGTTAGTTGTTGTTGTTGTGTGGACAGAAAACTTCTGTGTAGTAATTTGGAAGAATTGTGCCGAGTAGACAATCCTTGACGATTAAAAACTCCGAGTTCGTTCCGGTTACGTAGACCCGAACGTCGTGGGAACAGACGTATGTAAAGTCGGTAGGTTTTTCCAATTACATCAAAAACAGTTTTTGTAAACTTGTTGGAATGTGTATCTTTTTACAATTTTTAAATTGGTAGGTCAACAAATTATGAGATAATTGCTTACCAGGCATTCTGTTTTCGCCGTTGGAATAAACTGGTGGAATATATATGTATATTTATATGTTTTATTAAAAACGCGAAAAATTACTATTTATAAGTGTCGTTGACTAAGCTAACTTCACAAATTCACAATTTTAACATATTAAAATGTTTATTCGATAAATCAAGGCGAATCAGCTGGCAAATTGAATGACGAATTACTATCCACAATTAAGAGTTGCCGGTATATTTATAAATACCAATTGGCATTTTAATTCCACAAAAATCAAGGAGTGCATCAAATATCACGAAAAATATGAGAAAATAAAATTTAAATATTTTGACAAGTTTTGAATGCCTTATATTACATATATTTTCCTTAAAAAAATTAAAAAAAAATTATTTCTGAGCAGTTATAATTTGGCTGCAATTTAACTTGCAAAAAGTACTTTCTAAAAATTACTTGCACAGTTGCGGGATGCAAGTACTTTGGCGCTGTGAAAGCCACTTGAGATTTTTGTTCGTTATTTAAAAAAAATCTCGGTGCTGATTCTAGCCAGATTTTTAGTAAGTTGAATTGAAATTAGTTTGTTCTGGAAACAGCCAACAGCTGTTTACTTTTCGCAATTGACAGTCGAAAAAATTAAAGTACTTTCCTTTTTTACTTTTCAGTTATTTACACGGGAAAGTAATTTTTTAAAGAAAAATGTGTTGAGAAAGCATTTTTTCTCTATTGAGACATAACTTTAAGATATTTGAGCTCGTGATAAATGAGTTTTAGAAATAGTTCTTTCGATATTTTTGAGAAGGTGGTTTTCTCAATGTCTATCTGTCAGCTGTCAGTTAAGTTCTGGTTAACTTAACCAATACTACTTCTTTCGTCAAAGAACCTTTTTGCTTATAAGTCATAAAAAATCTATTTCTGCTAATTACAAATAATAATTGAGATTGGATTTACTTACATGTTGGATCCGTACACTTCTGCACAAAAGTGTCGAAAAATTCTGGCAATTCAACTGGTTCGAAACAGCAACGTATTAGCGCCATTCGCTCTGCCTTTCACGAGCCGGAACAGATGTTCCGTCTAGTCTTTAAGATGTCGTCGTATTTATGATGATTGATTTGCCTAAAGTTATGAGTATATTTTTAGGTTAGGGATTGAGTACACCGGGTTTCAGCTTTATTTATAACAATTTTGGCGATTAAATATCTACACGTAGTCAGTGGAAAATATATTTCCTTTTTTCTAAGTGATCTATTAAGTATAATTTATAGTCTAATTATAGAGCCGTCTGTGCTCTGGATAGTTTTTCTGCTTCACAGTTACCAGGAATATGATTTTGTCTTGAAACCTCTAGCATGTTTATCGTGAAATAGGATGTGGATGAATAGATCCACTAAGAGATTATGATATTCTTTCATTATCTTTGGGATAGATGTTAGAGCCACTTAAATATCAAGAAATTCTCTCACTAGCTTTGACGAAACACTAAGAGACTTTAGGGTTTGAAAAATTCTAAGCCGTGTGGCTATATGTATATATAAATATATTCCTTTCTGTGAGCGCAATCCACGTCAAGAAGACTTTCTTTAATTGCTGTGATATCCACTTAGAAGACACTACAGCCGTTTGGTAAATGGAAGGCGATTTTGGTTTCTAATTTTGATGAAAAGGCTTCCACTTGATAATCAAGTTTGGACCCGTCCGTATAGATGCTTATAATTGTGTCTCTGTCCAACTCGGTTCTTCCTCACTCTTCTCTGCAAGGGAAGACAATGTTGGGGACTGTATTCAAGCATAATTCTAAAGGGTTACAAAAATTCGTGGTGAACGTAGAAACGAGAATTTACCACGCATCTGAGAATTCCACTTCTTACAGGCGACTAATGAGGAGGATTCCTACAGTTTAGGAGCTGACTTCGCTGCTTACAGAATAAGTTTATTCGCATTAAATGCTTAATGACAATAGATATTTCACTTGAGTACGTGAAGATCGGGACCAAATCCTCAAGCCATGCAACCAAAATATGCTATGTAGCTCTCACTTAACTGGGATCGGAGATTTATGATTATTCGATTATAGTAGGATAGCTTCGTGGTCCAACTTTGTTAACCATTTACCTATTTAGGCGAGATAATTCATCTTCAACTTGACATTCTCCCTTAGAGGGTTAAGTATTTTCACATCTAGGCAAAAGGCAGTGAAAATGTCCAATATTTTCAGAACTTTGAACTGGTTTAGAAGAGAGATGTCTTAATGTAATAGCATAGTGTTCGTAAAAGGATTTGGTATCAAAAATCAAAATAATTGATCCGTCGAGCTATTAAGAAGCCGTAAGTATTTTTTTGACCGCCTCCTCAATCACCACCTCACATCCCACAAATAATCTTAATATAATCCAATTTCTACGATTTTTCGGAATTCGCGCGATTGTCTCATTATTCTGCCAAACTTTACGCCGGTCACCTTAAAATATTTGTTATTTATGTAATTGTTTTTGTTTTGCTGTCACTTTCTCATATTCTCAAATATCATAACTGTAATGTGCACGTTTTCATACACTTTACCGCCACCCCCTCTAACGGTCGCAAATACGAGTGAAATAACATTGCAAAAAGGTGTTTGGTGTGACATGCGTCATTTTGCAATAAACAGTTAACATTTAACAAATTTCTATAATAATATCTCACTTTATAACGCTTTTTGTTGGGGTTGATTACCGATTTTTCGCGACACTCAATAAAGACTGAACGCCAAAGTGCAGTTTGTAGCAAAGCTCTGAGTTAATTTTTAAGGTTTCGGTTTCTATAACAAAAGCTCCAGAGGTCATATGGTAAAAGCTCCGCTGGTCAGCTGATAAAATGTTGTCATTTCCGTATACATGGCATGTATGAGTGTATGTTTGTATTACCCAGTAAACCTTTGAGTTAAATATTATTTTTTCGTGTAAAATATCTTCTTCTTTACTGAAGTAAACACCGCTTACGCGGTTATAGCACAGTTAAAAACAGCGCGCCAGTCATTTTTTCTTTCGTAATGTGGCGCTAATTGGAGATTTCAGGTTTTTCTCATCCTGGTCTTTCCAACGGTGTGGAGGTCTTTCTTTTTTTCTGCTTCCCCCGGCGGGTACAGCGCCGAATACTTTCAAAGCTGGAGTGTTTTCGTCCATTCGGACGTTACGACCTCGCCAGCGTAGCCAGGGGGATAGAGTCATGTGTAGAAGTTCACGCAAGTGAGGAAAGTTTTCCCAGTGCCATTCACTTGGGAGTGGAAAGAAACGCCTCGATTTACGCTCTCAGACCAAGTATCCCCTGGGTACGGAACATCCGGTTTGAAGGCGAGCTAAAGTGAGAAGGCGAACCATCCTCCCCAGGGTTGCGCGTTGGGAACGCCACATAAAAAACGCCCCCAAATGAAAACGAAACAACAGCCTCGTGTAACATATACGTCTAGTAAGACGAACATAACATTCGGTTTGAAGGCGAGCTAAAGTGAGAAGGCGAACCATCCTCCCCAGGGTTGCGCGTTGGGAACGCCACATAAAAAAAGCCCCCCAATTGAAAACGAAACAACAGCCTCGTGTAACATATACGTCTAGTAAGACGAAGCAAAGTAAGAAAGAAAGTCCACAGGGATCATCTTAGTTTTTCTTAAAATGTGGCTGTTTTTCGGCGATTTCGTTGTTCAACCGGCCCTATGACACTATTTTATAATTGCTTTTGTTGATCGCCCCTTTTTCAAGGTAATCAAAAAAAAAAATTATCCCAAAATACAGACGCCATAACCTTGCCAGCCGATTTTTGCGTTTTTCATGGTTTAGAGCGGGTTCCTCACGTGCAGTCCATCCGGATGACTGTCGATTGGACTTCGGTGTGAAATGATAGTGTCATTTGTTCCATCGAATGTGAGTTTATTACGCTTGAATACGTCCAATCATCTCTAGGACTCATCAAATGGTCATTGTTTTTGGTAAACAAGCTCACTTTGAAGCCATCCAAAATTATTTTGGTATATTTTTTTGGTGTCTTCGTCGGAAACAATCTGTTTTAAGCGTCCCCTGCGTTTTTCTGTCAGCGTATCCGCCATTGGTTTATAGGTATACTATAAAGTGAATGAATCAGAAGGGTTTTAAAATTGTGTTATGTGAGAAATAGGTGTGGTTCTATCCGATTTCGACTATTTTAAAACTGTAACCTTTGGTTAAAATTTTTCGAATTGTTCTTGGGTATAACTAATGACATCAATTGACTTTTTTGGATGCCAGTTCTTATTCCACGGGTCACTTGATTGATTTAATGGGTTTCAGCGGTCTATAGCGTCGTCTATCCAGTTAACGGTCGTGGTTGGAGCCAGATGTACAAATGTATTCCTTTACTAATTTGTAAGAGTGTATAATTTTCGGTTCCATAGGCGCCTAACTCTTCCTTACAATTGTTTACATTTATATATCATCAAATAAGAGGAAATCCAACACTTTTAAATAATAAACTTCCGATTAAATGATGTAAGTGACACTTCGTTCGTCGCTATGTGCCAAGGTTGTACACATACGCTATTATACGACGGCGGTCCGAGTACTCTATTCTATTTTAGCTTTAACAATGCGCTTTCTGGAGGACTGGAAAGCCATCTTTCGACTAAAATGTCTGCCCATCGTGCGACTTTTTTAAGGGTTCGGCAAGGCTAAATTCTGTGATGAATTGTTTTTCCGGCCGAGAGCTCAACATTTGCTTTCTTTGCCATAGGTTTCACTGGGTGAAATCTATTATTTCCCCAGTACGTGGACGAAGTAATCAAAAATTACTTTAAAGTGGTTTCACGCGTGGGCTTGGTCGCCATCGAAGGAGTCAACGCGCTACGCGAACCGAACCACCTAACGATATTGCTATAAAACCTACGAACTCGTGCGCTTTCACACACGATCGCAATAAAACCACGAGTCCGATTTGATTATGATTTCTCTTTGGACTTTTCAGCCCAAATTATTGGACTTTTCAGCCCGAATTATTGGACCGCCCTCGTATTCTACTAAACATACATTATGTCCGGTTACTAAGGCCTCCTTGCAATCGCATCAACAGAGTCAACAGAGCCTACCATTACACACTTTGTATTTAGTTGAAATTGATGTCTTATTAATTAAAGTTCGGCGCTTCAAATCCAGATGTCAAATATTTTTAAATCGCGCCACAAGCGCCTTGTCAACAAAATTTATCCAAAGAACCCATACAAGGGATTAAGGAGAGACAAATTAATGAAGATGTTGCTTTACGCGCACAAGCGACAGGAAAACTATATCCAGGTCTTAGTGTACCTGGTCATAAAACTGAGTAGATACGTGGCAACTGATCAGGAGGCGTAAGTTATATTTTTTTATATTATTATGATCTATATCCAAAAGCATCTACCAAAATATTCTATTCCATTGTTTAGGTACATAAAAATCACATTGGAGGCGCTGAACTCACTGATGTTCGGATTCGTAAATGTACCATATATATAAAGTATAGAAAATAAAATAAGACGTTAATTTTTGTAAAAAATTTTTAATTTAGATGCTGATTTCAATAATATTTACTAACTTTTTAGGCCTTTTTAGACACGACCTTGCTTTGACTTTGTCTTCACCACTCAATCATGCTACAAACCTTCTAGGTAGAGCGTGAACTAGACAATTCGTGAGAACAAGGAACAATGCAAAAATGACAAACTCTATAAATGACCACGCCCACCTCAGAAATGGTGTTGAAATATTTCGAAACTATTAAAATAGCAATAATTTTCAACGGAATTTCACCACAAATCTGTTATTTTAGAGAAATGTTATGTTAACACTTGAATTGATTCTGAACTCAACTAATAGAGGTTAGATTATGCTAGGTTAAGAAGTCGATCTTCACAGGAATATCATTTGGACAGCTTAGAACACCAGTCCCTTGTGTTACACAGCTCTTATATTGTAGCTCATATCGGCAGAGGAGCTTGAGGCTAACACAATTTTGTTGAGTTTAGGCTAATGTTTCCTGGTTCACCGAAGGTTAGAGTGCCGAGATGTTACATGCTCAGCCTGGACAATGGAGGAGAAAGTGCCTGAATGTATCCACCTCACCTTGCTCCTTACAACTTTGAGAGCTTGCGTTAAAGCGACTTCTCCCCATCCGTATATCCCTCATCGGTATGTGAGCAATGGAAAAAAAAATATCTTGATAAAACTTGGAGTTTCTGATAACATCTCTCTTAGAAAAAAGTTCTCAACTTCATCTGAAGATATATTAAAAGACACACGAGTATATAGGTTGTGATCTTTGCTAAACTTAGGGTTTGATTCTAAGACAACTTAACATATTTAAGCCCTAAAGATTTTTATTAATAAAAATTTGCTTGAGAGAGCTTCACAGTTTAGAAATAAGGGTGTGTTGAAATATTTCGAAAAGCTGATGAAACTTTTTTTATGAACTTTTTTTATTACTCCATATATCTCATTAAAATATTACACACTTTGACCGAAATAAACGCTATAAGTCCACAGGATAGTCGAATATTACTATAGTATATTGGATGTATTGGAGCTGAGTGAAGGTCTGGACTGATTACATTTGGTTCCAACATCAAATTAAATGCTGCTTGAGAACATATGGTGCTTGTAGACAATTTTATAAGAAAAGAGACCAATTTACTGAATAACGAAAATCACGGTGTTTATTATTAAGGACATGTGGTAACTCAAGGATTTATTTCATACAACTTTGGAACAAAAGTGTATAGTATATTTCGGGGAGTTTATGAAACTTTTTTTTTATAAAAAAATAGATACCATTTAATTAATTTAAAATATTACTCATATTGACCTATTGAAAAATCTAATAAGTAAAATCAATCGGCAGTTCGAAAATCCGTACTATAAAAAGGTTCCCTACTTTTTTAAAGAAAAATTGCAGAAACTTCAAATTTAATGGGCAATATTTATTATCATTCGAAAGCACTTTCTTTGAAAATTGTTCTTTGTAGATTATCTCTTTCAAATGTTAACCACGAGTACGTCTTAGATGATCCAACCGTTGAGTACAATTTTCGATGACTCGTTCGAGCATTTCGACTGGTAACTGGCGAATCCAAAGTCTGCATCGAAGCGGGATTGTCCGTATAGACTTTAGACTTTACATATCCCTGCAGGAAAAAGTTTAACGATGCGATATCACACGATCTCGGTGGCCAATCGACCGACCCAAAACGTGAAATTATCTGCTCACCGAAGTGTTCTCTCAATAATTCCATTGATTTATGCGATGTGGTAGGAAGTGGCGCCATCTTGTTGAAATCAAATGTCGCCGAGATCACGAACTTCAAATTCAGGCATCAAATAGTCGGTAACATGGCGCGATAACGGTCGCCATTGACGGTTACGTTCTCATAACTTTTGAAGAAATATGTACCGATGATTCTACCGGCGTGCAAACCACACCAAACCGTTGTTTTTTCTGGATGAAATGGCAGCTCTTGAATCTCTTTAGGATGCTGTTCCTCGCAAATACGGCAATTTTGCTTGTTTAAATACTCATACAGCCAGAAATGGGCTTGGACAAAATTTGGCTCGAAAGGGTCGGATATCCTTGGATCTTTATCTTTTCAAGAGCCTATAGAGTGAAGCAATGCCGTTTGGAAAGGTCGAGCGGTTTCAGATCTTGCACAAGCTGTATTTTGTACTCTTTCAATTTAAGATCCCGACATAAAATGCGTCTATTTGGTCCATATGTCAATCCGAGTGGCTACGAACGGCGCCGAACCGGCTCTCCACGGTCTTCGTGTACACTCTCAGCTACGGCTGCTATGTTATCTTCACTGCGTGGGAGGCGTGGTCTTTTCGGTCAAATATTATCCAATAATGAACGCTGGGTCTCAGGATGGGTGATGGTGTTGCGAATAGTACGCTCAGTATTTAGGCCGCTTATGTTGAAACAAATTTTTTACAGAACGTGAATTTTCGTAATAAAGTTGAACGACTTGTTAACGTTGTTCAGGCGTAACTCTTCTATAATGAAATGCGAAACAATATAAAGCAAACAAACAGTTTGACACGACTCATCTGATCTGTCAAAAAAGCTATTGAAAAAAGTACCTCTATTTGGTTCTCCCGTTATTTCACTTTTTTATAAAATGTTGATATATACTAGCGTCTGTTTCTATTTTGTTGGCGACTACTGTTCGCAAGCGCAATCATTTTACTCCCCTCAAGCTTTTATCTCCATTATACTCTTTGTTGAATTGCTGCTTACTAATACATGGGTACAGAATCACTTGGTGTCTCAAATGTGGTGAAAAGCTTTCTTTGTTTATATCAATGAATTCAAAGCTTAGCTTACTTATATATGCATATAAAGGGTGATTTTTTAAGAGCTTGATAACTTTTTTAAAAAAAAAAACGCATAAAATTTGCAAAATCTCATCGGTTCTTTATTTGAAACGTTAGATTGGTTCATGACATTTACTTTTTGAAGATAATTTCATTTAAATGTTGACCGCGGCTGCGTCTTAGGTGGTCCATTCGGAAAGTCCAATTTTGGGCAACTTTTTCGAGCATTTCGGCCGGAATAGCCCGAATTTCTTCGGAAATGTTGTCTTCCAAAGCTGGAATAGTTGCTGGCTTATTTCTGTAGACTTTAGACTTGACGTAGCCCCACAAAAAATAGTCTAAAGGCGTTAAATCGCATGATCTTGGTGGCCAACTTACGGGTCCATTTCTTGAGATGAATTGTTGTCCGAAGTTTTCCCTCAAAATGGCCATAGAATCGCGAGCTGTGTGGCATGTAGCGCCATCTTGTTGAAACCACATGTCAACCAAGTTCAGTTCTTCCATTTTTGGCAACAAAAAGTTTGTTAGCATCGAACGATAGCGATCGCCATTCACCGTAACGTTGCGTCCAACAGCATCTTTGAAAAAATACGGTCCAATGATTCCACCAGCGTACAAACCACACCAAACAGTGCATTTTTCGGGATGCATGGGCAGTTCTTGAACGGCTTCTGGTTGCTCTTCACCCCAAATGCGGCAATTTTGCTTATTTACGTAGCCATTCAACCAGAAATGAGCCTCATCGCTCATCGGACACGGACGCGAAACACATTTCGAACCGAACACTGATTTTGGTAATAAAATTCAATGATTTGCAAGCGTTGCTCGTTAGTAAGTCTATTCATGATGAAATGTCAAAGCATACTGAGCATCTTTCTCTTTGACACCATGTCTGACATCCCACGTGATCTGTCAAATACTACTGCATGAAAATCCTAACCTCAAAAAAATCACCCGTTACATATGTATATACTCATATAGGTAAAGCATTTTTGTTGCAACACCTGTTGTCTTCATCGCAACTAAGTAATTCTTCAATTCGCGCATCGCAATGTGTGGGCGTCTGGTGTCTACATTCTCAAAATCATGACCGCGAATAAAAGACTCTGCTTCTAACAACTCTATGGCACGTTTAGGGTAGATACATATATAATTTATACGAATGCTATTGAAAGTTTAGAATCTTGAAATGCGAAATAAAATTCTAAAATATTTATTATAGAATTCCTTAGCATATTGTATGCCTCTCATCTTTCACTAGTGAATATGAAAAATAAAATTAGGTATGACAAATTAGAAGAGCGAAAATTAAATATGAAGGTTAGGAAAGATTTAAGACCGTGTAGAATCGGCATCTACGCTTCCTCTAAAGACCGCGTGAGCCATAACTGTGTGAAATATTTGACATGAGGCAGCTTTCCGTCTGATGGTTCCTGCAATCCAAAAGAATTTCAATGTGCTCACGTTACTATCGGCAAATCATGGATTTACTGGTACATACCACATACCAAGGAACAATCGAAACAGTGGACTTCTCACGGCGAACCTGCTTCGAAAAAGACTATGATTGTCTCATTGATAAGAAAGACAATTACCAACGTGTTTTTTGTATTCCCAATATGTGATCTACATCGACTACCTGGCAAAGAACAAAACATAACTTTATAATGCCGAAGATACAACGATATTGGGCCGATTTAACACCAGACCGCAGAAAAATTGTCCTTGTTGGCGAAAAGCACTTCCACTATAATGAACTTTAACGTCATCTTTTCTCTTCACGCATGTCTAAGTTTTTCAATAAAAGCATCAAAATACCATACGCTTAGATACTAATGGAAGCTAAAGAGGTTCAACGCACGTGAAACAGAACCTAAACTATTTCTCTTAACGTTACTTAAAGATAAATTGATTTATTGGCAGGGTATTGTTTGTCCGCCCATTGCGCAGTCACTGGTAGCTGCAAAGTCGAAGACCTAACAAGAAAGCGTACCTCCGTTCTCATCGAAATCGAAACGGTTTGGATCTCCATTGTCATCTTCCATTGTAACACGAGATCAATAAACCTCGCGTGTGCTTCTTAGCAGGCGTTGCTCGACGACCCGCTCCTGTGTGATGATAGGAGATCTTCTGAACTACTTACTGTACCGGGTAGAAAGACCCAGAGACTCTCTCCTCAATTATCCAGCCTTTGCTGGAGCGATGTTAGAACATTGCGGAAGCCTTACCTTCTGCGAACTAGGAGCCGTAGCCGAAACTGACTTTCGCCATCTCAACAAAATTATATAAAATATAAGAGTTCCAGGTAGCGCAACGAACCGGCGTTCTAAGTGAGATCACGGTTAGGATCGACCTCATAAACTAACCTAAGTATCGAGCTTAGTCACGTTTTTTCAAAACTGTCCAAGTGAGATCACGGTTAGGATCAACCTTTGAACATAACCTTCTTCTTATTCTTCTTTATTGGCGTCCACGCGATTATAGCCTAGTCAATTCGAGATTCCAAGACTAGTCAGGCTCTTCTCCACCTGACCTTCGATATGGGTTGAGTTTTTGGCGAAATGATCACGAATTACGAGGGCAGTATGGGATGGTGCATTATCGTGGTGTAAAAACCAAGAATTGTCTTTCCACAATTCCGGCCTTTTTAGGCGGATAGCGTTACGCAAACGACGCATAACGTTCAAATAATATTCCTTGTTGACTGTTTGATCGGTTGGAAGGAATTCATAATGCACAACACTACGATAATCGAAGAAAACAGTCAACATGACCTTGATTTTTGAGCGACTTTGGCGCGATTTTTTTGGTCTCGGCTCTCTTTTGGCACGATATTCGCTCGATTGATCGGTTGTTTCGGGGTCGTAAGCATAGATCCAAGTCTCATCGCCAGTTATAATGCATTTCATGACACCCTGGTAGTCGGAAAGCGCCGTTTCACACACTTCAACGCGACGCCATTTTTCCAAAAAATTTAATGTTTTCGGTACCAGTCGAGATTTGACGCGCTTGAGGCCCAAAACATCCTTCAAAATGGTATTGGCTGAGCCTTTCGATATGCCAACTTCATCAGCAAGGTCTCTAATTGTTAATCGACGGTTTTTCAGTACCAAATTTTTGATTTGTTGAACGTGAGCTTCGTCGGTTGAGGTTGATGGTCGCCCTGGACGCTCTTCGTCTTCGACACGTTCACGGCCGGCTTGGAACTCACTATACCAGTTGTAAACATTTTTTTTAGACATAGCCTCATCACCAAAGGCTTTCTGCACCATCCTCAACGTATCCGCAGCAGAAAATTGATTCCGTAAACAAAATTTAATGCAAATTCTTTGCTCAACAAATTTCGACATCGCAAAAAACGAAAAACTCACTTTTAGCAGCTCACAAAACGACACGTATCTCAAACACTAATGAATACTTTGACATGAAATTTGATATAAATGTGACTGACTGTACTACCAACCTAAAAAAAAATAATAATAAATAATTTTCCAAATCCTTCGACGCGCGCAGTTTAAATTCAAATGTCACCTTATTTTTTGGACACAGTAATACATCTTTTGCACTTAGTGTCTTGAAGTTAGCTCGGCTTCGGTAGAAAACCACTTAACTTTAATATAAACGAATATTTTCCTGCTATTTTGAAACAAATTAGCTAAGAAATATATATTGTCCGATTTTATATAAATTTTATAGTTTTTCAAATAATTGCTTTTACTGAGGACGCACATTTTTAGATTGTTTACTGAGAAGAAAAATGTTTGAGACTTTAATGACACAAATCATTTCCTCGGAGAATTCAGATTTCTCTTTCAAATATTGACTAGTTGAAGAAACCGTTTCATAAGTTTAGAAATAGAATCATTTGAGCATGACCTCCAGCACTTAAGACACCATAAATTCCGCATTAAAAAAATATAAAGAAACTAAAACTAAACTTTTCTTACAAAAAACTTTTTTTTATAAAGATTGCACTTTATAAAATATTAAAAAAAAAATTACCGTTATTTTAATAGTTTGCGGTAGTATTAAAAAATGATAAAGCACTTAGTACTTGTATAAATCTCATGTTCCCATCAAAAGTACACACAAATTACTTAAAATAACTTAATTAATTGCTAAGAAACAAAGCATACATCAATAACATTATAGATTTTCAAGGCATATTCTGTACATTTACTTATACATAGTACATATGTGTGGATATATATGTACATAGAAGCCAAACTAGTCCACCTGCGCATTACTTCATTGAGTTATTGCGATTTCCGAAGTTGAAAAACAATCGCACAAACACACACACACACTCAACAGCCAGAATCGCATTAGTTAAATATATGAACCGTTTATATTATTTACATACATATCTATACACACACACACACACACACATGCATCAAACATGCCAAACACTGTGTGGATTTGTGTAACAAAACGAGTTCACCTTTGGCTAAGAAAGAATTGACTTGGTCGTACAAAGGCAGTTAGTTATAATAGATAAACAAGCTTTAACGTCAGAAATTCGTTAATGCATAAATTCGTGGTGAATTCGGTGAAGAGCAAAAAAATTTGAAGAATGTTTGGGCGAGCAGGTTTTACTACAACTCACCACACAAGTTAAAATTTCACCTTTTTCCCCAATCAATATTAGCAGCTAGTTGTTGGTGTTGGTAGCACGTGAAACATCGCCGCTTCCACTAGTGCAACAGATTCGCTAACTGTCTGAGGACTGGTATGAAACGGATGTATATTGGTATAGTGGATGGTTGGACTGACTGGATAAGGAAGTGAAGCAAACGGCTCTGGTAGAACCAAGAGGAAATATCTCCTGTCATCAAACCAACAGTCCTCGCACTCGCGACTTGGCTCGCACGTCACTGTTGACCGTCATAACTTTGAAGTCGTATACAATTTCGTCTATCTTGCACCAGTATTAACAGCAAAAACAATGTCAGCCTCGAAATTCAACGCAGAATTACACTTGCCAACAAGTGCTACTTGGAACTGAGTAGGCAATTGAGAAGTAAAGTCCTCTCTCGACGAACAAACCTGCAAGTGCGAAGGTATGGACGATGACAAAATCTGATGGAACATTCCCACGATGCACAGGCGGCTTAATGTATGTATAATCCTAACAGAACCTAACACAAACCGGCTAGGGTTTTATTTCATATTTGTGGATGTCAAAAAGTTTGAGACTCGCATTTTTTTCCTTGATCTGGCAAAAGCGAGATATTCAAGGAGGAAGTGTTGACTTAGAATCACCATCATCTCATCTTCATCCTAACAGCTGATGCAACTGGCATCTGGTAAGAGTTTCATTCGTACAGCGTGAATCCCGATTGGATATTGTCTGGTTAGAACTCCTACAACTATTGAAAGGTGGAACTTGATGAGAGCTAAGAGCTCCCTATACCTTTGCTGATTTATGCTAGGCCTGGTTGACTTGCTGTTGCACAGCTGCTGGCAGTTGACCAAGGCTAGCTGAGTGGATCTGAGGCTCATCAGTACAGTAGCCAACGGAGCTCCTACCCCTTGCCATTCCACAGTTATTGAGACTACAGTACATGTCCTAGCAAGCTCATTAGCCTGACAGTTTGTCATAATATCGCTGTGGTCAAGCACCCAAACAAGTCTAATCATAAAGTAGCTCGTTGCTAGAGATAAAGTGTCTAGGTATCCCTTCAGTAATCTTGAGTGCACATTCAGCGATCTCAAGGCTAAAATGCTGCCCCACTATCGGTGTGGAGAGCCACCACTCTGAAGGAGATTGTGCTTCAGAGTAGGAAGCCTACTGCTTCTTTTAAGGTTCTTTTACAAAAAAAAAATATAGAAAAAATCTACGAAATAAGTTTTTAATTGAATTTCGTCGAAAATTATCTATTTTAAGCCGTTAAGTAAAGTGAGTTCTGCTTTGAGTCCCCTCAGATGGATACACTATTCGTAAGACCTTTAAATATTGCTATCTCGTTTCATTGTAGCGTTCAAACCAATCGGTGCCCTCAATCAAATTTCTTATCTCCTTTATGCATTTTGTAGATGGACATTCAAGGTTGCTACCTGATGGATTCCAGAGTTCTACATCGGGATTGTGATAAGGCCGGGTATTTACAGAGGAAATGCACTTGTTGAAATTTTGTATTTAGCTCCCTCTTGATTGTTCTGACTTGGCTAACTCGTCTGCTTCCTCGTAGTCGAAAATGTTGCTATGAACGGGAACCTAAAATTTGAACTAGCAGAACTAATGGCGCAGTTGTTATGGCCAATGATATATGGAGTGGCAGTTACTCCAGCAGTTGTACACTCTTTTGTAAAATTGTACCTTCTCTATTCAGCTCTGCAGTTTGAATTATTTTCTCCTGCGGTAGATTGAAGATTTGGCGCGTGGTGAATATCGGGTCAGTTGTTGAATTTCCAAGCCTAAAGCCATACTGATAAGGTCCAATCTGTTTGTTGACGATGATCTTTCCCGCAGTAAGCTCGATAAAACCTTATATGCGATGTTAAGATGGCTTTCCCACGGTAGTTGGCGCAGATTGTGGGGTCTCCCTTTTTATGGATTGAGCAGAGCACAATTAAATTCCAATCGTTGGGCATGCTTTCGTCCGACCATATATACAAAGTAGTTGATGCCAGCTGCTTATTAAATCTCCGCCGCTTGGCCGGCAATCCATCAGCCTCCGATACTTTGTTGTACTTCAAACGGGTAATTGCCATTTGAGAGGAGACTTAAATGTCTTGTCCCTCCCACGAAGTAATACTTAGCCGGTGGTTCCGTGGGAAAGTCTTGAGCTGGGAGTAGATTAGGTTTAGCGGATAAAAGTTCCGCACTCCGGCTTTCGATGCTTTCCCCTACTATAAAAACAAAAAAAAAAAATTTGAACTTCTTCATGGATAGGCAATGAAACGTCTGCTTCATTATAATCGATTGGGGAATCGGATTCACCATCTCCTGGTGTTGTGCTTCAATTGCCAGCAGGCTGCAGAAGTGTTTCCTCCATAATTTCAATATGCTTTTGAGACTAGATCACCTCTGGGGGTTCTTCAAAAGTCGCCGCAACTTTTCGTAGAATTTTCTAGCATTACCCCTGTCGGGCAGCTCTCTCTTGTTTTGTCTGCAAAAGCGACTCGCTTCCCTTTTCAACAAACCGAGTAATGGACTTAGGAACAGTTAAACTTTGTAGTCTATCCTCCTTTTAAAAGCGATGCTTGAAAGTATGGCTTTGTATTAAAACGCGCTACTTCACCGAATGCCGGACGCCTCTGCTAATCTATGAGCTAGCACGATTTACTGCTTGGGTTGGTGCTAACTATGCACACATACATACATATGTATATACATACATACCTACTGACCGCTTCATTAACGAGGCTCGAAGCGAAATTCATTCTCAAAACGAATGTAGGAGCAACGATGAATGCAGAGGCCGGCTTTTGGGTGTTGTTATGTACGAGTATATATACATACATATGTATATATATGAATATGTGTGTGTTTTTTACATTTTTGCACAGCTATGGAATCACTGTTTAATGCTCCAGCAGGTTGCCGAGCGGCAGTCGTGGTGAATATACGTTAAGCTCACCAGCGAGCGGCTAAGCTAATTCAAATTGCTTGCTTGCATGGTGAGTACGGCTTGGCGATTTGATATTGCTGGCGACAGTCTCAGCTCAGACGTGATATAGTATGCTCGCTCGATCTTGCCCGTTGCGGTTGAATTGTGGGTTGCGTGTGGTTGCCAAACCAACTCTAAACAACTAGTAACAACAATTTAATGCAATAAAAACTAAAAATCATTACAACAAAACGAACAAACGAACGTTATAAAAAACCAATTCAATAAATAAAATAAATAATTATAATATTTTCCGAAATTATAACGGTTGCTTTAAATAGTTGACGAGTTTTCCGTATAAAAAAACGTAAATATAAAAACAAAAACAACACAAGTGTTGTGAAGCTTTTCGTGCATTATCGCTTTTGACGAAACAAGTGAACAAATATTGCACAACTCCAGGCAGCAAGTTGCCGTTAATGCCGTTTGAAAACGCAAACAAATAGCTCATCTCGTGGATTGCCTAGTGAAAAATGTGTGTAAATGTGTGCATGTATACAAAAATGTACCAAATAACAAAGTGAAAAAAAAAAAACGAAAAGTGAGAAATAATTGTAAACAAAGGCTGCGAATGTCTTTTTCGAAAATAGTTGCATTTGTGGAATAAAATTTTGAAAAATAATTAAAAAAAATAACTTTTTCGAAAATAATTGCATTTTGAAATAAAATTTTGAAAAAAATTAAATAAAAAACTTTCGAAAATAATTATATGTGCGAAAAGAATTTCGAAAATAATTAAAATAATATTTTTTTCGAAAAAAATGCATTTTGAAAAATAATATAAAAAACGTTCTAAAAAACAAATTGCATTTGTGAAAAAAATTTAAAAAACAACTTTTTCGAGAATATAGACATTCGTGAAAAAAAATCAAAAAATATTTAAAAAATAAATTTTTCGAGAATAAAAATTATAACTTTTCGAAAATAATTGCATTTTTAAATAAAATTTTGAAAAAAATTATTCGAAAATAATTGTATTTGTGAAAAACAAATTTCGAAAAAAATTCGAAAAAGTTTAAAGAACCATTTTTTCCAAAATAATTCCATTTCAAAATAAAATTTGAAACAAAAAAATTAAATAAAAAACTCGAAAATAATTGTATTTGTGGAAAAAGTTCGAAAAATATTTGAAAAATAACTGTTTGGAAAATAATTGTATTTGTGGAAAAAAGTTGAAAAAATATTTAAAAAATAACTGTTTCGAAAATAACTTTTATTTGTAAAAAAAAGTTCCAAATATATTTGAAAAATTTTTTTTTCGAAAATAATTGCGTTTGTAAAAAAATTTCGAAAAATATTTAAAAAATAACTGTTTCGAAAATAATTGCATTTTTAAATAAAATTTGAAAAATAAATAACAAAATAACTTAATTAAAAAAAGTGCCAAAAACAGAAAAAATAACAAAAATTTAAAGAAATTAAAAAAGTTTAAGAAATTGTTTTGATTGCACAATAATTGTGGCAAAAATAGCTGGTAAATATTACTTAAAATTATTTTTGTGTAACTAAAACAAAAAGTGCTGCAAATTATTTTCGCATGAATTAACAACAGTCCGTGTTTTATATTACTTCATAAATATTTTTAGTTTAGTTTGTTTTTAATTATCTAAAGCGCAGTGGCGTAGTTGTTGTAAACAAATAAGCTAACATATACTGGTTTTGGTGCAATTATGCAAATTTTTGCAACAACAACAACAACAATAATAATAAAATAACGAATATACACAAGTGTCAGTTTGTTGACTTTTGCATGTGCATGTGTGTGTGTACAGAATTAATTACTAAAGGTGAGTTATATTGATGAGTAGATCAGTTCGTGAAATGCATTAGAAAATATTTGTTTTTGTTTTTTTTAGTTTGTTAAATGTCATATCGTATAATATATATTTTTTTAGTTTTATTTGTTGCTTTTCCATACCATTTTGCCAGTAATTTATTTAAGTTCGTAGTTAGTGATCTCCAGGTTTGTTATTTTTCTATATTTTTTGAAAGCTTGCTCTCTAATGTTGAGCTTGCTAAAAGTATAATTTGTTTTAAAATATTTTTGCAGCAACTGGGCAGCAGTTTCCCATTTCCCTATTGATATGAAATCGTTGTGAACTTTAAAGCTTTCGATAGAAACTACTCAGATATATCGACAGCTGTGATTTTTATACTCTAAAAATGTGACATCTTTGCACTGCAAAGCAGTTCTTGGCGATTGTCACTTAGTAGGACTAACTAGGCGATTGCCACGCCCCTAGTGGGTCTATCTGTGCGATTTCAGCCTCGAATTAATTTGCTGCTCTGTGACTACTTGATTTAGGTAGGCAGCGTGATCCAAGCTATCCGTTTAGGCACTAGTGGTGGGGTATATTAAGTTAGCCACAATATAAGTAACACACAGATGAAAATGTCAAAGATTTTATAAATTATTTATACTATAGGTATTTCTATAAATTATATATACTATAGGATATATATGAAAAGGATTAACCTGAATCGGCCATACAAACTGGATGACCAAAATCAAGTGTTTGTATAGACAAACTTTTTATTTGACGAGATATCTTCATGAAATTTGCCACGGATGATTGGCCAAGCCAAGGCTAGAATCTACAAATTTATTGTTTGGATCGAATCAGTATAGTATATAGCTCCCATTAGGGTATTTCTACTGGAACTGTTCAGGCTGCTGGGGCTCTGGGAGGTCATGTGATATAGGAGAGGGCACAATAGACCCCAGGTCGCGGTGCATTACCTCAATTAAAATTATTCTATTCTATTCTAGTTCCCTGAAAATTCAAGCCCTGAATATTAACATTAAGTACTTGACCAAGACATGTAAATATTTTTTATTGAAAATACGTGATTTTTTATCTTTAAATTTCTACAGCTCAGAGGCATTTTATGGCATCGTTTTGACTTTTTCTTCAGTATTGAATACTCTACAAAAGTGCTCATTGCTTCAAAGTCATAACACATGTCGGCGAGGTAGTACGATCATCTAAACCTGATTTTTCCATGAAATTCGCGTTTTTTGTATTTATCTCGTAAATGAAAAGAGCTACAGAAAAAATGGAAATGACAAAAAACCATTTTTGTAGCAAATGAAATTACCTACAAGTTTTTCAATTACATTTTTTCTGTAGATTTTTTATAAAAACAAAGTGAACGTTGGGAGTAAAGAAAAAGATCTTTTTAAACCCTGTTTAAGTTGTCAGTTCTAATTCAGATAAGTCCCTCATATAAAGTAAAAATCACTTAAATTTACCGAGCCGAAATCTTCCATTCCATTCTTTCCATTTTATATGCAATCCGAACCTCATAAGGTTTCCTTGACCTCTGAGCCACTGCTTCAAGCATTCACAACACAAAATACTTCTGGAGCATTTGCAGCTTATATTCATGTACCTTTTGGGGTTTGAAGTGGACGCAATAAATACAATTCTTTCTATTCAATAAATTTGAAACAACTCTTCTTTGCTAAATAGTTTTTGAAGGTTTATAAGTATATCACTCCTCCGTGAAGTTTTTTTTAATATATTTATAACAATTCAGTTCAATGCACCTGGCGTTAACTCCACGTTTTTTGACCCACATTCCCTCCAGTTTGGTGGTGGATTATTTGGGCATGCTTGACTGTATTAAATGGAATATAAGTTGGCTGTATTTGTTGCTGCTAGCACATAACAAAATCAATAATGTTGCTATCAAGAGTGTTAGTTAACCATTTAGGGAATTGCGCTGTTGAGAGAACTGATTAGTAACTAGTGCATTTGGTAGCACCTTTGCGTTATAAAAAAAGAATCGGAAAACTAAGAAAATAATAGAATGAAATGATTAACCACAATAACAATGTTTAACAAAAACAACAATGCTAATGTTTAAAATAAAAGTAAAATAAATATAAAAGTAGTACTAATATTGACAAGCTTAGCCAAGCCCATCTACATAACCGCCAATTAATCTTTAAATTTTTGAGATATCGAACTGAAATTTTGCACAAATTTATTTCTCACTAAATAGCTGGTCTTATGTCGGAATTTTCGATATTGAGCCATTATGTCATATAGCTGCCCTACAAACTGAACGTTCAAAAACAAGTTCTTGTATGAAAAACTTTTTTATTTGAATGGATATCTTTATGATATTTGCTATGAATTATTATTCAAAGCAATTACACAAAGTCTGAAGAAATTTTTCAAAACAGACTACTATAGCTTATAGCTGCCATACAAACTGAGCGCTCTAAATCAAGTTTTTGTATGAACAACTTTTTTATTTGACGAGTTACCTACACGAAATTTGACAGAAATTATTATCTAAAGTGGCGTTATAATATGTGAAGAAATTTTTCAAATCGGACTACTATAGGATATAGCTGCCATACAAACTGAACGCTAAAAATCAAACTCTTGTATGAACAACTTCTATAGTTGACGAGTTACCTTTACGAAACTTGGCAAGGATTGTTATCCAAAGTAGTATTATAATATGTGAAGAAATTTTTCAAATCGAATTACTATAGCATATAGCTGTCATACAAACTGAACGCTAAAATCAAGTTCTTATATGAACAACTTTTTTATTTGATGAGATACCTACAATAAATTTAGCAGGGATTAAAATTTAAAGTAGTGTTATAATATGTGAAGAAATTTTTCAAATCCGACTATTATAGCATATAGCTGCCATACAAACTGAAAGCTCAAAATCAAGTTCTTATATGAACAACTTTTTTATTTGATGAGATACCTACAATAAATTTGGCAGGAATTAATAACCAAAGTAGTATCATAATATGTGAAGAAATTTTTCAAATCGGACTACTATAGCATATAGCTGCCATACAAACTGAACGCTAAAAATTAAGTTCTTATATGAACAACTTTTTTATTTGATTAGTTAACTTTACGAAATTCAGCAGTTATTATTATCTAAAGTAGCCTTTTAATATGTGAAGAAATTTCAAGGATCGGATCACTATATCATATAGCTGTCATATAAACTGAACGACTAAAATCAAGTGCTTTTAGTGAAACTTCTTGATATGTTAAGGTTATTTAGCCGTAGTTAAAATGTTTTCTTATTTTTCAATGAATTTGTAAATACACACACTCATATACATATAAGTAAGCTGCACACAAATGCGTTTCCTGAGTCATATCACCAAATTGATTCTGCTCTAATACGATACGAGTATAATATATGCATTCAATTTATTCATGTCTCGTTTTGTTTACGCTTCGAATCAATTGAATTGTTAATGAATAGCAAATTAACGCAACGCCATAATTTATCACCACGAAACTGAATGGCAGTGGCTTGGTGAAGGGCAGGTACTCAAATACAAAAGCAAGTCCACACAACTACATATATTATAAAAAAAAAATTGTTTTGGGTTTATACCGCAAATGCGTACGATTTCCATAAGAAAAGCATAAGAACTAGATTTTGTTGCTACAAAGCATTGGAAAATCATTTGAATGCTATCATACAAGTATATGGCACTTAATACGAAATAATATTATTTGAATTTGTGTGCTACCATTTCTCACACAATACTTAAAGCTGTAGCACCTATTTAAACCACTTTTCGCGCAACATTAGAAAAATTGTGTGCTAAAGTTTACTAATTTAATTTTATTTTGCGCCAAATATCAATTATAATACGAGGAAACGAAAGACTTAAGCAGCAAACCTGACTTGACCATCTGCTACATTCACCTACTTTTCATGCACACATACACACACATATGTATATTGTATTAACTATATTTATAGTTGCCTCTATATATGTATAATTTACAACTCTGCTGAGCTTCTTTACAAAAGCAACAGAAACAAAAATTATGCATATAGAAAGCTAGCGCGCTGAAATAGTCAAAGTTTCAAATTGAGTGTTTGTGTGCTTAAGTCTTTGCCTTATATTAACAAGTTTTTGCCAAATTTTGTAGCGTTTATTCTTTTGTTAGCCCACTCAGCGCTCCAAATTGCCAACCTCTTGTCGAAATTGTCTACTGTTTCCCGCCATTGATTGCCTTTATTTGTGTGCTGCTTTGCGGTGTTGTTGTTGTTACTGTACTTATTGTCTTAACAACTCACTAGCCGCTGACGCTTCGTGCGCCTGCCTTATTTAGCATTTTTCCAAGCGACTTTGTTTTTTGTGCGTCTAGCTCTGTTTGGCTGCGGGTAAGCTGCTGCGTGCTGAGTCTTCGATTTGTTCAACTTTTGTAGGCACTGAATGAATATGTTTTTTTTTTCTTTGTTATTTTTGTTGTTTTGCTGCACTAATTAAATTGTAGCGTTGAGCGAGTTAATTTTTCGCTTTTGACTTTTAATAAATTAATTTTTAGGCTTTCTTGTAGTGCTTCATGGGTTTATTGATTTCTTGAATGCTTGAAATTTTTATCATATTTTTTCTCCATATTTTTATTTTTTTTTGTTATTATTTTAATAACTGCCTGTGCTGCGCGTTATAATTCAGCGTTGTTTGTAAAAGAATTATAATTAAACGTCCATACAACTCGTTTCGTTTTCAATTTGACTCAATGCGGGAGCATAATGGGAAAAAATGTTTAACAAAACAAAATGCTTTAACATAAGTACTTGGGATCATCATTACTTTCACTGTGCACTTGAGGAAATCGATTGCTTTTTGTTTGTGTTTTCAAATCCGTTGACCAGCGGAAACTGAAGCTTAATAAAGTGAAGTGTTTGACTGGGATTGAGTTGAAATCTTATTTTTTGTGGCGTAAAAAATGAAAGCAATATGTGAGAAACAAAACTGACTTAGCTGATAAGGAAAAAAGAATAACAAATAAATATGGTTGGTAGAGTTAAGAAGAAGTTCCGTTTAAAACGCATTGCAAAGGGTTAGATAAATTTAATTTACGATTACATTTTGATTACCGGCAATACAGAGTATTTCACTTATAATTATTAACAAATAATATTAAGAGTTATGATTACATTTGAATTACCTAGAAGTACAATAAAATTTCAATCATAATTACAGTAGTTTAGCAAGTAAAGTTATGATTACTTTCGGATTACCATGCAGTACAATAAAATTTCAATTATAGTTACTGCAGTTTTGATTATCTTCTGATTACCCAGCAATAAAATGACATTACAATTATAATTACTGCGATTATATTTGGATTACCCAACGGATCAAAAAGAAAAATGCATTAATATTATAATTACTGCAGAATAGAATTTAAAGTTTTGGTTACATTTTGGTACCATAATCATAATTACTGCAGTTTTTTTACGATTACTATAATAATCATTATACATATATGTATATCGGATATCATTGCAATTGTATTTATTGCGGTTTAGTATTTAGATTTACGATTACATTTGGATTACCTAGCAGTACAATAAAATTTCAATTATAATTACTGCAGTTTAGCATTATAATTTTGATTACCTTCTGATTACCTAGTAATTAAATTACATTACAATTATAATTACTGTAATTTATCGTTTATTGTTTTGATTATCTTCTGATTACCTAGCAAAAAATTATATTACAATTATAATTACTACATCTTATCATTTATAGTTTTCCAATTAGAAATACTAAAATTTAACATTAGAATTGTGATTATATTTTGATTATCAAACAGTATAATAAAATACCAATCATATTTAGTCTAGTTTTTACGACGATTACTATAATTACTATCATAAATATTTATATTTAGTATTCCATTCCAATTGTAATTATTGTAGTTTTGTATTTAGAGTTGCGATTACATTTTGATTACCTAGCATTACACTATTCTGATTCCCTATCGAGAATAAACATACATTCAAATTACAATTATTGCATTATAGAATTTAAAGTTTTGATTACATTCTGATTACCGAGCAAACAAATTACTTTCCAATTTAAATTATTACACTTAAGCATTTAGAATTGTGATTATGTTCTGATTATCCAAGAGTACCATAAAATACCAATCATAATTACTACAGCTTTTACCACGATTACTATAATTATCATCATAAATATTTATATTTAGTATTCCATTATAATTGCAATTATTGCAATTTAGCATTAACAGTTATGATTTCAATTGGGTTATCTAGCAGTAAAATACAATTTCAGTTACAATTACTACAGTTAAGCATTTAGAGTTTAAATTATCTTTTGATAAAATTGATTACATTCCCACTACTTGTCAAAAAGAATAATACAATCAAAATATAATTACTGCAGTAAAGAATTTAAAGTATTGATTATCTAGCAATAAAATTACTTGACATGTAGAGTTGTAATTACCTTCTGAACACCTTGCCATAAATTGACATTACAATTACTACAGTTTGTATTACGTTTAGATTACCCAGCAATAAAATTACATTCCTATTATAATTACTGTAGCTTACCAAATAGAATTGTGATTAAATTTTGATTATCCAACAGTATAATAAAATACCAATCATAATTAGTGTACTTCTTACCACGATTACTCTAATTACTATCGCAAATGTTTCCATTACGTTGAAAATAATTTATGTACCACAACTTTTGTCAGTGGAATCATGAAATATTAGATAACAAAAAACACGAAAATGATATGTAATCATTACAAAAATGTATTGATTCTTTAATTACTTAAAATTTTGTAAATTACCACAATTTTAATTGTAACATCTGCTTTTTTGTCTTAATTTCATTTATGAGCGTAATGTACTGTAATTATAATAATTTTTTTAATAATCATTACTGCAATATATTCAAATTGGAGTTTTGAATTACCTCAAATTACAATTACTGCAAATCAATATAAAGGTATATGAATACTCTTAAGTTTCTGTCAACACAAAGAAATTACTCACAATTACTGTGATGATGATAGCAAATAAATTATTAGTAATTATTTTGGTAATGATTACTGAAATCGTGATACTTCAATTGTATTTGAAGTTTTAAATTGCAAATACTATAATCGTGTAGATAGAAAGAAAATTTCTGATTTTTGAAATTCAATTCTGGAACTTTTAAATTACTATTCAATTACGCTTCCATTAAAAGTTGAAGTTTTCGTAATTAATTACTGCTTGTAATAAGTTAAGGATTATTTTTGGCATTGCAACATTGGTAATGAAAAAAAATTAGTCAAAAATATTCATTTATGATTATAGATTGAAGCCTTCGCAATTAATTACTATGATTACAATTTGTAATTAAATTTAAGGATTACCATTACCATTATAACTAATATTCGTAATGTTTATTAATTTAATACCACAGGGAAATTATTCGCAAATATTCATTAATGAGTTTAGCTAGTGTAATTGTATTTCTTTTAGATTACAATTATAATTAAGTAAGGTGCTGCAGCGTTCTTTAAATGTAATAATGACTGCGCCGTATTTATAGCTTATATTTATAAGCGAATTTTATAATTAAGTTGATATTCTTTGTCAAAACTCAAGCGGCACTTTGTCTTACCTTAAATCCCCGACTCATCAACTCACACAAAGACCCATTCAGTCTTTCCAGCTACTGTGCCTGTCCTCTCGAAAGAGATAACAGAATGTTATGATAATCATATTTTCTGTTGTTGTTGTTGTGCATACAAATGTGAACCGTTTTGTTAAACTTATCAAGATTTCGCAGCCAAAAAACAAAATCACACGGGTTTCATTTGTGGAAATTTAATATCACGGCTTACTCATATTAGACCGTCTGCGCGTCCTCAATTCGGCTACTGTTGGCTATTGGCCGTTGGCACTCGGCTGACAGCTGCTACGGCTCGATTAATTAATTAAAATCAGGTTGGTTGGTGTGCTTTAGGCGTGGACAAGACTAAAGTTGATAGACGCATACCTACACGTATATACCTTAAAAAGCAATATTCTTCGGGAGAATGTATGGACTTGTTGCAAAATTAAAAGACTTCTTAATTAAATATAAAGGATGTGTAGCAAAAATGTAGTTTTTAAGTCGCATGCTTCATAAAGGTCTTCAGAAGTCATTATTAGATTATTTACTACAGATTGCTTTGAAAAAAGGTTAGGACAGGATAGCCACTGGTACAAATACATATGGGATTTTTAGGAATGTGTTCTTTTTTTTTTTGTAAAACCTCTACTTTTCTACTCCTAAAATTCAAAAAAAAAAGGATTTGTTTTTCGTTTTGATTTTGGGTCAACCTTACGACCTAATCTAACCCAGCTAAAAACAAGAAAAAACATTAACTTCGGACCGAAACTATAATATCCATCACAAATGCAAAAGATTCCTTACAAGAACTTGATTTTGATCAGTTAATTTACATGGCAGTGATGGTTTTCGGACCGTTGCCGGGCAGTTGACAGTAGCTAATGCCAGATTTCCTGCTTCCTTATATTGTCAAACTAAAAATATTTCTTTAAGCAAGCACTTGACTCTGATCGTTCAGTTTGTATGACGATTATGACTTATAGAGGTCCGATAAAAGCGATGCGGACAAACGAGTAGCTTCCTGCTGAGAAAAGGATGTATTGATTTCAGATCTTCTTCTTTATTGGCGTGGGCAATGCTTTGGCGGTTATAGCTGATAGGGAGTCGCCTTGTCTGAAACCTCGCTTGGTATTGAACGGCTCGGAGAGGTTCTTTCCGAGATGGTGTGTGTCGATCCTCTTTTCATGGGTCTTTTCCAAGATTTGGCGCATGGTGAATAGCTGGTCAGTTGTTGATTTTCCAGGCCTAAAGTCACACTCTCCAATCAGTTTGTTGACGGTGATCTTTCCCACAGTAAGCTCGATAGAACCTTACATGCGATGAGAAGGCTTTCCCACGAAAATTAGCGCGGATGGTGGGGTCTCCCTTTTTATAGATTGAGCAGAGCACACCTAAATTTCAATTGTCGGGCATGCTTTCTTTCGTCCATATTCTACAAAAAAAACTGATGCGTGTTTCTTAGGCAACTGATTTTTTTCTGCTAATTTCCTCTCAGGCGGAACTTCCAAAACAACCAGATATCTGCCAACAAAGAGCATCTAACTCCTTTATGACACCCCAATAAAGCGCAAAATCTTTGAAAAATGTGTGCCTTGCTTTGTCATTGTTAATTTCAGCGGAAAATCATTAGTGTCTATTTATTTTAGTTTTGAAAGTTTAAATAAGAAGCAGCCATAACTCATTGGACTAAGTCTGTCTTGCGGTGGCCTTCAAAGCGCTTGTTAATTATTTGTGCAGATACAATATGTGACAATATTTATCCATAGTACGTGCACGAATAAACTGACGATTTTGTTTCAATATTTTTTTAAACATTTTTGGCTAGTTGTTTTTTTTTAAGAATTTTGGTTTTAAAAATTATCCGCACATAAATTTGTGCTTTCTTGTTTCTAGTTTGGTTTTGGTGATTAAAATAATTTAAATAAAGTATAGAAGATATTGGAAGATATTAGTATTTGTTAGAAATTCTAGCGCTATCAAGAGGCTGTCTATTTTGGTCTTTCGCCAATTAGCAATTCAAATGCGTTGGCACGATTTCAAATCATCTTACGAAATATGCGCCATACCCCCCATGCCCAACGAGCCACACACGTGTGCCGCAAACAAACACCGTTACGCAGAAATCTTGGAAGCGATGATTAGAAGAATTTTATTTGCTTAGAGCTTGGCGCTCTTCAGTGGATCCCTTGATTTGTTGATTTGTTTGCTTAATTAGTTTTCTTAATTACATTAAAATGCGAGAATTGAATTTCGAAAGTTTTTTGGCTTGCAAAATATCGGCATATTTCATGGAATTCGATTATATAATGAAGTGGAAATAGTATTTTCGGTTTTATTTATTGGTACATTCGGGATTTTCGAGTGTCAAATACGCGTATTCAACTGTGGGCATAAAATAGTAAGACTTTTTAATAAAAGTTTGAGTGAAATTATTCAACTAAGAAGTTTTATTAAATTTTGTATGCGGAATCAAATTTCTGCTACCGAAATATACAGAATATTGGAAAAGGCTTTCGCTGATAATTGTTTGTAGCGAGCAAGTGTTTTTGATTGGTATAAATTATGCAAAGAGAGTCGAGAACACGTTGACTATGATCCACGTGGAGGACAGTCATACAATTGATGATCAACGCGTCAGTAAAATAAAGCAATTGATGCTTGAGAATCGATGATTAACACTAAGAGATTCTACTGGCAACTTTGAAATATCAGAAGAATCAGTGAAAATCATTTTGAATGAACTTTTGGGCCTAAGGAAAGTGAAAGCAGGACAGCGTCAAAATCCAGAATGTCACGAAATGTATTATTACTGACGATGAGCCTCCAATCTATGCTTACAACTTGGAAACAGACGATCAATGGACCGAATATAGTAGCAAAAATGAGCTGATTCAGAAAAAACCACATCAAAGCCGGTCAAAGATCAAAGCTATGTTGACAGTTTTCTTCAATTATCGAGGTGAGGTGTACTCTGAATTCCTTCTGAATGGCCAAACTGTCTACAAGGAGTACTATTTGGGAGTATGCGCCGTTTGAGCGAAGGTAGTCGTAAAAAAAGCTGGAATTATGTACCGACAACTCTTGGTTTTTGTACCACGATAATGCACCGTCGCATACTGCAATGATTTTTCGTGAGGTTTTCGCCAAGTTTTCAACCAATACCATGCCGCAACCACCGTATTCGTCTGAGTTAGTTCCGAATACCTTCTGGCTATTCAACAAACTCTAACGGCCGCTCTAGGGAAACCGTTTTGAGTCAATTGAAGACATTAAACGCGAATTGCTTCACGCATTGAATGCTCTTCCGAAAATTGACTTAAACAACTGTTTTGCGGATTGGAAAAAACGTTGGCACAAGTGTATCAGGGCCAAGGAGGATTACTTTGAGGGGGACGACAAAGATTTTGAAGAATAAATAAAAAATTTTAAAATTATGAACAAAACCTTACTACGATTTATAAAATACATCCGAAACGAGCTAGGGTATAATCAATTTAGACTATTTGTCGAGTAGAGTTGCCACTAAGTGGAAAAATAATAAAATTGATTTAATCAAAGATATGAAATAATATCTTTTATTTCGTAGTCGTAAAAGTTTTTGAGTAGAGTTGCCAGCCATAACACTACTACTTTTCAGTAGTGTTGCCACCTACCGAAAAAAATAAAACTGAATGGAAGATTAAAAAATATAGATTGCTAAAACAGAAAAGCTTTGGAGGGACTTCAGTCTAAACATATATACTTTGTAATAGAGTTGCCATCCATAAAATCTTCAAAAGTAAAAATGAATATATTAAAAAAGAGTAGTAATAGTGCCACTAATCGAAAAAACAAAGTTTTTGTTGCTTCAAGACATACTTCTACTTTGTAGTTGTATATATTTTTGAGTAGAGTTGCCAACCATAAATATTTTATAATTTTCAGTAGAGTTGCCATATATGTATAAAATATATAAAAGTAAAACTGAAAATATTAAAAAAATTTGTACAAAATAAACAAAATAATAAAATCAATTTAGACTAACTTTTAAGTAGAGTTGCCACCTAAACGGAAAAAATAATAATAAAATTGACCTATTCAAAGAGTTTGTTGCTTCGGTGATACTTTCATTTTGAATGTGTATATTTATTTTTTGGTGTAGAGTTGACAGACATAAATATTTTATAACTTTCGTGTAGAGTTGCCACTTGAAAAAAATAAAATTGAGTTACTTAAAAAAATGGTTGTTAAAAAAAATTATATTTCTGGTTTTTATAAATTTTTAAATAGAGTTGCCACCTTTAATTATTTTGGTAGTGAATCAAACAAACAACACCCATAAATGAAATAGACTGGCAAAACCAAATAAATAATCGGTCGTCATAATCTCTTATATTGAGTTCAGATGCATAATTTTGTTTTTGCTTTTGTTTTTAAGTATCATGGCTTCTTGATTTGCATGTTATATGCAAAAGTCTGTTTAATGAGCTTCGCCTGCATATAAATCACTTAATTTATAGCGCTGCATTGAAATTTTATTGGATAATTATGCAGTTTATGGACAACTCTTATCTAATTTTTTAATTAATCGAAGATTTTGTCTGGTCGATTTTCACATAAAATTGTCGCTTGGGATTTAAATGCGAATTAACATGCATGCTGATCGAAAATAGTCGTTGAAGGCAACAAAGCAAGCGGATATAAGGATTTTGCACGAACGGAATACTCTCCAGCACTTTTGAAAAATTAAAAAATAAAAATAATAATAATCAAAAAATTAAAATAACAGTAATAAATAATGAATTCAGTCGTTTTACATATAAGTAAATAACAAATTATTAAATAAATATATTAAATAATAATAATAATAATATTCTTTAAAAATTAGCGTATAAAAATATTATAAGTAAAAGTAATAATTATGCATAAATAAAAAAAAAAAATAAAATAAAAATACTAATTATGAAAAATTAAAAAATAAAAATAATAATAATCAAAAAATTATAATAACAGTAATAAATAATGAATTCAGTCGTTTTATATATATTTTTGCCACTGCACGTGCTCAATTCTGCTAAATAGCAGCGACAACGTCGAATTCCTTACATTGATTCTATCGGCTCTGTTAGCCGCCAAATCGAACATCGTACAGAATTCAATTTGAACCTTCTCTATACCTTACATTCTCTGGCCCGACGCGCTTTTTAGAATGCATCGCAAACAACGGCCACGGCGCTATGGCGGTTTTGTTTACTTTTTGATTTTTTTAATTCGTAATATCTTTTGAATGGAAAGTCCAATTTAAAAACTATTTTATAGGTAGTTAAATGGTCTTGACCATAAAGTAATTTATTTGGATAAGGATTAATATAAACACATAAATAGCATGGTTTGAATTTGGTTAGCATTTTCATTAATGTTTAAAATTAAAAAAGTTGTTGTAGTGACATAACTACAATAGTTGGACATATGCTACCGCGGAGTTTTTTGTAGACATTATGATGTTCTTCAATATTGTTGTACATTATTTTGTTCTATCGCTAATCGTTTCGGCAGCGCATTCGACGAAAGCCATCTTAAGACTCATTTTTCTACACCTTCGGTTACATTGTTCAAATTTTACCAAGGATCCCTAATCTTTTTCGAAATGAAATGTAGCCTATGTCAAATTGGAAAAATGTAGCATTCTATTAGTGAAAGAATCTTTTAAATCGGTCCAGTACTTTTTGAGCCTATTTATTACAAACATACCAAAATAGGTACAAATCTTTCCTCTTTATAATATTAGTGTAGATTTCAGATATTTCCGCAATAGTTCGGTGAGTTTTTCCCAGTTTGCTTAATCGTCGAAAGAAATTGTCTCAATTTGTTAGTTAGAAACTTAATGCCTAAAATGAATTAATTATTTTAACTTTGTTGTTTGAGTCTCTAGTCAGTGGTGACATATGAGAAATATGATTAGATTTTCATTGACAAAATATCAATTATATCGAATAGTTCAGTCAATTCTTTGAAGTTTAAATTTCCCAGCTATTTATCGTGATATAACCATTAAAAAAGTGGTTGGTCCTTATTTTAGTTAGAAGAATCCAAAAGTTGTATGCTTTTAGTAAAATTTACTAAGTAAATGCTGCGATAAGACTGGTGCCCCATATTAAACTTAACGTTTCATAATATTCTCTCTGTGTTTGTGAAATCTCTTGGACGCTGAGGACCTGCATATGTATATATTGTAAACCGTCGGAAATATATCATATTGAGGACGAAGTTCGAAAAATGATTATTTATATGTCTGAGACATCAAAGGATGGCACAGGAAGTCGAGCCAAGCATTACTTGAGTTGAGTGGTACATTATGATAACTCCACAATGAGTATTATTTTATGTCACAATTATAACTGCATATCGATAATTCAGAATAAGTTATTGTTGCCGTGCATCACGTTGTACTCGTTTTTTGCTTAAGGGGGTATTCTAGTCTAGAAATTTAAAAAAATCGATTTTTTTTATATTTTCAAAGTTTAACTATTCAAGAATATGTGTACAAGAGGATTTTTCAAAATTCAAATTATTTTCGGAGATATAGGCATTTTTCTGACCCGGCATCCAAACTGGTTTGGCCGGAACGCGAAACTTTAAACGCGTTTTTCTCAAAACTGACTTTTTCGGAACGATGCCCACGATTTCTCAGGTTCTACTGGACCGATTTACTTGAAATTTTTATAGAGTCTTCTTTATTCGTAGGCTTGTCTATGGTTGGAACTAGTCCCATCCCAAAAATTTTATTTTTATTATTTTTAAAAAATTCGAAATAGTCAGAAAAAGTGATCAAAAAGAATTTTTTTTTAGGCAGTTGCCATTTTGTGAAAAAACTGTTTCCCACTTTTCCGTAGTTCCGACCATTGCGACATTATTCTAGATTAATAATCTTTTTTTTTTTTTTTTGGTTTCAGATAACTAGGAGGGTTGAAATAATGGGCATGGTCAAGTGGAAATTTTTAGAGACCTCCCCACTTCGTCAGCTCATAATTTTGGAAATTTTTTACTTTTTTTAGTTTTTAATTTTTTTCTGCACTCTTCAAAAATTAATAAATAACTAATAAAAAAAATGGATCGTAAAAATATTAATTGCCTTTTTTTTTACAACACTTTAAAAATTACCTGAAATTCATGCTTTTAGACTAGAATACCCCCTTAAAAGCTCATCAAGCTCAATGCCTTAAACTCTGTTAACTGTCGTGCTATGCGGCTCATCGGCTGACTGGCTTGCCTTGCCGAAGGTTGACATTGATTTTTTAGTTGCACTGATTTCATTTTGTTTACTTTTGGGGAAGTGTGTTGCCACAGTTTACTTATTATACTTTTTTGTCGTATTTTTTTGCTTAATAGCTTTGCAATTAATTTCGTTTCTTTTTGTACTTTTCGGCTCATTTTTCACATAATTTGTTTGTTCACATGGCAAACAAAACACCAGAAGTGAACTTGTGAAACAGTCAAAAAATATGTATGTTTTTCTTATGACAAAATTTGTATGAAATGCATTTCAATCGACACGCACACAGCTACATTCCTGAGCTTATAAGCGCGTTTATTTATGTGCAAATCATCGAGCAAATTGTATATATAAATTGAACTTGGCAGTTTTTGAAAATCATTTCACGTCACTATTTTTTTTTGTATTTTTTTTTCAACATATTCGTTCTCGTACACATGTATTCCTCGCTGTTATTGTTGGTCGCCTCATTGTAGGTGTCTTGTTTGTGAGTGCTGCGTTCCTATCGAGTATCGAATGACATTTTAACGCCTCATTAGCTTTGCGCCACAACGGTACACTTAAACTTGAACTTGAAAGAGCGCTAACACAAGCGACTCAGGCTTGGATGATACTTGTGTGGGGACTTTACTTTAGTTTGAGATTTACAATGTACTTTTCACAAACGTGTTTGAGTTAAGAGTGTTGCTGAAATTTTGCTCATAAATGTACCGAAAAATTGCTTGAAATTGTATACGCTGAGAATTGCATTGTCCGTAATGCCCGAAAATGTTGGAGTTATTGCGTAATGCAGTGAAAAGAAAGCGCAATGGAGATTTACTCGTCAAAGTGTAATGTAGCACTCGTGTAAACTCGTATATACCGTATGAGTGCACTCGTATTGAGAATACCATACAGTATCTTCCGGCTCTAGGGATCAACAATTCTTTGATGTTCTGATGACCTTAGAATACTGCTTATTCAGTGTTATTTCTTCTCCACTATCGTCTCGAAAAACTTCAGAGCGCTCTGCATTAGGTCTCTTCAGACTTATTATAAAACCTTTACCGATCGTTATTTGTATTTTTCGAAAAAAATAGGACCGAGTCGATTTAAAAAAAAACATTGAATCAATCGTTACAGTTCTTTAAACAATTTCAATAGGTTCCTTTTGCATCGATGCAGCGCTCCCGACGCGAAAGCCGAGGTGCATGCTGCTTGGATTCCCTTTCATCGGTCAGGATCGGGCCTGGAAACCAAAAAAGCCCGGAGGGCTACATCTGGGCTGTAGGGTGACTGTGGAAACGTTGGGGTGCCGGCCTTGGTTTGGTAGCTGTTAACAAGAAAGGCGGTGTGAGCCGAGGCGTTGTCGTGGTGTAACTTCCAATCGGCTGCGATGTCTTGTCGGACCCGATTGATCCTTTGTTTGAGTTTTTTGACGACTTCCACGTAAAACTTGGCGTTGACGGTTTGTTCAGGAGGAACACTTTGGATTTGCTCACTCTTCTTATTTTTTGGGCGAGGAGATTTTCCAAAAAGGTCTGGTGGCATCGAAATACACCACTTTTCTTGCTAAAGCAACATCTGGGTAAGCCTGCTTGATCATATCAGGCTACCAGTTTGTATGGAAAACTCTTATTTGACAAAATATTTTCAGTGTAATTTGTCACTATAGCATATAACTGCCGTTCGAGTGCACACTTCTTCTTCTTCTCCTTTTGCATTACAACTGTGGGTCAGTCTGGGCTGAGAATACAATATTTTGCGAGTTGCCTCTATGCTTTGCAAGATCAAGCAAGTTGTACGTCTCAAATTCAAACAAATACCTATACACTTGCTTATTCCTTTGGATCCGTGAACAACCTTGTTTCCATTGTTCACCCATGGGTTTCGTATAGAAGGAGCTTTTCGCTAGAGCATCATCTTCCACGCGCACGACAAGGGCTAACCAGCGCATTCGTTGGATTTTTATGCGTTCAACTATATTCATTTATGCATTCTCATACAGTTCGTGGTTCCATCTTCTTCGATAGTCGTTACTAACGCGAACGGCTCCAAAGATTTTGCGAAGCACAGTTCGCTCGAACGCTCCAAGTGCTTTCTCGTATTGGTTCGACATCGTCCAAGTGTTTGGGCTGTACTCGTATAATAGGACGAGAATAATGAGAAACCCATAGAGCGTAATTCGTTCGTCGAGAGAGGAATTGGTTTTTTAATTGCTTACCGATCCCAAAGTAGCACCTTTTGGCAAAATTTATTCTGCGCTTGATCTCTAGGCTCAGATTATTGGTGGAGTTTTGACTGGTTCTGAGGTGTATTGTACTCCGAGTACAAACTGACTTATCAAAATCAAGATAAAGACGATTTTATACCTTTTATGCCAAGAGAAACACATCTATGAAGTGTATTATAGCCTCGGTGCAGCCGAAGTTAACGTGTTTTTTGTTTAGAAATATTTCTTCTTAGCCCTATTGCGACGCTGTAGCTATTAACTGTTGTTATCGCAAATGTACAATTATTCATTTATGTACTCACGGCTTGGTTTAATTGTTCTGTGTACACGATTTGTCAATTGAGTGCGGTGAATCGTTACTGGAGCCTCGCATTATTGTCTTCTTTTTCTGCTAAATATACTTATTTGCTTTAATGTTTTGCGACAGCCTTTAGCGATTATTCGTAATCGTCAATTGCTTTTTAAGTGACCGCTTATAATATGAATACTAAGTACCCAGCTACCATGGCGGAGCTTTGTCTATACCTTTGGGTGAAATAGTGAGTTTAAGCGAAAATCATTCTGATAATTTAAGTGCGAAGAATTCTAGGAAGTTATGTATGTATTGTAAAGCGATTAAGCGGAATGTTTAGTGCCGTAATCGTTAAATAAATATTTATCGGTTATCGAGCGCAAAAGTTTAGTTTTTTATTTGACTTAAGAGATTTGAGTCACAAACGGCCGCTGTTGTGTTTATATTTGTGTGGTAGTTCACTTATCGGTAATAGATAAATATTTCTTTGGAATTTCGCTGTGATGATTAACGGGGAATATTCTTAAGCGATCCAGTCGGGTGGTATCAAAAGCGGAATAGTTTTTAAAGATAGTAAATTAGCGATGAAACTGGTGCGGCTTACTCTTTTGCTCTAAATTTTTGGACTGAAAAATCATCTCATTGTTCTTAACCACGAACATTTGCTGTCACTGTACGGTATATATTATATACTATATAAGGTAATGAAGGGTTGAGTGCCATAGCTAGTACTATATACTTCTACCGTAACATAACTTCTGAATATTTTCTGAATTCTGATATTTTCCTAGAACAATCCGTTTCTGTCGACTTTATTCTCAAGTTTTCAATGATTAACCCTAAGCATATCACAAAAAGTAATGAAACCGCAATTATTTTTGACGATTTGGGTGAAACACCCATATGTTGATCAATGAAAAACATGTGTTATTCAAAGCATTGGCCATTTGAAGCTAAAACCTTCAAACTCATCTTTCTGTCAATTTTTCGAGTCTCAAAAGAACTGCGCTGGCATGGCGGCCAGTAATAAATCAAGCCAATTTTTGATACTCTAAGTATCCTGATACATAATGGTAGTCAGAAGGGACAAGATCTGGGCTATAAAGTGGGTGAGGTAAAACTTCCCACTCTACTCTAAGTATTCTGATGTAAGGTATAAATGGTAGTCAGAAGAGACAAGGTCTGTGCTATAAAGCGGGTGAGGTAAAACTTCCCAGCCGCTGTTTTTCAAATAGCTTTTAACCAGTCTTGTCACATTGAGGGCGAGCCTTGTTACGATGGAAAAATATTGTCTCATGTCAAGTCGCAAATTTCGGGCGTTTCTTAAAAAATTGCTCCCTCCCATTTGATAAGTTGTTGTCGCTAGCGTTTCCCATTAATGATTTCACCCGAATTGAGAAGCTCATAATACAGCACTCTTTCTGATCACAACACATTTCCTTGGCGTCATGGGTGCTCTCATTGATTTGGATGGTTTTGCAGGTTTCGAATACGTTTTTTTGTTAGATTTAGGGTTGTCGTAATGGTTTTATTTTTTATTACCATTCACGTCCGATGCAGAAACAATTTCTCTTTGTAGTGCTGAGCAGCCCTTTGAACATACAAAATTGTCTTTCAAAGTCTCTTCGTTCCAATTCAAAAAGCTCTCGATTTTCTTGCTTTTGAATGCATCTGTATCTGTATGGTTTTTCGAGCTCTTTTTTTTATTTCGAAGCAAGCTTCATCGACTCCAAAGTTTCTGTGATCTCTTTTTGTATTTGGCATCAACCTTCATCAACTCTTAAGTTTTCTGCGAGCTCTTCTGGTATTTGGTATCAACCTTCATCAATTCTCAAAGCTTCTGCGTGCTCTTCATATACATATTTGTCGAAAATGCTCATCGGCTTTTAAAATTTCTGTGAGCTCTTCTTGTTTTTGGCAATAATCTTCGCCGATTCTCAAATTTTCCTTGGGTTCTTCTTGTGTTTGGCTAGAATCTTAATCGAGTAAGGATTACAGTTCCTCGTCTTTAAACTTACTTTGGTCTTGACTTGATTATAAGTCAAGAAATTTTTAAATGTTTCAACGGATAATTAGTAAGTTTGAATCTTCTAATAATCGGTTGAATTTGGTCCATTCCATTAATTTAAATGCGGGCGGTTGAGAGTTTCTTGATGATGCCTCGGAGCTTCCACAGAAGCACAGGGTGGTTTAGAGAGCACATAATAACAAACAAATTGTCGTGGAAGTTATCTATGCTGTTTCTCTAGTTTAGTGATCTACCCGCTGAGCTCTAGAGCTCAGGCGTAGTTACTAGCAAACTTTAAAATAACATATCTGACTTCAACGAGCTTTTTATAAACAATCGTGGTGGTATAAAGCTAATACAAATGTTGCTCCATAGATCCACAGCTTCTTGAAAAATCGGTTGATACTCTACCCTTTACACCCCTAGAAAATTTTTTTTTTTGATAATTTTGCATAAGTAATAAATGTATATATAGTTATAGTAGCGTCACGCCCTTAGTCGCACGATTATTTGCAACACGTGAAATGCTCAATTCATTAAACCACCAAAAATGTTTTGCACGTCCAATCTGTAGCGCCTGTTTAATTTTTTTTTTCGTTGTAAGTCGACAGCCTTTAGCGGGGTCAAACTCCAATTTCGGTTACTTAATGTTAATACACGCATGTCGTTGGCCTTGCCTGGACACACAATTTCAGCATTTTATTGCGTTTTAAGTGCTTCAATTTCATATTTATATCTGCAGCCTTAAAAGGAGCTTATAAGTGTTATCTCCGATTGCTAACTTTCGTGTAAAAAAAACATATAAGGGAAAATACTGCAAAATATTTTTTTTGTTTTCAATTCATGCGCTCCTGTCTAGTGGATTGAGAAGTCACTAAAATATTAACTGACCCAATGAGAAATTTATATATTAGCTACAATATATCTTCATCTTCTTTAGTGGCGTAGGCGCGGCTTACACGGTTACAGCCGAGCTTACAACAGCAAGCCAGTCGGTGTTCTTTTTCGTTGTTTGGCGCCAATTGGAGATTCCAAGTATAGCCAGGTCCTTCTCGACCCCGTTTTTCCAACGAAGTGGAGGTCATCCTCTTCGTCTGCCTCCCCCGGCGGGTACTGCCTCGAATACTCTCAAAGCTGGAGTGTTTTCATTCATTCGGACGATATGACCTAGCCAGCGCAGCCGTGGTCTGTTGATTCGCTTAGCTATGTTAATGTCGTCGTATTTCTTGTACAGCTCATCGTGCCATCGACTTTGGTATTCTCCGTTGCCAATGCGCAAATGACCATAAATCTTCCGCAGAACCTTTCTTTTGAAAACTATTAACACCGACTCATCAGATGTTGTCATTGTTCATGCCTCTGCCAGACGGGAATGATGAGTGACTTCTAGAATTTGGTTCTTTTCGACGAAAGAGGACTTTACTTTTCAATTGCTTACTAAGTCCGAAGTAGCACCTGGTTCCAAGATAGACGAAAGTATCTACGACTTCGAGGGGTTATGACTGTCAACAGTGGCGGGAGAGCCAAGTCGCGAGTGCGACGTCAGTTTGTTTGATGGAAGGAGATATCTCGTTTTGCCCTCGTTCAGTTCCAGATTCATTTGCTTCGCTTCTTTGTCCAACCTGGAGAAAATCGAATGGTTATTATGAACATTGATAAGTTGTGTCCGTCTCACTTTAGCTTGCTTTCAAACAAATTTTTTTAGGCTACCCAAAGAGTGCTTGGTCAAAAACCGGAAGTCTTGAACTGCTTGAGCCATATTTAAAAGAAACGTTTCTACCTAATCCCATGTGAAAGGCGCTCAGAGACCTTTCATCGCCTGAGTGAGCTTCTACACATGGCTTTACAGCCACAATATACTTATGATTAATTGATTATAAGAAAATCGGAACCCTTTTTTAAGAGTTTATGTGGGTCGAGTAATTGTTGGGATCTTAACGATCCCCAAATAATATATCAGAAAATATCAGTATGGATTAGCTATGATTCTATGTAAACGTTCAAAGATCAATTTGTGATTAAAGCTTTATTTTGATACATCTTCTTGAGAAAAAGTGTTCTAAAGTTTCAAGAAATACTGTGAACTTGTTATCTATATATATATATACTTGAATCTGGGTTCCGAAGGCGACGTCGCAGGGCTCAATCATAATGATCATCATTTCTTAAAGCCTCGTCGACTCCTACAGAAAAGCGGCTTGTTTTTGGGAGGCAAATCGAGAGGGAAATATAGAGAAATTGAGTTTCCCCATCCCTTTAGAAGCTAAATAAAGAGAGCCGTTAGTTTACTACGCTCTTTAAGTTAGCTAAAAGTATCTAGGACTCTTTTTGAGAGATCTTACTTATATCCAGTTGAGTGTAGTATAGTTTGCCAGATAGGGGCCTTGATAAGCATATCCAAATCGTGCGCCCAATTTTAGGCAAAGTGACTTTTATACTCGCAGTGACTTCCAATCGTTAAAATATATAAAAAATACATGATAAATATTTCGTGCAGGGCATTTTTTCATGACTACGTACTTGTACATATATTATCGTTTTGCATCGAAATGCGGTCTCAACTGAACTGCATTTTCGTTTTTAATGAGCCACAAATTTGGGCATTTTTCGTTCAATTTGGCTGTCTGGCTGTCCTCTGTGAAAAAGGTCAGTCAAACTTGAATCGCAAAAAGCCGAATTGCCGTCAACAACAAACTAAGAAGCTTTGCGACTGATGTCGGTCGAGCAGTCGACCTAATTGTCTGTCTCCTGATTCAAGCAGTGTGATCCTTAAATAGCCGCTGCGGCTGACGTCATCACCGCAAAGTGTGGCTGTGTTGATGTGCGTGTGATTGTGTGTAGTGGCAACACACCCAGGTTCAAGGTTATGTGCGCTGCATATAAATTTCGACAATCGTGAGGCATAATGATTCCCAAAAAGCATTTATTTGTTGTTTTTTCTATGCTTGTGTGTTGCTCACTGCTGTGTTTGGATTGCATTTGATTTTATAATACCCTGAAGGAAATGTCGGATTCTTTTTGACGTGTATAAGAGTATACAAATGATCAGCGTGTTGAACTGAGTAGATTTAGACATGTCTGTCTGAGTAGATTTAGCCCTGTCTGTCGCTTTGTCTGTATGCATATATGCATACTATGCCCTCAGTTTTTCTGATATCGATCTGAAATTTTTCACATGCTCTTTTCTCCGTAAGGCCACGTTTATTTGTCGAAATTGTTGATATCGGACAGGTATAGCATATAGCTGCCATACAAACTGAACGATCGTAATTAAGTGCCTGTATGGAAAACTTTTTTATTTGAAAAGATATCTTCACGAAAATTAGCATGGATTATTACTTATAGAAATAATGCATTCTTTGAAGAAATTGTTCAAATTGGAACACTATAGCATATATCTGTCATACAAACTGAACGATCGAAATTAAATTATTGTATGGAAAACTTGTTTATTCGACAAGATATTTTCACGAAATTTGGTATGGAATATTTTCGAAGACAACGCCATAATCTCCGATAAATTTTTTTTGGATCAGGTTACTATAGCATATAGCTGCCATACAAACTGAATGATTAAAATTAAATTTTTATATAGAAAACTTTTTTATTTGATGAGATATTTTCACAAAGTTTGATATGGAATATTTTCGAAAACAACGTCATAATCTCCGAACATTATTTTTTAGATCGGCCCACTATAGCATATAGCTGCCATACAAACTGAGTGATCAATATGAAGTTCTTCTATGGAAAACTTTTTATTTTACAAGATATTTTCACAAAATTTTAAATGTAATATTTTCTAAGGTAACGCCATAATCTTCGAACATTATTTTTTAGATCGGACCACTATAGCATATAGCTGCCATACAAACTGATTGTCAAAATCAAATACTTGTATGGAAAACATTTTTATTTAATGAGATATCTCGAAAATCTTCAGCATTTATCACTTTCTAAGACAATGCTATAATATCCGAAGATATTTTTCAGATCGGACCACTATAGCATATAGCTACCATACAAATTGACTGATCAAATTCGAGATAAAGTTCTTGTTATACCTGTAAAGGGTATTTTAGCTTCAATTTATAAACGTTCTTTGTTTTTGTTTTTTCAGTTTCACTTGTTGTTGTTGTTTTTCTCCTTTTTTCGAGGCGTTATATGCAGTGTATGGTAGCAATGCAGTTTTCTCTGTTGTGAGTTATGTTTTCAACCTCTTCGGGAGCTGCCTGCATATCGGCTTACATGCCTGTGTATGTATGTGTATGTGCATATGTGTGCATGCGCGTTTGTGCTTGTATGCAGTTGTTAATTTGTCGTAAATTTATTTCCATTCTAAGCGCATAAACCCATTTTAAACTTTATCGCTTTTAAAAAGCGCAAAACAAAAAGAAAAGTTCTTGCTAAGCTTACACACATGCATACACATACACACATACATTTTGTTGAGAAATATATGAGTGTATTGAATTTCATGTCATAATGCAAATATATAAATTTAGTCGTATATTTACATGCAGTTTTACATACGTTGCCACGCATGCGCCGAGTTGTAACTACTTATGTACTATGTACACCTATATACATATATGTATATGTGTGGTATATATAGAGTAAAAACTCAAGCTCAGCTATTTTAATTTTATATTTTAGTGTAATTGTAAGTAAGTAGGTTTTTTGCGATTCTAAACTGGCTGTCATTATTTTGCTTTATTTGCTTTTACAATTTTACTTTTGTTCGACCGCCTTTCCTTTTTAAGCCAGCCAGCGCATGTCGGAAGTGGAACGACTGCAAGGTCCAACACACCAGTGGATACAAGTGTGTCAGTCACCAGTGCGCCGCTGGACAAATTTGGGCAGCACATTCGAAGTCGTAGTCCATACCTACGCGCCTGCGCAAATCCACACGCATATATTTACATATGCATATGTCTGTATATTCATACATTGTCCATTACATTGACGTACGTGTACGTTAACTAAAAAATTTTGATATGTAAAGCGGTTTTGATATTCTAAGAAAAATGTAATGAAAATTTAGTGGGTGTATTTACCATTTATAGAATCATCAAAACCTCCGTAAATGCCATTGAAACGGCTGCACCGCAGCTTGAATACTATGAATGTCACAAGCGCATAGCTTATCGAAAAATCTATTAAGGGGGTATTCTACTCTAGAAATCAAATTTTGGGCAGTTTTTTGAATTTTATTTAAAAAAAAACCAAAAATATTTTTACTATACACGTTTTTATGGTGTTTTTATTGATATCTTAAGAATGCAGAAAAAAAAATTACAAAAAAAAATATAAAAAATTAAAATAATTAGAGGGGGGAGAGACAGGTGTAAAAAAAAAATGGCGCATCCTGGTGACATTGACCCTGACTCTCCTGGTGGCCTGAAAAAAAAAATCAAAAGAAATTCTTAATCAGTAAGGATGCTGTTATAGTCCGGGAGCACGAAAATTTTTTTTTTTGAAAAATGGCGACTGCCTGAAAATAAAAGTCATTTTTTACGCTTTTTTTTTTGAAATTCCTGAATTTTTTTAAAATATTAAAAACAAAAATTTTGACACGATGGTGGTAGGAACGATAAAGGATTATATAAAGAAGGTTCACACAAAGTAAAGTCAAGTAAATCGGTTGTATAGAATTTGAGATAATGCTGGTATCGTGTGGAAAAAAGTAGTTTCGAGAAAAACGTGTTTAAAGTTTAGGGGACAATTCTAGTGAACACGGACACCACCTCGAAAAATCGTCTGTATCTCCGAAAATAAGTTGAATTTTGAAAAATCCTTCCAAGGTCATATTTTTGAAAGTCTAAACTTTGAATATATGAAAAAAAATCGAATTTTTCAAAATTCTAGAGTAGAACACCCCCTTAAATATTGACCAAACTCACTTGGACAAATATTTGTTCTTTGCTTTACCCGAAAGTTCCTTCAAATACATTACCACATAGGTCGACAAAAGGTTTTGAGCTCACACAAAACCTTAGTATTGACTATCAATCCCAGCCACTTCGCTAAGGTCTGCAAAATCGTGTCTGCCATGATATTTCAAACTCAGTCTAGCAAAATCTAGGAAATAGAGGATACAGTCACAAAATAGTTCCAACTCGGCTTTCTCCAAGTGAAACTATTCGACTGCATACGATCTGAACTAACAATTTCGGCTGGTTTGACTTTGCAAGTATTTGACCAACGCTTGCCATGTTCACTGGAAGTCCATTGTGGAATTCAAGTGGACTTCGGTACCGACTCGCTTTCATTTGGATGACGAGATATTTCAATCTAAGTCTGGTAAAAGCCGAGCAATAGAGGAAAAAGTCACAAGATGATTCGAGCTCGCCTTCCTCTTTAGAACTTTTGCGTAGCGCGTATCTATTGGACAATGTACAGTCAGACCACCTATAATTGCGGCGAGTTTGACTTTGCAAGTAGTTCGGAGGACTTTTAACAGTTCACTTTGGCCAGAAAAATCTCGCAGGCGCACAGGTTCTGATTGTTGATCAGTGGTTGCCGAGCTCACTGGGGGTTCATAGGTACAGTGACTGAGAAGAAGTGGACATTGGAAAACCGACTTATTCGCAATCTGATGAAATTTGAGCAAGGTTGTCCTTCCTAGCCAGCTCATCCGCTTTGCATTTTCCGACTATTTCACTGCTACCGGGTACCTACATTAATTAAAAACTTGAAAAAGCTTGAAACTATTGCTAATAAGGTCTCCTTGATGGGTTTTGAGTGCATAATCAGCAAGCTCAAAGCCATTATAACTGCGTGGTTATCGGATTGAAAGCATATCTTTCTGAAGAGGCTCTGTATTTGGTTAGATCAGAAAGGCGCGATGTATTTTATATTATAAGCTTCTAAAACCGAGTGAAACCATTAATGAGAAACGCAACCGGCAACAACTGATCAGATTGTTGGCAAGGATTTTCCATCATGACAATGCTCGACCTTATGATAACGAATTTTCAATAAGAGCTGAACTCAATTTTCGACGGGTTTCAAGTATAAATCGGCCGATACTGCTGCGTACCGCACCAACCCCTAATTTTTTACTAGGTGTAATGGTGACACATCGAGTACGTGCGGTTTGCTGCCTGACCAATAATGCATATTTTGCTTATTGACGAAGCCGCGCATTCAGATATGAGTCTCATCGTTGAAGCAGATTTTTCGATAAAAAAGTCCGGACAATTTTCAATTAGTTGCTCAGCCCAGTGCACGAATATACGACGATTTTGGTGGTCAAGCGGCTTCAGTTCTTGCGTTAATTTGATCTTGTAAGAATGTTGGCCAAGATTTTTTCGCAAAATTCGCCACAACGACGTCACAGAGCTACCCAAAGCTTGAGAAAGTCGTGTGAGAGACTGGGCGTTCCTCAATTGATGCGCTGGCAGCCGTAATATTCTCAACACTACGTGCACTTCTTTATCTCACTGGCACGGAACATTTTGTACTGTGCCTGTGGATTCAAATTTTTTACTAGAAGCTCAATTTTTGATTCGACAGGACGATTATGATGACCATAAGTTGAACGTAGCGCTCTTAAAGTTGAGGCCACAGACTCCGAATTTCGGTAGTAAATTTTAATATTTTCGACACGTTGTTGGATCGCAATTCTTTCTACGATGAAATGGCAAACCTTATTGTAGGGAAATGTTAAAAGAGCGGGAAAAATATGCCGTCGTTTGCGGTCCCTATTGGTCTACTTTTGTAGCGTGACTTGCGAAAAACCCGGTTAAAAACTATTTGGAAAAATGCGGCTGGGAAGTTATGCCTCACCCGCTTTATAGCACATACCTTGTTCTTTCTGATTAGCATTCCTTCCGGTCCCTGCAGAACGCCCTCTATGAAATTGGCTCACAACCGAAGTGGTTACCAAAAATTGGCTTGATTCTTTACTGGCGTACTACGTGGCGCACTTCTTTTGGGATGAATTCCATAAATTGCCAGAAAGTTGAGAAAATTTCCTGGCTTCAAATGGCCAATACTTTGAATAATAATCTCGTACAGGCTTTTCCTTAATAAACATTACATGACATAGAACTAATGCCTGTCAAATTAAGCTTTCGACAGCCTTCTATTGCCTACCAATTAAATGTTACCGGGTCAAAATGAAGAAATGGCACAGCCTAATTAGTTCTGTGATTGTATTTTTGTGCGGCTGGGCGAAAGCCAAAATATTTCTTTCAGCATAACCAATAATTAATAACTCAGCATAGAGATTAACAACAGCCAAGCGGCGGATGAACCAAATTATACGCTGCAGAACCACTAATTTCGAAACAAAAGATGTGGGAATAAAGTGAAATGCTGCGAAGCCGCCAAAGTGCCATTGAAATGGGTGTCTTTTATGGTTATATAGTGGTTATATGGTCAAGCAAAAGCTTTATTGGCAATACAGCTTTTCAATAAAGTCATTAAATTGATAAATTGGCAGACGATGTCGTGGCTACACACAGGCACACACACACACGCGCACGCACACCGATGTCAAAAAGGTGAAAGCAAACAATATTCTAACAGACTGTTGTGTAGGTAATATACTGGAAATTTTTACCTGTAGGTTAAGGCAATGTGCAACAATAGCGCTCGAAGCGAGCCTAATAGAATATGCTATATATTTCTATATACATACATACATACAAAAGTCTATATAAATATGTTCCTGAAGAGATAAAGAACCAGCCGTCTGTCGGCTGCGGTATTTCGGTAGTGTGGATGCACAGCGATTGCCTGTCCCAATACACATACTCTTACACACTTGCCTGCTGTCTTCCACACAATTCGTCGCGGCATGTGGCGCATGCGCGATTGATGAATCGATCGGTCAAGCCGGTGATCGATCCGCCGTTGAAGTACACATTAGATAGATCGCAGCTAATCGTGTTTGTTTTTGCACTCAACTTGGCCTAACACTTTTTTATGAGGCGTCTGTTGTTGTTATTATTTGGGAGTGACTGCTTTGGAGCTTATGTGTGGAAAGTATGCGATAAACATAAATAGCAGCACATAATAACGAACGATAATGGCGCTGACGACGACTTCTAATTAAATTTTACTAAGAACCGAAAATTTATGCAAGCTTGTTTTTTTGGAGCTCGATAGAATTCAATTTAAAGTGAAAGAAGCCGCACTAATCGACAGTGTGAAATATGTATTTGTAGATGGGTTTTGGGTTTGAGCGCGCGATAAGAAGAGCGAAGAATAGGTAAGAGGTAAAAGTTGCACGACTAGTGGCGTTTAACTTTGTTGTTATGTCTGACGGCTAGAGACGCATCCAAATTAGCATGCGAATGCGGGTGTCTCAGGTGATATGGTGCCTGCTTTAACGGTATTAAAACGATTAATTATGGATAGTAATACAAATTCGAATTAAGTTAAAAAACTAATTTTAACTGGGCTGATAGAACTGATGTATCTATTATTACTAAGCGTTTTTGCGTGAAGTGCGCTCTAGTTTAGTTTAAGTCACGTTTCGGCACTCCACTTAAACAGATGAGAATATCGGCTCCATGTGATTTCAAATTGTTTTCGGTATAGATCAAGAGGATCTCATATATCAACGGAGCTCTTGATCTACCGGCTCCCATATAACAACGAAGCTCCTTGAATCTATCACAAATCCAGTCCTTCTTTTTATATGTCATAGTCCTTAAAATGTGACAGATATTTAAAGCTGCTCAGAGATTCAAGATGTTTAAGACTAGTATAGAAATTGTACTTGAATTCTAAAAGCTTAATTGCAGATGAATAAGAGTTACGGACTTCTAAAGAGTCTACTAAATCCAATAAGGCTAGTTGTTTTCATCCCAACACACCGAGTATCCGCATCAGATACCGACTATTTTTCGGTTCATAGATTCATTTGAGTCGTCAACAGTCGAGAATACGATCGCTATTCGATCGTTTCTTGGACTTTGGCGATCTGCTCCGGCAATTAACGATATTACTATTCTTCTTTGGCGCTATAGCCGTGGATTGGTCTTAGCCGAGAATACAAAACTTCGCCGGTTGCTCGTTCGTGTTTCGTGGACTTCGGCGAACTGCTCAAATAGTTAATGAAATTATTATACCTCTTTTGTTTTATAGCCGTGGATCGGTCGGCGCCGAGAATACAAAACTTTGTCAGTTGCTGCCATTCTTTGCGAGATCGCATCAGTTGGACATCGAAAATGCAAACCGGCTTTTATGCACTAGGTCATGTCATTGGATGCGTATTTGCTTTTGCTTCCGCTGTGCTTTACAGGATCTCGTTTCGAAGGACTATCGCCTTCCAACGGCATGACCACACCAGCGCATTCGTTGCAGAGCTCATACAGTTCATGATTCCATCTCTTTCGGTACTCGTTCGGTCATGCCTATTTGAGGGTAGTCTTCTGGAATGGCCAATTGCTTTCACATCTCGGTTCATCATTGTCCATGTTGCTGTGTCATATAATAA